>ML662442.1:44566498-45176709 GCA_007570785.1 Antilocapra americana
GAATGGATAAGAAAGCTGTGGTACATATACACAATGGAATATTACTCAGCATTAAATATTTTTTAATCTATTTAGAGGAAAAATATTTATATAAAAACTAAATCTGCCTACAATCTCTTTAATATCAGTATGGGTAACATGATGTTCAATTGGATATTCTGGTTGGACACCAAGAAAAACCTGACTTAAAACACAAAGTGTGAAACATACAACCAGAGGGCATTTCATAGCATGTGTGTGTGTTCAGTCACTTTGGCCATGTCTGACTCTTTGTGACCCTATGGACTATAGCCCATCAAGCTGCTCTGTCCATGGAGATTCACCAGACAAGAATACTGGTGTAGGTTGCAGTGCCCTCTTCCAGGGGATCTTCCCAACACAGGGATCAAACCTGAGTCTCTTATGTCTCCTGCATTGGCAGGCAGGTTCTTTATCACTAGAGTCACCTGAAAAGCCCAATTCATAGCATATCTGGAAGCAACTGGGCTTCCCTCGTGTATCGGTGGTAAAGAACAGACTTGCAAAGCAGGAGACGTAGAGACACAGGCTCAATTCCTGGGTTGAGAAGATACCCTGGAGGAGGTCATGGCAACCCACTCCAGTATTCTTGTCTGGATAATCCCATGGACAGAGGATTCTGGCAGGCTATAGTCCATGGGGTTGCAAAGAGTCAGATGTAACTGAAGCGACTTACACACACACACACACACACACACACACACACACACACACACACACACACGCTAGAAGCAATTAGATGATTAATCCGCAGAGGATATAAGAAGATAATGACAGAGATTAAGAAAAGATATTTTAAGGATAATTTAAGAGATAACTGTATTCTGGCTAGAATTCTCAACACTCCTGCCCTGGTTTCAGTGGGATGTATCTCATATTCCCATGTGTGTAATGTACCTCATATTCCAAACTGGTTAAGAGGCAACAGTTTGAAAAGGTTGATCAAAATCCACTACATTAATTGACATGGAAAACTGGTGCCCTCCACACAGTTAGGAAAGGTAAGGAATAAATGCCTACAGATGAGAAGTAACCACATCCATTTCCAGGGTGACACAGGGGTTTGAAACCTCAGGACGCAATGCAGGTATCTGAGTAAGAATGCTAATCTTCGCAAAAAGGGGCAATTGCCTTGGGAAGAAATAGCTTGCTCTCCAGTTCACTCAGACTGAGCACTTGCTGACCTAGGTGTCACAGCTACCCCAGCAGAACCCTGTTGTTGATTCTAATGAAGCTGCAGATGTTGAGGAATGCCGCTTTTGCTGATGGCAAGTTTTTGTTACATCCATCAAAAAGATATTATGTCAAGACAGCATCAAACCAGATGGTAAAGACAAGTTTTGAGATGGCAGTTTGACTGACTCCAGTCCTAAATTTTCGCTGATGACATCTTTTTGACTTGATAAAACTAAGCAGAACTGCTAGCATAACCAACTAATTTGCCTGTGCAAACGGTACTAACGAAATACCATTTTAATGATGTCAAGGAAAATGTTGTTTTAAAAACTGAGGCAAAAGAGCCAACTGGAGACATCATAAACCATTTCTTAAAATCCTTCTATAGGAAAAGAGAAGCTAAAATGTTTGAATGTGTATTTTGAACAAAAGAAAATGGCATTAAAATGACTTGTAGAATATTTTGGAGTGTTGCTTAGTTACGTTTAGAAAACAAGGTGCATTATTAGTAAAATAATTAAAATTAAGTTTTCTTTAAAGCCTTTCTAGCAACATTGCCATTTAAAAAAAAGTTGCTTAAGCTGCCATAAAGCTGTAGTTATTCACTACACTCAAGCTAAGTAACCTAATACACAGGCATGCGCCTTGCTTTGGGCTTCCCAGATGGCTCAGTGGTAAAGAATCCGCCTGCCAGTGCACGAAATGCAGGTTCAATTCCTGAGTCAGGAAGATCCCCTGAAGAAGGTAATGGCAACCTGCTCCAGTATTCTTGCCTGGAAAAATCCCATGAACAGAGGAGCAGTGTGGGCTCTAGTCCACGGGGTCACAAAGAGTTGGACATAACTGAGCACGCAGGCACGCTTTGCTCTAACTTTTCATGATTTCCAAAATCTCCTATTTTTATTAATTTTACCCCAGGAGATTGCATAGACATATTTAATTAGATATTTGACATACAGGAATACAGTTTTCTACCTAAAATAATACACACTGTTCCTGAATCTGCCCACGAAACCCATATATAACAGACATTAGAGAGTTGTGCAGAAAAAGTTCAGAGAAGTAAAGCCAAGGATGGGGGAAGAGGAGTAGGCAAAAGGATAGTCATTAATGCAATAAAGCAACTTAACTCATCAAAGACATGAGTGTTTCTGTATATGATGTTTTACATAGTAATTAATCTGGAACTCATTATCTTCTGTTCAAAGGCTTGGTCAGTCTATAACTTTCCTTTACTGCTGCCACTGGGGGGAAAGTTTCTCTATGGTGTTGGCGGAAGGCATTCCAGAGAGTGAACTGTACTGTTATGTTTTAAAAAGTCACATTGACCTAAGTCTTAGTAAACTAGGAACAGTAATAGTATATGGCTATAGAACTATGTTTTTTGGAGATGCACATATCTCTTAAACAATTGCAAGTGGAGACCAAATACACTTAGAGTTTATATAAAAGCCCTGCCAGGATTAGCCATTACAATGAAGATAAAGTGGGGCAGTGTTCAAAGGGATGGACAAAAGTAAGTCCATGATACAGAACTATATTATTAAAAAGGGTTTCATTAACTGGATCTGTTAATTCTCTTTCATTTTGTGTGTTCAGAGAACACAGAAGACACATCTACATGACCATGAAATATCCAAAACAAAAATTAATTAATGCATGCTTAGATATACATTTGTTGTCAAAATAAATGACTGGACTAGTTTATTTCAATTAATTTAAACAATCCTTAGTGAGGTTACTTCTCAATAATTTGATCTAACTACTCTTCTGTAGCTTATAATATAAATTAGTTTCTCTGATATATTTCATTATATATACATATGTATATATACACATGCATGCATATGCTACTTAATATGTATAAAATATCATGCACAACACAGTATCTCATAATAATGCATTGTTCTAAAAATTTTCCTCAAAAGTTATAATATGATAGTAATGGTTTTGACTATTCATAGTTTCATAGTAATTTGCCCTTTTTCAAAATTCTGAAGCACTCTCTTTTAATAAGATTCATTATGATTCACAAGAAGTTTACCTGGGGTTCATCAGGATATAAAATCATTTTTAGAAAAGAAATGAACCTTTAGAGGGGCTTCTCAGATGATGCTAGTGGTATAGAATCCTGCCTGTCAATGCAGGAGACATAAGAGACTCCAGTTTGATCCCTGGATGGAGAAGATCCCCCAGAGGAGGGTATGGCACCCCACTCCAGTATTCTTGCCTGGAGAACCCCATGGACAGAGAAGCCTGGTGGACAATCCATAAGGGTCACAAATAGTTGGACGTGACTTGGAATGCCTGCAAGCATATATCTTTAGAAACATTTTACAACTGAAAAAGCCAAAAGTAAAATCTTAGATAGTTGAGTTCAGTTCATTTGCTCAGTCGTGTCCGACTCTTTGTGACCCCGTGAATCAAAGCACGCCAAGCCTCCCTGTCCATTACCAACTCCCGGAGTCCACCCAAACCCATGTCCATTAAATAGGTGATGCCATCCAACCATCTCATCCTCTGTCATCTCCTTCTCCTCCTGCTCTCAATCTTTCCTAGCATCAGGGTCTTTTCAAATGAGTCAGCTCTTTGCATCAGGTGGCCAAAGTATTAGAGTTTCAGCTTCAACATCAGTCCTTCCAATGAACACCCAGGACTGATCTCCTTTAGGATGGACTGGTTGGATCTCTTTGATAAGTCATCTAATATTTATATATCCTAAGTATTTTATGTTTTAGATGCAGCACTACTTCTAGAACTCAATCCCTCAAACTAATAGCCTCATTTTTAATCTATCATTTAACCTACCAATAATAAATCTCAGAGTTTATTAATGATAAGTCACCACAAACAGATCTCACATGAGTCATTTTTGTTGGTTATCATTTTTGTTTTCCTCTTTCTATGGCCATAGAAAATGATTATATACTTCTCAATCATCAAAACCCATTCTTACTTGTTTTCTGCATCAGATGACCTTGTATCCAAATTTGCTGAAGCCATTCATGTTAGTTCCCTCGAATTCCTCTTGCCTACCTTGTATATTATTAGAAACATGCTTCCCTGTATTACAGCTCTATGCTGTTGCTTGATCATGAGCTATTATACTTCTCCAAGTCCTGACTCAAAAACTATGCTCTCTCTCCCTTGTCCTTCCCATCTCTACCTTTCAAACGTGTGTTGGTTGCTCAGTCTTGTCCAGCTCTTTGAGACCCCCATGGATTATAGGCCACCAGGCTCCTTTTTCCATGGAATTATCCAGGCAAGAATACTGGAGTGGGTAGCCATTCTCTTCTCGAGAGGATCTCCCCAACCCAGGGATTGAACCCATGTCTACTGTATTACAGGCAGATTCTTTACCATCTGAGCCACCAGGGAAGACCAAAATCTCTCAAATAACTTCATCCTATTTGCATAGTAAACACACCAACGGCTTTCTCACTTTCTTCTCCCAATCTTCTTGACATTCACTCTCTTTTCTCTTGTGTTATATAACATTATAGTTTAATGGTTCCACCTCTCTAATCTATTTTAAGATGTCATTTTCTTTCTTCCTTTCTTTCTATCCCTGCCTTCTAACATTTGATTTCTCTAAACTTCTGCTATTGCCTTTTCAAACTTTACCTTTGGTGAAAGCTTTAAGATTATGAATAATAATATATTAATGGCATGCTTTTCTCATCTAAGGCTCTCTTGGTGAGCAAAAAGAGAGTCTATTTATTTAACAGTGCCAATCACTTGTAATTCCAGTCTCTTAAACTCAAACCAGTTCAGAGCCACTGAAACTGTTTCCCCAAGAAAATTTTGTTTTCTCAACTTATGTTTATGCATATGCTATTACCTCTTTCAACTTTCTTTCCTCACTATCACCTAGAATCAAAACTGTTCATTCCATATATTTTAATAAAATTCAACTTTTAAATTATAATAAGAATATTTTGTGTAAATTTTTTCATGCTATTTTCTACTATAGCAAAACAAAATATGTGCTATAAATATTGCCTCACACAGTCTAGATTCTAATAGGAGGGTTTAAAAAATACAGATTTTGATAATGCAAAGTAGATAAATAAAGCCACAAAGTGAAGGTGGAGGAAAAAGAATATTTTAGTAGATTACAAACTCCATTTCTAAATGTCTTTGTCATTTACCATTACCTTATCTATTCCTCAAATGTTATTCGATTTCACTACCTTATTATTTCTCATTCAGACTCACACTACGAATTCTTAAATTTGTCTCTTTCCTTCCAATCACTCTTTTTTTCAGTTATCTTCTTAAAATATAATGTTTGATCTTCACTTTGCTCTAAAGTTAAGGTCATGAATTTCTACAAACCTCTGCATAGGTTGTAACCACACTTCATGGAATTTTACCTTTATGGAAATTTCCATATTCAAATAAGCATACAGGTTTTACTAGGACAAATTGTCTTAAAAGCTATAAATGAGTTATGCTCACATTTGTATCATGCATGACACCCAAGATAGTATTTTATACATAAGAGGGAGTCAACAAATATTCATTGATTTTTACCAAATTCAGATACTGTATAATTTTCAAATTACTGAAAAGACTTATGTAAATTTTTCCAACAAAATTAATACTACTTATTTTCATTTAAAATGACAAAGGGAACATATATTTCTTTTTTATCAAAAATGTGATTTATGAACCTGAAGATAATTTTAATAATGATAGTGATAATAATAATGAATTAATATCAAATGATAATGTATTATTTACAATTATAGTTGAACTTGCATATACATAATTCAATTGATCTTTCCAAACATTGCTCTACTAAACATATTATGAGAAAGCATGACAAGACTCAGAGGACTCAGGGGCTTATAAGGATCATTAGTTTAATAAGAAATGATGCTTAGCATAGAAGCCTTGTTATCTGTTCCCAAATCAAATACTTTTTTCTACTAAAATCTCCTAATTAGTTCCACCAAAGAATAATAGGAGATAGATTTCTGTATTTTCATGGAGTTGCTCAGTAATTTACTCTCCAAAATAAATGTTTTGTTTATTCCTTAAGACATGATTCTATTTTTTCTCTACATTCAGTTCAGTTCAGCTCAGTTATGTCTGACTCTATACGACCGCATGAATCGTAGCATGCCAGGCCTCCCTGTCCATCACCAACTCCCAGAGTTTACCCAAACTCATGTCCGTCGAGTCGGTGATGCCATCCAGCCATCTCATCCTCTGTCGTCCCCTTCTCCTCCTGCCCTCAATCCTTCTAACCATCAAGGTCTTTTCCAATGAGCCTACTCTTTGCATAAGGTGGCCAAAGTATTGGAGTTTCAGCTTCAACATCAGTCCTTCCAATGAACACCCAGGACTGATCTCCTTTAGGATGGACTGGTTGCATCTCCTTGCAGTCCAAGGGACTCTCAAAAGTCTTCTCCAGCACCACAGATCAAAAGCGTCAATTCTTCAGTTCTCAGCTTTCTTCACAATCCAACTCTCACATCCATACATGACCACTGGAAAAACCATAGCCTTGACTAGACGGACCTTTTTTGGCCAAGTAACGTCTCTGCTTTTCAATATGCTATCTAGGGTGGTCATAACTTTACTTCCAAGGAGTAAGCGTCTTTTAATTTCATGGCTGCAATCACTATCTGCAGTGATTTTGGAGCCCCCCAAAAATAAAGTCAGCCACTGTTTCCCCATCTATTTGCCATGAAGTGATGGAACCAGATGCCATGATCTTAGCTTTCTGAATGTTGAGCTTTAAGCCAGCTTTTTCACTCTCCTCTTTCACTTTCATCAAGAGGCTTTTTAGTTCCTCTTCACTTTCTGCCATAAGGAGGGTGTCATCTCTCAGATGGTAAAGCGTCTTGCTTACAGTGTAGGAGACCTGGGTTCCATCCCTGGGTCGGGAAGATCCTCTGGAGAATAAAATGCAACCCACTCCAGTACTGTTGTCTGGAAAATCTCATGGACGGAGGAGCGTGGTAGGCCTACATTCCATGGAGTCACAAATAGTCAGACACGACACACTTTCACTTTTACTTTTTCACTATACCTTCTTTTCTTTCGGATTCACCACTTCTCATTTACACAAAAAATTTACTTCACAGAAATCTTGGTATTATGGGCTTAGTTTTGTAGCATCAAATTTATATGTGGAAAATCTAACCCTCAGTACCTCAAAATGTAACTGTATTGGAGATAGGTGCTTTTAACAAGTTATTAATGAAAAATGATTCGAGTAAGTTGGGCCTTAACCCATTATGACTGTTGTCCTTTTAAGGAGAGGAAATCTGGACGCAGGAAGACACATGAAGAGTGCACACACCCAGGGGGAACACCGGTTGAACACACAAAGAGAAGGCAGCCAAGAAAAAAGGCCTCAGAAGAAACCAACTCTACTAGAATCTTGAGCTAGAATTTCAGCCTCCAAATCTGTGAGAAAAATAAGTTTTGCTGTTTAAGTCACTTACTCTGTGGTATTTTATTTTTGTAGCCCTAGCAAATGAATAAAATTAAGTAAGATAGAAGACATTTTAATTTACTGTATTTGAAGCTTTAAAGATAGTCAACTGAACTAAATGTAATGCTTTAGCATTCTAAACAATGATCCAATAGAAAAATTAATATATCAGGGAAGTCTCTAATATATCAATTTTAAAGGTTATTTATCTGAAAAGATTGGGTCAGGGGAGAGATTTATTCCTTTAACTGATGCTTAGGACTGAGTAAACCCTCTTTTGTTATTCCTGGTTCCAGTACATACTTATACATAGATCTGGAGCTCAGAGATTGGCTTCTGGAATTTCTCTGTCTAAATATTATAATAGAAATAAAATTATATGACTAATTTATAAATTATGCCATCCAAAATATATAGCAAAAAGAGACATATTACAATTTTAGATTATATATTAATCTTTCATTTTAAGATCAGCTTTTAATGAACATCTTTCATATAATTATATACTGTGGATATGAGTATGATTATATGTGTGCATTATGTATGCATAGGTATGTCATGTCCTAGAGTAAATTATAAGCCATTACCTATGTAGTTAATGGTCTACAATATAATGGGCTATATATATATAATATTTATATCTCAGACAAAACAAATGTAACTATCAAAATGTCATAAGTAAAGAAAATGTAGAAAAAGGAGCACTTCCCTGGTGGTACATCAGATAAGAATCCACCTGCCAGTGCAGGGGACAAGGGTTCAATCCCTGGTCCAGGAAGATTCTACATGCCACGGGGCAACTGAGACCATGCACCACAAAAACAGAGCCGGTGCTCTAGGGCCCAAAAGCCACAACTACCGAGCCCATGTACCACAACTATTGAAGGCCATGGGTCTAGAGCTTGTGCTCTATGACAAGAAGCCACTACAATGAGAAACCCATGCACCACAGCTAGGGAGTAGCCCCTGCTCACCACAACTAGAGAAAAGACCACACAGCAGTGAAGACCCAGCATAGCGAAAAATAAATACATACATAAAATTAAGATACATTAATGTCCATATCCATATCCTTGAAAAAAAAAAAAATCACACGAAAATCTGTTAGTTCTTGTCAAAAAAAGTAGATAAACACAAGCTGTTGAAAATGTGCACTTTCCCATATAAGTTAAAAAGAGATTATTGATGCCATAAACTAATATTGAAATTATGATAAGCCCTTGGGTTCACAAAAAGAAGTGAGTTCTGTTGTGGTGGGGAAAACTTGAATCTGAGAAAATGGGGTGGTGGTGTTTATCTTCATAGGGTAGGCAGTATATATAAATACTTTATAGTATATATATATATATACACATATATATATATTCCTTCTCTTCCTTCATATTCAATATATCATAACATGCTCTGCAATGATTCTAAATAGGAGAAATAATGACAGCTTAGCCTTTGCAATGTGAGATGGAGAAAACAACCTGGCACCAGAGGGCAGTGGAATGAAGATGTGCAACAGATACAGACAATGCTTTCATCACTGAGAATTGAATTGCTTCTATTAATAATCATTTATACCCATGGCAGAGTCATGTCAATGTATGGCAAAACCAACACAAAAATGTAAAGGAAAAAATAAATTAATTAATTTAAAAAATCATTTATTCACTCATTATGTGGGATTAGAAGGTACAACTTTGGAATGTGAATCTTAAAATTAAGCAGGCCTTGAATGTAGATATAGAGTCTCCCAAGGGATGCTCCACTATGGTCGGGAGAGGCTGATGGACAAATAAGAACAGATTGCAAAGGCAGTAGATTTGTCCAGGGACACAGCTCACCTCCCTTTAACCTCCTAAAAGACTCTGTACAATGTGAGCAAGAGGCTATTCTTTTTTTCCTCCTCTCAGTTTCTTATTACAACTTGAGGCAGATAATGTTTCCAGAAGAATATAAAATTACAGGAAAAAATATCTGCTCTAAAGAGAATATAAAACACTGTTAATGACACACTGAAAAGGAGGGAGCAAAATGAAGAGAACTAATGGAACAGGCACATAAGAAAACAAACAAAATATCAATATGATTAAATAAATAATTGATGATATACACAAAGCAAAGAAAGACTGACCAAATATAGGCAAATATAAAAAAGAAATCAGAAATACTTGGTAGTATAATGTGATATTGATTTAAGGAACAAAATAAATGTATAAAGAACTACAACTAAAGAATGCTTACATTATTAGAAGTCTTTGATAACAGTTGGTTTAACTAAAAAAGGGAAGCAGGAAATAGGGGGGAAAATTTAATTCTAGTTAGTAGGATAAAAACAATGTCAGATTAATAGAGCTTTTAGTATGCTAAGCAGGATAAAAATTTTAAAATCTACTTCTAATTATACAGTGTACAGAATTTTAAATACTATCAAACAGGAAATCAAATCAATACAAAGAAACAACTATTTATGAGTCTTCACAACAGCAACCCAAGATATGAGAAGCCAAAGGAATACACATGCATATACTAGAAAAGAAAAAATAAATCGATTCCTTCAATTTTTCTGTAAGAATTAGAGTCAATGAAACCAACAGTAAGCAGAGAAAGGAAATAATATAGTGAAAAGAAATTGGTGAACTAGAAGACAGAAAACAGCAGAGAAAATCAATGAGATTAAACTAGTGCTTTTTAAAAGTCAGTAAAATTTAGAAGCTGAAGCCAGAGTGATAAGGAACAAAAGAGAGATGAAGA
This sequence comes from Antilocapra americana, assembly GCA_007570785.1. Classification (NCBI taxonomy): domain Eukaryota; kingdom Metazoa; phylum Chordata; class Mammalia; order Artiodactyla; family Antilocapridae; genus Antilocapra; species Antilocapra americana. The sequence goes on from ML662442.1 coordinate 44,576,886, forward strand.
AAACTTCCAGCATCAGAAATGAGAGAACTGATACTACTATAGATTTTTTAGATATAAAAATAAATAATAATTAGACAATATTATGGGCTACAGTCAATGGGGTCGCAAAGAGCCAGACACAACTGAATGACTAACACTTTCACTTTCCTCAACAACTTTATGCCAATAAGTTCAATAATATGGATTAAATGAACAAATTTCTTGAAAGGCAAAAACTATCAAAGTTTATTAGAAATAAGATAGACAACTTGACTAAACCCATATCTATGAAAAAATAAAATTAGTCATTAAAATTTTTCCACAAAGAAAATTCTATGCCCACGTGACTTCACTAGTAATTTCTACCATACATTAAAGATAGCACTAACATCAATTTTAAATACATTCTTCCAAAAAGTGAAGATGAAATGCTGCTGCTGCTTAGATGCTCAGTCTTCCCAGGCTCTGCAACCTCCTGGACTGGAGCCAGGCTCTTCTGTCCATGGGATTCTCCAGGCAGGAATACTGAAGTAGCTTGCCATGTCCTCCTCTAGGGTATCTCCCCAAACCCAGGCCTCCCACATTGCAGGCGGATTATTTACCGCTGAACCACCAGGGAAGCCTGAAGATGTAAGACTCTTATTTTCCAAGATCCTCATTACAGTAATATCCAACTGTAAACCAATATTCCTCATGAATACATGTGCAAAAGTTCTTCAGCAACTTCTACCAAATATAATCCAACAATGTACAAAATGGATAAAACATAAATAAGTAGGGTTTATCCCAAGAATAGAAGGTTATGTTCATACTAGGAAAAAGAAAATCTCACTCACCATGTTACACTTATGATCATTTCAAAAGATGCAAAACAAAAAGTTTTGGAAAAAAATATTCATAATTTTAAAAACAAATTTTTTGTAAACTAGTAGAGAAATTCCTCGATCTGATAAAAAGTTTTAATAAAACCCTGAAGCTAATATATCACTTAACGGAAGACTGAATGCTGCCATCTAGGTTCACAAACAAGAAAGAGGTAATGTTGGCATTACTGTCAGTCAACGTTTTAGTGGAGATTCCAACCAGTGCAGTAAGTAATAAAAAATAAATTAAATAAATAATACTCATGTTGGTGAAAAGAACAAAGTAATAGAGATAAATTTCAAATATAAATTAAAACATATTAAAATGGAAATATATACATAAAAACCACCATATATTCTTGAAGGTTATACCGACAGTTACGTATAACCATTATATACATTAGATCTGCTTGTTGTGATTTAAAAAAAAAAAAAGGATGAGGGGCTTGGGGCTTACTGTAACTGAGAAGGTAACAAAATAAAAAGAATATTTTTAAAAAGGGTCTGCATAGACTGATAGTGTAGTTGAAGAATGAGATTAATCCAACTCACGCTTCTAAATCAGAGAAACAAACCCAAACTGTACTATTTCTTACTCTAGTTGTTTACTGTAGTTTCCCTTTAGATTCTTGCTTTTCACATAGATAAAAAAATGAAACTAATCATTTTAGCAAATTACAGAACATTTCCTAAAAATAGTAGAGAAAGAAAGTACAGCTGACTCTGCTTAGCTATTTTTTGGTTGTGTGTGTGTGTTCAGTTGCTCAACTGTGTGGGACTCTGTGACTCCATGGACTGTAGATTGCCAGATTCCCGCACTCAAAGATTCTGCAGGTAAGAATACTGGAATGGGTTGCCATTAGCTACTCCAGAGAATCTTCCCAACCCTAGACTCCTATATTGAAGGCACATTCTTTATGACTGAGCCTCCTGGGAAGCCCAGGTACTTTTTTCAGTCCAGTCGCTCAGTCGTGTTCAACTCTTTGCATCCTCATGGAGTGCAGCACGTCAGGCCTCCCTGTTCATCACCAACTCCCGGACATTACTCAAACTCATGTCCATTGAGTCGGTGATGCCATCCAAACACCTCATCCTCTGTCGTCCCCTTCTCCTCTCGCTTTCAGTTTTTCCCAGCATCAGGGTCTTTTCTAATGAGTCAGCTCTTCATATCAGGTGGCCAAAGTATTGGAGTTTCAGCTTCAACATCAGTCATCCAATGAATATTCAGGACTGATTTCCTTTAGGCTGGACTGGTTGGATCTCCTTGCAGTCCAAGGAAGGAACTCTCAAGAGTCTTCTCCAACACCACATTTCAAAAGTATCAAATCTTCGGGGCTCAGCTTTCTTTATGGTCCAAATCTCACATCCATGCATTACTACTGGAAAAACCATAGCTTTGGCTAGATGGACCTTTGTTGGCAAAGTAATGTCTCTGCTTTTTAATATGCTGTCTAAGTTGGTCATAATTTTTCTTCCAAGGAGTAAGCATCTTTTAATTTCATGGTTGTAATCACCATCTGCAGTGATTTTGGAGCCCCCCAAAATAAAGTCTGCCAATGTTTCCACTGTTTCCCCTTCTATTTGCTATGAAGTGATGGGACCAGATGCCATGATCTTAGTTTTCTGAATGTTGAGCTTTAAGCCAACTTTTGCACTCTCCTCTTTCACTTTCATCAAGAGGCTTTTTAGTTCCTCTTCACTTTCTGCCGTTGTCTGCATTTCTGAGGTTATTGATATTTCTCCCAGCAATCTTGCTTCCAGCTTGTGCTTCATCCAGCCTAGCATTTCTCATGATGTACTCTGCATATAAGTTAAATAAGCATGGTTACAATATACCGCCTTGACACACTCCTTTTCCTATTTGGAACCAGTATGTTGTTCCATATCCAGTTATAACTGTTGCTTCTTGACCTGCATACACATTTTTCAGGAGGCAGGTCAGGTGATCTGGTATGCCCATCTCTTGAAGAATTTTCCACAGTTTGTTGTGATTCACATAGTTAAAGGCTTTGGCATAGTTGGTAAAGCAGAAATAGATATTTTTCTGGAACTCTCTTGCTCTTTCTATGATCCAATAAATGTTGACAATTTGATCTCTGGTTCTTCTGCCTTTTCTAAAACCAGCTTGAACATCTGGAAGTCACGGTTCATGTATTGTTGAAACCTGGCTTGGAGAATTTTGAGCATTACTTTACTGGCGTATGAGATGAGTGCACTTGAAGCAGAAGATATTAAGAAGAGGTGGCAAGATTACGCAGAAAAACTGTACAAAAAAGATCTTCACAACCCAGTTAATCATGATGGTGTGATCACTCACCTAGAGCCAAACATCCTAGAATGTGAAGTCAAGTGGGCCTTAGGAAGCATCACTATGAACAAAGCTAGTGGAGGTGATGAAATTCCAGTTGAGCTATTTCAAATCCTAAAAATAATGCTATGAAAGTGCTGTACTCAATATGCCAGCAAATCTTAAAAACTCATCAGTGGCCACAGGGCTGGAAAAGCTCAGTTTTCATTCCAATCCCTAAGAAAGGCAATGCCAAAGAATGCTCAAACTACCACACAACTGCACTCATCTCACACATGAGCAAAGTAATGCTCAAAAATTCTCCAAGCCAGGTATTTTTTAAAGGAGTTCAAATATGAACAAACAAATTTATCTGAAAGTAATGTTTTTAACAGAGTTAAATCCAAGGCTTAAAGTAATTCAAGTTATTTGGAAGATTGGGAAAGTCTACCACTGGCAACACTCATCAAAATAGCCCAGTGGTGCAGGAAACTCAGTTTTTAAGTAGTGATTCAATGCAACAAATTCATGAGCAAGCCTTGCTGAGTAAGTGTAAGCAGCACAGGTCTGTAGGGGAGCATATCCAAGCAAAAAAACAAACCAAGAGGCCAGCTAAAGAAGTAATGCTCTGTGTTTGCTTTCTGAAGCAAGGACATTCTGATGAGAGCATAAGCAGATGCAAATTACAATGTATAATCTTCAGCAATAATAACCTCTTTCTTGTCACTGATGAGGCTCCATTTTATATTGGAAATTATGAAAAATAGGACTGTCAAGTTAACATCTCAAGCAACTGAAAGTGCCTTTGTGCAAATATGAAGATTGTCCTGCTGAAAGATTTCACTAGAAACCGAATTTTTTGACATCTTTTGGCTGTATACAAAAACTGAACAAATGGACCATGCTTATCAAATATAATGGAAAGAAAGAAACCTGATTGTAGTAGTTGTAAAAGAACATTTTCCACCATTTGAAACATCTTGCCTTATTCACTTTGTTATCAAGCTTTTCCCTCCAACTATAATGACAGAAAACCTAATGTACTATCAGAGAATAAGATTAAAGTAGTTTTGATTAAAAAGATAATTTTTGCCAAAGTTCTCACTGACATGATTATACAAGGTTTTAGAAATGGACTTCACCACAGTGAGAAATTTAGAATAACTCAAGAACTCAATTAATCAAGGAGTATTACGGTATTATAGCAGAATTTCCAAAAATAGTTGAAGGAAACAAAGCTGAAAAAAATTTGTTTAAATAGCTTACTATGGATTTTTCTCTAGTCTAATTCAGTGATATTACATGGACACTATAGTTCTTATATTCTTCTTAAAATATTTCATTGTATTAATAACATTATATATATACATATATTATTAAAACATACTATGAACTTGTCTAAATAGGTGTATAAATTTTAAGCCAAAATAATTGGGATAATAGTTATGTTAATGCCTTGTTTTAAAACAAATATTTAAATTATTTTGTGAACAGACACATCCATAGATTCTTTATTCTTGCCCTGTGCTTTCCATTATAGAATTTTCAGGAGCAATTTCTTCTAAGTTCTTTGGAAGGATTGTGTGTCCTTTACACACACACACCAGAAACACACACACACCCACACACATAGTCCTTTCACATCTCACATATATCTTATACACATACACTGGGCTTGAATAAATTTGAACAAATTTCAATCTCTGTCAAATTGTTCAACATTTGGAAATTGGTTTCTAATGACTTATTTTGAAAGGATGCTGAGCAGCATTAAAGCAGTCCACTATTTTCTATAAAATAGTAATAATAATTATAACTTTCTAAACAAAATAGATCTTTGAAACTAGACAAAAGAGCCAAGATCATTAATGTCAAAAGTTCATTTCTAAAGAGAAATGTGTGAATTACAAACTAAGCATCTATCGAAAAACACCCAGTTTTCACACCACCAGTTTTAAAGTTATAAGATCAAAGAAAATTAGAAATATGTTAGCATAGTAGTCAATTATTAATTTATGTAGGGAACACAGACTAATGTCCCTTTAGCCTCTTGATGAAAGTGAAAGAGGAGAGTGAAAAAGTTGGCTTAAAGCTCAACATTCAGAAAACTAAGATCATGGCATCTGGTTCCATCACTTCATGGCAAATAGATGGGGAAACAGTGGAAACAGTGGCTGACTTTATTTTGGGGGGGGGGCTCCAAAATCACTGCAGATGGTGACTAAAGCCATGGAATAAAAAGGTGCTTACTCTTTGGAAGGAAAAGTATGAACAATCTAGACAGCATATTAAAAAGCAGAGACACTGCTTTGCCAACAAGGCTTGGTCTAGTCAAGGCTATGGTTTTTCTAGTCGTCATGTATGGATATTAGAGTTGGACTATAAAAAAAGCTGAGCACTGAAGAATTGATGCCTTTGAACTGTGGTGTTGGAGAAGACTCTTGAGAGTCCCTTAGACTCCAAAGAGATCCAATCAGTCCATCCTAAAGGAAATCAGTCCTGAATGTTCATTGGAAGGACTGATGTTGAAGCTGAAACTCCAATACTTTGGCCACTTGATGTGAAGAACTGACTCATTGAAAAAGACCTCAATGCTGGGAAAGATTGTAGACGGGAGGAGAAGGAGATGACATGATGAGATGGTTGGATGGCATCACCGACTCAATGGACATGAGTTTTGAGGAAACTCCAGGAGTTGGTGATGGACAGGAAGGCCTGGCCCGCTGCAGTCCATGAGGTCGCAAAGAGTACACGACAGAGTGACCAAAATGAACTGAATCAGAATTCTGTTTAATCAGAAAGAAAACTCTCTTACTTCACTTAATCTGATTCAGCTGTTACAAAGCATGTGACTCAACTTTCCCATTTTATCAGCTGGTTGGATATATCAATCTTCATTTGGATAGATCCAAATCTATCATGGGTCTATTTTCACTTGTTGAAATATCTTAAAATTGTTTAGACAACGTTTAGAGCCTCCGATGGCTCAGAGGTAGAGACTGCCTACAAAGCAGGAGACCCCAGTTGGATCTCTGGATCGGGAAGATCCGCTAGAAAAAGTAAAGTCGCTCAAGTTGTCTCCGACTCTTCCTGACGCCATGGTCTGTAGTCTATCACGCTCCTCCATCCATGGGATTTTCCAGGCAAGAGTAGTGGAGGAGTTGCCATTTCCTTCTCCAGGAGATCTTCCTGACCCAGGGATTTAACCCGGTCTCCAGCATTGTATGCAGACGCTTTATAACAGTTGGATCTCTGGATCGGGAAGATCCACTAGAGAAGGAAATGGCAATCCACTCCAAGATTCTTGCCTGGAGAATTTCATGGACAGAGGAGAGTGGCAGGCTAGAGTCAATGGTGTTGAAAAGAGTCGGTCATTACTGAGTGACTAAAACTTTCACTTTTCTCAGGGTTTGTCATAGATCATTCAGGAGTGTTTAAATGATAGATAAAATAATAATAGTCTATCTCGGTGTAGTTAAAAATATTTATATAAATTTTCTACCCTTTATGTCATTAATGGTTATAATCTAATATCTGATCAGCATTGAAAGCAAACTAACTTTGGTATAGTCTAGTCTATTTCTTTCTTATTTCTCATTGAGTAATAGTTATGATGACCTTATGATTTATTGACACTATTCAGAATGAAAGAAGGCACAATTATTGACTAATTTAAGACATTAGATATTAGGCAAGATTTCCTTGGAGAAATAGGGGCATATTTTCATCCTAACTGTAATGAAAAAAGATGAAGTGTTTTTGATCAAGAGTCCTGAATTTCATTGCTAGTTCATCATCTACTAGGGGAGGAATCTTAGGCAAATATGTTTCTGGAAAAATTTCCCCTCTATAAATTTGAATTGTTTTCCTGCTGTGTAATTTTCAAGAGTACTGTGAAGATTTAATATATGCTGAGTGCTTTCTATCTTCCAAAAAACCAAAAATGTACTTCAAATATTAGTTCATTTTTATCATAATTTTCTGTAATTCTGGAACAAGAGAATATACTTCTGGCTGATTCACTTTGAACAGCAGAAACCAATACAACATTATAAAGCAATTATCCTGCAATTAAATGTTAAAAATACAAAAGCAAATAATTGAGAGGAGAAACGTTACTAAGTGTCCTAGCATGTGGGAAGATCAAAATGTAGATGTACCTGAGATCACTGACAGGTTGGGAATGATTATGGGAAGAAAGTCCAATTGAGACCACAATAATCCAGGTGGCTTAAGTGAACTAATTAGTGGCAATGTGAATATAGAGAATGGAACATTAGCTTCATAGAATAAGATAATAAATAGATATATGCAAACATATTTATATATTATTGCTAATATGATTGAGATACATGCCAGTATCAATATATTCAATTACATTTCTTTTCAAGGAAAACTACATATAGGTAAATAAATATGTTTGTATTTCTAAAGGAAAAGGGTCAGGAATTGTGGAGGTAATTTCAGTACAGAGCTATCTATTAAGCTTTAAGTAGCTACTTGTATGGGTACTATTTTATTCTAGATTCCAGAAAATGCCTGAATTTATGCTACACTTATTAAAGCTACCTTTAATTATAAAGCTATGAAGCACATATTTTATAATCCTTGAACCCTTTCTACTCCTTGAAATGTACTTTATCAAATAAGCTTTGAATAAATAATTGGATCAAACAATAGTAAATATATTTGAAAAGAAATCCGGAGAAAGAATTGAAAATGCCTCAGCAAGAGAATTAACAAAGAACTATTTGAATTATAAACAGCAAAATTTGTGTTTCTGTTCCTGTTTCCCTCATCCTCCTCTTCTTTTTCCTTGTCCTCCTTGTTTTTAAATGTAGTGTGGATTGTCTGATGGAGTCAATAGGGTTAGGGAAAGAACTTAATTGTTTTTCTCTCAGAATTTGTCAAAAAGGAAGTTAGAGACCTCTGAGAATACTATTGACAGAAGTATTTTTAAAGACTTATAAATTTAAAATGTACTTAATTTAATATGGAAACTATCTTATATCTCTAAAAATATATATGCACACATATCTACATATTGCATATCTGTAATTTAAAATGATATCTAAATTACCTGTGCTAAATAAAACCTGTACACATTTTAAATCCTTTTTATAAAAAAGATACTATAATCATTCAAAGTAGCCAAATGCCCTAATCTTCAGAATATTCCATTTATTTTCCTGTTGATAAAAAAAAGTCTAGTTTGTCTGGACAGTTCAAACTGGAGTACTTCTCTTAAAAAGCTCTGCTGAGAAGTCATTAAAACTTGCCCACTGTGCTTCTGCAAACTGAATCTGATTTTGTGACCTTTTATGTTTCACTTTTAAATTTTCAATATGCCTGAAATCACTTGCTTGGTTTTTCTTTTTGCCTTTACCAGAATCTTCTCTATTGACCTCAGCTGCTTTGACCCTCACCCACATACAGTATGATTAATGCCGAAGTGGAGATGCATAAAGCATTTGCTTTGACGGGCTCATTATCTTTCCTTTTTGCTATTTTTCTTTGAGTCATTTCTGATATGTATGAGTTCTTTGGAAATTGACAAGAGGCTTATGGTGATCTTATGCCCCCCTAAATAGGCTTTTATCTATGCCATTTCAAATGCTCCAGTAATATTAGAATGTATCATCCTTTTTACTCTGAGAACATAGAGCAATCTATTTATCCAAAAAAATCAAATAATAAGGAAGAAACTAATCTGAGGTCATGTAAGTGTGTATTTCCTTGGCAACAACATCATGAATCTCTGTGGAAATGCTGTTTATGGCTGATTTCTGAAACCAGCTGATCTGCTCCTTTGCATCTACTTCTTTTTTCTAAAAATCAACTCCTAATTTCTTAGTTAATATAAAAAATAACATTATTGATTGCATGGACATCTGCACAAAAATAAGAAATTTTCAGTTATCGCAAATGTATGAATCTTATATACAGTAATACAATGCTAAATGACTTCATTGCAAAAAAATTTCTACCATTTCTACAGATTCCAAAGCAATAAAATTTATATTAATAAATGTAAAATTATATGTTTGTATATATATGTGTCCTCTTTTTTTCAGTTATATAGTTGGTGTTTATCATGTGCATAAATACTCCCAGAAATTAGATTACAATATTGATTAAACTAGTCTGACTCTCTGATACATGATATACAACTTGATATTTCTTATTCTGTAAGTGAAAATTGATACAATTATTAAAGAAATATGAGGAGAACATAGAAGTTTTAAGGTCAGTTATAAACCATGTTTACAGAGCCTTGTCTATTACTTCTAGCAATAATGACAGACTCAGACATATAGAATTTATTTTTATTATCACTAATGCAAGTGCCAAAGTATAATTATGAATATAAAAACATTTTTTAGATTTCTATTTCACAGAGAATTGATTTGACATTAAATACAACACTATGAATAATTACAATGGCATTTGCTGTATATTTCTGAATTTCCTTGAATTTTTCATTGGTTCATTAAGTAGATAAAATAAATATATTATCCTTTTGAGTAATGTATTTTAGTTCACTAATATAGAAATCTGAGCTCAAAAGCAGCTGTATATCAAAGTCCTCTAATATTGTCATGAAGTGATCCATATTTTTTCATTATTTTTATTCTTTATATAATAAAAAAAGCAATGAGTAGCAAGCTTTAGGAAACCACAGTAAATAAGATTTGGGGCTTTGGAGTCAGATACCCTAGCTTTGAACTATTTGCTTGTCATTGGGTGAATTACTAAATTTCTCCAAGCTTTAGTTCCTTCATCTATGAAATGAGAATGAAGAACTAAGGAATATATATTATGCATTAGGCATTCTGCATGGTGCCTGACACACGGGAAATTCTCAGTAGTAGAGTCCTGTTAATAATCATTGACTAAGGACTTCTCTGGCAGTCCAGTGGTTTAAACTTTGCCTTCCAATGCAAAGGGTGTGGGTTTGATCCCTGGTCAGGGAGCTAAGATATCCCACATGCTTCATGACCAAAAAGAAACTAAACATAGAACAGAAGCAATATTGCAACAAATTCAATAAAGATTTTAAGAATGGTCCACATCAAAAAAAATCTCAACAACAAACACTGACTATTGAGATTCATTATCACCAATGGCTAGAGTGGGACTCCAAAGAGAGGAAGAATGCAGTCAAAATGCTTATTCTTGGCAATATTATTCTAGCATGCATCAACAAAAGCAGTTTTTAGAATGGTGGTTTACACTTTAGCATATGCATCTCACACCTACAGGAGCTTCAGTGAAACATTTTATTGAATGTAGAGCTACTTCTTTTTGTTTAATTTATTATTTACTAACCATAGGGCATTTGGTGTGCATATTTACCATTAAAATGGATGAACACTGTATTTAAAAACCTTCCATTTTATAATTTATTCCCTAAACTAGATAGATCTAAAGCAGAATTAAGAAATTAATTTCAATGAAACATGTATCCCTACATGATGGTTATTTTTCAATAGTCACTTACTTAAATTGGGCCTAAAGAAAATAATATTATTTCCTGAATAATATACTAAGATTTTATTGAAAATTTGGAGTAGACTTAAAAATCCCCTCTTTAGCTGTTATTTACTCAAATTAGAATCAGACTTTTGAAGCAATTTCTCTTCATAAAGTCCTCTGAAATGGCATGCTTACATTCATATCATTTTCTAAGTCTGCATGTACAAATCTTCCATTTCCTCTCAGAGATATTCAGACTTTAGAATGTGTTAGTATAATTTGTTAGAGTTACAAATGATCAAACTCATTGATTATTTTCAGAGAAATGAAATATTAAATGGAAATTTGAGTTAGAAAATGAACAGCTATAACATACAATAGTTTGAACTGATGGTCTCAGCTCCAATCTTTGCTCTGACAATTTATATCTGCATTTTCATCAATTTCTTAAATTTTATAGATTTTTAAATTCCTTGCTTTTATATGTGGAAAATAAGAGCATCAAGATCAGAGCCTGATTGTAATAATTATATGAAAAATATCATGAAAAGGGCCTATCATCATATATATTCAGTATAGAGTGAATGCATATTAAGTTACTTCAGTCATGTTTGATTCTTTGTGACCCCATGGACTGTAGCCTGCCAGGCTCCTCTGCCCATGAGATTCTCCAGGCAAAAATACTGGAGGGGGTTGCCATGCCCTCCTCCAGGGGATCTTCCTAACCCAGGGATCAATCCCACATCTCTATGTCTCCTTCATTGGCAGGCAAATTCTTTACCAGCAGTGCCACATACTCATTAGGTAGTATTACCAGTGTGGCAGAAATAAATCATCCCTACAAATAAGAGGCAATTCACATGTTGGTGACTCCTTACAACTAAAACTATTGTAATTAATGAATGTATTATTAATTAATTGTATTAATAATTAATTAAATTAATGAAAAGAAAGGTAATAGTTTCCTGTAAAAAGAAGAAATACAGAGTAGAATAAATACCTATATATTTAGGAGAATGTTCCTGGAAGATGCCTTATTTCTTTGAATCTATCTCATATAACCTCTAATGAATCAAGAGGAGTCATGAATTAAATTCTCTGTCTGTTGTAATCACATTTTTAGTGAATGTCTGTTTCTAGAATCTAATAAGCCAAAATAAAAAAGTGCTTTTTAAAAAATCATGTCTCCCACTAAGGAAATAATGACGCTGAAATTTATTGTGTATCAACGAGCAGCTTGACCCTCTATTAAGTGTGTTTTATAACTCCCAGGTATAAAGAATCCTACAAGGTAGAATTCTTAAGCTCCATGGTATATTGAGGAAACTGAGGTTCAGGTGAAACAATATTTTCCCAGGTAGGATAAGTAATAAACAAAGGCTTGTGAGTTCTTACGGAATAAAATGTTACTTACTTAAGATAATTGAATTTTCTTATTCGAACAAAGCCATTGCTAATCCCAAATTTATTAGCTAACTAATTTTTTTAATTCACAATTCATTTGCTTTCTTCTCCCAAATGAATTGACTAGAAGTAATATGAAATAAAAATGCCCTAAGTGATATGAGGAGTTAAAAAATCTGATGTTCTATCTAAGCATGCATGTCTTAATCCATAACATACATAACACCCTCAAAGATTCAATTAATAAATGTTTTTGATTAAGCAAGAATCTGAAAACATCAAAACCACTGTGAAGTATTCATGTAGAAAAAGCTTTGAGGTTTGAGGTGTGCAATAGAAGGGGACTGTTTGCAAGGACATCCAAAAATAATTAACAAGCTCCTTAAGGTTCTTTTATAAAAACATAAAAAGTCAATGAACTTTGATTTCAAAATTGGGACTAAAAAATGCACGGTATTTATTCAGTTCAGTATTTTATTTTATTGATATTTAACATGCAGATTATCAGTTTATAGATGTAAATTAAGTTTCTCTTCAGATCATCAGCAACGTATTAGCATAGGTTTTCATTGCAGTTTAAGATTCATTCTTCTCAAGTCAGTTGGTTGGATCTATAACATGATTTGGGGTTCCTAGGTGGCTCAGTGGTAAAGAATCTGCCTGCCAATGCAGGAGACATGGGTTTGATCCCTTGGTTGGGAAGATCCTCTGGAAAAGGTAATGGCAACCCACTCCAAGATTCTTGCCTGGGAAATCTCATGGACAGAGGAGCCTGGCAGACTATGGCACGTGGGGTCGCAAATGAGTCAGACACTACTTAGCGACTAAACAGTAACAACAAAGACACATGCACTAGCTATACATTCTAGGTGCTTACAAGAATCAACTCATTATAACCCTATGCATGTGCATGTTCAATTGTGGCTTTTTGCAACCCTATGGACAATAGCCCACCAGGCTCCTCTGTCCATGGGATTTTCCAGGCAAGAACACTAGAATTGGGTAGCCATTTCCTATTCCAGGAGATCTTTCTGACCCATGGATTGAAACTGTGTTTCCTGCATTTACAGGAAGATTTTTTACCACTGTGCCACCTGGGAAGTCCTATAACACTATGAGGTGAGTACTTTTATTACACCTCAGTTACAGAGCATTAAGGAACTTGTCCAAGTTCAAACAACTAGTATGTAGTGGAAATGGGATGCAGATTAACAGTAGAGCCCCAACACCTAAATTATTTGTCATTACATTATTTTGCAACCTCTTTGGCAATCTTCAATCTCAATCTGCAATCTCTCATAGTGAAGATTAGACTTAAAAATAACTGCAAATATATCATCTAATACAAACTATTATAAATATTGCATATATCTCACTGGTGAAATACTACATACTATAGATTCAGATGTTAGAATACTCATAAGATAAATTATCTCAAGCCTCAATTTTTAGTCACATGATTAACTCTTTCAAATAATAATGGTGTGAAGCAATATATCATTAATATATATGATATCATTATGTTCAAATTTTATAAATTATCCACAAAACATAAACATAAACACATACACATAAACTTAACACTGGCATAATCTCTGAGATTATCAGTTTCCACAACACCTAGTTATTTGAAGCAGCAGATGAAAGAGAAAGAAGGCAGTTTTAGGATCTGATAAAAACAAAGAGTAAAGAGAATATGTTCTTTAGATAGTTTCCAAGGTAATTAGTATGGACTTGCATGTATAAATTGGGGTACAGAGAATTTAAGCCCAAGAAGAAAAAGGAATTAATGCTACTACTTCATAGAAATGAATGTGAATCAAACAATAGATTAAGCCTCTAGAAAACAAAAAACAAGAAATTACAGAAAAAATATTTACTTTGACTATATATGGACAATATAATGTACATTACAAATCTATACTGATTAGAACTTTGAAAAATTAGTATATTAAAATGTAAATTTATAAGTGTAATTTTATAAATATAAATATACATATACAGTTAAATATATGATATATTATTACTTTTATATCTTTTATGCTAATAATAAATATATATCTACTAACTATAATACAGGAAGCTAGTGGTATTTAATATGAATTCATTAATAGGATTTAGTATATAATTAATCCCATATGTCTTATATTAAGTATCAAATACCTAGTAGGAATTTAATAAGCAATTACATTTTCATTACATTTATATACAAGCCAAACTTACTATTAAAAATTGTCAAAGATCCATCTTCATTATGCTTAAAATTTAGATGTAATAGAATTACTAAGTCAAAATTATGTGATTATTTTGGAGGAATTATTATTAATTTTTGTAGGAGTAATCATTAATAAAGGATTACCACTTATTTATTTTGTTTCCTTACCATTAGAATTCCATTTGCTATGATTATAAAGAGTCAACCTAATATACAGCCACTCTGAATGCAGACATCTGTCTTCACAATGTCTTATATAAAAGTGCTTCCTAAAATTATTGTAGCGTGAGTAACAATATACTTCTCATGTAGTGATAAGCAGACTATCGTACTTAAACTTAAAATGGCTTTTACATGTTTTTGTATATGTAATAGATTTTTTTTTCACAGACTCCTTTATTCAACCAATAAGTATTGGCACTGTTTCAGGCATGAATTGTAACAGAATGATCCTTTGCTAATAGTCTGGTACAATATCACATTCAGGTCTAGATATTATACTCTTCCACAGCCTCACCAGCTCATTCAGGGAAGTGAACTACCATGAATCAAAACAAGAGAGAACAAACAGGCATATATGCTCAAGTATGTCTGATAGAAAAAGCAAATAAACCTCAAAATTTTTCATCAGGACATCATTGAAAACACTTATGATTCCTTATGACTTATATATCTCCTTATGACTATCAAGGCTAGTGTAATGTCAAAAGAGAGCTGTCAAGTTCAAACGATGCAGAAAATATGAAAACTGACTAGTGTGTGGTTTGTTCAGGTAAAGTATCCAGTCAAACCATATGCATTCACTAACTGTTAAGTCACTCTTCTCATTTGAAGTATGAGGTGCAATTCTCAAACATACAGTAAAATACAATGAAAGTAAAATTAAAATTATATTTTAAATATAAATCTCTATTATAAATTCTGAGTTCTGTATTCCTTTGTCAATTGGAGAAATAAAAAGCAAGTTTTCATTTTTTGAATTCATAATTGTAGCCCACTAAAATAAAACGATCCTATTCATGAGTGCTCTGAAAAAGAATCAAATGGCATTTAAATCATATTAGAAGTACGTCTAGTTCAATTTAATTGCTAATTTGTAAGATTGAAATCCAGACATTGAGATAAAAGTGCATAAATTCATATTCATATGCAGTTCCTCACAGTATAAAATGCATATGACATGAACCTTATCAGAGAGACACATGTTTCTCAATAGCATGAGTATAAAATATGCAATAGGGTTTATATTACATCTTTTCAATTTTTGGACAGAAAGTATAAGATGTAATTATATAATGGAGGCAAAAATACTACATACACCATACACTTTGATATAAATTAAGATCCTAACATATGTGCACCTTAGCACTGCCTTTCTTTTCATTTTCCATTCTATTTCATTACCATTTTATTTTCCCTGCTTCTTCTACACTCTTCTATTACAACGGATGCTATCTGCATTGATTGTAAGAACTTTCTTTTAAGTTCATCCTGGGCTATCACTTTGCATTCACGTTTTTTGACATCCAATGATACCTTTTGGCTTCTTTTATTAAGGGATAAGAATATTATGCATATTATAGTCCTGGAGTTTGACTAATGGAAATGAGTCTCATTTATTGACTGCTTTTTGAGTATAGCTAACATCCATGTGTTCAGAATAAGATCCAAAACCTGTCCATATATATTGGAAGGCAATCAATCTCCAAAATTCATGAAAGATTTCACATTCTATTCAAAGAGGATGCAAAAAGCCAGAATGTAACTAAGAGAGATGTGGAATTATTTTTCTAGACTGCTAGAATTAGGAATTAGGACTGAAGGAATTAGGACTTTATCAATTTATTGGGCCTGAAATATTAAAGAGTGTGGTGGCTTTTCAGATAAATGCTTCATTATAATAAATTAACAAAATTTATTCTAATAGTGTAACAATGTCTAATCTGGAATACAGCAGAAAAGCAGTCCTCAAGGACAAAATACTGGATAATAGGAAGTCTCAAATTAATTTCAAACCTACCACTGCTGATTATCTAGGTCTGGAACAATTGACTTCACTTACATATTATCTGACTAGTCACTGAGTTTGGTGACTTCTATCTCACAGCAATATACTTTCTGTAGTATTCTAAGGAGTCCTTGGGTTTAATAGAGACATCTCTTACATTTCTGGAGAGGAGGAAAGCCTGTAGAGAAGGTTTCATACATTTTCAACTTTCATACATTTTCTACATTAGAGAGTATGCTACTTTATTTGAAAAAAAAAAATAAACACGTTGTTTCCTTCCAGAAAAAAAAGATGCTTTAAAACCACTGTTCTAAAAATGTAGTTTAACTTCATTATTGGGGTCTGACTTATAGATTGGCTTCTGGAAAATAATCTTATGAAAAGACTCCTTCTTGCTTTCAAAACTAACTCTTCTTGAATTGATTCCAAAATGGAGTTGCCGTTGATAAAATCTCATTACAGAATAGATGCTGTTAAACGTGAAAGTATGCATGTTTGTGTATGTGTCTGATCTGTTTCCATGTGTATAAAACACAAAGATATCTGTGATTCTACTAGATTAATTGTTTCCGTTTTACTACTTCTGGATAACTGCTGGGCAATATTTCAACACTGGAAGTATCCTTTAAGATTCACTGAGATTCAGAGAAAATAAATGAATATGGGTTCCAATGTTCCAGTCAAGACGAAAACTATTAAAGACACATTTTGTGGGAGATAGTTCTTTGCTGGCAAGGTACTACCTCACACAGAAGAATGAGAAGTTAGTACCCCTTGTCCTCTGTGCTAGGATGCAGCCAAACAGTACATCTCATCCCTTACATTTCCAAATGACTTTTCTATTGGGGATGGTAAATGCTCCAGTTTAAAGTTAACAGATTATCACTTAAAACTGAACATGAGCCAAAGCTCTGTGATCCCTGTTCTGTTCTTTCCCCATTATATAAATACCTGTCAAATTAATACTTTAAAAATATTTGAGAAATTTTGGTATTTTTACTCATTTGAAATTTGGCTACTTTATCTAACTTATTAAAGGTTACTTTCCGATAGCTGTACTACACATAGAACAAATAAGATTTTTCTTTGAAAAATCCCAGTTTTGTTCTATCTATGAAAATATTTAATTTGCTTTCATGTCACTCAGAATAAATGACAAAAAATGGCCATGTTATGAGCAATATAACAAACATGCCTTTCAAATTCTTAAAAACTATGTTATTTTCAAGTTGATATTCTGAAAATAAAACCAGGATATGATTTGAATTTCAGACATTTGAAACCTAAGTGTTTTAAAAGACATCAACAAACTTAATTTAAGGAATTGCAGGTAAATAACCACTATGCTTTCCTAAGAGAGCATTATTCAACACATGCTATTTATTCTCTTTGAGATTGACAGGAAAATGTAGAGTACTTTCAGGTGAAAAAATTTTAATTTGTTTTATCCCTGCTTTATACAAAATGAAAGAGTGATTTCAAGTAAATTTATCACCAAGTGAAATATTTTGATCATTAACTCAACAATTACATTAATATGCAAGATAGTAATAATTTAAGCCAGTGTCTTGTAATATTAGAAATTCAATAATAATAAATTGCACTGACAGACACATGTTAGTGCACAGGTGTGTAAATCAGTAGAGAGATATCCAGGTTTACGGTTGCACTAGAAAATTTTTATGGATACTCTAAAAGATGATGAGGAGAAAATGACAATTAGAGACACAGCAGCAGTTCACACTGAACTGTCTAATCAAGGTTGATGCAGAGGCTTGAAATTTAAACATTTAAACTAATGTGCAAAAATAACCTTGATTTTCTATAGTGGATTTTGACTTGAGTTTGAGTTTCCTATGATAGTGCAATATGCAGGAAATATGGGAGGATGGAGAGAAAACCAACCAAAAGACAACTGCTAATTAACTTTGTCAAGTTTACTCTTTTCAGATTAAAACGATAACTTTAGTGTATGTATATGGGCTTCACAGGCAGCTCAGTGGTAAAGAATCTGCCTGCAAATGAAGGAGATGCCGAAGATGAGGGTTCTATCCTGCGTCAGGAAGATCCCCTGGAGAAGTGAATGACAACCCACTCCAGTATTCTTGCCTGGACTGATGGACTATGGTCAATGAGGTCACATAGTTGATACAACTGAGCGACTGAGCATGTAAGGGTATCAAAGTGGAAATGTTAGTCACTTAGTTGAGTCTAAGCAACTTTGGGACCCCATTGACTCTAGCCTGCCAGGCTCATCTGTCAATGGAATTTTCCAGGAAAATAGATTTAAGGGATTATGTCTGATAGACAGAGTGCCTGTAAAACTATGGACAGAGGTTTGTGACATAGTACAGGAGGCAGTGATCAAGACCATCCCCAAGAAAAAGAAATGCAAAAAGGCAAAATGGTTGCATGAGGAGGCCTTACAAATAGCTGAGAAAAGAAGAGAAGCTAAAGGCAAAGGAGAAAAGGAAAGATATACCCACTGGAATGCAGAGTTCCAAAGAATAGAAAGGAGAGATAAGAGAGCCTTTCTTAGTGATCAATGAAAAGGAAAATAATAGAATGGGAAAGACTAGAGATCTCTTCAAGAAAACTAAACATAAAGGTGAAACATTTCATGCAAAGATGGGCACAATAAAGGACAGAAATGGTATGGACCTAGCAGAAGCAGAAGATGTTAAGATGAGGTGGCAAGAATACACAGAAGAACTATACAAAAAAGATCTTCATGACACAGATAACCACAATGGTATGATCACTCACGTAGAGCCAGACATCCTAGAATGTGAAGTCAAGTGGGCTTTAGAAAGTGTCACTACGAAGAAAGGGAGAGGAGGTGATGGAATTGCAGTTCAGCTATTTCAAATCCTAAAAGATGATGCTGTGAAAGTGCTGCACTCAATATGTCAGCAAATATGGAAAACTCAGCAGTGGCCACAGGACTGGAAATGGCCAGTTTTCATTCCAATCCCAAAGAAAGGCAATGCCAAAGAATGTTCTAACTACCACACAATTGCACTCACCTCACACACTAGCAGAGTATGCTCAAAATTCTCCAAGTCATGCTCAATAGTACGTGAATCTTGAACTTCCAGATGTTCAAGATGGATTTAGAAAGGGTAGAGGAACCCTACAGCAACAGTTAGAACTGGACGTGGAATAACAGACTGGTTCCAAATAGGGAAAGGAGTACATCAAGGTGGTATATTGTCACCTTGCTTATTTAACTTCTATGAAGAGTACATCATGAGAAATGCTGGACTGGATGAAGCATAAGCTGGAATCAAGACTGCTGGGAGATATCAATAACCTCAGATACACAGATGAAACCACACTTATGACAGAAAGCAAAGAATTAAAGAGCCTCTTGATCAAAGTGAAAGAGGAGAGTAAAACACTTGGCTTAACTCAACATTCAGAAAACTAAGATTATGGCATCTGGTGCCATCACTTCATGCAAATAGATGGGGAAACAATGGAAACAGTGACAGACAGACTTTATTTTTCTGGGCTTCAAAATCACTGCAGATGGTGACTGCAGCCGTGAGATTAAAAGATGCTTGCTCCTTGAAGGAAAGATATGACCAACCTAGATGGCATTTTAAAAAGCAGAGACATTACTTTGCCAACAAAGGGCCATCTAGGTGAAGCTATGGCTTTTCCAGTAGTTATGTATGGATATGAGTTGGAAGATAAATAAAGCTGAGCTCTGAAGAGTTAATGCTTTTGAACTGTGGTGTTGGAGAAGACTTTTGAGAGTCCTTTGGGGTGCAAGAAGATTCAACGAGTCCATCCTAAAGGAAATCAGTCCTGAATATTCATTGGAAGGACTGATGCTGAAGCCGAAACTCCAATATTTTGGCCACCTGATGCGAAGAAGTGGCCCATTTGAAAAGACCTTGGTGCTGGGAAAGGTTGAAGGCGGGAGGAGAAGGGGACAACAGAGGATGAGATGGTTGGATGGCATAATCGACTCTATGGACATGATTTTGAGTAAGCTCTGGAGTTGGTGATGGACAGGGAAGCCTGGCATGCGGTAGCCCATGAAGTTGCAAAGAGTTAGACAGGACTGAGCAACTGAACTGAACTGATGTAATTTAGGGACTCCATGGCTCCTCTGTCTGTGGAATTCTCCAGGCAAAAATACTGGAATGGGTTGCTCATCCTTTCCTCAGGGGATCTTCCTAACCCAGGGATCAAACAGAGTTCTCCTGCTTTGCAGGCAGATTCTTTACTTTCTGAGCCTGCATATATGAAACCAATTAAAATGTCAAGCTTTCTGTTTGCAATATGGCCATTTATTGTCCAGTGTAACAGTTTTGAGACTGAAGAGTGGTACTAAGCAATTAAAAGACTAAATTCATTTAAACAGGTGGGACTATCCTTGGAAAACTCGGTATTTGTACTCTATCTTTAGAGGCATTTTTTTTTCTTTTCAAGGAAACATCTCTCTTCCTTCTTTGTTCCCAAACCAGCATCTGAGTGAAGAAGGACATAGATTTATCTTTATAGACAAGAGTTAGGGTCCGGTTCTCATGCTGACGCTAGGTTCTTACATGTCACTGCTGAGATACCATTCATTTTATAAGGTCATCAGCATCTCAAAGGTACGTGCAAATGGTGCCATGTGGATCTTTTGGAGCATTTGCTGTATGTAATTCTAGGCACCTTTTATCCCTGTAGCTGATTCCTCTACACAACACAAGGGGTGATGATAGCAGTTAATGGTAAGAAAATGGCCATGGCTTTTGAATTCCCATTCTTGCCCTTTTCAAGTTTCACTTCCCAAGATGTACTTTTCTCCTTCCTGCCTTAAATTACATCTACAGCTTATATGAGATTAAAGAAAAGCCACCCTTTAACTTACCTTCCTTCACATTTAGATTAAATGGATGATTATTCAGTCTACCATTCATTATCTTATATGTATGGTTCAGTGACCATAAATGCAAACATCATGGTATTGTAACAACTCCACACATTTCATTTTTACCTACATTGTGGCACTAGTGTTAAAGAACCTGCATACCAGTTTAGGAAAGGTAGGAGACAAAGGTTCAGTCCCTGGGTTGGAAAAATCCCCTGGAGGAGGGCATGGCAAACTGCTCCAGTATTCTTGCCTGGAGAATCTCAAGGACAGAGGCAACCATTGAGAACCATTTAGAAAACAGAGTCATTAGAGAAAGACACAGAAGAATGACATGAGATTTATTTTCACCCTAAGAGAAAGAGTGTGGGCCCAAGTTATATGAATAGGCAAGGATCAAAAAAAGACCAGTCACTAATCCTTTTTGCTGAACTATGATACAAATTAATTATAAATGGATATCCCTAACTCCATCACAAATTCTAATATTCCAGTTCCCTTTTGTTCTTTCAATTTGGTTTGAAATTGGGCATGTGAAAATACACTGCCTGGGGAAAATTAAGAATTCAATAAATATTTGCTTCGTTATTTGCTATATTTCTTTGCTTCCATCCATCCATCCACCCAAGCATTCACCCGACTATCCTCCTAGTTTTGATCCCTACCTCATTCTCACTAACCATACAAATCTGTCTTCTATCTGCTCACCTAAGAAAACCAAGACCATTAAGTGAATTCTATTTTCTCATTTCCATTTCAAAATATTTTTAGCCTCCACTTTTCTCCTCTTTCCATTTCATCCCAGAGGAAGAAGAATTTTCTTTTCCACTGTTCTTTTTGCAAATTTTTATTCAAGGCATTGCTTAAATGATAACACCACAACTAATTAACTGCCATATTCCTCCTTTCAAGACTTTTCAGTATAGAATGAACCATCATTTCTTTGAATTCCTAAAGAACTCTGAGTGTATTATTGTTATAGTCACTTTTCCTCTGTCATTATATGTTAATCTAAAAGGCTGAACACTTCTGCTATACTGTAAAAACTTTGAAGTAAAGGATCATTTACTTCTTTAAATTTACTATTAGTGTCTAGTAGACTTTGAGCATTAAAAATGCTCAGTTGATGATTTTTGAGCTGAACGATGTTGATGATGTAGATAATGTACCATAAGATCTTCTAACCTTCTATATCCCCGTACCTCCAAATGAATGCCTGGGCTAGTCTTTCTCAGGCATCTAAGATGTTAAACTTTAGGGATATGTGATATAGAAAGTATTCTTCTTAGATAAGAATATATGTTAATAAAATATCAGGATTTTCTGGCAATGTTGATATTATAAAAACAAAATTCTAAGTCTATGATGCTGAGAAAAGAGAGATAAATTAATAAAGTTGAAATAAACAAAATAAAGCAAAGTAGAGAGGGTGGATTGGTTGGTTCCACCAGATTGGTTGAGTCTGCATCAGGAATCAGGCAGAGTTGGCTGAGAATTCAGCTTATGTTGTAAGTGGAACACAAGTGTTCCAGGCAAAGTGGAAAAATGGAGCTTGGTTTACTGTTTGGCATGATAGATCAAGGTGTAATTCAATTGCCTAAAGGGTATGGTTTATAGAAAGCTACCTGACTAAGGACCCAAGAGGACGTAGAGACAACCAATTGACCAGGAACTAAGCCAAACTACCTGTCCCTAAAAAAACTAGAGGGTCATGATGAATTTGCTGCTTCTAATCTTTTCTTTTTCAAAGGCAATTTTAATTTATTTATTATATGCTCTGTGTTATGGGCTGAATGTTTATGTTCCTGCAAAATTCATGTATTGAAATGTTAACCCCCAATGTGATGGTATTCAGGAATAAGGTCTTGGTGAGGTAATTAGTTTTAAGTGGTGCTAGTGGTAAAGAATCCATCTGCCAAGGCAGGAGATGCAAGAGATTCGGGTTCAATCCCCGGATCGGAAAGATCTCCTGGTGTAGGAAATGACAACTCACTCCAGGATTCTTGCCTGGAATTCCATCTCAATCTCTTTTCTATGTGAGGACATAGAAAGAAGGTAGACATCTGCAAGCCAAGCAGACAGTTTTTACCCAGAACTGAACTGGCCAGTAGTTTGATTGTGGACTTCGCCTCCAAAATTGTGAGAAATAAATATCTGTTGTTTAAGCTACCCAGTTTATGATATTTTATTAAGGCACTCTTTCTACTTTCTTTTAACTAAGGCAAATCTTTTAAACAATTCCAGGCAGCATTACAATTATTTCAGAGGAACAAGAGTAAACTGTATAGAGACATGATAGATCTTTTTCATACACTTAGAAACAAAAATGGGGTAAATTCAGAAATCCTGATATTATATAAGCACACATATCATATCTTTGAAAAAGTTAAACTGACCAAAGCAACATGTATTTTGGGGGGTCACAGAGTAAGAGATAGATAAATATTTCTAGCTTACTATTGTGTAAAGATTGTTTACTATACAGAGTCCATTATATGAAAAGGAGCAAATGGTTTTTAAAAGACCTGAGTAAGTCATGCTATTGCTCTTATATTTCTTCTCAGTTCTTTGAATTCTTCTGCTACTAAGATAAGAAATTACTTTAGCAATATAGCAATCGCCACTTCTACTTAGGGACCTCTAATATACTACTTCACTCAGAAGGAAATTTCCCTTTTCTTCAAATTCAAGCAAAACAGTTAGAGAAGTGTGAACAATGGTAAAACATTCTTCATTCTGCTGAAAATAATAATTTGTGAAGTTGCCTTAAAAGGTTTCAAAAGACATTTGCTCTTTTCAACAATCTCAGAAGCTACAAGCATAAGGAGAATGTATGCAATTTAATGGGAAGTTCAGGGGAATTTTACAGAGTGCATGAAAAATACCAAGCTTGGGGCTGCCTCAGTTCCATAATTTCCTCCTGCCTGACATGTTTGCCCACCTCATCAGAACCCTTTCAAAAAATATTAAATGTCATTTTTTTCAAAGAAACCCCTCTGACAACAAAAAACAAATCTCGATCTCCAGCTATATGCTTTTCTGACAAATGCAGTTTTCCTCTCTGGAAATTGGTATAGCTTTAATTGGTCATTATTTGTGAAGTAACTTGTTTGTCTTTCCTCTGCTCTTGACTGCAGTAGGACAAAGACTAAGCATTCACTACAGCCTCTGTTGCTCTGAAGCAATTCAATGAATATTTACTAAGTGAATAAGGAGAAGGCAAAATATTCAGAGGAGTAAGAGACACAGAATATACAACTTAGACAACCAAGTATACTTTTTAGGGTTACCTGTCACCAAAGTGAAGTGGGAGCCCACATTCTAGCAGAGCCAGTTTCACCAGAACGAGTAAGCAAGGTAGAGCCCTTGCCTGCAGTGTAAACATATTCCTTCCCGCAGCAGTCAAAGACGAACCCTGGAAAATCTCATCTCCAAGAAGCTTGAAGTTGGAGCCACTTGTAACCCACGGCTTCTTACACTCCAACATTCACAAGTCTTCCAGTGAGCCCTCTGGCATTCAGCAAATGCCTCTCCATGCTCCACATCTTCTATTCACCTTCTAGCTTTAACAAGATGTTTAATTCTCTCCTAAAGATGGTCTTCCCCTACAATCGTCTCCACAAGCAGGTTTTTCTTTCCCTCAATAGTTATTGTGTCACTGAGTTGGGCTATAGGTTCTCTTTTCCTATCATTGCTCTTTCCAACCCATTTTCTTTTATTATTCCATAAATTATTTAGTGCTTTAGAACCTCATAACATCAGATTATCTCATCCTCTCTGTCTTGGAGCTGTCTTTTACTCACCTTCACTTTTCTAAGAGCTGGATTCCTTGTTCAGAGCCAGGCTCCCTTATATGTTTCCTATTTCAGTTCTTGATACTTTTAATCACTCATATTTGATCATTCCCAAACCCTGTCCTCTTGAACTGTCTTTTTCTTGCAACTTGGAGACTCTCTCCCATGGTGTTGCTGGTCAGTTGCTAAATTGTGTCCAACTCTTTGCAACCTCGTGGACTGCAGCATGCCAGGCTTGCCTGTCCTTCACTAACTCCCAGAGTTTGCTCAAATTCATATCCACTGTGTCAGTGATCCTATCTAAATATCTCATCATCTGCTGCCCTCTTATTTTGCTTTTACTTTTCCCCAGGATTAGGGTCTTTTCAAATGAATCAACTGTTTGCATCAAGAGTACATAAATTTTGCAAGTATCGAAACTGTAATCCTTCCATAATCACATTTCTGAATTCTACTCTCAGATTGCTACTTATAATTTCTCCAATAATCCTTGAGTCTTAACACTTTCATACTGTATCTTATCATTTGATAGCCTCTTTCCTTCCTACCCAGCTTAGACTCTCTGCTCAATTGTAAAATCACTCCCTATTCAGAGAACACAGTTTCCTCACCTTTCTTACTTTTTCATCCATCTTTTGCTAAATCACAACCCAAGCTGGACTTAGCTTCTACTGCTTAAATGTAACTGAATAGGCTTAGATAAAAAATCCACAACTACGAGGGCAAATCCCACTTTTACATTAATAATCAAAACCTCAGTTTAGTCTACCTGCTGCTATTCATCTACTTGTATTTGCATCAGTCCATTCTGCCTTCAGACTCTTTACTGGCTCCTAAAAAAGTAACTCCATTTGTTCTAGACCTCATCCCCTTCTGCTTACTCAAGGATATTATTTCAAAAGTTCTTCCCACTTTTGCATCATCTTTCCCTTTTTCTGAACTATTTCCATCAACATACATATGATATTTCTCCCATTTGAAAACAAAATACAACAAAACTCTTCTATCTCTACTATGATAAGTTATAGAATGTTATGCTAATAAGTCATATTAACACAAGACAACTTACATTTGTGACCTCACTGATATTTGGTTATTCCTAGCGTGGTGGGTTCCCAGTCATGTGTGTCTTTATTGTAATCCCTTCCCACCATTATTTTAGGAAAAATTAAACTTTCCTTGATATTTCCAACCAGCACATCCTTACAAAAAAATGCCAGTTATTTTAGTGCTGGCTACTGATTATCTTCTTAGTCAATCATTTCTCACTTTCTGTTCTCAATTTATTGATATTTTAACTCTGTATAACAGAAATTGGGAGAAATGTGGAGATCGCAAACAGAACAGTTTATAAGGAAACAGCTATTGGAGGGGGTGGGAGCTTTCTGCTGGATTTGATTGAAAGTTAATGATGAGGTCTCTCATTCTTTGATTACCTCTGATCAAAAAACTACATTTGCAATCCAGATGCTTAATTGATACAATATTTAGAATAAAATATATCAAAAACTTTTCAAGGAGTGGTACATCAGTGTCATTGGAATAAATTTGAATTTAAACTTCACTTTTCTAAACAATATAATTACCATGTGGCCATCAGGAAAAGCTTTGTTCACATTAGTTGAATTTGAGAGACTATAACTGTTTGAATTTAGGAGAGTATTCCGATTTGTTCATTTGCATTACTATGCAAATATCAGCTTACATGACTAGTGGATACAACTAACTGGTTGACAACATGATTTGTTAACCAAAATTGACCATGGGAGACAAGATATTGGGACTCATGATTAATATAACATATATAAAGTGAAGTGAAGTTGCTCAGTCGTGTCCGACTCTTTGCAACTCCATGGACCGTAAGCCCACCAGGGTTCTCCATCCATGGGGTTTTTCAGGCAAGAATACTGGAGTGGGTTGCTATTTCCTTCTCCAGGGGATCTTCCCCACCCAGGGATCGAACCCAGGTCTCCCGCACTGCAGGCAGATGCTTTACCCTCTGAACGACCAAGGAAGCAAGTAGGAACAAAATAACCCTTGAACAATATCCATAGTGATACCATTAAAGATAATAAGAAACTAGAGGAGAGTAAATATTTAGAAACAACAGCTAATGCTGTGAAATAATTGTCATTCATTTACTAGTAGTAAATACAGTTTTCTAATACATAAAAACTGATCATTAGCAAATGACTGTAAATGTTATTGTCATACTTTCCATTCAAGTGAGTTAATTATTAATATTTACACACAACTGGCATAGGTTAATTCAATTACTCTTTCATAATGTTTACACAGTGTTAGAAGTATCAGTAATAGTACCAGGATGGAGATTATCCTTTATATTTTTTCTGTCAGAAACTGCCAGATTGCTTCAAATATATGACACAAAGATTGAAGACATAATGAGCTTAAAGAGAGCAATATTCAAAGAGAAAAAAAATAAGATGAGTGTAAGTATCCAACAACTGTCAATCAAAATTAAATACCATGTGGTTACTATCTGAGTGTCAAAAAAAGGGCAATTCAACAGCAATGTATAATTCTATATTCAGTTATATTGTAAGACAACATAACTGACTCATTTGAAAAGACCCTGATGCTGGGAAAGATTGAAGGCAGGAGAAGAGAACGACAGAGGATAATATGGTTGGATGGCATCATCGACTCAATGACATGAGTCTGAGTAAACTCTGTGAGTTGGTGATGGACAGGGAGGCCTGACATGTTGCCGTCCATGGGGTTGCAAAGAGTCAGACATGACTGCATGACTGAACTAAACTGATTGTTACACGTGCCATTTTTTTAAGATCTTGGTAATACATGCAGAGATGTGGGCATACTATTAAAATTTTCATAATTAGGAGTAGAAATGTGTAATCAAGTACATACATCTATCATCAGTTCTCTAATTAAGAGACCCTCACCCCCTTGAAACTTGAAACACTTAGGATGTATGTGTAGAATTTAAACCCATCAGATTTGATCCTTAACAAGCTGACATCTAAGTCATACTCTGCATGAAGATAGGAAGCTAGCTGGTAACTAAGCTTATGGATTTAAGTCTTGGAGGATATACATACTTGGGACTCAGAAAAATGTTTAATCTGCAGGATTGCAACTGTCATGTTTTTAAAAAACTTGTTTAGATCCAGAGAAGAATTACAATCATTTACTTCTACAAGCAACAAATGCATTTAACTCAGAAGAATAAATCTAAGCCATTTCAAGTATATCTATCATCTAAAAAGTTCTCCTATTTAATTCAGACTATGAAAGTGAAAGTTGCTCAGTTGTGTCCGACTATTGTGACACCATCAACTATACGGTCCATGGAATTCTCCAGGCCAGAATACTGGAATGGGTAGCCTTTCCCTTCTCCAGAGGATCGTTCCCAACCCAGGGGTCAAATCCAGGTCTCCCACACTGCAGATGGTCTCTGTACCATCTGAACCACCAGGGAAGTCCAGTTCACATTATAAGGCTTTATAAATTACTCTATCTCCTCATTACAGTCTCTACCTAATGCCTCATAACTCTTTCACTCATTTATGATACTATCATCTATGACACAGTGCTCTCCATTCTTTTTTATTTTATTTTTTACTGAAAGGTAATTGCTTTACAGAATTTTGTTGTTTTCTGTCAAACTTCAGAATGAATCAGTCATAGGTAAACATATATCCCCTCCTTTATGAATCTACCTCCCATCCCCCATCCCTTCCCACCCCTCTAGGTTGATACAGAGCCCCTGTTTGAGTTTTCTGAGCCATACAGCAAATTCCCATTGGATATCTATTTAACATATGGTAATATAAGTTTCCATGTCACTCTTTCCATACATCTCACCCTCTCATCCCCTCTCCCCATTACCATAAGTCTGTTCTCTTTGTCTGTTTCTCCACTGCTGCCCTGTAAATAAGTTCTTCAGTACCATCCTTCTAGACTCCGTATATATGTGGTGGATTACAGTATTTATCTTTCTCTTTCTGACTCACTTCACTCTGTATAGTAGGTTCTAGGCTCATCCACCTCATCATAACTCACTCAAATATGTTCCTTTTTATGGCTTAGTAATATATCATTGTGTATATATACCATAACTTCTTTACCATTCATCTGTCGATGACATCTAGTTTGCTTCCTTGTTCTAGCTATTATAAATAGTGCTGCAATGAACAATGGGATACATGTGTCTTTTTCAATTTTTGTTTTCTCAGGGTATATGCCTGGGAGTGAGATTTCTGGGTCTTATGGTGGTTTTATTCCTAGTTTTTTAAGGAATTTCCATACCGTCTTCCATAGTGGTTGAGTGAATTTACATTCCCACCAACAGTGCAAAAGTGTTCCCTTTTCTCCACAACCTCTCCAGCATTTATTGTTTGTAGACATTTGATAATGGCCATTCTGACAGGTGTGTGGTGATATCTCATTGTGGTTTTGATTGGCATTTCTCTAATAATGAGTGATATTGAGCATTTTTCATATGTTTGTTAGCCATCTGTATGTCTTCTTTGGAGAAATGTCTGTTTAGGTTTTTTTTTTCCCCCACTTTTTGATTGGATTTGTTTCCCTGGCACTGAGTTGTATGAGCTTCTTGTGTATTTTGGAAATTAATCCTTTGTCAGTTGTTTTATTTGCTATTATTTTCTCCCATTCTGAGAGCTATCTTTTCACCTCATTCTAATTCTTGAAATGATACCAGCAACTTTATAGCTCTACAGAAAACAGGTTAAAGACCTATCTTGTCTTCTGAAAAATCTTCTCCACTCCATAGCAACTTCTATTCCTTCAGTAAATTGTTCTATTGCACAACTACAAACTTTCCTCTTTCTTGCTATCTGCTCAGTTTATTCTACTGCACCTTTATTCTGCTGGAGGGGGGGGAGTACTGACTACTAGCCTTTCTTTTCTTACCCTATCTTCTAACTTCTAATGTCCATTCCAAATTTAGCTTCTACAGAGCATTTTTGAACCACTCTTATTTCTCTTATTTTTTTTAAGAGAAGCATAAACTCATCTTATTCATTATCTACACTTTTTTTTCATTCTCTGGAAAACCTTAACTGATACAGCTATTATAGCACCTGCTATATTTTATTGAGCATTTAATATATATCTAATTGAATATATATATAAAGTAATGCTCAAAATTCCCCATGTCAGGCTTCAAAAGTACATGAACTGAGAGCTTCCATATGTTCAAGTTGGATTCATAAAAAGCAGAGGAACCAGAAATCAAATTGCCTACATCCGTTGGATCATAGAAAAAGTAAGAGAGTTCCTGAAGATCTACTTCTGCTTTATTGACTATGCCAAAGCCTTTGACTGTGTGGATCACAACAAACTGTGGAAAATTCTTAAAGAGATGGGAATGCAAGACCACCTGACCTGCCTCCTGAGAAATCTGTATGAAGGTCAAGAAAGAATAGTTAGAACTGGGAGTGGAACAACAGACTGGTTCCAAATCAGGAAAGGAGTACATCAAGGCGGTATAATGTCACCCTGCTTATTTAACTTATATGCAGGGTACATCATGAGAAATGCCGGGCTGGAAGCAGCACAAGCTGAAATCAAGAATGCCAGGAGAAATATCAATAACCACACATATTCAGATGACACCATCCTTATGGCAGAAAGCAAAGAATTAAAGAGCCTCTTGATGAAAGTGAAAGAGGAGAGCGAAACAGTTGGCTTTAAACTCAAAATTCACAAAACTAAGATTATGGCATCTGATCCCATCACTTCATGGTAAATAGATAGGGAAACAATGGAAACAGTGAGAGACTTTATTTTCTTTGGGTTCCAAATCACTGCAGATGGTGACTGCAGCCATGAAATAAAAGACACTTTCTCCATGGAAGAAAAGCTATGACCAACCTAGACAGCATATTAAAAAGCAGAGACATTACTTTGCCAACAAAAGTCCATCTACTCAAAGCTATGGCTTTTCAGTAGTCATGTGTAGATGTGAGAGTTGGACTGTAAATAAAGCTGAGCACTGAAGAATTGATAGTTTTGAACAGTGTTGTTGGAAAAGACTCTTGAGAGGCCCTTGTACTGCAAGGGGTTCCAACCATTCCATCCTAAAGGAAATCATTCCTGAATGTTCATTGGAAAGACTGATGCTGAAGCTGAAACTCCAATACTTTGGCCACCTGTTGCAAAGAACTGACTCATCTGAAAAGATGCTGATGCTGGGAAGGATTGAAGGCAAGAGGAGAAGGGGATAACACAGGATGAAAAGGTTGGATTGCGTCACCGACTTAGTGGACATGAGTTTGAGTAGGCTCTGGAGTTGGTGATGGACAGGGAAGCCGGGCATGTTGCAGTCCATGGGGTTGCAAAGAGTCGGACATGACTGAGTGACTGAAACTGAACTGAACTGATATCTAATATTGTCTTTAATATTTATCTTCTCTTCAAAACTAAAAACCTTCATGAGGGCAGGATTTAACTCTCTTATTAATCAGTATCCCTAGAATCTAGCACATTTTCTAGCACATACTTATATGCTTAAAAAACATTTATTGAAATAAAGTATAAAGAATGCTGCATGTCTCTTAATTATTTGTAATACTCTTTGGTATCACATTTATTTTTTTTTCTTTTCATGCTAGAAAATATTCGATCTTTAAAAATCCATTTATTATGCAAAATTCTTTACAAAAAGGCAAGTTTGATAAATTCCCCTAGATACAAGTAATCAAAGTTATAGTACGGAATCAATAGCTAAATATGACTTCCAGAATTTGACTTGGTATAATTTAAATTTAGTATCTTAATGGCTAATTTAAAAAATACTTAATGATTCATATAATTTAATTGAGAGCATCTTAAAGTATATTTCTCCAAGCTCTAATATATTAAGTGAACAAATACCAGGTTCACTAGGTACTATTTAGCTAGGTTAAATAGTATTGGAACAGATTGCACTATGGCATTTCAGGACTTCTCAGAGTACTTTTCTGGGGGCCCAGTAGTATGACTCTGCCTGCCAATGCAGGGGCCATGGGTTCAATCCCTGGTCTGCTACAATTCCACATACTGCAGAGCATCTAAGCTCATGTGCCACAAATGCTGGGCCCATGTGCTTAGAGCCAGTGCTTCACAACAAGAGAAGCCACTGCAAGGGAAGTCTGTGCACCTCAATTAGACTGTAGCCATCCCCCTGCCCACCACCATAACTAGAGAAAATCTGTAAGTCTGTGTACAGCAAGGAAGATCTAGTGCAGCCAAAAACAAGTAAATAAAATAACTTCTCAGAGCCTTTGATACATCAACATTTACTGTGACACTGCACTGAGATGTGTTACACAGTGCAGCATTTCTCACTATAAAGTTTTTGGTTCACACTGTGTCCTAAGGAATGGTGTTCTTAAACTCTGAGTAAAACTGATGATTTAAAAGCCACTTGGGCATGATTTTATATACTCTAGTCTTATCACATTCTTAATCCTTTAAAAGCATTATCTAATGCAAATAATGCTATATTTGGAAAACATGATCAAATGAAATAAAAACTAGGACACAGCTTGAGTTTTACAAAGAGTTTGAAAAATCCTAGTGATTCTAAATTGCCAAGAAAAGTCAACAAACAAGTTTTGCCAGATAGAATTTTTCTGAATATGCATCTTTCATTACAAAAGGTGCCTAAGTTGTTGGACTTTTAGGTATTAGTTTTGCAAATATAAGCATAAGTGTAATTAAAATTAGGTGTCTACTATTAAAGAGTTCTGGTCTTAAAATTGAGAATTCATAAGTATCACTTGGAGTATTTGCTAAAACTGAAAGTTTCTAGATCCAAAGATAGAGTTTTTGACTAAATAAATTGGGGGAATGGCCCAGATTTTTATCTTTTTAATAAACTTATACTGGTGATTTTGCATCTTTTTTTGTGCCCTAAGAAGATTATAAACATAGAGGGCTATTACAACTCTAGTCTCCCTCTTCTCATTCTCACACCAAGCATTTACTGTCCAAACCCTGTTGCTGCTATTTACCATAACTTTAATTGACATTTCACTTGGGCTTACATGAGACGCATCTATTAAAATTACAAGTGGAAAGACTATGTATTGGAGTAAATGTATGCAATAGGACCAAATGTATCTTTGGGGTGTAAGAAAATAAATAATTCTATCAGAAAGTCAAACTTACATTGTACTTTTGGAAATAATTATTTATGCCATTGAAGTGACCATATTCTCTACAATAGTTTTTAAGCAATAACAATCATTTCAATACTACTCTTTGCTGTGCCTCCGATTAAGAAAGTTCATGACTTCTACCTTCAGAGGGTATTGATACAGTATTGATAGTATAAAATAGCATCTTTTAAACTTAAAAAAGCATTATTCTGATGAGTTTATAGAAATAAATAAGTGCTTACATAAAACTGAATGTTCTTAAATACTCAGAAAATAATAACCAGAATATCTAATGCATGAATTGTGATCATCTCTAAAAGATGCTTATTCAAAGGTCATTTTCAATAAAAACTCAAATCAGATTGATTTAATAATTATCCAAAGAAAAATAATTATATGATTTTATGTAAATTGTCACTGTGATATAATATACAAAGACATAACTCAGTGTTACAAGATTTAGGTTTGATTTCTCAAGAAAAATATATTTAATATAAATTTATGAAGTTACTATCATGGTTTACTGATCAAATAAACTAAATTCATTCCTATATAAATGCTTAATATTATTAAAAATATACTTTTGAAAATAAATTGAATCATGACTCTCTCAAACTTTGTATATGAATAATTTTGTGTTCTGTAGTGTGTTTGACAAAATTTCCAAGATATTTAGGTAACGTAAGCCTTAGATTAATATTACTGAGTTAGTTAATGGGTATTATTGAGTATGCAAATAATTTCTAAGATAAAATAATGAAACAATTAACAATGAGTATAATGATGTTGTTGTTTAGTTTCTAAGTCATGTCCAACTATTTTGTAACCCCATGGACTATAGCCCGTCAGGCTCCTCTGTCCATAGGATTTTCCAGGCAAGAATACTGGAGTGGGTTGCCA
This sequence comes from Antilocapra americana, assembly GCA_007570785.1. Classification (NCBI taxonomy): domain Eukaryota; kingdom Metazoa; phylum Chordata; class Mammalia; order Artiodactyla; family Antilocapridae; genus Antilocapra; species Antilocapra americana. The sequence goes on from ML662442.1 coordinate 44,610,832, forward strand.
ATTCCTTCTCCAGAGGATCTTCCCCAACCAGGGACTGAACCCATGTCTCCTTCACTGGCAAGTGGCTTCCTTACCACTGAGCCAATGGGGAAGCCCCATGAGTATATTAACTATGTTTTATTTATTTTTTCTGATATATATGTAGCCACTCTAGGTTTCTTTTGCTATAAGAGATATTTAAAGTAACATTTCATATGTATGTACTTACTGACATTTTGTTAATTGTTTACTGGTTGCTTTTATAGTTCCTGTTTCTTTCTTTTTCTCTTGCTCAAGAGAAGATTGAATATATTAATCCCTCTCACATGCTACCAAAAAATGAAAGAAGAGGGGACTATTCCAAACTGATACATGCTATAACATGAATGAACCTTGAAAACATTATGCTAAGTGATAGAATCAGTCACAAAAGGCTGCATGTTATGATTTAACTTGTATGAAATGTTCAGAACAGGCAAATCTGTAGAGATGGAAACTAGATTTGTGATTACCAAGAGCTAACGGAAGAGTAAATTAAAAAAAAATAAAGTAGGAAATGATTAGGTAGGCTTGTTTCTTATGCTCCATATTGCTTAACTGGTTAAGCACTAAGTTGACCGGGAAGAGCTAAACAGCAATGGGTTTCAAATCAAAGAGGCACTCATCCTTAGTTAAGCTATACAGGTTCAATCTTATTAGTGCAAATATTAAAGTGATTTTAAGTTCCACCCGAGTCCCTGGAGCATTCACAGGGCCCTCATTATCTTTATCATTTTGTTACCTTCAGGAAAAATATTGATCAAATTTGTATGAAATAGTTATGTATTGGACCCTAATAGAGAAATTTTATACCTCTCCATTTTTTAACATAATTGATTACTAAAACAAATTATTCAGACTCTGATGCATGTCTAAAGGCTCTAATATAAGATATGAGATGAAAATTTTATCTTTAACAAAAGACCTTCAGAAAGCTTCATGCATAAGTTCTACAATGTACTTTAAATTCTTAACTCATTAAAGAATAGACTCCCGGATATAGGATTTGGGCTGTCATTACTACAAAATATTCAGATTATAAAAGTGAACTGAGTCAGAATTTTTAGATCTCTTCTATCTATCCCAGGCAGGCATATTTCATGAAAATAGATCAGTATTCCATGATTAAAAGGTATAAAAACTGATTACAGAAGAATGAACGAACCAATGAAGAAAAGTTAAACGTGACTGTTCAGCATATTGTCAGTATTGTCTTTTTCCATTTCTGTGGCTATATAAGGAAACCCTTTCTCTTCCTTCAGTAGTTTCTCTAAGATTTGATTTTTTAGGCTTTGCTTTCATAAATGGACATGAAAATAATTAAACATTATCTGATCATGATTTATTCTCTGAAATTCTGAAACTTCTTTTAAGTCCTCTTTGTGTGTGTTAGTCACTCAGTCATGTCCAACTCTTTGTAACTCCACGGACTGTAGCCCACACGGCTCCTCTGTCCATGGAGATTTCCAGCCAAGATCACTGCAGAGGATTGTCATGTCCTGTTTCAGGGGATCTGCCTGACCCAGAGACTGAACCCATGTCTCTTGTGTCTCCTACACTGGCAGGCAGATGCTTTAACACAGCACCACCTAGGGAGCCTCAAATTTGTCCATATGTATTTTTTAAACTAAAAAGATAATTTCATTATTTTTTGTTTAAAATAATAGTATACATTTCAATTTAAATACCAGATTGATTATATAAGGCAGTGTTATTTATGCCATCTGCATAAACTATTCAACAAGTACATTACAGTGTTCCACTAGTACACACAAGAAATTATTTTGAACTGAGTCCACTGCTGCTGACTGTATCACTGCTGTGTTAATGTGCAGTAGAAGTTACACAGGTGCTAAATCACATGCTGTACAGTACATTATTCATGATATAAAGTTTCAAATAAAATATAATGCTGTATTTGATGGGAAAATGTCTTACATAGCCTCAGCTTCATTTCTTCAATTAAATTAGTTAAATGAAATAAAATTAAAAATCTTATTTTTCAGTTCCACTAGCCACAAGTCTGGTGATCACCAGCCCTGCAATTTTATGAAAAGAAATAATAAAAAAAAAAATCCAGGCCTATTTCTTAGCCTGAGATAGTAAAACTTATTTGAAGAGTTTCTTAGCAAACGACTGATACTGTCAAAAGTATCCCTAAATTCAAGAAAGGATCCAAGACAAAATACTCAAGTATTTCTCTAATGACTACTAATGGTAAATCATTGTATCCTTAATTTCAAGAAATATCATTAGCAATGCATTAGGCCTAAGATTTGGAAAGAAACAAAACTCTGATAAGGATGAGTTAGGGTGGAGTTAGTGAAAGTCAGGGAAGCCTGGCTTGCTGCAGTTCATTGGTTGCAGAGTTGGAAATGACTTAGTGACTGAACAACAACAATAAGGATGGATAAGGCAGCTACCGTCTAGTCAAGGCTATGGTTTTTCCAGTAGTCATGTATGGATGTGAGAGTTGAATGGTGAAGAAAGCTGAGCGCTGAAGAATTGATGCTTTTGAACTGTGGTGTTGGAGATGTCTCTTGAGAGTCCCTTGGACTGCAAGGAGATCCAACCAGTCCATCCTAAAGGAGATCAGTCATAGGTGTTCATTGGAAGGACTGTAGTTGAAGCTGAAACTCAAGTACTTTGGCCACCTCATGCAAAGAGTTGATTCATTGGAAAAGACTCTAATGCTGGGAAGGATTGGAGGCAGGAAGAGAAGGAGAAGACAGAGGATGAGATGGCTGGATAGCATCACCGACTTGATGGACATGGGTTTGGGTAGACTCCGAGAGTTGGTGATGGACAGGGAGGCTATATGTAGGGTTTGGCTATCACTTTTACTTTCAATATACAATTAATTTTGCTCTTCTAACCACAAGGGTTTTACACTAAGAATGGTATACATTACTGCATCAGTGTAGAAATAAAAGGAAGCAAAAACTTGCAATGGTTCGACCCTCAAGAGCAGCACTGAAAATGAAACCTGGCATACTTGATGCTTCCTCACCAACTGCTTCAATTAGACAAAAGCTTCATAAATTGATCTGAAGACTTTGGTTTGCATAATACTAGTTCTCACACAATTTCAAATGCAGATAAAGTCTTTCTGTCTTTGGAAGATCACCCTTTGCCTAAGGCTAGTTTATTTGGCTTCTTGAGAAGAAATGTTGCTGTTTTTTTTTTTTTAAACTTTTTTTTTTTTTTTTTCTCACAAATGTAAATAGCTCTAGTGTTTTTCCTGGATTTCAAGGGGATCTATGTCAAATATTCAACATCTTCAACATTATCATTGGAATTGTCACCAACATATTTGTTTATGAGATCTTTTATAAAACATATGCCTAAGGGTTATAATATTCCAGGCAGGCCTAAAAATGGTTGCTTTTAACCATCTTCGTTTCTTAGTCATGCCCAACTATGCCATCACTTCATTCCATTTTGATAAAATGGATTCTGAATTTGCCCAGTGAAGTTCTAATTATTTGCTGGAGTCAGACTGGGGTTCCTGCTGCTAGCATGTCCTGAGCAGCCTAGTATCAATGAGAAACTGAAGTCCAACCCAAATGTATTCAGTGCTAACTCTTTGTGAGAGGGGCACAGGCATACAAGCTCTCTTTCTGATTCATAGAAATGGAAAGGCTGAATAAACTACAGCTAATAGACAAAGAAAAATGTTTCTATGATCATTCCTCTAAATGTTTAATATAATCTAACTGAAAAAGGTTAATGACTATTTCTACTACATATCTTTTTTTCCTCTTTCATTTGAAGACAAGATTATATTAGGAAGCCTAAACAGATAACTTTTAATATCATCTCTCTGCTGATGTTACTTTAAGGTTTGTTAAAAAAACTTATTAAATTTAAATATCTTAAAGTATTGAATTTCTAATATTTTAATGAAATGAACATTAAGAATGAACATCTCAATCTCTTAAATATTTAAGTTAAAGGTGATTTCTCCGCTGTATATGTGCATTTATATAAGAACATACTTCACAATTATGCAATGACTAAATGGATGGGTTTGGAAATTAATGAAAGACTATTTGTTTTAAACTCTGCCTCAAGAAAAATTATTTCTATACATATCATAAGAACATTCTCATAACCTTATTCTACTGAATCTTTAAAGCATATTCCTGAAAAGAGCACCATTACCTGTGCTCAGTAAAAATACAAGAATTTGTATAGCTGTATTAGTGCCAAAAGCCTTTAATATTGAAATAAGAGGAAAGCCAAGGAGATCAAAATATATCTATAGAAAAAATGCTGGAGGTTATTGTGACAGGATATTAAGAATTGTCTCTGGAGGTTGGACTTGGGACATTTTTCCCCTTATTTTCCTAAAATTCTTATGAGTCATATGCATTATTTTCCTAAGAGAAAAAGAAATTTGCTTTAAAATACAATGGTTAAAATTTATAGAGAAGAACAATGAAAAGTGGGAGTTTTTCTTCTATATAAGCATTAATTCTGAACATGAATATTTTGTCAAAGCAAATCTCACATGTTAATGAAAAAGACCATTATGTAAACTATGAATATAAACCATTAGTTAAAAAACTATATGTAAGTTATGGATGGAACTAGATTCATGATTAGTTTTATTTTTTCAGCAGTTCAAGAGCTGAAATAATAATATCCAGAAAATTATCTTTAAATAATTATTTGAAAATAATCTACAATCAGATCAAATTATTAATGAAACAAAAATGCAATGAAGTGTCAGATCCTGGCACTAACAATAGGTAAGTTGGGTATATTTCCAGGAATTTAAGCATTTATATTGGGGGAAATCATTTCACCTGCTACAGAGTTTAACATTGAACTATTAAACTCCATACAATGAGAACTGTAGTAAGTACATAATGGGAGTTTGTCACATGTTCAGGTCTCTATGTAAACAATGTATGAGACCCAATTTTATACCCTAGTTTAACCTCTAAGAACATAGAAACCTGGAGAGACTGGCTAGATAATCCCAAGTGGGAGACAGATGTAGGATTTCATGTCACAATACAGACTATGCACTTAATCATTGTTAAAATGCATTATAGTGACTCAACAATTCTTTATATACATTATTAATGCTGTTTTCTGATTCTCTGGTCTGTACTTAATTGTTTTTGTAGTAAATTAAAGTGAGGCACAAACTCACAATGTTCTGAAAACAGTCAAGGGACCTACAAAGCAAACTAATTTATGGTGGAGCCTCTAATTATCTGTAATTACAATATTTAATAAATGAAACACCTACTTTTAGAGATAATCAAATCTTTTCACTATACTCCATTAGTGCTATGGTGTATACAATAGGCTAATAACAATCAAAAGCATTATTCAAATGCTGTCAGGAAATATAAAAGTACAATTTATTGCTAACCCTGTAACATTTTTCTACCAAAACAGATTTCATATGGAAACTGGGTATAATAAAAATAAATTATGTAATCATCCATAACTTAATTCCAATTAAGGTGGTATTTTTATTCCTAAATAACTCACTCATTCAAGCATCTTTGCACATATACACATACATTCACTCATCTGAAATGTCCTTCATTACTATTAAAGAATTTCTGTGAATACTAGAGGCCAATAAGGGTACTCACTAGTAAGCATTAGATATTTAAACAGTTGTAGACACTGCCAGGATCATTAATATTACAGCAAAAAATTAGTTAAGACTAAAACATTTAATAGTAATGTTTAAATCCATCACTTCATGGGAAGTAGATGGGGAAACAGTGTCAGACTTTATTTTGGGGGCTCCAAAATCACTGCAGATGGTGATTACAGCCATGAAATTAAAAGACGCTTACTCCTCAGAAGGAAAGTTATGACCAACCTAGATAGCATATTTAAAAGCAGAGACGTTACTTTGCCAACAAAGGTCTGTCTCGTCAAGGCTATGGTTTTTCCAGTGGTCATGTATGGATGTGAGAGTTGGACTGTGAAGAAAGCTGAGAACTGAAGAATTGATGCTTTTGAACTGTGGTGTTGGAGAAGACTTTTGAGAGTCCCTTGGACTGCAAGGAGATGCAACCAGTCCATCCTAAAGGAGATCAGTCCTGGGTGTTCATTGGAAGGACTGATGTTGAAGCTGAAACTCCAATACTTTGGCCACTTGATGTGAAGAACTGACTCATTGGAAAAGACCTCAATGCTGGGAAGGATTGGGGTCAGAGGAGAAGGGGGCGACAGAAGATGAGATGGCTGGATGGCATCACCGACTCGAGGTACATGAGTTTGGGTAAACTCCGGGTGTTGGTGATGGACAGGGAGGCCTGACATGCTGCGGTTCATGGGGTGGCAAAGAGTCGGACATGACTGAGTGACTGAACTGAACTGAACTGAATCCAGTTATATTTTTAAAGCAATATTTTTAGGACATTATGATTCAGCTTGCAGTTACCAATGCCTATTAACAAGTTCTGAAGTTTATTTTGTCCTTTTTTCCAATCTATGTGTGGGTTAGGCAGAAAGATATAAAAAACTAGGAATGAGTTATGAATTCTTTACTCCTTGTGAATATGCATGATGATTGAGTATCAGATCACTGAGTGTCAGAAGGACTCATAACCATACATTATGTTTGCTTCCAAAGGGGAATAACCATTGGCAGTAGCAGTAATAGTAAACTTCATTTTACTTTATGATATAATGAAAGGACTAACTTACCAATCATGTGATGTCTTAAATCAGCTCTTAATATCAAAGAACAAAGTGATATTACTGTTATTCGGACTTTGGGAAAGGAATAAGGCAAATGAACAAAAGAAAATTCAACTGACCAAAAATTCTAATTAGTGTAAATTCTATTTGCAAGGAAAGAACAGCTTCTCTCCAAAGAGACATTACAGTGGATGCAAAATCAAGAACATTAACTGCCAGAGATATTCTGGATTTAGTAGAGGTTTCACTGTTGTCACTCGATAATTAACAGACAATCCAGAGGAACAGAATAATATTTTTTATGGTATTTTAAAGTTGGGTGCCTTCCCCCCACCAAAAAAAACCATAAAAAAGTAAGCATGATTAATAGATCTTAGCCTCAAAGCCAATAAGTATAATTTCCTAAAAAAATTTACATAACAGAGAGTCTGGATTTTTTGTTCATCCATTTGCTTTCAAATCATTCTTGTATTTGGCTGTGTATGTAGATGAAATCATCACTTTATTTCTTAAGAAATAAAACATAATAGGTTTTCTGATATTTATTTCAGCCTAGCTTTTGTGTGTCCAAAAATATGTCTTTCTTGAATTTCCTTCCAATTTTTAACTAAGCAGTGACTATAAACTCTTACAATTACAACTATTATCCATTACCCAGAACTTGACACGTCAGCCTGTCATCACTATATTAACTGATTTACAAGTTTTCTCATTCCCTGGGGGGCCCTCTCTTCTACGATTGATGAGGTACAAGGCAGTATTTGAGCTGCCATCCTGACTTCACAAACAGCAACAGTGGCCTCTGCACAGAGCAGAGAAGGCAAGGCAAAGGAGAGAGAGAACCACACCTATCCTGGAATAACAGGAGCTCCACATACTTGCTTTACAAGGCAATTAAAAATTTTTTCTCAAACTTTACACTTCAGTGGAACATATGACTTCTTTCTTTCATTCAAGTGCTGCAAGGCTTCATTGGTACATATTGAAACTGTAACAATTAGAGATTAAACTTTTGTGTCTCAGATATCTCACAGAAGCTAGAATAAAAGTGGCTGCTCCTTCCAAGTTTAAATACATTGAAACTCTAATCACTTATAATTCCCAGAATGGTGTTATCGCTTACTTTTTAACTACTGAATTCACTCTGGCAGAGCTTGGGTAATAAAAACCATCATATTCTAATTTTCAGACAGCTTGATAGAACCACTCTTCTTAGTATAGATAAAGTGTAATGGAGCACTTTCTTTCCCATAGGAAAGTCTTTGACTCATATGCTCTGATGCCAGCTAGCCTTCACATCTGCTGTTTCACCATTGATAGCTGTAACTTGGCATGCTAAACTAGTGTCTGATGAAGCAGCTTTCCTCAAAGGCACCATTTTATTTCTTGCAATGGGAACATAGTAAAATGGTGTTGGTTTTCTGTAGGCCTTATGCAAATCCCTGTAATAAACATAGGATCAGGCCTCACATACAATAAATTGTGTGTTAGATGAGGATGGGGGAAGGAGGCAACCTCTTTGGGTAAAAATCACTCCCTTATTCTGCCAATAAATTAAATGCATCATAAAGACTTGGTTTAAATATTTCAAACTTGACTAATTAATATCAAAGCCATACTAGAAACTGAAAAGAATACAAAAACACTTCAAAAATACCAACCATATAATATGAAAAAAAATTAGCATTTAAACTAATGTTAACAGTGATTCATTACCCACAATCTATATCTTGACATCATTAATAGACAAAAAAATAATTTTGGAGAGTTAAAGAAATAACATGACTACAAAAATCTGTTGAGTTTTTTTTATTTCTAGAAAAAAGAATCTATGAAGAATACATCAACGTAAAGAAATGAACATTTCAGTAATAGTGTTAATCACTAATCTAAACTGACTACTCAGATACACTGGTCTTCAATCATACAAAACTTGTAAGTTTTGTTTCACTTTTCTAAGCTTGTAGAAAAAATTTCCAAGTAAACTAAATTATCCCCAAAGTTGAATACATGAAGTAAACAAAAATTTCAAAATAAAGTCTCTATTTATTCTGAATAACCACAAAGTAATTGCCCAGGTAGTAACTTGCAAGCAAGTTATCAAGAATAGATTTTGGCCAAGATTTAATCTATCTGGTTTTCCCATTCCCCAAGACAGAGCAGAATGTTAGGTTTGAGAAGAATTTTGGTCGATTTTAGATCTGCAGGGGGATACTGAAGAATTATAGAGTGACACAAAGGAAGACTTCAATTTTAATTACGTAATAATTTATCCCCATTCATTAATGTCGGCACATTCTTTGTTCCACAAGGAAAGGAGTGACAGTGGCTCACCAAATATTACAGAATCGTACAATAAGCTCAGGCAAGAAAACTGCATGACCCCAAATTTCAAACAGTTCAGGTTGGGAAGTTCCCCTGGGGGAGGGCATGACAACCCACTCCAGTATTCTTGCCTGGAGAATCTCATGGACAGAGGAGCCATGGGCTACAGTCCATAGGGTCACAAAGAGTCAGACACAACTGAGTAACTTAGCAGGCACACACATAGTGTGAAGTATTTCATCTCTTCTTAATCTCCCCTCCATTAGGAAAACAGAAAAGTCACATATATTAACATAATCCTTTCAAGATTCTAGTATGCTCTATTATAGGTCTCTTCTTTAATTGCCCCTCTACCCCCGCCTTGACAGAAGAAATTGCAAAAAAGGTTTATAAAGGAAAGGTGAATATATTCACTGCTCAGTTCCCATAAAACATATGCTTTCTCAAATTTTAGGTACACAAACAAAAATCAGGATTTATCCCACCATATTTCTTTGAGCAAGGAGAAAGTTCTAACTTTCTTCATCCTGCTACAAGACAGTTCTTATGCATACCTATCAAGAGCCTCCAGGAATGGTGTCAAAAGTGAAGATGTAATTATACTATTTATTCTCAACAAATCTGTTGAAAAAGGCTTTAAACAGAATTCAAGTAAATAATCCAAAAGAAGTAAGAATGTGGTCAGCAGAATTATCATTTCATGCCTTTGTCTGATATTTTATAGCATCTGAGTTGCAGAAGAGAAAAATGCCCACTGTAATATGAAAGAAGTACAAGTAGATACAATTAGTTAATAACTATTATTACCAATAAACAAGGGGTTATTCAAATATCAAATTAACTCTTTCTGCACATTAGAATCACCAGTGGAGGTTATAAAAAAGATGCCCAGGATCCTGCCTCAAGAAAGTTTTAATCACTTGGCTTGGAGAGAAGTGATCTTTGAAAGCTCCCTAAGTGATTCTAATGTGCAGATAGGTTAAGACTAATGATATACAGGAATGGATATTTTAAAGATGTTTATAATTTAGTTGATGTTATATCTGTTAGGACAAAATAGTGACTCTATCCCTTGTAAAAAAAAAGTTGATATGAAAACCAAGACTATTATTCATCAGTGATATGATTGTCACAGACAAGACCATATTTCCATATGCTATGCATGTGACTTAGTCCTATAGTTTGCCATATTTTCTAGGACTTCAGTAGATAAAAAAATAGCCCCATGATTTAAAGTAGTGCTTTAACTGGGGATTCTAATAAAGTAGTCAGTATGACTAACTTTACTGGGCCACGGTCTAGAACAGGGGTCCCCAGACTCTGGGATCTAATGTCTGATGATCTGATGTGGAGTTGATGTAATAATAATAGAAATAAAGTGTACAGTAAATGTAATGTGCTTGAATCATCCTGTAACCATCCAGACACCTCAGTCCATGGAAAAATTGTCTTTTGTGAAACTGGTCTCTGGTGTCAGAAAAAGCTGGGGATGCTGGTCTAGAATTTTTGATGCATACATAGGGAGGCACACTCTATCAATGAATCAAAAATTTTAATCACAAAATCGGATACCAATATAACTATACTCATATTAATACTTTATCTTTAAATTATTTTATAGCCATAGAGAAAATATTTCCCATGTGAGACAGAAAAACAACATTTGAAATCTTTTTTTCTGATTTATTGAGAAGAAAGGGGGATATCATTACTAAGCATAAATTGATTCCAAGTAAGTTAAATTAACTGTGAACAAATCTGTATGCTGGTTAGTGACACCTAAATAAAGTGGGCAACTCTTAGATTGAGCAAATATTTAAGAAATAATCCCTGTATTTACTAAAGTACAATATGAATTTTCCAGTTATTATATTGTCAAAGAATCCTTTCTGGATAATGGAAGGAATCATTAGAATATATTAAATAGTAAATCTGGTACCCAATGAAAATCATACTCAATTTCTATCCATGTGCAAATAATTATTGAACCTTTTTCTTGTGTGTGTTATTATCATGCTTACATAAGAATTTGCCATATAAAATACAAAGTCATTTAAAGAATAGGTTCTGGAGATATAATGTGAAGCATATGATTATAGTCAACAATACTGCATTATAAACTTTCAAGTTGCTAAGAAACTAGATCTTGATTGTTCTAACCACAAAAAGGAAATGATAATTATGATGTCACTGAGACACTGTCTAATGTGATAGTAGTAACCATACTGCAATACATAAGTTTCTCAAATCAACACATTTTTCACCATAAACTTACACAATGCTGCATGTTTATTATTATATAAAAATTAAAAATAAATAAAATAAATTCAAAACTAATTTTAAATATCTTTGCATGTTCAAAAACTATTCTAGGTCAACTTCCTGAATACACAAAATGGAAATTCCCAAGTATTTTACCATCAACTTAAGAGGAAAATAAACATTTATTTCAGAAAACACTTCTCAATCTGAAAAATAACTATAGATGCCATGTTAAGAATTTACTTTTCTAATGTATAAATCTCTTTATAGTAAATATATTATAATTCCGTTAGCACCACTATTCTGAATAAAAATAACAGAATTTATGTTTTGCAGAAATTAAGATCTATAAATAGTATGTTTCTAAATCCATTTACTAAGTGCATGGAGTAAACTGTCAACTTTTTACACTATATCCCTTGATTCAGAAATTACTTATGTTCTTTTGGCATCTAAGAAGCAAAATTCAGTCAAGCTTTCTGAAAATCATTGCAAGTATGCCACACAAGCAATTCAGCCTTAAAAACCTATACTGTCACCCCAGCGTAATTTAATTTTAGAAGATCATTGAACTGATAAGCTCAGAATAAGTAGCAGACTACACAGAACATGCTATAGTTGTATCTGCCCCAATGGTTTAAGGCAAATATTTTAGAAACTTAATGTGATCAAACAGTTGAGGTCATGTGGGTTAGCTCTTTTGAGTAATGATGGTTATGCCATAATGTCTTTGGCTATTACTTTTATTGTCGATACTATGAGTTCCTTGGTTATTGGTTTCATAATTAATAAGTCACTTAACCTCTCCATGGCCCAGTTTCCTCATCTGTTAAATGAGCATAATGATAATTGCTTCCTACCTTCCTAGGGGTTGCTGGCAAGATTAATGAGTTGGCATTTAGAATGCACTTTTGAGTTCCTCTAAAGAGGGAAACTATGCATAAAGAAAAATGAAACAAAATAATACCTTCTTTGCTACTAAGTAACAAAAGATAAAACTACCCTCCCCAGATAGATTAATTCACTTGCTTACATTACTAACTCTGTAACCTTCATACATCCCTGAATAAACTGATTTCTTAACCCAAGGTTAAAAGGAAAATACTACGGAGGGCTACATATTTTGAAGAAACCTTTCCAACTCTCTAGAGAATAGAAAAAATTTCAAAGTAAACACATATTCTAAACACAGCTAAAATCATTTATCATAGGTGTTGCATCAATGAATGCAATATTCATTTTTCCAAAAGATAACTGTACAGAATTTGGTTTAAAAAAAAAAGTGAGTTGCTGCCTTAAAGGAAACCTAACTATGTAACAGTGATAGTAGATGGGTGGAGTTAGGAATTAAGCTCAGGTTTCTCTGATTCCAGTTTCCTTCCCTCTTAACTATTCTAAACTGTAGACTATAGGTTCAGAAGCATTATGTGACTTACACTGGATATTTGATACTACTTAAATGTCCTTTCAACATGTAGCAGAATTTCTTTAATAAAAGAGGACACGTATTTCCTGTGGTATCTTTAGGGAAGACAGACTATATTAGTACATGTAACAAAACCAGAGATTTCAGGGAGACCAAACCCAGAGAGAAAATTTGTAGAAACTGAAAAACCTGAGTCACGAGTTGCACAAAAACAAAGCGATTTCAGCATCATTTTGCAAAACACATGATTCACTTTGAAAATATAGGGATTCTCAAAAGAGACCATAATATCTACAGGATACAGCTGAGTAATTTTTGAGCTGATAATCTACATGTATTCATTCTCAATTTTTATACTTCAAGGAGAAAAGAATGTGCTGCTAGTTGCTTGGTAACGTTCTGTATTCTGTTGGGGTGAGGTTTCAGTTTGGCTGCACCAAGTTCCTAGATTTTGAGAAGAATGTTTTGACACCTACTTTATTGTTTTTCAGTAAGATCCCTGGGCCCTCAGCTATTTTATTATCTAAATATGACTATGAACATATTGGTGATGTCATATAGCTTTCTACTGTTTTACGTGAGATTACAATGAAAAACCACTGTCTGCTCAATTTTGAGTTATTTTCCCAGTCATTGCTTTACATTTATCCCAGGAGAAAGAATGTGTGTGGTGTGTAATGGATATAGGGGAGATGAATGAAATCTTCTTGACAACAGGATACATGTAAGGTCAATGAACAAACTCAAGCATGTTCTTTGGAAAAAGAATTATTCAGTGTTTTAGAATGACTGTGTAACTCTGTTTCTGCAATGCTGAAGACTCACCCCTCCTTTAAGCCCAGATATCTTGAGCCAGCTCTTCCTTGTAGTAATACAAATTTACCATTCTTTAAAATAATTTTTGGAACTGAGCTGTTCCAGAACAATTAGCTACCAGCAGGGTCTTATTCAATTAGTAAAAACAGGATAGAAATTCCTTTAGAAAGTCAGTGCCTTAAGGGTGCTTCCTACAGTGTTTGTATGCATTATTGTTAATTAAGAAATAAAATAATGGTATCAGATGTAAATTGACTACACACAATAGTCTCTGATTCATTGTAGAATTTCAAAATGAGTGTGCAATTGCTTCAAATCCAGATTGGTAGGGATTTTTTATTTTAATTCAAACTAATAGCTGGTATAGAAAGTGAAAGTGCTCATCTCTCAGTCATGTCCAACTGTTTGGGACATCATGGACTGTACCCGCCAGGCTCTTCTGTCCATGGAGTTCTCCTGGCAAGAATATTAAGTGGGTTGCCATTCTCTTTTCCAGGGAATCTTTCCAACCCAGGGATCGAACCTGGGTCTCTGGCATTACAGCCTATTCTTTACCATCTGAGCCACCAGGTAAGGAGCTTTCATATGAAAAAAAAAAAAAAATCATACCATAGCTGGTATGAGCATATATTTAACAAGCCAAAATATGTAGCTGAAATTAGTATCATTTAGGGATACACTTAAATAACTAAAGAAAAATCAACATTTACTGAATACTGTTTCCTTTTAAATTTTAATGCCTTTTCAAGTTTCAACAGTAAGATGTCAGCATGTGATAAAACTATCAGCATAATTGTTACCTTCGTGATTATCACTGTGTGATTTTTATTGTGACTATTGCACATTCCCAAAGGCTTCAGTTTTACAGAAAGAAAGTCTATGCTGCTAGAAACATAAAATTGTTTCACATCAATTTTCTCAGGGTGCTAGAGGCGCTCCCATGCGTGAGAAAGGAAAACTAGAGATGAAAGACTAAGAAGAAAAGTGAGCAACAAAGAAAAGAGAAGTTAGGTAAAATGACACTGCAACAGAGCAACTGAACTAAAACAGCAGCAGCAGCAAAAAGCATAGCAGAAGACTAAAAAGATTGTAAAGGAAAAAAAGGGAGAAATAAGCTCAAAGATGGGGAAAAGGTGAAAATTTTTAAACAGTGATTTTTCCAGAGGTGTACCTCGCTGAAATACACAAGAGCTTTGAAACAGGATATATGACTAATCTAGAAAATAAAAACGAAATTTGAAGTATTTGTGAGGCTAAAGTAATTACTTCTGGTATCAGACCACTTGCATTAGTATATGTATTACAAACTCACTTCAAAAGTCCCTTGAGTACATACTGTGATAATTTAAATGCACCACATATTCATTCTCTACAAAGTAACTGACACTGATGATATACATTTATAATTTTCAACAGCTAGTCTCCTTTTTATTAAAAAATGTTTTTAATAATAATAACAATCTTTATTAATATTTAATGCTCAATTGGGAAAAATGATCAATTTCAATTAATATAATCAAATAGCACCATATTGATCTCAATGACTTGCTCATACTTGATTATTCAATAAATTTGATCAAATGATAATAATTTTCCAATTAAATATAAAATATGCATCCAATCTTTAAGCTAGCCATTAAAAACATTCTCTTTGAAAGCAATTTAAATTTTAAGAATTATGTGGATTTGACTAAAACATTCAATCGATCTCATGCTTTGGGTATTTGGTGATCTCCAGAACCCACCAAAAAATTGATTTAATTTGGTAAGAAAATTTACAAAGAAAATTATATAATTATTTGGCAAGTTAAGTCATATAAAATCCTGTTATATGATCACTGATCTAGTCTCTCCCATCTCCAACAAACGATAAGTTTCTTAAAAGTGAGAATTAGATATTATTTGCTCTATAATACCCAATGTGTAGCACAATTTCTGGTACTTGGTAGGTGCTTACTGGAGGTTTGTTGAAATAATTTATTTTATAACTTGAGTCAATTATATTTTAAATAGAAAAACAACCTACCACTTTTGCCCACTTGAACTGACAATTCCATTTGTGTGAACAAAGAAGGAAAATACCAAGGCTTAAAAATTTGCTAAACTACAAACAATATAAAAATATTCAGTAAAATAGAAAAGAAATGACATGATACTGATTCCCTAAAGTGGAATCTGCTCACTGGCTCTCCTCTGACCCAATGAGATCAGTGGAAGTAAGGAGACAACCTGAATACTAAAGAGGAGGACAAGAGGCTATGTGCCTGGCATTTGGTGCAACCATAATTTCCATTTAAATGTTCAACAGACTTCCCCACTGGAAATCACTGCATGCCAATGGGGTAGCCCATTTTGAGATTCTATGCCTTCCAGAATATTAGGTGGATGACTGTCCAGTGAATAGGGACCGTTTGTGCTTATTTTCCTTCTTTTTCTGTAGGCTCTCAACAAGTAAAACCTGCTTCATGTTAACAGAAACAAATGCCTGTATGGAAACATTCTTACATGTAATCATTTTATTCTTCTGGAATGTCCACACCTCATAGAGGCTGACTCTTCCACTAGTCAAATTTTCAGTAGATATATTACTTTATCTTTTTACATTCAATGAAAAAACCTTGATGGGGAAAATAATGCTACTTCTGAACAGATTTTCCTCCAAACAAAGATGAAATACTTATAAAGCAACAACCCCTTGCTATTTGCAAGTATTAAAATGGTTTGCCTTGATGACCATAAATTTAGTTGTATATGTCTCCACCCCCTGAGAAATACGCTATTGATTATTCTCTACCAATAACAATGTTCCTATGCTCTTATATTAATTAACAAGAAAAGGTTTGCTTGTATTCTATCATTGTAATACATAACTTTTAGATAACCAGTAGGACTTACCTTGAAAAAAGTCATGGTTGCTCCATCCTCTACTGCTCCATACTCTATCTTGGTTTGTTTAGCTAAATCATCGGCAGAGTCGATAGGGGATTCCATGCGCTCCACTGTCAGAAAGGCGGCTAAGTTAGCAGTATACGAAGAAATGATGATAAGTGTGAAAAACCACCAAATGCCTCCCACTATCCTGGTGGAGAGCGCTTTGGGCATGAGCTCAGAACCTAACAAAGATTGGGGGGAAAAGGTGAGACGAATACAGAGAATTTGGTCAGCAGTCAGGTACTTCTGGTCACAGTGGAAGAATGGAATCACTGTGTAATGAAAGCTTAAATCATAGATTTACATATCCGTTTAGTAAGCAAGGAACAACCACTGGGAGAGCAGAGGCTAATTTCAGATAGCATGTCTCTTAGGACATCTGTGTTTACATATAGTGACAGGAGACTGGAGCTCTACCTGAGACAGTAAAAAATAAGAATCACATATTAATGACTGGATAACCTTTATAAAAATAGCATTAGAATGGAGAAATATCTCTCTTGTTTATAAACTACTTTTATAGATTTTCATATTCTTGTTAGTTAAGTAGGTTTTAGAAGAAATGACTTAATGTACATTTTGATCCATTTCTTAACAAGCTTTATTCATGTGAGGTTTCATTATTCATGTGCATGAAGCTCAAAAATCTTGTCTATACTGCCATTTTAAAAAGTAATGTACAAAAATAATTTCAGTTATCCACAGTTCTTGAGCCAGGGGGCTTCAGTCCAGTTTTTATTTTAAAATAGGTAGTAAACTATTTTTCTATGAGTAAACAAATGTCTCCTGTCACTACAGTTAGCTTCAATGAGGGAAATCAGAGTAAGAATAAATAGTTAAATTGGCATAAATTTATTTTTACACACATATACAAATTTCATAGTTATAGTACAATACACGGCTGGAGTTGTCTGGTCATGGTATTAATAAGAAAATGAGATCTGACATTTTGCTTTTGATTATTATTAATTTTAATTAATTTAGATTATACATTAAAATTCTAACACTTTTTTTAAATTGAGCCCTTTAGTTTTACCATGTTATTTATAGCCTTAATATGTAAAGGTATAAATATCAGCATGTATAACTTTTTTAATAAGAAAATTATACAAAATTTATATATATATATATTACTATTTACCCTTCATCATTTTGAACCTATAATCAAGAAAATGCTCTCTACAAATAAATTAATTTTAATAAGGTTTGAGTAAAATGGAATGAAGTAAAGATGGACTCCATGTCTTATATATTTTTAAATATAATAACAAATGCAGTAATGTAACATATTTCTATATGCATTAAACATACAACAAATTATTCATGCTAACATTGAAAAGAAATGGTGTCATGACTTAGCCCATCTTACACTGCAGTTCATCTTACCCTTCTAATTTCAAACAAACAAACAACATTTTAGAAAGCAGACAGACTTGGACATGACAGCCAACTCCAGCTCCAGACTCTTGCCTACCACTCTGTAAGAAAAACAAAACAAAATAAAACAGAAAAGTACCTTTCTGATGTAGTTGCTCCTAGGCCCTGTCAGACACACACATGGACAGCAAAACACTAAAATATTCCCACCATGATCAGCAGCTTTGGCTGCCCAGTCTACCATTTCTTTTCTTTTCTTTTTTTTTTTTTTTTTGAACACCACCACCAATAAAGTCAAACAAGACTGGGAAAGAAAAGAACAGTGGAGACATTCGACAAAAATGGCCCAATTACCACAAGTTCATATCTTACCCAAGGACTTAAAGTGAATACCTCCTAGGCTTGTGAATCAGAGCCTGGTTAGGGGCTGACTGTCATGTACTCAAGGTAACGTCATGTCCAGCACTATATCCCACTAATTCCTGGGGAGCTGGGCATCAGCCAGAATAGTATGGGTTCCTCTTTCATGTATCCACCAGCAGTGAAGCAGTTATGTGGCCAAGCAAATGTACATTTGAATTTTTCATTGCTTGGATTGCTTGTCATCATTTTTGATATATTAGATATAATTTTATTTATAACTGCTAGATTTTATAAATATAAAGTTAATCTCACCAATATTGAAATTCAGAAATATCCAAATATTTTATAAACTATACATAAAAATAATATCCTATTTTTCAAAGTGGTAGGGAAAGTAACTTAAAAATCTTTATTAATGTTAGATTTTTAGTATGAGAATAATTTGTTCCAGGCTATCAAGGTTAGTTATTAGCAGGTTACTAGCAATGTGCCTGGGTAAATCACACAATCCAGTGCTACTTGGAAGAGATATCTATCTCATATGATATATTTTTATTCACTTTTATATTTTAAAAGAACTCCAATATTATCTTCCAACTGTAAATAAATCTAAGGGGGGAAAAAAAGCCACTGGACCCAAAATGTAGGAAAGGGCAAATATAGCTATTGATTATTCATTTTATTTAGAAAGAGGTGCCACAAACTTCATTAGTTTATGTAAGAGTTCTCAGAACTTTCATGTTTCAGATTTAAATACCTATAAGGCTATATTTGGATGTTCATATTTTTAAAAGCAAAAATTATCTCATTAGTAGCATTGCTTGCAACATGAATTTAAGTTAATTTTTTCCTTTTAATATTTAAATATTTACTTTTAGTTTAGGAAGTAGTTTATAAATGAAACAGTTACAAAATAATGGATTTATGCATAATATTAAACATGCAAAAGCAAAATACCTATTTTATTAACAACAATTTATAACTTAACAATAAATTTTCTCTTCTTCAGTTCTGTAATGCAATTACCAAATGAATTTCTTCAATGTGGATCATAGATACACCAGTAAAATTTAAGGTAAACCCTTATATGGGTGTGGTAACTCTTATAAATAAGTATATTTTCTTTCCTTAATCCAGTCATTGTCAGTTGTTCAAGGGCATTTTGATTTATTTAAAAAATTTTAAAACTTAAAAATATTATATTTTAAATGCATAAAGTAGTCTGGTTTAGAAATCCTTTAAATTGATTAGTAGGTCTGACATATTAATTTACTGAACTTTATATAAATATTAAAAGATTAATAAAAGAAATAACAGCAGCAAAAATAAAAAAATCAGCCTGGGAGAACTGAGACTAAAATAATAAATTCATAGTTATAAATATACCATTAAAACATATTGCATGTATTATGTCATTTTCTAAGAAATGTAGCCTTTACTTTTAACATTAATATTATAATTTTTAAATAAATATGAAAGTATTTTTGCATGCACTTCTGAGCATGCACTACTTTATATTCTTATATACTATCAGACGCAGCTAATATTTTACTTGTAAAGGTAAGTTTAAATGGTTAAAAATTTTATTTTTACAAATTTATATGCAGTAGATTTACTAATCATGCAATACAAAGGCATCTAGTCATCAAGAATTGATAGGAAAGGGAATTTTTTACATCAAAATGAAACAGGAAACAGGAGCAATACACTGTATTCTTGTCTCAAGAAGATGCAATCTTAGTAGTGCTTTAAATGCAGCTTCTAGCTAATGAATCAGGTTAGCTTGGTTATCTATGAGATAATGTATCTACCTTAGGTTAAGAAAGTTAGATGATATACTTTGTGTGCAATTGCAAAAGCTAATTATTTTCTCAGAATCTCTCTTGGATGGGATTTGAGAATGCCTAAATGCATCAGATAGATGGAGAAGCTGGATTATGGTTACATGCAGAGAGGCACCCATGCAAGCGACTTGTGCCAGCGAGAGCTGTCACCCCCAGCAAAGAGTGGGACATGGTGCCCAAGGGAAATAGCAGGCTGAATCGTATACCTTGCTGCATGAGAGCTCCAACTCCAAACCAGAAACTATTTAGCAAGGTGAAATTGTTTTCCACCACGTCTGAGTCAGGGTTGCAAGGGTGTGGGTTATACCACTCATAGGGACTAAACCTGTGGTAATTGACAGAAGAAAAGAATATATTTAAATGGCAATAAGAAGACATTCTATCCAGCATCTTTGCTGCAAAAGAAACAGAAAGACAGGTAAGATTAAGCAGAAACCAGAAATCAGCATTTTTATAGTACAATTTCATATTCATGACAGCAAGTTCTAGGTTTTAAAGATACCTGTCCTTATCAGCTGATTACATACTAAGATGATTAGTAAAGCATTTCTTTACCATATATGACGTAAGAGAAAAATCTGTGTATCAGTAAACAAATATTTTTAAGATGTAGGCTTTTCAAGAGCAAGATTAACAAATTTTTTTTAAAGATTAGAAATTCATTAAAGAAGAAAAGAAACAGGTATGAAACAAACATTTTTAAAACTGTGGAAAAATTGTTAAAGACAGAAGAAATGATACAAAATCACTTTGAGAATTTTTTTATGATATAATAAAAACTACCAAAGTGAGAGATTAAATAATCAATGAATAATTATTTTCATATAAGAATACAGTACTATGGATTTATATCTTTATGTGTGACAAACTCAAATCCAAACAGAAAACCAAATCAGAATGAACTACACTCTGATATATGCTTCTGACTTCATTATGTGTTTCAGAGAGGTTGGCAATATGCAAGATATCAAAGCAGTGTGAGAAGCAGGAATACATATGGAGACTGGTATTCACATATTATTTGTTTTCAAACCTACAATTAGTTTGAATCACTGTTTTAAAACAACGAAAATTAATCTAATTTTTGAGGCCAATTATAGATGATTTTAGAAATATAAACAAAATCGCTTAAAAAATTTAAAGCAAGGATTTTATAAATTGTCATGTGTACACATAATTTATCCTAGTTATAATCCAGATATATTTTTCAATTAATGGTACTATCAAAAAATACACTAACAGAATATTTTCCCTAATATCTCAAATTTTAAAGCCACTCTTTTACAAATCAGTTAGTATGTGTGCCCTTTATGAAAGCATTAAAAAATCTTGCATTCAATCAAAGTTATTTGAATAATTTATCTGTCACTTCAGAAAGCCCAATTTTCTTCACAATAATCTTTCTGACATATTAAAATTCAGAAGATCAAACAAACCATTTACATCTTCCTAATGTAATTTTAGAACACCCTTGTTTTAATAGCCTATCCTTGACAAAGGAAAGAATGTTTTATTTGCTTCTCTAAGTTAAACTGACACACTGAACAGAAAGGTTGATTGGATAGTAATTAAACATTCTGATCTGATTTGTTATGTCTGACTGAAGTAGAACTAGCTTTGGTTGTAAACATTTTATTTTTATTTAAATTCCTTTATCACTTTTATCCTAGCAAAAATAGTTATATACATTTTTTAAAGTACTTCAAAGTATTAGAATGTTGGTCATCAACCTTTATCCAAGGCTATCTTTTTAAAAAAAGCAAAATATTATTAATTTTCAATTAACTATCTGTACACAATTCATTGCTCATCAGAAGAAATGTGATCTAGTGATCAGATCACAGGCTCGGCAGCTGGACCATGCAGCTCCATGGCCTTGGACAAGTTATATAAACTCTATTTTTAAATAATAAATATTTTAAAATGTGACTTTGCTTGTAGTTACATATTCTGACTCCTATTCTGATTCTTGGATAAACTTTTCTTTTCCTACTGTTGACAGTATATCAGCTATAAACATAAAGCTGGTCTGTAAAAGCTGAATTTAGTTTTTGTACATAACAAATCCTAAAAACATAACTACAGAGAGTGAGCAGGTAAAACCTGGCTAATCAAGATCTCTAGTTTTCACACAGAATCCCATGAGCCCTTGAATTTTATAAGTGCTTCAAGGGATTCCATGGAATGGGGAGAGGGAGATGTAGTTTTGGGGGTTGTAGAAATGGAAGTATAAATATGGAGGATTCTGTCCTTCCTCTCCATATGTGTATGTATTTATACATGTTCATATAAAAATATACATATATTTTTCATTCTGAGAAGGTAGGAAAGGAAGGAAGGAAGACAGGGAAAGAGAAATGAGGGAGGAAAGTGGAAGGAGAAATGGAAAAAATATGGAGGAAGAATCGAAATGCACTGGTTTCAAGAGACTAATAACTGCCGCAGTGAGTGACTCTTATATAATTTAATCGAAAGAAAGGAGAAAAATGTATGACAAACTGATACTTAAATTCAAATTATGTACACCTTTCACCTTTTCCATTCTGTCTGCTTTAGCATGAAGATCTCCAGTGGCCCCAAAAGAGGTAGAATTAGCCTAACAAAAATGCTAACTTGAATTTGCAATTTGTTCTTCATGGTGACACTCGAAAAGCTTTTCTTCTATCTCCATTTGATGCAGTAACATTTTTCTAATCATGTAATGTAAGTTATCCTTAAACGCACACACTCACACACTTACACACACTCACACACACACACTCACTAGCCTTGCACAGTCCTTCGTCTGCTTATCTCCCTCACATTGAAGTCAACACAGCTCTGATTCTAGTTCCAGTCTGTTTTGTTTTGTTTCCTAAACTGAATCACCTCTCCCATCTAAGATTAACTGCTATGCTTAACTCTTTCCTTTGTATTTCCAACAGATATTGAGGCAATATCAATTAATATTTCTTCCTTCTAATTCTTCTGACTCACCATTTTAAAAAATTCTATTGACTTCCACACTTTTTTCTGCCCATCAGAAAAATTTCAATCATCTCAAATCTATATTTAACCCTAATCACGTCCTAGATCTAAAGTGAATTTCCAGTGGGCAGATAATAGATTTTTCAATGCCAATATGTTCAATACAAATCCACAATCTTTCTCCCTAATCCTTCCCTTCTATTGTCTTCTCCATCTCTGTCAATAGCATCACCTGCTGGCATTCCCAAATCAAGTTACAAAGGTCCTGCTCTTAGTTCTTAGTTCACTTATCCTGGACACTTTAGAGTCAACTTCAGTTCTTTACATTCCTTTTCTCCTAACACTGACCTCCAAACAGTTGTCAATTGACATCAGTCTACCTACAGAAAGACTTTCATTTCCTCCCCTCCTCCTTCCCTGTTTATTTCCATTGACATTAATGCCAGTTCAGATTGTCATATTCTGTAGCTATAGTCTCTGAGATGGTATTTCCACTTTGCATTCCAAATTTAAAAGCTCTAAATATTGCTTCCCAGTTTATTTTCATGTAGAATAAGTTTTAAAATGATACAGTCCTATTAAAAACAAAACTTCAATTATGTCTACACCCTACACACAAAATACCCAGACATTCAAGCATGGAATTTAAGACCCTCTGCATTGTGCTCCATAATATCATTCCAGGATTATGTTCTACTGCTTTTTTTCCTACTCACCAGCTTCTGGCCACTTTCCTCCCAAATCCTATTTTGATTCTTACCCGTTTCTTTGATCATCTTCTCCTTTAGCCTGTAATACCCTCTCTACTCCCTCCACTATTCAAATCCTATACCCATCCTTCAATTCCAGCTCACTGCCATCATTTAGTTTTACCTTTCCTGATCTTTCTTGGAGTAAGTATCTAAGGTTGAGACTGGTAATTATTCATTGTCCTGCCTGAGTTTTACTAGGAACATTGATGCCCACCTAATAAAACTACACATTCTTTCCTTGAATGTAACTAAATATGAGCCTTTGCAATATGAGCAATGTGATGTGTATAACTTCTGAGAATTCTTTTTAAGGATATTTGCCTTGGACTCTCTTTGCCTTATTCATCTTTTTGGAAATGGTGATGACTACAGATTATTAGAAGCCCTGGGTTGAGGATGACAGAGATGCCCCATGACCCTTATACTACACTCCTCTAGGCTGCAGAGTAGGAGAAATAAATGCTTTCTGAATCAAGGCACTGTATTTTTGGCTATCTTTGTTAAAGAAGCATAACCAGTACTTCAATGACTCCGGTACTCTGCTCATTTTTACATATCTATGGTTCTAAAAGCTTCAAGTTACATTTATGATAGCTTGGTTTCTTCATTATAATTTAATACACATATCTCCCCTCTTTCATTAATTGTGAATGAGTACATGCAAATGCAGTGTCTGATTAATCTTGTGTCTCCTACAATTTCTAGCACAAGGTGTTAAACCTAATGGTCATCTAAAGCATATTTGAATTATTTTGATGATCTTTTTACCTCTCTTCTCTTTCCTTTTCAACTTCTGGCTATACATCTAAAATTATAATCCTCCTATTTCTCAGTACCTAATAGCTCCTTCACCCTATGCTTCCATCTCTGTAAAAGTCTTTTTGAATGCATCATCTTTTTCCTTAAGACTATCACTTAATCATTTTGCAGCTTCTAATGAAATTCTCACTGAATGCCAGCCCTTTGATATCCTCTCTTTTAACTTCTGTGATGTGTTCTCCTGATTATTTGCTCTCTGCTCCACTAACAGGAGATCCCTTTTGGCTAAATCATGGCTCTCAGATCTTTCCTCCCTCTTTAATGACTTAACACACTCACTGCTTGAACTCTTGTGCTGATAATTACAAAATCCTCTTAATTTATAGCCATAAATTTTCTCTCAAAGCATTTCCATCCATTTTTGTATATTCCAACTTTGGCAGCTCACCATTACCTTATATATAAAATGCCTAAAACTAAAACCAAAAACTTCTACCACACTCTCCTTCACCTTTTTTTTTTTTTAGCTCTGTAATGATACAGCACTTCTCTGAGTTGTGATTAAAAGCTTATTTCCATTTTACTTTAATCTATCTCCTTTCTTAAATACAAACAAATATGATACACTTAAGCCGTATTAACTTTTGTTTTATAATGCCTCTTTGTTTTATTCCATCCATGTACTTTCATCTCAGTTCAGAGTAGATAGTTTTAGGACTCAGCTCCTACTTGTTTCTCATGTTCTCTATTTTGCTTTGCAAACTGTCTTCACATTAAGTTTTGCACCATGCAACTCCGGTTGTCTAAAACAAATAAATTCTATTAAATACTGAATCAGGTTTAACATTCTATGCCTCTGCATTTCAGTGTTCTATGTAATATGATTCAATGTGTTTAACCTTATTTAAACTATTATGTAGACTGGCCAATTGTATCAATGTTTTTGTTTATGTTGTTCTTATTAATAGAAAAATCCTCTTCATTCAGTTGATTCACTTGGCCATGTGTCTGTGCTATTCCTTTCTGAAATTCCATAGTGCTTACTTTTTTCCCAAAGCCTAGTTATTTCAAATCTCCATATAATACATAGTGCCTTGTGCTCTAATATTGGCATTTCTTATACTAATTTTGTATTTTCAAAATTTTATGAGGCCCTTTAGATAGGCTGTTTATCAATATAACTATCATTATTAATATTTTATTTATTTTAAAATAAAAATAACATTTTTATTATTTTAGTGCCTAAAAATGCCTAACGGAATGCCTACAGGATTGGTGACTATAAAACTTGATTTTCAGCCACACATATATTTTGTACTTGATGACATATTGCTAAATCTCTCTAAGCTGAAGATTTACTTCTAAAGAAGAGCAAAAAAAAAAACTAAGCATGAGAGATAATATATGCAAAGCACTTTGCAGACTATACAGTGCTACAAAAATGTTAACTAAAAGTGTATAATCTGTTAATGATTTCTTACTCTAGAGTCTTATATCAAAAATAATTTAGATTATATATGAAATAATCTGCTCATTGAGGAAATACTTTTACCATATTACGCAAAATGCTAATTTAACATTTATTTGAACATCTTTTTATAGCAGAGGCAAATTTTACCACAACCAATGTGGAGAACACAAATAATTATTAAATTACATATTATTTTGAACCAATGAGCTATACTTTCACACATCTGATGAACACTATTTTTGTGTTGCTTCTTTAAGCTGCAGTGACTTTTCTGCAAAATGTCTCATTTCAGGACTCAAATTCAACATAAGTTCATCATTATTGTTATATCATAATAATCCTCAGCTTTCATCTGCATCATAAATTCAAAATAAATCATTTTTTGAAAATTCACCAGAAGTAACTGTGATATTATGAATTTTTTGTTCTTCTTTACTCTGCTTAATTATTTACTGACACAGCAATTCTTCACCTCATTTTAAACTTGGGGTTAAATTGGTTGTAATAATGGAATTAAACAATGTTCTAACTGAAATTTTTTTCAAACAAAATAGACATAACCATTTCCAAAATCAAGTATAAACATTCTAGCATGAAAATAAAATTTTTTTAGCACTATATATTTTTAAATTTTTGATTATGTTTTTTTTTTTCCCCCCACGGGCATATAATTAAACCGAGGATGTAACAACAAATGATCTTTTGATACTTTACAGTTTAACACCCAAATAGTTTGAAAATCTAAAATTTGGTATTCAAATCTTCAATATTACTTCTTTGATTAGTGGGGAAAATAGACGGTTTTAAATGTTGGTCCAAGGATAGATACATTTTACTGAGTAAAATATAGAATTCTCAAGAGAACATAAAATTGTCCTTCTGAATAACAAAGGTAGAATTCAAATTTGTTCTCCTTTCTTTTTTTAAATAATCAAGTGACAGGTGATGCTGGATTGTTTAGAGAAGAAATGAGAAGCAATAAATGCTACATTAAAAAATTAGTATATATTAAAGCTGTTCACAGAATAACTATAACCCATGTTTTCAGCCATAATTCTGAATTTTCCAAGAATCACCCTCCACTTCTGCTATGTTCAGCTATTCACTGCACATAAATGATATAATTTATTGATACATTTAAATGACATACTTGGTCAAAAGAGATGATTAGGATAAGTTTGCACTAATACAGGTTAGCATGGAGCCAAAAGTGTATTTGGCACTTACTTGAGAAGCAGAACATGGAAGCGGATGTCATAACTATCCCCAGCATTAAAGCAAATAGCCATAAATGTGAGAATATTTCTAGAAACTGGATCTAAAAGGACTGAGAGGTGCTAAGGTCACTCCATTTCTAGGAGTTGAAGGCAGTATTAGTTTAATTCAGGAATGCCCTGAGGAGAGCTAGCTATGGGAGCTCCCATACTTGGGCAGAAAAGCAGATTAAAATCCAGGAAAGGGATAAAGCATGTGTATTTATAGAAAGTACACCATTTTGATGACATTTCTGGTGGGAGCAGGCATAACGTGGGAACTTTTAAAGTCTCTGAAAAGCAGGGTTGCCTTGTAGTAGGAAGAGTTTAAAGCAGGCATCAAAGAACCAATTGATTTACTCAAAATAAGTCAAGGTTAAATAAAACACTATTAGAAATGAAATATAGAATTAATAGCAATAATATCAGTTTGTGTCATACTTGCCAATTACAAAAACAAGTGCAGCTATATTTTGAACTGCCACAAGTGACCAGAGAGAATGACAATGTTATTGTCATTATTATTATTAAAAGCTGAGATTTAGATAGATCAGGGATCTTCCCAAGACACACAGAAGGCTAGAGTCAGCTGTGCAATCAAGTCCCTTTTATCTCATTTTGCAGTGTTCAATCGTTCTCACACCCCATCAAAAAGGAAAAGGGAATTCTTATGTTCTAATTCAGTTCCCTGTGATAGCAGTGAGAAACTGCTTGATTTCGTTAGGGATAGAAAAAGACTTTTTATTATATAACTTTTTAGCATACTTATTATATCTTGCACTCTGTAAAGTCAATTCTTGCACATTCAGAGCATTCAAAAATTAAGATTTAGTTAATGCCTTGATGTCACTGGAATACAAAAAATATTACCAAATTTTTCAACAAAAGATCACATTTTGATTAACAAAGGCATTAATTACTCTCTGATTTCTATTCAGAAATATTGCAGAAAGAATGTCAGTTTTTAAATTTACCACCCGACTAAGTTTGATAATATATTATAAATGTTAAAATTTAACAATATATGCATAGATATGAAATCCTTAAGGAAAGTTCAAATTCACCTAAATTTAAAGTATTTTTACAACATTATCTTTTCTCTATAATTTTACCATCACCACTTGAATTCTAGCTATTTTGAACATGAAATATAATATTGCTTCTCTTACACTGTCAGGGAAAGTTATATTTTTGAATCCATGAAAAAATGCTAAAATCAGGAGCCTCAGCAATTTTTGTGAACCATCACAGTATCTTTGAAATGAAATAAATCAAGTTAAGGGAATTTAATTTAGCATATTGGAAGAAGAAAAAAATGTTCTAGGGTAGATGCTTATTTTTCAAAATAATTTATTTTTAATTAACTTTGATTTCAGAAAGGAAAATGTCAAGAAGTAAACTTAGAATATTTTTATGTGTATATTATAAATCATGATCAGATAATGACATATGACTTTGGGAAAGTACTATGTCAAACACAGTGCTGTCAGGTTCTCTTTCTGACATCTTTAGAAAACACTGGGCTTCCCAACAAGACACTTCTGTAAAAATGCACTTGTCATCTTAAAATTTAATCTGCTCAGTTATCTTTTATGATTCTGAAAGTTTAAAACAGAGACAGTTTCCTCAAACACTAACAGCTTTACTCCATAGCAAACAAAACAGTGGTATCTTAGTAGCAGGCGCCATCAACAATCAAAACTGATTCTGAGCAATTGCTTAAAGGGCATGATCTACTTATATTCAGGGAGTATCATTTTACTTTCAGGTTTTTTTTTATTATTTATTCAAATGCTTTTTGCTTTCTGAATCCTTACTACCAATAGGCCACTTTAGGTACATAATTAATTCTAAACACTATCTCTTGCCAGAAAATTAGCTTTGTGATCACTCCAAATAAATAGTTTATATAAACTTAATAATTTATTTTGACAAACACAGATGATTGATATTCTATAGCAGTTGATACTGTATATTTTATGTTGATAGTCATCAATAACAAACACAGATCCTGAAATAGTTCTTATTATTCAGTAAATTTAATTTGTTTTACTTGAAGTGACTGTGGTGTGCATTGGGTTATGAATCATACAAGCTCAAACTGGAATATTTTAATTGTGCATATATTAAGGACTTCAAGAATTGGTTTTTAAGGAAAAGACTTTAATGGCTATAGTTACTTTTAGTTACCTTCCAAATCATTAATGAGCAGGATATTAGTTAAGGCTGTATTGTATTTTTAATGCTCAGATGTAAAAGGTTTCATAATGTAATATGATGTGGTGAGGTTTTGAAATTGAATGGAATTAAACTATGGTTAAGAAAGAAATGAAAGGAACAAAACATTTGGAAATCATTATATAAAGTAGGAGATAATATGAGTGGGCAATTTAGAAAGATGATTTAAAAAAATAAACACAATTCAACAAAATATATTTAGTTCAATTAAATATATCTTAAAGAGTAAGGGTTAGCTGTTATTCATACATTGATGATAATATTGATAAAAGTAGATAAACTCTATCTTAGTATATTAGCCAGTTAGCACTGTGTCAGAAGATGGCCAAGTAGAGTGATGATAGAAAAAAAATATATATGAAAGCAATAACATGACTTCACACTGCAAACCAAAGTAACTTCCTTACTGCAAAAATTATAATGTCAAAGATTCCCTGTACTGTCATTATCATCCATATAACTGAAAACCGGTCCTGTGCTCCATTCTTGGCATTCTGACTTTACATTAACTTGAACATCTATATATGTATCTGATTCTCAGTTAAATCTCATCAGCTCTCTATCCTCTATTTCTAGCTGCTTATGAGAGATTTCCACCTGGTTGTGAAGCCATACCTCAAACTCAGCACAACTGAAATCAAACCGGTCATGTTTCCCATACCAAAACAACCTAATGTTCATACTCAACTGATTTTAAAAATGATCTAGGCATTTTCCAAAGCTCGAGATGAATATTCTTGAAGTCACCTGTCATCCCTTCAGTGACTTTTTTTAGCATAGCATCAAAGTTTACTGAATTTTTCATCAAAACAACTTTTGAATTTGCCCTTTATTTCCAATTCCCTATTACTAAAATTTTAGCTTAGGCTTTATTTATCCCTAATGCAATAAGTCTTCCTGACTTTTGATTCTCCCAAAACCATCTCTCTTGTCCATCCTACATATGATTACCAGGTAAATCTTCCTGGACCTTAATATTGTTAGTTCTGTCATCAAAAACCTATAAGAAATCAATATTGCTTTCCAATCTTTTCTGTCCAATTTTCAAAGCTTTAGAAAGCTGAACCTTCTCACCATGTTTCCTATTGCTGTTAGTTAGTTGCTAAGTCATGTCCAACTCTTTTTCGACCCCATGGACTGTAGCCTGGTGGGCTCTTGTGTCCATGGAACTTCCCAGGCAAGAATGCTAGAGTGGGTTGCCATTTCCTTCTCCAGGGGATCTTCCCAACCCAGGTATAGAACAGGCACCTCCTGCATTGGCAGGCAGATTTTTTACCACTGAGCCACCAGGGAAACCCATGTTTCCTACTACATCCCAACAAAAATCTTATAATCTATTCAAACAAACCAATAAATATCTCACATAAAACATTCATATTAATATCTCCGTATTTTTGCTTTTGCTGTTCCTACAGCTGAAATATTCCATTTTAAAACATACAATTACTTAATGGACAATAAGCCTTTTCATAGGAGAAGACATACTATGTTTATTTTATTCTCCTCCATCTGAAATGCTATCTCCATTTCCTTCTACTTAATATAGTTTTCCTCATCTTTTAAAGTCTAATTCACTTACTGGGATAGATAGCATGCTGTTTAAAAAAGGGAGCATGTCATTTTAATTTTACATATTGTACACCATTAGAACAATATTGGAAATAGAATAAGTACTCAATAACAGTATTGTTTTATTGAGTGTGTGTGTACCTATATATATATGTACATATATATACACACATACATATATATAATCCTGTGGTACTTTGTTCAGTATTACTTACAACATGTGATACCATCACTTCAAATAGCAGATTCTGAATAAAAGTGACTTCCATTGGGTTAGATTCAAGATGAAATATAAGGTCAATGTAAAAAAATCAATTATCAAAAAAAATCAATTATCTAGGTATATTTATTAAAATGTTTAAACAAATAAGTTGCAAATAATGATCACTTTAAAGGATGTCTAGGTTAATCTTTAACTCAATGTCACATAAAACAGCACATCTGAAGTCAGTAGCAGATAGACTAAAACTATCCAGATAGCCTTTATTACATTTAGAGGAAGAGAAATATTTTTTTCCTAAACTCTTTAAAGCTTTCAAGAAATTTTTATGTGTATTCATAGGTCTTTCTTTCAGTCAATACAGTGGGTACTTTTATACTTTACACTATATTCACTGAAATACTAATAAAATACTGCCACAGGGGTGCAAAATTTATGTATATTAATTCCTGAAGAATCAGAAGTCATTACTCAACATCATCCTTTGCAACTCTAGAAGTATGCTATAGATTATTTAAAGTTTTAAGAAAATCTTAAAATTTAATTGCATTCAATTTTATCATTTTAATTTTATTATTCACAAATATTTTTCCCATTAAATATGGACATCAGAAACATTTTAAATTTAAAATATATGTCATATACATAAGACTGTATGTGTGCAGACACTGTTGAACAAATAGAGAGATAAAGAAATAATTCTTGTGAAAAATTTTCCATTAGTATTAGTATTCTTATCTGTCACCATCTCTATGTCTTATCTTTCATCCTCAGTATCTTAATCTGTAGAGTTAGGAGGCTGCCCCAGGCCATCACTACAGCTTCTTTCTATATTAATAATCCAGGATTTCATTATTCTTTGAAAACTATGTCCATTAACTATCTACCTATTTGCACCATATTATATGAGTAGTTGGGACTTCCCCCGTGGCTCAGTGGTAAAGCATCTGCCTGCAATGCAGGAGGCTTGCAGAAGAGATGAGGCTGGATCCCTGGGTCAGGCGGATCCCCTCAAGTAGAAAATGGCAACCCACTCAAGTATTTTTGCCTGGAAAATCCCATGGGCAGAGGAGCCTGGAGGGTTTCAGTCCATGGGGTCACAAAAGAGTCCAACATGATGGAGCGACTAAACAACAACAATAATTTGAGTAATTATTCAAATAGGACAAATAGGATAGGCTTCAAATGTATAAGCAGATTTGTGTAAAAACTTTACAAAGTATGCAATTTAAGCACATTTCTTTCAACATGAATATTTAAATTATGATCTAATAACATAATAGTATAAATTTGCTTTTGATAAGAACTTTGAAAACTGTCATTGTCAGAGCATAATTTAGTGCAGATTTGTAATTTATTACTTACTGTTGTATTTTAGAGGACTAGCAAACTGGTTTAACTTGCACCAATTTTTACTGTGATCAAAATATAGCTACTTTCCTTTGTTTACTTAGTGGATATATGCATGGATACATAAATATCTGATAATATCAATACATAAGGAGATATATAAATATATAGGAAATAAATAGAACTACAATAATGAAATATGTTTAATCAAATAAATACAAATAAAACATCTACTGATGAAATATGACTATAATAATTAATTAGATCTGAACACTCGACCCATATGCAAAGAGACAAATGGTTTTGTGGGTGAGGCAGGCATCCCACGTTGGCAAGAAAAGGGAGATTCCAGTTAAAGCACTTTTCTATAGTTTCAGCCTCCTCATGAGGGCATTAATTACTCCTTCTACCTTCTTGTCTATTTTCCTTGTATGATCAACTCCCCTAAACTGGCTCTGATTTTTCTGCATACAGTTTAACCTCTCCTTTACAGCTCATTTCTTCCTTGTTTACTATAACCCTGATGGAAGACAAAACAGCCCTCACATTGAAATGGCAGTGACAAGAGGGCAATAATGCATAGTGATTGGTTGCTTCTCTAGCTCTGCTGCTGTTGCTGCTAAGTTGCTTCTGTTGTCTCCGACTCTTTGCGACCCCATAGATGGCAGCCCACAAGGCACCCCCATCCCTGGGATTCTCCAGGCAAGAACACTGGAGTGGGTTGCCATTTCCTTCTCCAATTCTCTAGTTCTAAGGGACCCTGTACTTACACGTTAAGTGAATCCCCTAAAGGGCAAAACAAAAATGCCATCGAACAATGCATAAAGACACCTCAAAAATTATGAACCTGGTAACGTGTGTGTGCTATGTATGGATGTGCTTGTGTTTTGTGAGTCTGTAGTATTTTACTACTCCTCTCTTTAGTTATGGTTATCCAATTATTTTGCTAGAAGGTTTACAGCATTCTTTAACCTCTACTCCATCTTATTTGTTTAATTATGACTCTTTGTGACCCTTTGTAGCCCACCAAGTTCCTATGTTCATGGGATTTTTCAGGCAAAAATACTGGAATAGACTGCATTTCCTTCTCCAGTGTATCTTCCCCACATGGGGATCAAGCCAGTGTCTCCTCTGTCTTCTGCATTGCAGGTAGATTCTTTACCTGCTAAGCCATTGGGGAAGCCCTCAAGATAAATAGTAAAATCTATTAATTAAAAGGCAAACCTAGGTGGTTACAGTAATTTTTAAAAAATTAAGAAAATGAAAACATCCGAAAGCCATGTTATTTCAATATATAACATGCTCATATATACATATATAACAATATTTAGAGCTAAGTGCTTTATGTATAAAACCATGCTACATATTTATCACCAAAAAAAAATTTCACAAAATTACAAACTGCTTAATTTGATAAGAGCAGATGACATGTCATCTTTATCTATTTATCTTCTATCCATTATCAATTTAAGGCTGGAAGAATAAATTTAGTTTGCTATGTTTTCACTTAAGGCCAAAACAGAGTAAACATTAGATTAGTTCGGCTATTGCACCTGGTTAACTTATTTTATGCTCTAATTCATGAATCACTAATATGTTTAGAGCTTTTATGTTCACAATAAAACACTGCCAGTGATTCGATCAAAATATCTTTTCATAAATATGAGTAAAACATTCCTTATTAGAATTTAGGACTAGGAATACACAGCAACATTAATTCACAGCCACTGTGAGGTTATCTGAAAATTATAAAAAATATGGATACATTTAATGGATTTGTATGTAAACAGTGGTTGAGAAAACTTTAAACACTAATGATATAACTTATTATGTAGTTTTAATAGCATCTGGCACATTTATTTAATGCCAGAAAAAGAATCATTGCCTTAGATTATTTCATAACATTGGAACAAGCACCAGAGTATGATGATATTCTATTGTTTGGATCTTATAAATTTCATACATGTAAGAAGGTGGATAACTTTTCTAATTACTTTTACATACACGACATAATATGAACCTTATCATTAACAGATACCTTCATATCAATGTTTACAAATCTACCCTGTAGCCCTCCTTATGACTCAACCTGCCAATTTAAGTTTGCATCTTGTTTCGGACATTATAGTAAGCTATACTGATTTGGAAGATCACATATGAGTTTCTACTATTTTTATAATCAATTCATAGTATGACTGTGCAATTATTTTAATAATTTATTAGAATCTGCCACTGGATATAAACAGGAGGGATAAATTCAGGTTATGGGTACATTTTTTGTTTGCTCAAAACAATTCCTTAAATCTTTTTTTAAATTTGAAACTAATATTGTCCAGCCTTGTTCCCTAAAATCATTTTCTTTCAACTGTACCATCAGAAAATAACTATTCATGTCTAATATTATTTATATATTTATTTTATCTCTACTATATTTTATTATCTCTGCATCTATATCAATGAAATCTGTGGTTGTTAGAAAAATGTTATAGAAAATACACACTATATAATGAGATGAATTTTGTATAAAGCCAACCTTTACTCTATTACCACCTATCCTGTATGTGATGTTTGTCTTATTTTGTGGGCAGAGAAAGCAGCTTTAACTTCTAAAACTCTATGCTAGAATAAAATCCTGGAGCCAGAAAGACAAAATGGAGTACTGTTAACTTTAACTAAGAAAACATGCATTTAAAGACATCTTATATTTGTATGACACATAAGTAGATTAGTAGAAAGTAGCAGTAAAGAGTAACAGTAGATCAGTCACTGTTCACTAAAATATAAATCAGGTTAGGAATTCTCTATCACTAATGTATGAAATTATTTTCCTTTGTATTTGTCCCTTCTATGTTATATGTAAAATTTTAGAACACAGTTAATAATTTTAAGGAAAATTATAATATTTCTAAAATGTACTATTATTTTTTTCAGAGAAAATTCCCTAAGCATTTGGATTTTGAAAATGGCATAAGAATTATATTGGCCAAGAGTCCTGAAAGTACCATTAATTCATAATATTTCAACTTGTATATAATAATTTTGAGTGCAAAGAGGGACTTTAGACTATTTAACATATACAAAATACTTATGTATTAGATTAAAATAACATCTTTCTTTTTTATTTGATATAGAAAATTATACTGCTTTTTTATTCTTTGCAAAATACTAAATTTTAAATAATTCTGCTTAATTCTCAAATTTTGTAACTGCATATAATAGGTGAGTTTTATACAATTCACATCTTAAAAATAATCATATTTTTAAGTTACATACTTTAAATCATATATTTAAAATTACATACTTTATAATATTTATATTAGTTATATGTTCACAAAATTTTAAACATTTCTAATTAATCAGAAATTTTTCTCTCACTGCTTCTTATATTGCATTTATATAAATAAGATTTTATTTTGTCATGCAATTAAGAATTGTTTTTAACTTGCGGCAAATGAGAATGAATATATACATGTATATATATGCATGCCTGAATGTGTGCTAATTCGCTTCAGCTGTGTCTGATTCTTTGTGACCTCATAAACTACAGTCCACCAGGCTCCTCTGTCCATGGAACTCTTCAGGCAAGAATACTGAAGTGGGTTGTATTCCCTTCTCCAGGGTATATATGTGTTTATATACACTCTTCTACAGAAATATGTAGCCATTTATTTTTAGAGAAAACTATATCTTTCCAAACGATGAATTCTTCTTTTACATTTTTATTCATTTAAATATATTTACTTATTCTAAGCCAATAAATTAGGAAATATGCTCATGAAAGGCGGCCAAGAAGTCCGTCTGTTCATTTATCTGAGCTATCATTTCTTTAATTTCTCAAAATATTTTTTATCTTGAGCTCAACTATCTGATTCATCCAACAAACTGTTCCAACTCTAGCAATAAATAGCTTTTAAACTCAATCCCAAGTGAACTTTTTAAAATAAGAAAGTAGCTCCTTCCTTCAGCATCCGAAAGTTCTCCACTCAATCTGAAATCTCTTTAGTATATATTTAAAGTACTTAAATTATCAATTCACACCCCTCTTTGTAGAAATTTCAAGTACATTAGCTCAACTGAGTTTCATCAGCTACATCAAACTAGTTCAGTTCAGTTCAGTCGCTCAGTTGCATCTGACTCTTTGAGACCCCATGGACTGCAGCAAGCCAGGCTTCCCTGTTCTTCAACAACTCCTGGAGCTTACTCAAATTCATGTCCAGTGAATTGGTGATGCTGTCCAACCATCTCAACCTCTGTCGACCCCTTCTCCTGCTGCCTTCAATCTTCCCCAGCATCAGGGTCTTTTCCAATGAGTTAGTCCTTCGAATCAGGTAGCTAAAGTATTGGAGTTTCAGCTTCAGCATCAGTCCTTCCAATGAACACCCAGGACTGATCTCATTTAGGATGGACTGGTTGGATCTCCTTGCAGTTCAAGGGACTCTCGAGTCTTCTCCAACAACACTGTTCAAAAGCATCAGTTCTTCAGTTCTCAGCTTTCTTTGTAGTCCAACTCTCACACCCATACATGACTACTGGAACAACCAGAGCTTTAATTAGACAGACCTTTGTTGGCAAAGTAATGTCTCTGCCTTTTAATATGCTGTCTAGGTTGGCCATAGCTTTTCTTCCAAGGAGCAAGCACCTTTTAATTTCATGGCTTCAGTCACCATCTTGCAGTGATTTTGGAGCCCCCCACAAAATAAAGTCTCTCACTGTTTCCCCATCTATTTGGCATGAAGTGATGGGACCAGATGCCACGATCTTAGTTTGTTCAACATGATCTGAATGTTGAGTTTTAAGCCAACTTTTTCACTCTCTTCTTTCACTTTCATCAAGAGACTATTTAGTTCTTCTTCGATTTCTGCCATAAGAGTGGCATCATCTGTGTATCTGAGGTTATTGATATTTCTTCTGGCAATCTTGATTCCAGTTTGTGCTTCATCCAGCTCAGCATTTCTCATGATGTACTTTGCATATAAGTTAAATAAGAAGGGTGACCATTTATAGTCTTGACGTACTCCTTTTCCAATTTTTAACCAGTCAATTGTTCTATGTCTAGTTCTAATTATTGCTTCTTAACATGCATACAGGTTTTTCAGGAAGCATGTAAGGTGCTCTTGCTTTCCCATCTCTTGAAGAATTTTCCACAATTTGTTGTGATCCACACTGTCAAAGGCTTTAGCATAGTCAATGAAGCAGAAGTAGATGTATTTCTGGAATTTTTTTGCTTTTTCTATGATCTAATTGATGTTGGCAATTTGATCTGTGGTTCCTCTGTCTTTTATAAATCCACCTTGAACATCTGAAAGTTCTAGGTTCATGTACTGTTGAGGCCTAGCTTGAAGGATTTTGAGCATTACCTTGCTAGTATGTGAACTGAGTGCAATTGTGCAGTAGTTTGAATATTCTTTGGCATTGACTTTCTTTGGGATTGGAATGAAAACTGACCTTTTCCAGTATTGTGGCCACTGCTGATGCATTTTGACAGCATCATCTTATAGAATGTGAAGTAGCTCAGGTGTAATTCCATCACCTCCACTCACCTTGTTCATAGTGATGCGTCATAAGACCCACTTGATTTCGCACTCCAAGATGTCTGGCTGTAGGTGAATGATCATACCATTGTGGTTATTCCAGTCATTAAGATCCTTTTTGTATAGTTCTTCTGTGTGTTGTTGCCACCTTTTCTTAATATCATCTGCTTTTATTAGGTCCATACCATTTCTCTCCTTTATTGTGCCCATCTTTCCTAATATGTTATTACTTATTAATAAACTGATGGATATAGAAAGAGACAGAGAAACAGTTTTGATAGACCTAGATGGTATAATTTTCAGACAATGAAAAGATCACTGAACTGAAAATCATGGTGGATTATTGTTTAGAACCTAATCTGAATCTATAGAACTTCAACCTTGTTATAAATTATGACCATAGACATATATGTATATATATATATCATATGATTAAGTAAATAAATGTTATATTTGCATTGATTTTAAAAACCAAATAAAAAATACTTGGTCTAAACTAGATGGTGTAGCTGCTATTTATGAGCTTTTATCTAATATAATATTTCATTAGAACTAGTCTAAGACCTAACCTGTAATACTTTCTATTAACTATAGATGAGGGTGTGTAAGAGGAGCTAGAAGGCTGCAAACAAAAGATTAAAATGAGCAAATGTCTTGCAGAATGGACCATATAATCCTTTAATAATTGCGTTCATTTTAAGATGAGCCATTCAAAATTGCTGCCCGTCCAACCTGCATACGATGAGCAAACGAGAAGCATGTAAAAAATTGCTGTTTGTCCCAAGACAGATCATTTTAATATCACTATAGCCAAGTTTTAAACACTTCAGGCTCACATGTCTGCTGAATTAACTACTTATTTTCTGGCTTTCTGCACATATGGTACTTGTAATCCATATAAAGTTAGAACCTTAACAATTATTTTTGATGTTGTCTAATATGTAAGTTAAATTTAAAATACAGTGACCATTTAGCCTTGTTTATAGAATATGGGTCAAAAGGTAAACAAATACAATTTTAGAAAGGTTTTGTCCTCATAAAAATATCTAGTTTCAAAAGTATGTCTCAAGTTAAAATCTACATAATTCATCTACCTCGAGAGTACTGATCATTTATACACAAAAATAGACAATTAATTCTATCCATACAGTAAATACAAAATAAATTATTAACTATTTTATAAAATACTTTCTCCTTAAACACATGAAGTAATATTAACAAAGCTGGAATATATTTAAGATACATGTTTTCACTCAAGTCACAATTTCCCAGAATAAAAAATAGAGTTTGCTTGGTAAATTTATCATTATTCCAAAATATATTTTTCCCAATTACCTAATTATTTTATAACGTTTAACAAATGTAGGGAACTGTTTTCTGAAATTCAACGGAGTACCTTTCTGATAATAGAAAAACTTGATTTTCTAATCAAGTTCACAAGTAAGTAATAATCAGTTAAATTGATATTTAAGTTTAGAATTACTTCAAAGATTCTAATATATTAATAACAACCCAACTGTTAACTTTTTCTTTTGAAGTTTTTTGGTGGTGGTTTAGTCACTAGGTCCTGTCCAACTCTTATAAACCCATGGACTGTAGCCCACCAGGCTCTTCTGTACATGGGATTTCCCAGACAAGAATAATGGAGTGGGTTGCCATTTCTTTTTCCAGGGGATCTTCCAGACCCAGGGATTGAACCCCTGTCTCTTGCATTACAGGCAAATTCTTTACTGACTGAGTCAGCAGGGAAGCCCTCTCCAGCTAGCTTTATAACCTTGTGTTATTGAGAAGATTCTTGAGAGTCCCATGGACAGAAAGAAGCTCAAACCAGACAATCCTAAAGGAAATCAACCCTGAGTATTCATTAGAAGGACTGATGCTAAAGCTGAAGCTATACTCCTTTAGCCACCTGATATGAAGAGCTGACTCATTGGAAAAGGCTCTAATGCTGGGAAAGATTGAATGAAGGCTAAAGGAGAAGGGAGTGCCTTCTCCTTTAGCCTTCAAAAGGAGAAGAAAGGAGATGATGAGATGTTAGATAAGGATCACTGACTCAATGAACAAGAATTTGAACAAACCCCAGGAGATAGGGGAGGACAGATGAGCCTGGTGGGCTACAGTCCACTGGGTTGCAAGGAGTCCGACATGACTTAGCAACTGAACAACAAAATCATCCTCATCTTTCTGATAACACTCTTCATATATCTATAAATATATTTCAACTGGATAATTTGCTATTCATTTGTATGACCTTTGCTTTCCCCTTCATTTGAAC
Organism: Antilocapra americana; assembly: GCA_007570785.1. Classification (NCBI taxonomy): domain Eukaryota; kingdom Metazoa; phylum Chordata; class Mammalia; order Artiodactyla; family Antilocapridae; genus Antilocapra; species Antilocapra americana. The sequence continues at coordinate 44,651,260 of ML662442.1, forward strand.
TTGGTATATATCTAGCAGTATGCTGTAGCCAGCTCATACTGGCTTGTGAAATCTACTAATTTTCCACCTGTCTTCCCAACTCCATGTTCAGTGAGACTTCATTGGTAACTTGATATTAGCCACAGTGGTAGTATTTAATACCATGAAAATTGGCAATAACTACAAATCAAAGCCTCTCTCATTGATGTAGTCAGTTTTTAACCAATTTTTACAACACCACTGAATAATACAAATCATTCATGTTAAAATTCTATGCCTTATATTGTTCCTTAATTAGTTTTGGCACTGTTTAGTTGGTAGCTTTAATATCAAAAAGTAACCAGATTTTCAGAGTGAAGCACAAGGATTATCTGTATATTAATGCTATAATAATAAGTTACTGAACATATTATTTACTAGATTTAAATGGTTTGGAAGGGCTTAATGAGATGGTAACAATGATCAGTTTCATTGATTTGTAATTTAGTAATGACAAATTTAAAGTTAAATTGTAATCAGTTGTATTAAAAATGGAATCTTGAGAAGTATTAAATATCACTATCAACTATAAAGGGATTACTAGAAACAATAAATGCTTTCAAAATGTAGGACTTCCTACTGATTCCATTTAAAATTTATATTTGATGTAGGAAATTAATTTAAACAATAGGCTGATTTCAGATTCTTATTACCTACACTTATTCTAAGAAATATTTTTTAAATAAACAAGTTATAAGGATGCACAACAATTTATTTATATTTTAAACTATCTTAGACTGTTTTTATTGAATGGAATAAGAAAAGGCCTTATTATAATCACTTAAGAGTTATTTTAAGACTTCTGAAGGAAAGGCATTATTTTGGTTTCCATAAAATCCAGACTTAATTTTACAAATATAAGATAAAAAATATAGATTTCTACACATAAAGCTGGAACCTTTCTTTTTTAATTATACAATGGCTTTTCTGTTGTTTCATTAAATAGTTAAAATGCCATTTTTTAGGAAAAATACTCAAGTGTTTCAAATTAAACTGAGTGGCTTTAAAATGAGAATAAAAAGGAAAATATCTAACATATCAACATTGCATCAGAAAGTATAAGTTTGTTCTATCAATTTCTTACTAATATAGCTATGTGTTTGCAAGTGAAGTACCAAATATTAAAAAGTAGTTCTAGTAAAATCAATATGAGCATAACTTACAGTTGAAATATTCTCTCTTAGATTTACACATCAGAAGCAAGTGTTTAGCTTTCAATACACTTGCTAAAGATTTTAAAAGAAAAATCCAGTATTAAAAAGCTCAAAGCAGACTGTTCTCTGATCAGTCTCATGGTTATGAGGATTCTAATATTGGAAAATGAAACAGACTATGCTCTTTTTATTAAAAAAAAAAGGACATTCAGTAAATTAAGTTATCAACAAGAGTTAACAAGAATTGAAGCCAGCATTAAAATGGTAGCATTTTATTTTTTAAGCATCAATTGAATATTTAAATTTTTTAGATAATATGCAAATATCTGGAATATACCAAAATTGCAAATAAGCTACCGTAAACAAGGCTCACAAGACTTGCTTTCTCATTGAATTTTTAACTATAAAATGGCTTTAAATAAAATTTCACAGGTGGGCTTTCTGTTCTTCAATTAAATATCTTCTGAAATTTAACCTAGTGTACCAATTATATCAATAAAATCTTTTAAACTTAAGTGTATGCACCATATACATAGTTTAGTCTCTAAAACAACTGAAGTATGTTTGGAAAGCATTCACTTTCTTTTTAGCTCAAATATCTGAATTAAAAAAAATCAATATAGATATTTTAATTTTTTTTGGCAGAAAGAAGACTTAAAAAACATTATCTTTAATATCTTCCTAATTTAAAAATTTTGAAGTCCTATTTGAGAATTGAAGCAGTAATATGAAACTTTTGAAATCAATATATGCTTCTTTGAATGTAACTCGCTTTTGCATGTCCTTCCACAAGCAAACTTTTCACTATTTTCGACTTCTTTTGGTAAAATCACCTTAGTAATATCAGTTTCCAAAACATACCTTCAGTCAGTCTAATGAATTGCTAAACTTATATTTAACACACCTCCCAGCACCCCCATTTTCAGTACCAGTAATAGTAAGGGAAGCAGGGAAACACTTACCTAAATTTTATTATGTTAAAATAATATTCAGGTGCATATTCTGAACCAACTTAGATGACAGTTGTAGCCCTATTCTGTTTATAAAGTTTATCATGCCAGTAACATTCAAAGCCTACAATTTCACCTTTGCTTCAAATATCAAGTCCATTAAATTAATGGGAAAATCTATTTGAAATTTCTTCACCTCATTTTATCATCTCAGGAGTAGTCAGGGCACATGACAATGGGTAGTGTTTTAAAATAATTTAGTGTTAAGCATCTCTCATAAAGAATAGCAGGAAGTTAAGTTATATCAAGATTTGGGGGTGGAAGGGAAGTGGTAATGACTTTTTATATTTGTTATAAAGTATTGAAACACATTAGATAAATAGAATTATCACAGTTTTATAATTACTTCACTAATAAGTTTTTTTGGGGGGGTCATAAAGTCATCAGTTTAGTTTCTGGGGCTTCCAAACAAAACTTTAAAAAGAGATATAAAATACACATATTTCTAACAGAGATAACATCACATTTTTACAATGTACCTTAGTATGCAATGGTTAAGTAAAAATATTTAAAACTATAGGTGTTGAAAACTAACACAATAGTTTGTGTTGTTTGTTTCACAAATTCTATTTATATATAAAATAAATGATTTCAAGCTCATTCTATTCAAATATCATATTAAAATTCCTACTGCTATTTGAAAGAGTGATATTTTGTCCTAAAAAATATACATACATATACCCAACAGGATTGATATGAAAACAATTTAAGTTGAATGATGTAATTATGTAATGGAATGTAAAAAATTATAGCAATTAAAGTGTTGTGACATGCTCTAATGAATGAAGTTACACTGGTTGATGACACTATATCTCCTACTCATTAATTATTTGGATAGAGTGCATTAGGTTACATAGCATGAAGAAATAAAGTCATAAATTACCACTAAAAATTGAATCCATACATTTTCATTTAATATTGATGATATTTCTCAAACACCCATAAATTATTTTAAAAAATCAAAACAATATCAGTAGTACTCTATATTCTCCAGGAAAGCTCACAACATAGCTCAGTCCTTCACTATATGCAGCTAGTGATTTTCAGGGGAGGAAAGTTAGCATTTCTAGAGAGTAAGTTTATAAAGCAAATTTACACATGTATGCCCTGTGTCTCCTGTTTAGATTCCCAAGTGACTGGAAATATTTTTAAAGTTTTCTTATTTTCAGATCTAAAGAGATAACACACAGTGTAGCTAGTTAGGGTGACATATTTAGGCAATCACCTGTTATCATAAAGCAATATACCGGTAACACATAGTGAAAATGGTAATGATAGCATTCTTTAAAATATTTTTAAAAGGAGCCAAGGTCTTTTTTTTTTCCTGAAATTTTAGAAGGAAAAGGTAGAATATGACTTTAATGTGATAGTCAGATACACCCAAGTGATAGAAGTTCCTTTAATTTTGTTTTCTCATTTCTTCTAAATCTGTTTTCTTTTCCCTAGAACTTCCTCTGTATAATAAATTAGAAGTTTAAAAGTGTAACAGTAATAGTATTAAACAACAGAAAACATCTCTAATCTCATTTTTGAGAGGCATGGGAGTAGGAATAATGTATACCTATTTACTTCTTAAGCCATAAAAATAGTTACTGAAAAAATCTAATAAATTAATCTCTTTATGGTTCTTAAATTTGACTATTGTTGACATGCAGTATTTATTAGTTTTCCTCCTTTCTCTCTCTCAGTTACTTTCTTCACATCATGCACCAGCCCAGTATAAGACTACAGAAGAAAACATCCATGTAAAAGAACTCTTACTCCAAGGAATTGACAGCAAAGGGACAACTTCATCCAAGTGAAAAATGTGACTAATTCAGGTGCCATGCTTATGATTAAATTTTTAAAATATCCATTTCTCTGCACTTCTAAGACAGCTACCTTTTTGAGCTAGTAGTCTCAATCACTGCACAAACATATGGAGAAAGAAACAAGCTCCTAGAGAATATTTCTTTACACACTATCTTTGTTTCACTGGTGTCCTGCACAGCCTCTACTGTTTGAAAGTGTATGTAAGAGCTTTGATCTCTCTTGACAAGCATTGTAGATTAAAATATTTTATAATGAATATTATTAAATTATTTTAAAAAGATACTGACTTTCCTGGGATAGTTTCAGATTGTGAAGACCTGTCTTAAGTGGCTGAGAAACCCTCCCCCAAAGTCCAAGGGGACCACTGGAAAAAGAGAAGTGCAATTCTGTTTGGAGAATTAACACAGACAAAATGTGCCTGTGATACAGCTTCTCCCAACAATTACAGTACTCTGCAGCTGTGGGAGAAGGAGCTATTGAGAAATCGCAAAATATAGAATAAGTGTATTACTTGGTGAAATTCTGGGTGCTTTTTATCTTGTAGGCTCTTTCTCAAGAGTCATCTCAAAGAATGTCTTTCTAATGGTCAAAAAAGAAAAGAAAAGATAAGAGAGCAAAGAAAAAATAGAGAGAAATAAGCCAACAGGGTGTTGTTCTTCTCCTATTAGTTTTTTTAATCTGAATTAGCTAATGAGAAATGTACAAGAGACATGGTAGCAACTGCTAAAAAGCTACCACATTCTTTTTCCAAATATTTCAAAGAAAAACATAATTTCTTACAAAGTACTGCTTCTCATTAGGATGTGTGCATGTATGATAAAGTATCGGTGTGCACATAAGTATACAAAATATGATTACATGTTCCACAAAGGATTCATTAAGAAGAGAGATGTGTTATTTTTGGCAGCAAATAATTTAATAAACATCCAACTCCAAGGTTTTTTTTTTAAACATTCTCAAGTTTCTTAATGTGAGTCTATACATTGTAATTTATTGAAATCAGTTTCTGTGTACTGAGATAGGCATTGTTTCAATGCTAAATTGAAACAAATCACCATAGGTTGACTAGAGTTCTCAGAAGCTCATTGTCTAAGATACTTACTACATGGACACACTTAAGTGACTAGACAGAGAGAGCTTTTTTGCTTCTAGGGGTATTTAAATTCAATTCAGTGATGGAGGCAAGTAAAGACACAGAGGCAAATAATTTATCCATAGGATACAAAAAGTGAAAATAGACTACCAAACTTTTCTTGCATTTATACTTAATTTTGTCCTAACAATCAAAAAATAGTATGAAAAAATACTTTGGAAAGAGATATGGAAATTGTGAAAGATAGTCAAGCATAATTATCTTTAAAAGAAAGTGCCAACAAGCATTTGATTACAGAAGATTACCAAAAAAATCACGTAAATTTTAAATTGTTTTTGTCTTACTCAACTTTTTATCGTATCTTTTATCCTTGCAAATGTCTAGCATAATTATGAAACTGAGAAATAGAAAATGTTTATCTTCTTTTATGATGATTGGGAGTCTGCTCTTTATCCAATACAGATAATTTCAGTCAAAAGTTCCACTGTGTAGTCAAGATACAATATTCACCATAGCTAAAAATAAGTCACTGATTCAACTTAATTTCAATTGATTTTTGTTCTATCAGTTTCAAAAACTATTTTTTCTGCATTAGTGGCTTCATTTATACTTTAAAACCATGAATATGATTGGAACCATTAAAAGTAAAGAGTTAAATTATTTTATAATTAGTTTACCAAATAGCAATTGTGGAAAAAGGCCTGTTAACACAGAAGTAGCCCTAAGTTGTACGGAAATGTAATTCGAATGTGCATTTAGTTTTATTCAATGTGACTTTTAGGTTCATAATTGAGATATTTATTAGTATAATCAGTTATAATAATCACTTCACAGGTGTAAAAGGCATACTATCAGAAGAGGACTACTTCAAGCCAAATTTTCATTAAACTCTAGAAAAAAATCTAAATAGGAAGGGGAATAACAGATAGGCTTCCCAGCAATTTATTTAAGTTAAAAAATACTGAAAAATAAAAGTAAAATATATCTAAAATTATGGAGAGGTAAACCTGCAATGATATTCTAGTAAGAGGTGGGAACGTTGGTGGCAAAGGCACACAACAAAATTGGCTTTTCATTTCAGTGCGACAGCAGTCTGTGTGACAGCAGGTTAGTTTAACATTGATCATCCCACCAAAACAGTAATCCATTTCCAAGTGCATAATAATTCATTGTTGCCCTTCACTGTATATTAAATGTCACCCATCATTGTGACAGGAATATAAAAGCTACTGCACACTAGTCAGGAGCCAAAATCAAAGCTGTTAATGCAAGCACTTTGGATAGGGCTTTCCAAACCCAGTTAAACCATCAAAAAACCCCACTATGTTGAGAACATCTTTACCCTTGCGCTCCAGGAGAAATACAGAACATTTTTGCAAGTATGAGGACTCTCAGTCAGGGAATAGCCTTGTCATCGTGTGACTGCAGACCATATTAGAGCCAACACATATATCAAGACGGTCCTGGCAGTCACTGTAATAATAACAACAAACTCTTGAGCAGGTTCTAGGCAGACTAACCCTTGCTCCCCTGCAACCTAACCCGATAATACAATAGTTACTACTCTAATATCATAAAAATCATGCAAAGTAATTCAACACAAAATTATATAAGAAATTCCTATATCCTTTTTAACTAAGAAAATCTACTCTTACGTATTTAACAGTTTGAGTATCACTGATTTGCTATTCTTTATAAGAAGGCCAGGTTAGTCAATATTGATTGGTTTCTTTTACTCTTTCTCCTATATTTGTCCTATTCATTTGCTCATTTAAATAACCTAAGAAATTTTTCTGTGTAATAATATCCTTACTACCTAATATGGTATAGTATTATTTTTCTTCTTCAGAGTTTATTTGTATCTAGTTTTAAAATGCCAATTTCAGAATAATATATGCAATGTTCTTATATGCTTAGTGAATATTACTAAATTTACATCAATCCTGTTGGAGAGAAATGTATATGCCATTATTACTCTCTTTTAGGTTCAACTTTTAGTTCTTAATTTCTATATACCAAACTACTAAGGAGCTCAGAACAAGATTTACATGTTAAGTTTCCAAACAGCTCTAGTTTTCTTGGAAACAACTATAGCTAAAACAAAATTTCAAACTCTCTAATATTATAGGGATTTAAATTAACTCATTTTATTAATAGGAACTATCATATCAATATTATCTATATTTTTAAAAAAGGAAATATTTGAAGCAAGGTGAAAAATAATCTCTCATTAGTGCAAAGGGTGGGTTCCCTAAATAGGCTTATTATATGACTAATTGCCATCGCTATACTAATATACCTAGATCAAAGGAAACGAATAGAAAGAAAGAGAAAAAGATTTAAGGGCACATGTGATTAAGTACAAGCCCATCATGGACAAGATTTCTTCCTAATCCTCTGTCAGCCAACGGCTATTATTAGAATACCTAGGGTAAGGTCATTCTATGCTTAGAATGCAGTAGCTCAGGTTCATTTTTACTCTTAAATAAGGGTTCTCAGTTAATTAAGATAAGCATGCTGATTATGTCATTATGCTATAAACAACAATGCAACTGTTTGTGAGAGATCATGGACTATAAAGCCATTCCAGGTCAAACAAATAAGATCATATATCTTGTTCTTAATACTCACTAAAATAAATTTAGAGAATTTTCAAGTATTTCTTAGAATTTTTCTTATGAAAAAGTGAAGGGAAATATTAAAATGGTATCATAATTTACCTTTAAATTTAATTTTTAAAAATATAAAAATCTAAGAATTATTATCATTTGTCAGTTTATCACAAATTTAATACAAATTTAATCCTGTGATACAACAGATATTCAATAAGACTCAAATCTAGTATTCTAATGATAAATAACAATCTGCTTCATGTCTTGTTTCCTTTATAGTTGTATATTTTTCAGTGGAACATACATTAACAAGTCATCTTTAAATAAATATAGATAAACTTTATCTATATTTATATATGTAATATATATATAATACATATTACATATATTATATGTAATCATTAAAAATGTTGAATAACTATAAAATATTTTCATCACTTTCATTCAAACCCAATATATATGTGTCAGATAAACACATTGGTTAAGATTTTATTAGTGAATAAATGTATCAAGTCATGTCTGTTCTTGGATATGTGCATCTGGTACAATTCTCAGAACATTACAGATATCTAGTAGATAATTGCTGAATAAATTAATCTATAGATGAAGGGTATAAAGTAATGTTTAATACTGTATGGAATCCTAATTCTCCAGTGTTCACTACAGGTTGAAGAAATAGTTGACTAATCCAGTGAATGATTGATGGAATAATTAAAGTGGAAACAGAAAACAAACTGAAGGTGTGGCTTGGTAGCTAAAAAGATAAAAAAGATTAATTGCAACAATAATAATTGGGAAAATGTCATCTGGTGACTGAGAAAAGTAAAGTAATGCCAATTAAAAATGTTAATGATATTTCAATCATGTATTATATTTTAATTTTGAGATAAAATAGATATTACATAGTTTCTCAAAATATATAACATAATATGTAATAATTTAAGAATTATGAATTCTGTTGAAGTGATAGTACTTTAGAACTTTGCATTTTTGTGAATTTCAGTGGAAATAAAATGATATTTGAGAATTTTTAAATGTAATTTGTTTTTCTCTGTTATCTTATGAGGATAAGGACAAAGAATATGCATAAAGAAAACGCGATTTTAATTTTGACATCAATAATGATGTTACCTTCATCAGTGATCTCTATATGGCATAAGATAAAATATTTATTCATAGATAAAATAAAAATGCTATGCTTATTTTGAATTGATAACAAATTATTATAATGCCATTTTGGTTAGAAAGGTAATTAAGCTCTTTGCAATTGAAATTCAGATATTTTGTTGTTATTTGTACATCGTGAACTTCTTTCACAGTAGCAGGAGTTCAATACAATGTAAGAGTGGATTTTAGTTATACAAAATCATTTGGTTTTGGAGGTTCAGTTTAAAATTTAAATTGGCTCTATTCATGAAAGTTTTTTTTCATTAGAGTTTTAGTGTCTATTTTTTAATTTGACAATATTTATATGAGATAACAATGCTGATAATTGAAGGAAATATTCTGAGATAATATGTAAAGAATTTATTTTCACTATGTATATTTTTCCAAGAACATCAAATATATTTATTACTTAATAGAGGATACCCAATACTATTTTTAATAGTATATTTATTAATTTACCCATAAATGAAGATATTAAACTTAATTTTTCAAACTATATAAAACTGTTACCTCATTATTGAATAAGGTGCTGAAACAGAATCATTTTCAAATCCATTCATTTAATCACTGACAAAATTCAACAGTGATATTCCAAAAGTCAAAGATACTAAAAAATGGCATACCAGTTAATCGTATGTTTTCAGATAGAAGGACACGGATGGATTTCTTTTGTGTAAAATTTGTATAGGTTATCATAATTCTACAGATATTATATGATTTCATGTTTATCAAAATAAGAGCTATAGAAAATTTTATCAGTTAAGTGCAAATCAATATCACATGATTCTGTTTGCTAATACACTTTAAGCTGGAATTATATTCAGATGTCTCCGTATTTGCTTTTGAACCTAATATAAGAAGATTTAGGCACAGAATATAAGGAATGTCTAAAAGTTCTACGTTGATTTTTAAGTAATTCAATAGTCTCTGCTTAACATCTTCTGGAAACTGATATTAGAACTTAATTTAGCTTGACTGATGCCCACACAATTGCCTCATAACTGTCTCAGGAAATTTTCCTCTAGACTTTGTTTATATCCTTCCTAAAAATTTTGTTAATTTGATTAAGAGGGAATAGGTGTACCTGCAGACATCAAAAAAGAATTTTTCTATACTTCAGAATCTTTGTTTTTTTTTTTTTTCTGTTTGTTCTGTGGGTGGGCTGCAGAGTTCTTTACTCATTGAATTATTTAAGCTGTAATCCATGAGCTCAATTCTCTGAACACATATAAATCAGTATGGCTCATGTTAGATACTATAAAAAAAAGATGCAATTGGTCCAAAGCATCTCAAACATGAGGCTGCATTTTATTTGCACAAGATATGGAAAAAACTGGAGCTAAAAATTTATGAGCTTCATACTCCAAATTCTCATTTTGGGGGGAAAACACTCTAAAATTCAAATAAAAATTTTAGCTCAATCTACCATATAACTACATATGTAATATGAATATATGATTCTAATACAGATTTTCAGTCAAATACAACTAATAATTTTCTGAAGGACTCATGTGTTAATACTGAAACTACTAGGTGGAAAATTATAAGTCTATATAACATTTATGTGTAAATATATACATATATATTTCAGAAATATATACATATACATTTCAGAAATGTGTGCATTATAAAAATATAAATACATGATAATAATTTTATTCTTTCCTTAACTGAATAAACAAAGCATTTTTCATTGCTATGAAAAAATATATGACTTCATTAAAAATGTTCAAGGAAGGACAAACATTCTTAGTGATAATTGATCAGAAGACCCCCACATAATGTAACTGAAAAAATTAACCCACGTATTTAATACTTAAATTTGGATTAAAGCAAAAATATTTATAGTTGTACTTTTTAAATGTTATTATCAATGTAAAAAATTATAATTCATCTTGGATTTAAAGTTCTCTTTTTGATATCTGATAGAATATAAATATTCAAAGACTACATTAAGTATTGACTTTGCAAGTCATCGGAGTAACAGTGGAGCTCTGAGTCCAGGGATAGTTTTAATCTCCTTAAGCCAAAAAAAAAAAACAAAAAAAATAAACCACATCAAAATAATCTATCTGTTGAAAATTTGATAATGAGGTAAACAGAAATAAAAAATGACCACAAATATTCACTTTCAGAGTGACAACAGAGTAGCAAAAGCCACATATAGTGAGGTATATCATAGACTTTAACAGTCATTCTAAGATATAAACATATGTATTTTTCACTTAGGTATTTGAGTTTCTGATCCTGTGATTGAAATATATCCTACATGTCAACAAATATAATGCAATTTTGTGTGGTGATGTGTTTATTATGTGAAAAAAACATATACATTTTACATAGAAAATCATGATAGGTTTTTACACCTAAAAAGCTTACTTTTAATCAGCGTCTTTTTAAAAAAAAAAAACTTCCTTTTAAATTTTACTACTTTGGTTTTTCTTATAAGTATTTCATTAATTTAACTTAGTAAATCATAGTGTTTTGCTGCCTGGTCCAAGATAAATTTTCAAAATGAGGAACTGATTTTTTATATCATAGTGGTCTGAACTGCTTTTAGTTTCTGATTAAGAAGAGTAACCTCTAACACTTCTATAGCTTACTGACATAATCAGCATGCTTTCTGCCCAAAAAGGCATCATACTATATTTTAATAAGCTATATGACTTAAAAGTTCATTATTCTAAAGCACTCCATGGGAAATAAAGAAAAAGAAAAGTAAAATTGATTGTGACTTTTGACAATTATTAGTTAGAAAAAAGAGGTAACAATTGCCAAAAAAATCACAAAAGTGAGCATGTTACCTGGCTATGACAAAGAGCACACAACTGACACCCAAGTAAGCCAGCAGAATATACATCCAGATATCAGGGGAGAGAGGATTCAGGAAGGAGAAGACGCCTGGGTTTGTACCATTGGGCTTGCGGTACAAAATACTTATTCCAAGGGTCATAAAGGGCTTGGAAAAGTCGATGACCTTCTCTCGAACGTAGGTAATAGCCAGTGGAGCAACTGCAAGGTCAGCTTTCTGTAGAGAGAAACATAAAAAAGGGGAAAAAAATTGCTCTTAAGTCACAAGAAAGTAGCAATAATATTAAATAAAACAAGGACTTTACACTGCAGAATTGTCTCAAAACAGTCACGTTAACATTTAAAGCATTCTTTACTCTGAAGTGAAGTATTTGATTTACTCTGCTACTCATTTCTATGATTTTCTAGATTAGCAAATCCACAGTTATGGCAAGTACATATAGACAGAAAAAACTGTATAGGATGAAAAAACTATCATACATTTAGTACCTGAATTGTTATGCTATTAAACTAGCTCATAATATTTTTAATATGAACTTTATAAACAATATCAATTGTGATTTTCTAAATACTATGGTCAAATTGTAAATAATAATAATAACTACCTCAAATTATTTAACTGATAATCAGGAAACATTTCTTTTACTGGTTTTAAAACTATAGCGTACACTTAAAATGTTTTAGTCTTTAAACAGTTAACATTGTGAAAATCCTCTTTTAATATGATTGTGTTTACTGCCTCTGAGTTTTGTTTCTGTCTCTCTAATTTGTTTTATATTATTTAATGAAAATCCTTGTAGCCTTGCCTAAATCACATTAGGAAATTAGTTTTTCAATTTTCACAAAGTTGCTAATTTTCCACAGTAGCTTAAATATGTTAAATTACTAATGCTTTTCACTCACCATGTTATAACCATCTGTCAGGGATGAACTTAAGCTCTAATGTATTTCAAAAAAATTATAATATCTTGAAATAACAAAAGCATTTATTTCAACCTATGGTGGGAACCTATATTTCTATATTTCTTTTATGTTTATAAATATATGGAGCTTTCAGAGAATATATAGAAATGCTCATCTGAAAGAGCTACGGAAAGGTGTACAACAAAATGAAGTTGGCCCTCTACTGTTTCCTTGTCTCAGGGACTGTGGGAGGACTTAAAGAAGAAATTTTAAGAAATTTTAAACTAAGAGGCTAAGTTTGTTGACAATATTATTCTGAGTATGCATTTTTGTGCATTTGTGTGTTGTGGGGGGCCGTGGGAGATGCTTGGATAGAATATCTTTGATAGTAGCAATGCAGAAAGACAGACATTTCCTAACAACCAGAAAGGGAAAACAGATCTTCAGGGTCCTGGGAGGAGTACAATCATATTTCACATTCATAAGTCAAGGAATATCAACTTAACACTAATATCCCTGGAGCATTTGGTATGCAACAGGCATTGTGCTAAGAAGGTTCCTTGAACTGTTACATTTAATTATTACACAATCCTACTATTAGTCCCAGTTTCAGATACGAAAATTGAAACCACAGATGTTAAAAACTTGTTCATTGTCATAGTGTGAGTTTAGCAATGGAACCAAGGGCATAAACCTAAGCTTTTGGAATCTATACTAGAACTAACCAAGACATGCATCTCAGAACCTGGAAATGGAACCGTGGAGACATCATTCATTCATTCATGACAGAGTTTGTAGAAATGGGGAGGGAACAATAATGCATAGAAGCAAGGGTGGGAATTGATAGATTATAGTCTCAGAATTTAGAGGGTCAGGCGCAGAGTTCAAGCAAATATAGTATTTTCCACAAAAGAGATAGCACTTCCTCCAATACAGAAGAAAAAAAAGTAAAGATTGTCTGAAAAAATAAACAAGTTAGGGAAGGAAAGTGATAATTACAAGATTTATATATATATATATATATATATATATTATATTATATATATATGATTATATATATATATATATGGTTTTAAAAAAAGGACATATAGAGTGGTGGTTTATCCCTAATTTGGTGATTGAATTCAGCACAGTTTTATCATGTGTCACAACTTCATAACCTGCCCTCCTCCTAGGCATGCAGAAAGCAAAATTTTGTCACATATAAAATGTGTACATGAATATGCTTTAAACTCATAAAATACTTTTTAATTCATAAAATATTAACAAAAGTTAAGAAACGATTCAAGTAACATGTTAAGACAAATTTACTACATTATTCCAAAGATGTTGTTCCATAGGCTTATATTAATAAGATTGACAAACCATATATCAAATTTCAAAATTTATTCAGCACTGCCTAAAAAAAGTTATATTCCAATTATTAAAGGAAAAGCCCCACCAATATATGTAGTATGCTTTCAATTATAAAATGAATCAATCATTTGAAACAAAAGATACAGATACTTTTAACCATTTAATTAAAAAAAATGCAAAGCGGTGCATGTGTAGAATAGAATATTATCCAGCAACATAAAGAAATGTGCTGTGTGTTATTCACTCAGTGGACTCTTTGTGACCCCATGGACTATAGTCCACCAGATTCCTCTGCTCATGGAATTTTCCAGGCATTAATATTGTAGTGGATTTCCATTTCCTAGTCTAGAGGATCTTCCCAACCCAGTCATCCAACCTGCAACTCTTGCATCTCTTGCATGGGCAGGTGGACTCTTTACCACTGTGTCACCTGGGAAGCCCTCGAGAAATGTGCTATCAAGACACAGAAAGACACAGAAGACCCTAAATACAAATTGCTAAGTGAAAGATGCCAGTCTGAAAAGACAACATACTGTATAATTCCATATATATGACATTCTGGAAGGGACAAAACTATAAATACAATAAAGAGATCAGTGAGTACCCAGATATCCAGAGATGAGAGAGTAATGAATAGGTAGAGCACAAAACATTTTTAGGGCAGTGATGCTATCCTGTATGACACTGTGATGATGGATACATGACACTATGCATTTATCAAAATCCATAAAACTAAAAGAAATCCATAAAATGGAAGATACAAAGAAGAATGAACCTTAGTGAAAAATATGGGTTTTAGCTAATAATATCAATAAAAGTTCATCACTTGTAACAAATGTACTACACTCATGGTATCTGATAATAAGAGCAATTGTAGAGAAAAGGGGTAAGATAGAAGAAGATATATGGAAGGAATCTCTACTTTCTGCACAATTTTATAATAAACCTAAAACAGATCTTAAAATGTCTATTAACTATTTTTAAATAAGAGAGTTTTTAAACCATATCCTCAGTTAGTAGAGTTCATGTTATATGTTGATTAATTAAAACTAGGTTGTTAACTATTAAAAATAAAACACAAAATTTACTGAACATCATTTGTCAAAAATAAGCCATATCTAATGCTCACCAAATATATTTTAAAAATCCATTTAAAAGATGAGACCTCAGAACTATCTTGCAGCAGTAAAGACGACCACTTACTTATACATTATAGCATTATCTGTTAATAAGCTCTAACCTCATTAGAAACCCATTAATATTATAATAATTTTGGAATCCAATCAAGATATTATTATATTAAATATGTTTATAATGAGAGCTGTGGTATTTTCCCATCAAACATCATGTTATTAAAGGTTGAGCATTTGGAGAAAAGACCTTGATGTAAAATAGGACCACCCCAGAACGTTCAGTTTCTTTTGATAGAGGTTAATATAATTTAATGAAAATTGATTTAGTAATTGATTTTATTTTAAAGAATAAAGTATTCCTGGATTAGGAAGAGCCAGTAGTCAAAACTGATTTTTAAAAATGATTTCATCAAAAGAAATATAAACAAGTAAACTGTTATGTGTCACATGAATAGTACAAATGAAAGGGAGAGTTCACATCTACCATGAGATTGGGTCACAGAAGACCTTTCCAAACAGTTATACTTGCATTACAGCTTGAAGAAAGAGCCTGAGATGACAAAGGTCTAAATTAGGAGGGTTATAATAGCAGGAAAAAGGAATATGTTAGCAGTAGCTAGCATCAAATGGATTCATCTTGGGCCAACACTATATTGCATTCTTGGCCCATAATAGTTACATCAATTCTCACCACAGATAAACCAAATTTGTAGTGTGATTTCCTTTCCATGGATGAAAAAAACAGAGTTTAAACAGTTTGATCCCAAAGATGATATAACCATATTAATTTCCCAACTTTTTCTGTAAAATCACCCATATTCATCATGACTAATTCTTCTGCTACAGTTCCTATATTCCCCTGCCCCAAATGCTTTCCCCATTTCTCCACTATACAAATTCTGTAAGAAACATCTCTGATTCTTTTCCTCCAATATAGGCTTTCCTGAACATTCTGTACATATTAATTTCTCCTAAGCAAATGTTTATGCACTTATATACTTAACCATGCAATTTAACATGCAACAATACTTTGTTGTGTTATTTCTGAATTTTTCACAGGTAAGTCACCTAATATGAGAGTTTTGAATGCACACATTGTTGCAATTGTATTATCAGAATGTAAGCACTTTGAAGCCTGCAGGCATTCTCTTTAATCAAAGCACATAGCACTGAACTGAGAGAATGGTAAAGTAGCTCTCCCTGGAAATTTCACAAAGATGTCTAGGCAGCACTATTTTATTAATTTAATAAGGATTAATTTACTATCATTCTATGTGAAACTCTTACAAATTGTCTTATTTAGCCCTTGATCATAATCAATCTAACATCTCTAGGGTTTTGGACAAATTTGACACCAAGGAATAGCTTAGCAAATGTTTGCTGAACACAGTTTCAATTTAAGTTCCTAAAATGTTAAAAGAAAATTAAAAGGAAATCACTCAGAGAATTTTAAAATTAAACTTTTTTTCTGATCTCATACTAGAAATGAGATTTATTTGTACATTAATATAATTCCTAGTGAACTAACCATCTAGGGAGAACAGAATAGTTCTTTTTGTGGAGTTATATAGCTAAGAGCAGTTCTTTGATTAATGTCTCATTAAAGATCAAAGAAGAATGGTAGAATTTATTGGTGTAAGTTCTAATTCTATAATACAAAAATTAGATAATAAAGTATATATCTTCACGAATGCCACAATTACCCCAAATCTGATCATGTTAAGAAAACCTTTATTATGAAGTCCAAGAATCAAAGAACATATGATGTTATGTTATTTGTGACCCGATCAGTGAAACATCTTATGCATACTTCTGAAAGTTCTTGTTATTTAACAATGGAAAACCAGTTGTAAACATTTTCTTTTCCATAGTTTTGTGAAATGCTTAGTAAAAGAGTAAAATAACTAAAGTGGTAAGTGCACATGAATAAACTGTAATGTTTTAACTGATTTAGCTAAGACCTTTAAGCTAGCTAAAAAATGATGTGTATTAAATCAAATGTCACTTATCAGTGGTAGCACAATTTCCAAAATTCTTCACAATGTATAAATGTGAACAAATGCTTTGCTTCTGTGTGTACTTTCAGAGAAACACAGTTCATTTTCTGTACATATGGTAAAGAATCCTCCCAGTCTGAATCTTGCATGATACCGGCTTTTAGTCTTGCACAATTAGTATCTGTTCATCTGAAAACCAGAAAGGTTTTTAGATTTTTTTTCCAGCTGTTTATTTTTTTTTCTTTTCTTTTTTTTTTATTGAAGGATAATTGCTTTACACAATTTTGTTGTTTTATGTCAAACCTCAATATGAATCAGCCTTAGGAATATATATATATATATATATATATATATATATATATATCCCCTCCCTTTTGAACCTCCCTTCCATCTCCCTCCCCATTCCACCCCTCTAGGTTGATACAGAGCTCCTGCTTGAGTTTCCTGAGCCAAACATGATATTCCCCTTGGCTATCTATTTTACACATGGTAATATAAGTTTGCAAGTTACTCTTTCCATGCATGTCACCCTCTCCTCCTCTTCCCCCATGTCCATAAGTCTATTCTCTGTTTCTCCATTGCTGCCCTGTAAGTTCTTCAGTACCATTCTTCTAGATTCTGTATATATGCACTAGAATATGATATTTCTCTTTCTCTTTCTGACTTACTTCACTCTGTATTAATAGGTTCTAGGTTCATCCACCTCATCAGAACTGACTCAAATGGCTTTCTTTTTTATGGCTGAGTAATATCCCATTGTGTATATGTACCTCAACTTCTTTATCCATTCATCTGTTGATGGACACCTAGGTTGCTTCCATGTTCTAGCTATTGTAAATAGTGCTGCAATGAACAATGGGATACATGTGTCTTTTTCAGTTTTGGTTTCCTCACGGTATAGGCCTAGGAGTGGGATTGCTGAGTCATATGGCGGTTTTATTCCTAGATTTTTAAGGGACTCTCAAGACTCTTCACCAACACCACAGTTCAAAAGTATCAAATCTTCAGTGCTCAGCTTTCTTTATAGTTCAACTCTCACATTCATATATGACTACTGGAAAAACAGAGACATCACTTTGTCAATGAAGTTCCATAACTCTTGAGAGTCCCTTGTACTTCAAGGAGATCCAACCAGTCAGTCCTAAAGGAGATCAGTCCTGAATATTCATTGGAAGGAATGATGCTGAAGCTGAAACTCCAATACTTTGGCGACCTGATGAGAGGAACTGACTCATTTGAAAACACAATGATTGGGGAAAGATTGAAGGCGGGAGGCAAGAAGGGCTGCAGTCATCATCTGCAGTGATTTTGGAGCCCCCCAAAATAAAGTCTGCCACTGTTTCCATTGTCTCTCCATCTTTTTGCCATGAAGTAATGGGACCAGATGCCATGATCTTAATTTTCTGAATGTTGAGCTTTAAGCTAATTTTTTCACTCTCTTCTTTCACTTTCATCAAGAGATTCTTTAGTTCTTCACTTTCTGCTATGAGGGAGGTGTCATCTACATATCTGAGGCTACTGATATTTCTCCTAGCAATTTTGATTCCAGCTTATGCTTCATCCAGTTCAGCATTTTGCATGATATAATCTGTATATAAGTTAAATAAGCAGGGTGACAATATACAGCCTTGATGAACTCCTTTCCTGATTTGGAACCACTCTGTTGTTCCATGTCTAGTTCTAACTGTTGCATCTTGACCTGCATACAGATTTCTCAGGAAGCAGGTAAGGTGGTCTGTATTTCCATCTCCTGAAGAATTTGCCCAGTTTGTTGTGATCCACATAGTCAAAGGCTTCAGTATAGTCAATAAATCAGAAGTAGATGCTTTTCTGGAAATCCCTCACTTTTTTGATGATCCAATGGACATTGGCAATTTGGTCTCTGGCTCCTCTGCCTTTTCTAAATCCAGCTTGAACATGTGGATGGTCATGATTCATGTACTGTTGAAGCCTGGCTTGGAGAATTTTTAGCATTACTTTGCTAGCCTGTGAGATGAGTGCAATTGCACGGTAGTTCAAATATTCTTTGACATTGCCTTTCTTTGGGATTGGATTGAAAACTGATCTTTCCCAGTCCTATGAACACTGCTGAGCTTTCCAAATTTGCTGGCATATTGAGTGCAGCACTTTCACAGCATCATCTTTTAGGATCTGAAATAGCTCAACTGCAATTCCATCACCTCCATTAGCTTTGTTCTTAGTGATGTTTCCTAAGGCTCACACCTTCCAGTTGTCTGGCTCTAGGTGAGCAATCACACCATTGTGGTTATCTGGGTCATAAAGATCTTTTTTTTTTTTAAGTTCTTCTGTGTATTCTTGCCACCTCTTTTTAATATCTTCTGCTTCAGTTAGGTCCATATCATTTCTGTCCTTTATTTTGCTCATCTTTGCGTGACATGTTCCGTTAGTATCTCTAATTTTCTTGAAGAGATCTCTAGTCTTTTCCATTCTATTGTTTTTCTCTATTCCTTTGCAATATAACTGAGGAAGGCTTTCTAATCTCTCCTTGCTATGCTTTGGAACTCTGCATTCAAATGAGTATATCTTTCCTTTTCTCCTTTAGCATCTCTTCTTTTCTCAGCTATTTGTAAGGCCTCCTCAAACAACCATTTTGCCTTTTTGTGTTCCTTTTTCTTGGGGATCGTCTTGATCACTGCCTCCTGTACAATGTCATAAATCTCCATCCATAGTTCTTCAGGCACTCAGTCTATCAGATCTAAGCCCTTGAATCTACTTCTCACTTTCACTGTATAATCATAAGGGATTTGATTTAAGTTATACATGAATGGTCTAGTGGTTTTCCCTACTTTCTTCAATTTATGTCAGAAATTGGCAATAAGAAGTTCATGATCTGAGCCAAACTCAGCTTCCAGTCTTTTTTTGCTGACTATCTGGATAGAGTTTCTCCAAAGAATATAATCAATCTGATTTCAGCATTGACCATCTGGTGATGTCCATGTGTAGAGTCTTCTCTTTTGTTGTTAGAAGAGGGTGTTTTCTATGACCAGTGTGTTCTCTTGGCAAAACTCTGTTAGCCTTTGACTTGCTTCGTTTCATACTCCTAGGCCAAATTTGGCTGTTACTCCAGGTATATTTGACTTCCTACTTTTGCATTCTAGTCTCCTATAATGAAAAAGGACATCTTTTTTGGGGTGTTAGTTCTAGAAGTTTTGTAGGTCTTCATTGAATTGTTCAACTCCAGCTTCTTCAGCATTACTGGTTGGGGCAGACTTGGATTACCATGATATTGAATGGTTTCCCTTAGAAACAGAGATCATTCTGTCATTTTTGAGATTACATCCAAGTACTGCATTATGGACTGTTTTTTTTTTTTTTTTAACTATGATGGCTACTCCATTTCTTCTAAGGTATTCTTGCCTTCAATAGTAGATATAATAGGCTTCTGAGTTAAATTCACCCATTCCAGTCCATTTTAGTTCAGTGATTCCTAAAATGTCAGTGGTCACTCTTGCCATCTCTTGCTTGACCACTATCAATTTGTCTTGATTCATGGACCTAACATTCCAGGTTCCTATGCAATATTGCTGTTTTTTGGCACTGGACTTTACTTCCATCACCTGTCACACCGACAGCTGAGTACTGTTTTTCCTTTGGCTTTGTCTCTTTATTCTTTCTGGAGTTATTTCTCCACTGATCTCTGGTAGTTTATTGGGTGCCTACCAACCTGGGGAGGTCATCTTTCAGGGTCCTATCTTTTTGCCTTTTCTTACTTTTCATGGGGTTCTCAAGACAAGAATACTGAAGTGGTTTGCCATTCCCTTCTCCAGTGGACCATGTTTTCTCAGAACTCTCCACCATGACCCATCCATCTTGGTTGGCCCTACACTGCATGGCTCATAATTGCATTGAATTGGGGCTGAGGTCTATGTGGTCAGTTTGGTTAGTTTTCTGTGATTGTTTTGTGCTTTTCATTTTGTCTGCCCTCTTATGGATAAGGAGAAGAATCTTATGGAAGCTTCCTGATGAGAGAGACTAACTGAGAAGGAAGCTGGTTCCTTCTTCTGACAGGTGGATAATGCTCAGTGAATATTTAATCCAATTTTCTGTTGATGAGCAAGGCTGTGTTCCCTCACTGTTGGGGCTTCCCTGGTGGCTCATCTGGTAAAAAAACCCAACTGCAATGCGGGAGACCTAGGTTAGATCCCTGGGTTGGGAAGATCCCCTGGAGAAGGGAAAGCCTACCCACTCCAGTATTCTGGCCTGGAGAATTCCACAGACTGTATAGTCCATGGGGTTGCAAACAGTTAAACACAGAAGATAAGCTCTGTTCTTATCTAAGAACAGAGACAACATTTTGCTAAATAGAACATACCTCTCTCCCAGAACTTACTTTACAAATAGATTTACCTCATATGCTGAATTACTAAGCAAACTTAATTAAGTGGGTCAAATCTAAATTATAAATTTACTTAATTCCTTACATTTAAAAGTCTGTATATATGCTTAGAACAAATACAAAGCACATATTAGTATTTGTTAAACAGATAAATAGGGCTTCCCTGGTGCCTCACTGGTAAAGAATATGCTTCAGTCATATCAACTGCTTGTGACCCCATGGACTATAGCCCTTGAAGCTCCTAGAGTGGGTTGTCATGCCCTTCTCCATGTGATCTTCCTAACCCAAGGATTGAACCCACATCTCTTATTTCTCCTGCATTTGCAGGTGTGTTCTTTATTACTAGTGTTGTCTGGACACAACTTAGTAACTAAACAACAACAAAACAGATAGACTATTAGAATAATCACACAGTAAGAAAGAACTTTGCACAACAAAATATTCACATATATTCTCAATAGCTAGCCTGTACTACATGTGGTTATCTTTATAATTGATACTCTAATAAAAAATACTTTGTAATATGTTTTCTCTGGTTTCCATGACTAATGAAATTTCTTTGTTGCTGTTGTTTAGTCGCTAAGTCATGTCTGACGCTTTTGCAACCCCATAGCCTTTAGCCGGCCAGGTTCCTCTGTCCATGGAATTTCCCAGGCAAGAATACTGGAGTGGGTTGTCATTTCCTTCTCCAGAAAATCTTCCCAATCCATAGATGGAACTCATTATCTCCTGCATTGGCATGCAGATTCTTTAGCCACCTGGGATTTCCAGTGAAATTCTTTAAATCTGCACTAATTAATTGTTTTAAAGGTTTCAACTGTTCATTTGATATTTGTTAAAATGTTTGATGGAGAAGGAAATGGCAACCCACTCCAGTATTTCTTGTCTAGAAAATTCCACGGACAAGCCTGGTGGGCTACAGTCCATGGGGTCACAAAGAGTCAGACATGACTAAGTGACTAACTTTCACTTTCATTTTCAAACTGTTTGCGGAATGAGAGAACTAGGAATCTTGACATCTATCTGAAATCATTCACTCAATTATTTAACAACTTATTTTTGAGCACTTCACTAATTTTTTTAAACAAATATTTATTCTTGAATGACTGCTTTGTAATAGGAACTGTTCTAGATGCTCATAGTACTGCAAAGACAGACAAAGTGAAGAAAACAGACACCTTTCAAGAAAGAATTAGACGCTATAATGTCAGGACATGAAGAATGCTGAGAAGGAAGTTAAATCAGGTTAAGAGGATCATAGTGTGACTAGGGAAGAAGGGACTAAGATAAGCAGAGGAAATCTCTCCAAGGTCCTGATGTTTGAGTTCAGACTTCAGTGAAGCTGGGGTTAAAGCCCTGAGGTATTCTGATTAGAGTTCTCCTGGCAGAGGGACTTATAAGTTACAAATGCTCTGGGGTAGAAAGGAGCTGGGTATGTGGGAGGAGTGGTATACATGTCTCCACCTCCCCCCACCCCCACGTTTCTCTCACTTTAATCATTCTATCGATCCTCTTGAGAAAGTCCTATGGAAATATAGAAACATCACATGACACACACTTCAAACCCTAAACAAAAGGTGTCAGATTTAGAAAACTTTTGTCATTGCACCTCTCATTTCATTCTTGTATGGTTTTTCCAATAAAAGGAAAGGATACCATTTAGACTTATGCTCTTCTATTTACCCTATAAATGTAATCTCTATAAATTCTTTTATTCAAATTAACTGCAAAAGAGCTGTTTAGTTGCACCTTAGAATTTGTTAAAATACTACAATACCAATTAAATATTTAATAAAAACCTCATGTTTCTGGTAATTCAGTTTTACAGAAATAATACTAGAAAAATAGGTCAATAATACTGTCCACAGTAATGCTGAATTTGTGACATGACCTTACTCCTATATCCACCTATGTGATCACTGATACCCTATAGAAATCAATCAGTTAGTAAAAATAGCTTTATGATTTTCTGCAAATATCACTAAGGATCAGCAATATCCTTTCAGAATAGTTGATTTTTCTAATAATCCAGGTGTAATGATTGAGCTGATACCACTTCCCCGTGTTTGTTAATAAAAATTGAAGCTATTCCCATATTTGTTTAACACAACTTAATAACATATTCCCATATATTTAAGGATGCTTGAATAACTCACAGTTAAGTCTGAACAAAAAGGTTAAGTAAGAAAAGTACTGCGAAACAGCAAACAAAAAGCTCTCTAATACTGATATAGTTGCAGTAGTGTTTGATAGTAGAAAACTGAATGCAATACTAAGAAATAGATCTGTAAAGCAAAGGTTAGAATTTTGCATTTATTATTTTATCTAAGCTATCCCCACTTTGGTCCTTCTTTCTGCCTTCCTTCCTTCTTTCCTATCTTTTTATCTTCTTTCTTTTTACTTCCCTGAAACCAGAACAAATGACTTTTTGTGTGTTGCTAAAAACTTTATGCAATAGAATTAAATGTCTAATTTCAGATGTAGAAGAACTTGATGGAAATCTTAAGCAAAAATATTTTTATTGAATGAAAGTGGACTACCTACTATTAGAGCCTGTTTAGATCTTATATCTATCCATTGTACTAGAATTTCACATCTCAAATTTTTAGAAAATTTCCAAATTCAGAAACAGGCTGATACATAAAGGTATTTTCTCAAGATCACATGTAATCTGGGACTGTGAGTAGCTTTTGTGTCTTATAAGGAAATAGTTAATAAGTGAAAATGTAACAAGAAAGAATTACTATGCATTGCTAAGCAGCATTTTACAAAGTTTCCAATGAAAGTGAGGGTTGCTCATCATATCAGACTCTCTGCAACTCTATGGGCTATACAGTCCATAGAATTTTCCAGTCCAGAATACTGGGGTTGGTAGCCTTTCCCTTCTCCAGGGGATCTTCCCAACCCAGGGATCAAACCAGGCCTCCCACAATGCAGGCAGATTTTTTACCAGCTGAGCCACAAGGAAAGCCCAAGTATACTGGAGTGGGTAGCCTTTCCCTTCAACAGTCAATGAATATAGAAATACAATATTAAACATGAATCAACCCAATAAAAACATAGTAAAGATAAAACCTATAGATTATGTGCATCTTGAGTTATACCAACTAATCACAAATTAAACAGCATTTTTAGATCTCAATTTAAGTAATACATATGATAAGACAACCATGAAAATGTAAAGAAGTACTGATTGTTGGGTCGTTGATGTCATTAAGGAGTCATATTTTTCTTATGTGATAATAAGTGTGTGTCCATTTTTTAAAATTTCAGTTCCTTTCTTTTAGTGACAAATACTCAAGTGTACATAACATGATATGAAGTCTTAAGATTTGCTTTGAAATAATGCAGGTGGCAAGCAAGTGTGCAGGAGCAGAGATGAAATAAAAATGGCCATGTGTTTATAATCCATGAGGCTTGGTGATGGGTACATAAAACTTCATTTTACTTTTCTATTTGTACATTTTGAAAAGTTGTACAATACAATGTTTTGAAAGTGTAGATCAATGTAAGTAAACTGAGCAAAATGTTAATAATGCATATTCCTAGTTAGAATAATAGTTTTTTAATATTGCTTCTCAATTTTATAATTAATACTGAAAATATATTTATTCCAAAGAGAAAGAACAATATGTGTCATTTAAATATATATGTATCCTACCTTGAAAACCTTTACTTTGATTATGAAATGGAACTATGAACAATAAGTTAAATCTAGAGAATTTTTGTGGTCATTTCATTTAAGAATGTAAAGACTGAGATACAAATGAAAAGTTTTACTTGACCAAGACTTACCAATTAACTTTAGTACAAATACAGCTTTCTTTTGATAGTAAATAATTTTGAAACATGAAATGTGTAAATAGTTAAAGTATTTTTTATTTTAACTTTAATTTCTGAAAAGCAATCAATGTATTTGAGGGTAATAAATAATAATAAGCTCCCCTTTCATAATAATTGTTTATTTATCCTGAATAATTCTGATGAAGTATGTGATATAAAATATCAAATAATATATTGAAGAAAGTACTATTATATATCATAGCTATTGATTCTTAGCTTTTTTTTTTAATATGTCCATGGAGTTTTGCCAGAAGTAAGAGGGAACATTACTCAATTTGATTATATTTCTGAATCTTTCCATATATATACAAAAACTCAGAACAAAGACTAAATTATAAAAACATTAGATATTCATGACTTCAGAAGGTAATTACTATTCATTCACTGGTTTAAAGTTCATATAAATATATCTCATAGTAGAGTAAAATAAGCTTCTATTTTCTCATCTGTGAAACAATATGACAGGCTCTATCAATCACTATTTACTGGTAGACTAGGCAGAATAGGGATGGAAAGATATTTAAACAGGATCCCTCCCAGCATTTATATGAGATTCCTTGAAGCAAGAAATATCAAAGGAATGATAAAAACATAATGAATTGTATGAGGAAAAGATAATGGAGTTGTTAGGAGAAGATTCAGGGAATACTTTGAGACTTCAAATATGAGCAAGAAAGACCAATATAGCAATTAATAATCATAGATTCTGGATTTATTAGTTAACCAAACTTCCTGATCAGCATCCAGAATCTGTTTCCATGGTAGTTAGCTGCAGAGAGGGGTATATTTAGTCTGCCAGAATATAGTTTTCCAAAATAACAGACTAAAACACGGCACTGGTAATAGTGGGGGTCATACAGTTATAAGAATGACCTTGACTTTTGCCTGCTTATAAGAAAGATCACATCCAGTTTGGGTCTATTTAGCTAGCACAAATAGTGGATATTCACAGGAGCCCAGCGGACAACATCACATTTCAACCTGTCAGTGAACCAAGTCTAGGCATTTAGAAAAACCGCTATGAATCGAGGACCCTGGTTAGTCAGCAGCTATTTTAAGCTGTGAAGTGGAGGATAAAATTTCCCCCAAAGGGATAGTTATCTCTTTTCAGATAAAGCCAAGATGTCACTGTTGCCTGGCTGGCTGAGTTCTTCAATATCTATTTCCATTTGATACGTGAAACTTTTACAGTCTTCCCATATTGTTAACCATTAAAGCCTAAGTTGCCCTACCTCAAACTAAGACCATCAAGCCACAGAGTCACAAGGTTTCTGCAGATCAGGCACTCATTTTCATCAGTGGTCTAGCTGCAAACTAACAGCTGCTTTTAAAAGGATGTAGATGGTGGCCATGTCTAGAAGGTGATGAGTTCCGAATTCTGAGGGAAAACTTCAGGTACAGGACATCAAGAGGCAAAAGCATCAGCCACCAAGACTTACAGTCTAAAGGTTCCACTAGGATAGTGGGATTGAAAAGTACTAGAACTTTTCTACATGTAACTTTTTATGATTAGAAGGTTCCATCTGGGCCTTAAGAAATGACATATTACAGGTAAACTCTTTTTATTACATACATATGTAGAAGCAACAAATACTATGTTGAATTGGTCCAAAGGACCCTTAACATAAGACCATGTTAGATTCCTTGCTCTATTGGGGATCCTGACTAACACTGATTGGCAGAATGTGGATGATTCATTATGCCAGTGAGACTAGGCAGTATGGTGCCTTGTATTCAACAAAGTATCCAACAAAGCCTGTATCCAACAAAGCCATACAAGCTTTCTCACCTGACCAAAGTTCTCCAGTATACACAAAGAGGTGCTTGCGGTCTTTAGTCTCTCTTGAAAACAGAAAGACTTTGTTCCAATCTCTGCTAATTCTTGTTCTTGAGTAAACTGGGATTGGAATAGAGCTGGTGAGAGGGATCAGGAAGAATGGAGGTGAAGAGCAGCTCCCCACCAGTAAGCAAGACGCGTTTATCAATACTTTCAGTTTTGAGCAGTGTGTTGGTTGTTTCACTCAAATTTCCCATGTTTTTGGCAAGTCTAGTGCTCTATATTAGATGGCAAGATCCTTAGTTTGAAATATCTATTTCACCAATGAGGTCCATTAATGCAGCAGCCACAGATACACTGCCTTTCAGCTAAAGCCATGGGGATTTCTGTATTAAATTCATGATAATAAACCTTTTCTTCTACATGATCAATTCACCCTTTGGACAGTATACCTTAGTACTACTTCCTGCTTCCTAGGCTCTAACCATTCATCAACAGCAAAAGATAGTCCCTTAAATCTTTACTCTTGCCCACCATTTGGATAAAAGCATTTGCTCTTAGATCCTAGGAATTTGTCCCAAACCATCAAACCTGGCTCAGAGAACCTATGGTCTTGAAATTTTAGAAATCCATGTTTCTATTCACATCCCATTCTCACAGCCTATTTGCAGAAGTTCCTACAGTCTGAATACTTAAATTCCTTTGTCAGTTACATGCATTAGAAATCAGTCTGTTCCTTATTTTTAATGATTTTTTTCTCTCTGTGTTGTTCACAAGGGGCAAATTTATTTATATTTTTGAGCCTATCCTATCTCTTAGAGTATATTTTTTATTTACTGGTAAATATTTTACCAAATTTCCAGTAAATTCTCAGGTATTATCTTTTAAAATATTGCTTCTTTGCAATTATTTCCATTGTTTTCTTTTGGAACTCCTAGTTAACATATGATGAAGCTTCTCAATTTATTCTCCATTTCCCTTATCTCTTCTTTCAAAAAATTATATATTTTTTATTTATCTGTGTTTTGCATTGATTAAATTAATCACTATTTTTAACTCACTCTCTTTTCATGTTCAGTATACCTAGTCTACTTTTTTTAATGATATTTTTACTACTTGTTAAACATTTATTATTTTTATTTTTCATATTTTCATATATAATTTTACTATATAATTTCTTTTTATGCATTGTATAGAATTTTTAAAGATATTTTGCCTTTAGTTTTTATTTATAAAATATTGACAATTGTATAAAATGTATTTCACAAGGATAAAACCATGTTCAATTGTGTTTTTTTCAATATAAGCTTGCATTTTTTTGTTATTTTTTACCTATTTATTCCCTCTCTCACTCTCTCAAATATCCTCACGGATTCCTATCAAGTGGTCCTTTTATTTCTTTCATTCTGCAATCCCTTTCTCATCTTCCAATCCATAGCAATGTTTCAAAAGGGTAGTTTGAGGTTCACATCCCCTGGTGATATTGGTGGTATTTTGAAGCTAGTTCTGAAATAATTAGGTAACTTGACAGAGTTCTTACTTTTCTGACTAAAGCTGTGCCTTTCTGTTTACCTAGGATCACAACTTTCAAATAAACCAAAGCTTCCAATAGTTTAATGCTGCTTTCACAATGAACCACACCCAAGGGCCTGGTTTCAAGCAGTAAATCTGTCTTCACACTTAGATTTCACACAGAGCACTCTTGCGTTGCTGATCCTGTTTGTGATGCCAGTTGTCTTCTTGTTCATACTGTTTGCTGAAGCCAGGGTAGGCAAGGCATGAACTAAGAGGCTGGAAGAAGACGTGAGGAGCCATAGGAACTGCAGGCATGTCTACTCTCTTCTGGCTGGCACAGCAGCTATCACACAACCTGTCCTGGCTGACACAGCAGCCATAACGTAGCCATTATATAACATAACCATGATGTTGCTCCAATGGAGCCCCAGTGCAGCAGCAGCCAGGGCTTTCATGGTGAAGCTCATACAGGCATACTGCACAAAGCAGCCCATGACCAAGCGAATACCTTGTGACACGTATATGCAGTGCTATAAGTAATCTCAGCTGTTACCTAACTGTGCAAAGTCATCGTTTACAGAACACAGGGTGAGAGTGCATGAGAGCGTGGGGTGAGAGAGTCTGACTGGCAACATCTTGTTGATTTCCTCACAATTTTTAATCAATGGATAATTCTACACCAACATGCTCTACTTATGCATCAGGGCTTTATTCTGCTTATTTTGCATGGATTTTTATTTTAGGTATTAATCAAGGAGAAGTCTTAATTAGTTTTGGGGTATTAGAGGAGTCTTCAAAGCTTGACATTTCTACATCATCTTGACAAGAAATAAAGGAGTAGAATTTTTTCCCCTAAGTTTATTATAATATACACTCTTTCTGGCTACATTTAAAAGATGGTTCAAAGAAGTAAAGATAGCAAATAGTAACCTAAGAGGGGAAAATGAGGAAAATTGTATGAAAACCAGTGGCAAAGAATGCTTCAGAGTAGGAAGTTGAATAAACAGCTTTTTACAGATCAAATAAGATAAAAAATATCTATGGGATTTAGCAACTTGGCAACATTAATAAGAGCAATTTTTGATGACATGTTTGCTCAAAAACAATTATTGGTGAGATATGAGATGTACTATACAAGCAAATAAAGAAGGAATGGTAAATATGATAAGGAAGTCTGCCTCAGAGGGTAACTTGAAACACTGGGTGACAGCTGAAATATATTTTTCTTAATGAGAAATCATGGTCCTTTAAAAACACAAATGTAAATTGATCAGAAGTGAAAGGCCTAGATGTCTAAAGCAGAGAAAGAATGAAACATAGGTCTAAAAATTCCTGAACACACAAGCTAGAATGGAAAAGATGGAAAGATAATCCTTGAGAAGGACCAATCTCTCCATCAAACCTAGAAGAGGACAAAACAGCTGTTAATGAGCAGTGCTTGTAAAATTAATGATCAGTGTTGAGGTATTCTTATCTAATGATATTATTTCTCTTAAAAGCAGGAGAGCAAGTTTTCTGTTTATGTTGGAGAGGGACAGGTTGACTTGAGAAGCAGAAAGTAACTTTAAAAACAGTGTTGTAGAATGTAAGAGAGTATGGTAACTACAAAGAGTTTGTAGCAGTTGTGACAGAGTTGACAGCTCATTTGGGATTACTATCAGTTATAGAGGCTCCATTTTTCATGATGGGTTGATTTTCTCTAGCTGAGTTTATTTTTCTGAGTCAGGCCCAGTGGAGAAGATAATGACACAAATACAGCGTCAAGTTTTGCTGTAAAATGACAGAGAAAAAATAAACTCAGACTAGATAATGTCTGTGACAATAAACCAGAAAAACTAAGCTGGATATGAAGAAATACAATGAAGGAAAGAACTGATATATGAAAAACAAATAGATGATTGATCAACTCAGAGGTTTGAGAGGGTAAAAATCAAGTGTAATGTGGTCAATACATTTAAAAGTGAGAGGAAAGGAGTTGAATTTCTGAGTTACTGATCTAAGAGTTGGTGTACTTTGAGTCACAATAATGATTGTGATGCAAATGGAGCCTGGTGGGCTACAGTCCAAGGGGACACAAAAACTTAGACACAACTGAGTAAGTATAGCACACAGGCATATATAGAACACACAACTCAAGAAGCTTGCATCCATGGTGATGAATGGGTCATCTATAAAGACACTGAATTTATCTAGAATCATAAAATCAACTATCTTAAAGTGATCTAGTGGTTAAAGTTAACAGTGGACGAGTAACTGTGATTAAGAAGTGAGTGGAGGATAACTTAAAAAAGAGAAAGAAGAGTATATCTAGGGACATGCATCTCAAAGAAGCATGGCTTTTCTGGAGCTTAGAGAATTCATGAACTGGCAACAGCAATAAGGAGAGTGGTATTGGGTATTGGGGTATTTAATTATATTCTGGTTTGTCCTTTTCTGAGCATAGTTGACAATACTCCTTTCTTGACACAAAGCTGAGCATAGTTATATGCTACTTTGTTCAATGGAATAAAAGGAGAGGCAGTATGCTTTCATTTCTATGAAGAAACTTTTAAGAGACAGTGTCCAATTCACCATGGTCCCACTCTTTCCCCAATGTGATCAATCAGCAATGCTCACATGGCAGTGCCTCCATCAGCTTGGCTTCTACTGAGAAAATATGAAGCAGGATACTCAGCTAGCCTTTAATCCATACATAGTTGAAGTGAGAAACAATTTCTGTAGGTAAAAACTACAGACATTCGGGTTTAGCTCATGATGCCTGATCGTCACTCTTATGAATCTGACATAGCCTTTCACATTGGAGCACCCAAGAATTGAGTCTTTCAATTTGTGGTGCAGAGGACTTTTGAGAGTCTCTTGGGCAGCAAGGAGATCAAACCAATCAGTCCTAAAGGAAATGAACCCTGAATATTCACTGGAAAGGCTGATGCTAAAGCTGAAGCTCCAATACTTTGGCCACCTGATGAGAAGAGCCAACTCATTGGAAAAGACTCTGATGCTGGAAAAAATCAAGAGCAGAAGTGGGTGACAGAGGATAAGATGGTTGGATGGTATTATCAACTCAATGGACATGAGTTTCAACAAACTCTGGGAAATGGTGAAGGACAGGGAAGCCTGGTTTGTTGTAGTCCATGGGGTTGCAAAGAGATGGACATGACTTAGTGACTGAACAAAAAACAGTCTCTCAAGAGAAGTGAGATGAGACAGAGTAGCCATCATGGACAGAGCTACAGAGAGATAGCAATATGAACAGGAGAGAGGCCAAACATTATAGGAAACAGCCAAGGAAGAGAGTGGAAATGAAGGAAGATTATTAATGATGGAGGGATAGGGATACAGAGAGTATAAGTGGCTTGTGAGCAAGGAAACAGGGGTAACATAGGTCAGAGCAAAGTCAAAATATCCCAGCACATTGTACAAATAAAAATACATAAAAAATTAAATAGACCAGTTAGTCTTAGAGTGTTTACAATGTCTGATAATAAAATTGTGTGGTACATTTTCTTTAAAAAATCTTTTCATGTGTAAGAAATACATTAAGGACACAAATTGCAAGTTTTCATGGCTTTCCACAAAATTCTGACACACACTGCTTGTTTTAGGAATAGGATCTGGTGCCAACCCTCTCCTCTTCCTTCTCTCTAGTCATAGATGTATTAGGTGAAGTAGGAATAAAACGAGATTTTTGGATGGTCCTGTCCATCGATTCCAGAGAGGATGTGGACTTTTCCTTATTTGTTTCTTCTATTGATAATTTCAATAGGAAGCAGAGTGAATAGAAGAGGCAATGAAATACCTGGGTTTATGTTTTCATTCATTTCAGATAATTGTTATCATTTCTAGGAGAAAAAAAAAACTACTAATAACAGGTAATACTTATTGAAAGCTTATAATACACCTGGCATTATTCTTAGCACTTAAGATGTTTTATGTCATTTAATCTTTAGCATGAAGTTTATGCTTCTGTCAATATTCTTTTCCAGGTTAAAAAAAATAAAATAAAAGTGAGGCTCAGGGACTTAGGCAAGTTGCTCAAAATCACCCTATGATAATAAATAGAGGGGAATTTGGAAATCTGGCTTGCTGCAGTTATTCTACTGGTTATAATTTTAAAACTTTTTTAATACAAAAATATATTTGATGGACTGATTATCTTTCAACATAGAATGAAAATGTATTAAGGAATAATGAATTGAAGAATAGATTTCACTGAGGATAGCAAATGAAGCCATGATCAAATCTCCACTAAATTATCCAAGTTCATATTGAACTTTAACCATGAGAAATTGTCCTTGGCAACAACACTGAATCTTAATTCATTCAAACAATGCCTATTTTTTTACTCAGATATTTTTATTCCTTTAAAGTTATTAATACACACATATATATATTTATACTGTTTGCATAAATTAATAGACATATATACCACATGCATATAAAATATATGTAAACATGCATATTTGTATCTGTGTAATTGTACTATTACACTAACTACTTTAAAAAATTATGAAGGTCAAGTTTACTTGTCTTAAAAAACATGTAAACAATACACCATGACTTATATAGAGACAAAAAGAGAACACATCAGAACATTAGTATTATTTGTATGCACATTACATATTCTGTTTTAATTAGAAAATTCAACCTTGCCTGTTATGATAAATTATAACATAAATAATTTATGTAAAGAGATGCATGGGAATGAATCTGTCTACCTTAGCAAATACATAAAAGCAACGTCATTTACTTCAGTTCTTAGAATGACCTGAAAGTACTGCCTGGCAACACGATTCATCCTAATTCAAAAAAATTCTTTACACCATGAAAGATTGATTTGAAAACAGAAGGACACTAGTTGTTTTGTTACTATGGCTTTTCCTGGCAGTAATCCAGGTATTACAACTGCACAACCTTACAAACAGCATAGGAATTGACTGTTTTAACAAAGGGTCTCAGCTGGGTCATGAGTGGTGCACATTAATTCTCACTGTGCATTGATGAGCTCTCTTTGAACTTTGCCAAGGTTTAAACAATGATGACAGGCCTCTGGCACTGTCAGAAAACATGGGCCTTGAATTATACTTCAAGAATGAAGCTTTTCATTTGTTTTTGTAGGAAATTACATTTCGGTCATTTAAACCAGTTATCAGTTTTCATTAGATCTGGAATCTTAAGGAAACTTGAAAGTATCAGAAAAGAATTTTATGCCACATCCATCTTCTAAAGCAAAGAACCTAACGTTGCTCTTAAATTAATCTTTAAATGTTATATATTTAAATCCCAAGGTAAGAAAAGTATCTGTAAACCTTTTAATGGTATGATAATTAGAGAAAATGTATAGACTGGATCAAATTAAATTTGTGGCATTTCATTTTATGTGGTATTTCATTTTAATGTATAAAAATATCAATTTTATGTTTCAACCTAATATTGCTATTTACATAATTAATTGATTTTCCTAAACATTTTTTCCTACATTTTGACTTCTAAATACTGACTCCTGATTACATTTTTATTTGCAATGTTGATCCCAAGGTAAGAGATCATTATACTCTATTTTAAAACATTAATTAGCTTTTTAAGCAAGGAAAATGAAACAAAATAGTTACGTGTGTATATGTGCACACCTGCATATACATATTCCTGCAATTGATTCACCATAATTGTTGACTGATAGATGTTGTTGACTAGTGAATAATATTTTAGGAGAAAGTGATAATAAATAATTTATACTGATTTGTAAACATTGTTTTCTTTTACAATGGTGACTGGTGTTTATACAAAAACAGATTTCTTGAACACATTTTATGATTCACAACTCTGATCATCTGATCATGTTAGATCTTTCATGATGCAGTCACAATGCCATCTCACCACAGTACCTTTAGTATGCTTCCAATCTTAGATATTCTCTCTTTGCGCTGGATTTACTCTCCAGCCCTCCTGGGTGCATCATGGATCTGATTCTTTAATCAACTTCTTATGGTAATTGTATATTCATATCTAGTTTCTGTACTACATTACATATCCTAAAGGGAGGAGTCTGACACACACTGTGACACACAAGTCTATCTCTGTGACACTGACAGTGACTGGCACAGAGCAGAGAAAAAAGCAGTCCTTCAATGAATAAATGAAGTAAAAGTCCTTTGGTCTTCTTGTTTAATATATTTATTCTCAATGATATTAACAGCATTGACCTCTCTTTTATAACTCCCATGGTTTTGTTTAATTAAGTATTATGTACTTAATTTTTATGTTCTCTTACTTGGGGATGCTGCTGCTGCTGCTGTTAAGTCGCTTCAGTCGTGTCTGACTCAGTGCGACCCCATAGATGGCAGCCCACCCGGCTCCCCCGTCCCTGGGATTCTCCAGGCAAGAACACTGGAGTGGGTTGCCATTTCCTTCTCCAATAGATGAAAGTGAAAAATGAAAGTGAAGTCGCTCAGTCGTGTCCGACTGTTAGCGACCCCATGGACTGCAGCCTACCAGGCTCCTCTGTCCACGAGATTTTCCAGGCAACAGTACTGGAGTGGGTTGCCATAATTGTTCTGGCAATTATGTAGTGGGTTCTCTGTATTTGGGGATTGGGTCAGGAAAATGTCATTTCCCAACAAAATACCAAAATCCAATATACAATGAAAGGAACTAAGTATTTGTAGAGATATTCTACTAGTTGCATTTCCAGAAGGATTAAACGATCAGAAGAATAGTTTTAATTCTGAACAACTAAAAGGAAGGAAATACAAAGTCAGAGATTTTGAGCTGGCATTTGCTGAGTACACTGGCAACTCTCTAATCCTTATAGTCTAGCTCTGAGGTAGACTTCAAAGCTAAGAAGCACAACTCCAAAGATAAGGCCTGGGTCTCATGGGAGATGCAAAATGAAAGATCAGATCCGAGCCTTTTGTATAAATGCAACATGCCCAAGCACACTCATACTCAGTGGGTCAGCCAAAATAAAGACCATGCCAGAGTTTAAGCTTTCTAAGGCCCTTGCATGGTTTTGATATTGACAGCTTGTTAAGCATGCTTGCTAAAACAGCCACTAAAATAATAAAAAGTAAATAAAGGTTATAACTTTGGACTAATAGAGGAAAACAGGATTGAAACCAAAGAAAAGCCATTCAACCCAAAAAATCAAGAAAAAACAAAAAAAGGGAGCAAATTTAGATGATAAAAATGAAATTGTCTTAAGAGAGATTATCACTGTGTCTTAATCACTTATCCATCTAATCAAGAAAAGCAGTGCGTCTTCAAAAAATGATAGCTGAAAAGACAGTCTTCAGAATGGGAGGAAATAAGAGCAAATGAGGCAACTGACAAAGAATTAATCTCAAAAATATACAAGCAACACCTGCAGTTCAATTCCAGAAAAATAAATGACCCAATCAAAAAAATGGGCCAAAGAATTAAATAGACATTTCTCCCAAGAAGACCTACAGATGGCTAACAAGCACATGAAAAGATGTTCAACATCACTCATTATCAGAGAAATGCAAATCAGAACCACAATGAGGTACCACTTTACACCAGTCAGAATGGCTGCCATCCAAAAGTCTACAAGCAATAAATGCTGGAGAGGATGTGGAGAAAAGGGAACCCTCTTACACTGTTGGTGGGAATGCAAACTAGTACGGCCACTATGGAGAACAGTGTGGAGATTGCTTAAAAAACTGGACATAGAACTTCCATATGACCCAGAAATCTCACTGCTGGGCATACACACCGAGGAAACCAGAACTGAAAGAGACACGTGTACCCCAATGTTCATCGCAGCACTGTTTACAATAGCCAGAACATGGAAGCAACCTTGATGTTCACTGGCAGGCGAATGGATAAGAAAGCTGTGGTACATATACACAATGGAATATTATTCAGCTATTAGAAAGAATGCATTTGAATCAGTTCTAATGAGGTAGATGAAACCGGAGCCTATTATACAGAGTGAAGTAAGTCAGAAAGAAAAACACTGATACAGTGTATTAACACAAATATATGGAATTTAGAAACATGGTAACGATGACCCTATATGCAAGACAGCAAAAGAGACATAGATGTAAAGAATAGACTTTTGGACTCTGTGGGAGAAGGTGAGGGTGGGATCATTTGAGAGAATAGCACTGAAACATGTATATTATCATATGTGAAATGAATTGCCAGTCCAGCTTCGATGCATGAGACAGGGTGCTCAGGACTGGTGCACTGGATGACCCTGAGGGATGGGATGGGGAGGGAGGTGGGAAGGGGTTCAGGATGGGGAACACATGTACACCCATGGCTGATTCATGTGAATGTATGGCAAAAACCACCACAGTACTGTAAAGTAATTAGCCTCCAATTAAAATACATTTTTAAAAAAGATAGCTGACTTAATTGTAATGTAACATCCTTGAATTAAAATGTTTGTGAGAGTCTTCCTAGTAAAATGAGAGAAAAAATAGTAGATTTGGGGTTTTACCCTAATCTGTGGTTCTTAATTCCCTGTATTTAGTACTTAGAAATAAACATCACCAGAACATAGAATAAGAGAGCTGATTACCTTGGCTTTGTTCTTTTATTCCTAAGTTGGCTGACTGCTAAGTTGGTTTTTATTTGCACCTATGGAATAGGAGTAAGAACACTAAGAAGCACTGATCCCTGTTACACTCCCATAAAAGTTAATATTCTGGTTTCAAAATAAATTCTGTATGGTTAGTTAGCTCAATAACTCTTGAATAACTGCATCATAAGTATTGGGGATGTTCATAACTAAGGACTAGACCCAGAATCAAGAGATCTCCACTGTGGAATCACTGGTTTATATATGAGGGGCTCTGGTGAGCAGTGTTGCCAGTGTTAAACACGTTTAACTTAACCTTATCCTCAGTTCATGAAGCACAGCTCAGAATTTAGCTTATTATTAACATATCTTTAAAAATATTGCATTTTTAGTTATTTAAATGCTGGTTAAAATAAACATAAAATTCAATGGTTTGTGTAGAAAAGCAGGTAAAAATGTACGTTTGGAAGTTTGGAATAAATAAAATGTAACAGGGGCTTCTCTGGTGGCCCAGTGGTTAATAATCCACCTGCCAGAGTAGAGGACACCAGTTCGATCCCTGGTCTGGGAAGATCCCACATGCCACGGAGCAAGTAAGAACGTATGCCACAACCACTGAGCCAGTGCTCTAGAGCCCTTGAGCTACAACCACTGAGCCCACGTGCCACAGCTACTGAAGACTGTGTACTTCGAGCCCGTGCTCTGCGACCAGAGGGGACACCACTGCGCATTGCAACAGAGTGGCCCCCGCTCACCATGACGAGGGAAAACCTGCATGCAGCAATGAAGACCCAGTGCGGCCAGAAGTCAACACATCTGTTAAAAAGGGGAACAGGACATTATTCAGGCTGAAGATGATATGGTGAGCCACAGTGTGAGGTAAGTGCATTTGGAGTGGATGGGGTATGGGGACTAGGTGAGTCAATCAACAAGTATCCATATGAATCCATGAATATGGTCAGAGAGTCAAAGCATACAGTGTCTGAGCGGATGTTTGCAGTACTTCAAACACAAGCCATAGGAAAATATTTGGGAGCAATTAATTTGACATATCTGGGTGATTGTAATGTAAAGAATAAACTTACCATGAAAATACTGACAGATATAAAGTTTTCAACCGGAGTTTGGATTATGTTCAATATATACAATTTCAAAGAGTGAAATATATGTCATGCCTTCTAGAAATGTTTCCATCCAAAAAGATTTAAAAATGGTGTTTAAAAGATGACAGGATGAAAAAATAAATAATAACCAGGGTGACTTGTTTTCCTAACAAGCTGATGCTAAAATTGTCACTTTTATACTGATGATCCTTTACTTTCATTATATTTCTATTTTGTTCTTTCCCTGAGGAAAAGCCATCTTTTGACTGTGTCACATGTAATCTACTTTCATTTAATTTATATAAATATAACTGTGATAATTTTAACCTTTTGCATACCTGTTATTTTGAAGGGAATAAGCACAAAACTACCTATTTTTTCTAAGGTTTTTATCATAACTCATGCCCTCCTATTATTACATCTTGTATTATGTGATATACCTGGCAATATTTGCTTGAGAAACATTTAAAACTGACATTCCTATGTGCCTACATTTGAGACACAAAGTATTTCAGAATGCTTTTATCGATTATTCTCTAGCTGTGACTAATTTCTCCATTTTTAACTTCTCATAAGTTCAACAGTCTTACCCCAATTCTGTTCTATTTCAGAAGGAATCTGTGATGATAGGAGAGCTATGGCTTAGAATAAAATCACAGGTATGATGTGAAGTTTATTACACTCCCCTAGTGTGCAGAGGAGTAAAGGCAAGATGGACCATTTATACCCATCCATCTATTCTATGAATACTGTTTAACCATCTCTATTCTGTGTGTTTGGTGTTGTGAGGGGGTACCAAGAGGAAGAAGAAATCATTCCTGTCTCAGTGAAGGTACTAACATTGGCATGGTGGAGACAAGGCATGCAAGTTGATAGCCAGAATATGAGTGTTGGGGAAATTAATTTGAGGCATATTCCTATATATAAGTAGTTTTGTAGGTGGAGTTGGCCAAACTGACATGGATTGGAAAATAGGGTTGATTTATTTAAGAAACCCTCATTAAGAATCTGTTGAAGGACAGGGAAGCCTGGCGTGCTGCAGTCCATGGGGTCACAAAGAGTCACAAATGAGAGATTGAGCAACAACATTAAAAATCTGTTGTGTCTTAGACACTGTGCTAAGTCCTAGAGATATAGTTTATCCCACAGCTTATTTTGTAAGCAGAGAGAGGAGCCTGAAGATGTATCTACTGAATAACAGAAAGTGACATCAGAGAGAATATTTGGAATCTAAATGTTGTTAAAAAATTAATCTCAGGTGAAAGAAAAATGTATAGTGCATCAAAAGGTATCAAAGATAACCATTTCTAAAGAGAAGAAAATACAAGGACTAAACATTTTATATTGTCTAATACTAAACTATTGACACATAAAGAAGTAAATATTATACATTTGTACTAGAATACATCCGATATACAATATCTTTGATATTCCAAAATCCACCTTGGATCTTGATTTTAACAATTAGATTAGAAATATCATCCTAATTAAATATGTGAAAAATAAACTTTTCTCTTCAATGACTTTAGCAAACTGAATGTCCTTGAGGAACCAGAAAACCTTAAATATAATTAAAAATCACTAGGAAATTCTATGGGTGAAGACATATGCTTTATCATAAAATAACATTGGTTAATGTTAGTGTAATTACATAATAACAAATAAATGCATTCTCAATGAACTATTCTTAATTAAAAAAATAAATCCATCTGGCAAAGAGTTATAGCAATATTTTGTTAATCCTGTCTTCAAAAGTATTCTTAATCAGATCAGAGTTATCTTAAATTGAATCATTTTTCAATGCACTTAAATGAACCTGACCAAGTTATAGTTCATTCTTTTAGTCATGTGTGATGTTATATAAACTAACATCTTTTAGGTAGAACTACATTCTAAAATTAAATTAACTGCAGCGCTAAATATAGTATATTGGAAAAAGCATCTGTCATTTTCTTAAAATTTAAGCTTAAAAACTTTCTTGATCCTTTTCCTTCCAGGTAGGATTATATATATATACCCCTCAAGTTTCCCAAACATCTTGCAAATATCTCTATTATTGCATTACCTGAAGTATACAAAATGTATTTATGTTCCTATGTCACCTAGGATTCATATTTATCTTTATGTCTTCAGTGGCTAAAATTAGGACAGACTGAAAAATGCTGAGTTACTAGAAATGAATTATACTTCCTTCTATTTAGGGCAAAGAGTCGGACATGACCAAGACTAACACTTTCACTTAGGGATATACTGAAGAATATGACTTTTTGGCCATTACATTATTTCCACTATTCAAATTTACTTTGAAAAGGAATTCCAAATAACTCCTGTGGAAGGAAAATCCAGGCACAGTTAACAAAAAAAAAAATGGTATTTATTCTATTAAGAAAACTCATTCTATGGTTGTATTTTTAAAATTATTTTAAATTTTGTTTAGAACTTTGTTTTGTTATTGTTTAGATTTGTTTTATGTTCTAAAGAAAAGGTCACCTTAAAAAATGTCACATTTATTTAAAATAGAGGACCAACAGGGACCTACTATATATAGCAGATGGAACTCTACTCAATACTCTGTAATAACCTAAATAGGAAAAGAATTTGAAAAATTATAGATATGTGTATATCTGTAACTGAATCACTTTGCTGTACACTTGAAACAAACACATTGTTAATAAACTATACCCTAATAAAAATAATTTTATATCTGTTTTCAATTACATTTATTCTGCTTTTCTTAGATGCAAGTCAGTGCTTATGATTAAATAACACTTTATACCACAGATAAACAAATTTTTTAGTCTACTGCTTCAACAGTGTCACTGTAAATTCACTCTCTGAATCAAATATAAACTTTTTATTATTAAATTCAAATAATTTTAGATTTTTGATCTGCTCCTATGGGCAGTTTTCTCCCAGAATACCTTTGCCTTTATTTTTCTACTTTCATTATTATATAGTACTTTACTTGTTTGCTTCCGCTGCTGCTAAGTCTCTTCAGTCGTGTCGGACTGTGTGACCCCATAGATGGCAGGACACCAGGCTTCCCCGTCACTGGTATTCTCTAGGCAAGAACACTGGAGTGGGTTGCCATTTCCTTCTCTCTTCTTACTTGTTTGAGTCATCATCGAATTCTCAATTTTGAACCTTCTTCATTCTAATCTGTTTTCTTCTGTTGATTTAAGAAGTTTTTTAAAAGTGTTCTTTCTTTTTTAAGAAGCTTTTCCTGACTATGTCAAGGAAAAGTTTCAGTGCCCGGCAGTGTGAGACTGATTAGCTATGCACTGTTTCATCAGAAGCAAAATTATACATTGGAGTGTATAGACATCTCCATACATCTATAGGAATCTCTATAATCCCAATTTAGCTTTTTACTTCTTCTAAAGTTTCTAATTATGTCTTATGGTATTTTTTGGATAATATTTATATCCAAAATATTCATTTTACAAAATTTTAAGTATTATAAGTTCAACAATCTTGTCTGAAGATAGTATCCACATGGGATATTCATTCAATCACACATAGTTACAAAATAAAATAATCCTTAAGACTGGTTTTTACTATAATATTACAACCAAATAGTAAATTATCAGGAGCTCATTATTAGGGAAATAATTAGGGAAATTTTAAAAATCTTGATGATACATCAAAGCTTTCAAGTGTTTTTAAATTTATGCTTAAAAAACACTTCAATATTTCTAAAGATAATGTCAATTTTACTGCAAAAGTAAACAGAAAAGATAAAATAGAACCATTATATTTAAAGGATATTATCAATTCTGTGGTTAATACTCTTTCCTAGGAGAGATATTCAATAAGCAGTTGCTATTAAATAAGTATCAACTATGGGATAATTTCCTGTGAATAGTAATCTGTTATACAGTATAAATCAGAATTGTACTAATCTGTGATCTCCTGATTGTGGAGTAACTTTCTCAATAGTCTTTCTCTGAACTACTTGGCAGTACATTTCCACTTTCAACAACGTGCTGTTTTAATCACTGAGAAAATAGTTCAGTTAGAGAGAACTACATTAGCACTTCTTAACATGGCATGCACTCTTCTAAGTACTTAGCTCTAATGTCTGAGTTAACAGTCAGAAGATTTCTCATTTAAAGTAAAAATCACTTTCTTACACTGCTTTTTTTTTTTCCAAAGGAAAATTATTAACTAATATATCTGACTTACACTATCTGGTTGTCTATCTTCATGAAGAGAGTGGAAAGAATTCAGACTTTTACTTAAGTATAAGTATGTGGTGAAAGAACTAAATTTGACAAACAAAAATGTTAAGACTCTTAAATAATAGAATATCTTAATGAGTTCCTAAGGAAAGATTTCCCCAACAAAGAAAAAAAAAAAAAACATCATAACTCTGAAGAAAAACTAAGTAAATCAACATACTCAAACTTCAAAAATTCTATTCCAAAATTCACACAAACACAAACACATACACATACTTTAACCCAATTAAAAGACAAAATCCTAACCAGGAAAAATATTTTCATTATTAGTACACAAAAAAATATAACAGATTACTATATATCAAAAAGGAAAGGTGAAGGAAGTAAGCGGGAAATTCAAAGGAGGAGAAACTAACTAAAAAGTGAATCAATATGGAAGGAGTGGGGGAAGAGACTAATAATAAAGGAATTATAAGTTAAAGCAATGGGATTGTTTATCTCATGACCGTGTGTGTTAGTCCCTCAGTCGTGTCCAATTCTTTGCGACCCCATGGACTGAAGCCCACCAAGCTCCTCTGTCCATGGATTCTCTAGGCAAGAATATTAGAGTAGGTTGTCATTTTCTGCTCCAGGGGATCTTCCCAACCCAGGGATTGAACCTGGGTCTTCTGCATTGCAGGCAGATTCTTCATCATCTGGGCTTCCCTGGTGGTTCAGCTGGTAAAGAATCCACCTGCAATGGATTCAATCCCTGGATTGGGAATACCCCCCTAGAGAAGGGAAAGGTTACACAATCCAGTATTCTGGCCTGGAAAATTCCATGGACTACAGTCCATGGGGTTGCAAAGAGTCAGACATGACTGAGCCACTTTCACTTTCACTTTTCTTTATCATCTGAGCCACCAGAGAAGCCCTGACTGACCAAATTCAACATTGTAAATCTCAGGTTAGTGATTTTGCAGAGAAACAGAAACTCACAAACTATTTATTTGATTTATATGCAGAGTACATCATGAGAAATGCTGGACTGGATGAAGCACAAGCTGGATTCAAGATTGCCAGGAGAAATATCAATAAGCTCATCCACGCTGACGACACCACCCTTATGGCAGAAAGTGAAGAAGAACTAAAGAGCCTCTTGATGAAAGTGAAAGAGGAGAGTGAAAAAGTTGGCTTAAACCTCAACATTCAGAAAACTAAGATCATGGATTCAGTGCCATCACTTCATAGTAAATAGATGGGGAAACAGTGGAAACAGTGTCAGACTTTATTTTTTGGGGCTCCAAAATCACTGCAGATGGTGAATGCAGCCATGAAATTAAAATACGCTTACTCCTTGGAAGGAAAGTCATGACCAATCTAGACAGCATATTAAAAAGCAGAGACATTACTTTGGTGACAAAGGTCTGTCTAGTCAAAGCTATTGCTTTTCCAGTAGTCATGTATGGATGTGACTCTTGGACTCTAAAGAAAACTGAGTGCCAAAGAATTGATGCTTTTGAACTGTGGTGTTGGAGAAGACTCTTGAGAGTCCCTTGAACTGCAAGGAGATCAAACCAGTCCATCCTAAATGAAACCAGCCCTAAAATTCATTGGAAGGACTGATTCTGAAGCTGAAACTCCAGTACTTTTCCCACCTCATGAGAAGAACTGACTCACTTGAAAAAACCCTGATGCTGGGAAAGATTGAAAAAAGGGGATGACAAAGGATGAGATGGTTGGATGGCATCACCAACTCATGATGCCATGAGTTTGAGTAAACTCCAGGAGTTGGTGATGGACAGGGAAGCCTGGTGTGCTGCAGTCCATGGGTTGCAAAGAAGCAGACATGACTGAGTGACTGAAGTGTACTGACGAAGAACCAATGACCCTCTTGAAGGTGAAAGAGGAGAGTGGAAACTCTGACTTTAAACTCAACATTCAAGAAACGAAGATCATGGCATCCAGTCCTATCACTTCAAGGCAAATAGAAGGAAAAAAGTGCAAAGTGTCAGATTTCATTTTCTTGGTCTCCAAAATCAATGCTGACAGTGGCTGCAGTCACGAAATTAAAAGAATCCTTGGAAGACAGCTACAATGAACCAAGACAGTGCATTTAAAAGTAGAGACATTACTTTGCTGGCAGACGTCCATATAATAAAAGCTGTGGTTTTCCCAGTAGTCATGTACAGATGTGAGCTCGTTTGTCTGCTTAGTTGCTCAGTCATGTCTGACTCTTTGAGACCCTATGGACTGTAGCCTACCAAGCTCCTCTGTCCATGGAGATCCTCAGGCAAGAATACAGGAGAGGGTTGCCATGCCCTCTCCAGGAAGTCTTCGCAAACCAGGGATAGAATCTAGGTTGCCCACATTGCAGGAGGACTCTTTTACCGTCTAAATCACCAGGGAAGTCCAAGAATACTGGAGTGGGTATCTTGTCCCTTCTCAGGGGAATCTTCCTGCCCCAGGAATTAAATTGGAGTCTCCTACATTGCAGGCAGATTCTTCACCAGCTGAGCTACTTGGAAACCCATGGATGTGAGAAGTGGGCCATAAAGAAGGCTGAGTGCCAAATAATTGAG
Organism: Antilocapra americana; assembly: GCA_007570785.1. Classification (NCBI taxonomy): domain Eukaryota; kingdom Metazoa; phylum Chordata; class Mammalia; order Artiodactyla; family Antilocapridae; genus Antilocapra; species Antilocapra americana. Next base: position 44,696,205 of record ML662442.1, read on the forward strand.
GCTTTCAAAATGTGGTGTTGGAGAAGACTCTTGAGAGACCCTTGACAGCAAGGAGATCAAACCAGTCAATCCTAAAGGCAATCAACCCTGAATATTCATTGGAGGGACTGATGCTGAAGCTAAAGCTTCAGTACTTTGGTCACCTGATGCAAAGAGCTGACACACTGCAAAAGACCCTGATGCTGGGAAACATTGAGGGCAAGCAGAGAAAGGGCCAACAGAATATAAGATGGTTGGATGGCATTACTGACTCAATGGACATGAGTTTTAGCAAAGTCAGGGAGATAATGAAGGACAGGGAATCCTGGCATGCTGAAGTTCATGGGGTTGCAAAGAGTCAGATACAACTTAATAACAACAACAAGGGACTTCAATATTATCTGTTATATTTTATAATCTTTATGCTAAAAGAAACTTAAAGTCAACAAACATGTTAACAGCTGCCACTTTATGTCATGGGAAATTATAATTAAATTTGCAGTTCTACATTTAGTGCTTTTCCTCAAATTAAAAAAAATAATAGTGATAACAATATTACCCTTGCCTAGCTTTTTAAAACTGAAATACTAGAATGCTTCCAGTAGAATGCAAACTTGAGGCAACATGCTATCAAAATTTAAAAGTTATGGCACAAGTTAAACAAACACATGAAAAGATGCTCAACATCACTCATTATCAGAGAAATGCAAATCAAAACCACAATGAGGTACCACTTTACACCAGTCAGAATGGCTGCCATCCAGAAATCTATAGGCAATAAATGCTGGAGAGGATGTAGAGAAAAGGGAACCCTCTTACACTGTTGGTGGGAATGCAAACTAGTACAGCCACTATGGAGAATGGTGTGGAGATTCCTTAAAAAACTGGAAACAGAACTGCCATATGACCCAGCAATCCCACTGCTTGGCATACACACCAAGGAAACCAGAATTGAAAGAGACACGTGTACCCCAATGTTTATTGCCACATTGTTTACAATAGCCAGGACACGGAAGCAACCTAGATGTCCATCAACAAACGAATGGATAAGAAAGCAGTGGTACATATACACAATGGAATATTACTCTGCCATAAAACAGAATACATCTGAATCAGTTCTACTGAGGTGGACAAAACTGGAGCCTATTATCCAGAGTGAAGCAAGCCAGAAGGAAAAACAACAATACATATACTAACGCATATATATGGAATTTAGAAAGATGGTAACAATAACCCTGTATGCAAGACAGCAAAACAGACTCAGATCTATAGAACAGTCTTTTAGGCTCTATGGGGGATGGCAAGGGTGGGATGATATGGGAGAATAGCACTGAGACATGTAAATTATCATATGTGAAATGAATTGCCAGCCCAGGTTTGATGCATGATACAGGGTGCTCAGGGCTGGTGCACCAGGATGACCCAGAGGGTTGGAATCGGGAGGGAGGTGGGAGGGGGCTTCTGGAAGGGGAACACATGTATACCCATGGCAGATTCGTATCAATGTACGGAAAAACCAACATGATAATGTAAAGGGAAAAAAAAATAACCAAAAAAGAAAAAAATAATAATAAACGCTATGGCACAAGTTAATTCTCAGTTAGTAGAAACTGTCTTTTGATTTAGGCTTTCCAATTCTGTGATAATACCTGGAGACTTTTTAAGTTCCTTGATAAACAAATGTTTGACTTCCTCCCTGGTAAATAATAAAAGAGCAATCAGAAGGCAAAGCAAAGTACACTGAGCCTCTCAGGCTCCTTTATGAAGCATAGAAGGCTTGATAGTGTTAAACAGCAATTGGGTTGTTGAGCCAGCATGCTGGGAAGCATTCAGGCAGCTGGAAACCATTGCATCACTGGTCTTAAAAATTATGTAAAAGAAGAGGGAATTAGGTCCTAAAAGACTTCTCACTTTGCCATAGTTGTTTTATAAATTATAACCGAATTTTTTTCATTCTTTTCTTAATCTGTCAAATGCTTTCAAGTTTTGTTTGCTTTTAAAATTTCATTGGGCTCTTTAGAAGTGTGAAATGATCAGGAAAAGCCTTGGTGATCAGAGTTCCAACATGGAACCCTGTAGGTAAACTTTAAACAGGGAACAAAGTGAAAGAGCTTAAGGACTGCATGAATCACCAGATGTCAGGGGACAGTGAGAAATAAACGAGATGTGAACATGTGTATTTGACATGCTGGGACTCCCTGGTAGCTCAGCTGGTAAAGAATCTGCCTGCAATGCAGGAGACCCTGGTTCAATTCCTGGGTCAGGAAGATCGGATCCTCTGTAGAAGGGATAGGCTACCCACTCCATTATTCTTGGGTTTCCCTGGTGGCTCAGCTGGTAACGAATCTGCTTCAATTTGGGAGACCTGGGTTCGATCCCTGGGTTGGGAAGATCCCTTGGAGAAGGGAAAGGCTACCCACTCCAGTATTCTGGCCTCGAGAATTCCATGGACTGTATAGTCCATGGAGTCACAAAGTGTCCAACATGACTGAGTGAATTTCACTTTCATGTGTATTTGAAAGTTTATACTACAATCTATCTGTATCTCTGCAATACTTTGAGTGGGACAGCTTTCAGAAGACACTGGTGATTAAAGAAGACTGATTATAATGTGTAGGTGCACTCCTAAAGAAGAGGCAGGGAGTACATACATAATAAAGACATAATAAGGTGGCAAGTGTCTAAACTAAGTTGGTGAGTGTAAAACTGGAAGATAGGGACAGATCTGAGGCCTATTTTTAGCCTGCACAAAAAGAGACTTGACATCCTGCTTTATTAGCTTATGTATGGATGTTTACAAGCACCTCTTACTGGTTTCCCACCGCTAAGGCAAACATCACCCAAGAATGAAAAGTAATGCAACTGCCCTTGGCTCCTTTAAGGAATCCCATAATAATATGTGCTGCTAGTTTATTGTAACTTAAATGTTTCCCTTCAAACTTACGAATAACTCTAGCTGGATTTATGAATAACATACACCAGTTGTCTCATGAGCCTGCAAATGGGTTATCAGCCATAAGAAATCCACAGCCCAGAGCTACAAGTAAATGTATGTTCAACTTATTACACCAGTTGCATTGCCAATTTTCTGTGTACACATCTCTACTGTCAGGTTCATAGCTAAGCTTGATTTTAATAATGAAAAACTTGATCAAATATTTCATAAAATCTTATATAAAAAGCTATGATGCTTTAATTTCCTGAGGAAAATGTGTCACTGTTTATTTCGTTCCTTGGAGCTTGAATAGACACTTTTATTGGGGCCCTTGGAAGATAACATAAGAAGAAAAGAATTTGGAAAATACACTGCATATTCTCTAAAGAGCAAGGTGTTTGAGTGTAACATTTGTTGTGGCACACTATGGACCACTTGTGCCATTCTTTCATTCTTGAATACTGAACACTTTCTCTCAGCCTATTATTTGTGTCTCCTAGTTATTTTCAGTATATTTGAAGCAAATGAATATTACCAGGCACCTAAATACCAGAGGATTATGGAAGCAATGAACTGATACAGTAAAATAGTGTCCTGATGTAGATTTTAATCAGTTTGGTGACTCACAAAAATTTTCAGTTCTTATAGCTGCCCAGCACAGTTCAAATGGAATGGCCCAGGTCAACAATCATCATAAAAACTCAAATGATGGCTAGCTTGATGAATAGTCCTCTTAGCATTAAAATACTAAAAAAGAGTAGGTCATCTATGTTAATGAAAAACTGCATAGATTTCACTTCATTTTCTCTGCAATAGTACCTACTATTAATACAGTCCATGAAACATTCAAATAATATGATTCTGGAATATTTTTATTTAAAAAAATATATATGAGAAATATCTGTTTAAAGGATTAAAGCAAGGATGATACACCTTTTAACATTCAGTCATACATTTAACTCAAATTTGACACAATACCAAATTATATAACAAATATAAGAAGATCCAAAAATATTTTGACTTTTCCAATAATGATTTATTTGATTAAAAAATAATATTAAATAGGAATTTTCAAAAGAATCAGGTGTCTCTGCTTTACAAAACATTTCTCCCCTTTATCCTACCTATTAGTAATCTAACATTGAATTTGATTTCCTATCAATTATTCCCTATGTTTAATTAATTCTAATATAAAACTACCATTCACAAGACACGGATCATTTAGGTAGGAAAGCACTGAGATATTGAAACACTGAAGGTTCCAATGAACAATTTTACATTAAAACTTAACACTAATTTTACAATGAGTTAACATAATATTAATATCAAGAGCAACTATAATCCCTACATCTTTCTTATTATATAGTGTTTAAATGTTATGCTCTTTAGTCTTCAAAAGTAATACTCATAAACTATCATAAAAACAGAATAAGTAAGAAGAGATGAACTTCGAATTTAGTAGTTCAAATTTATATCCTCTGTTTCTTGATTATGTATTATTTGTCATACACTACATTAGGAAACATATGTGTGTATATAATTCATAATTATTATGATATTATATTTATTTTATTTTTAAGAAGACTAAGGCTTAAAGAGTTTGAAGCAATGTGACCAAAGAATAAAACTATATAGTAAAACAATTAGGACCTGAACCAATGTCTGTCTCAACAAGTACTTACTAGGTCACTTCCTGTGCAGCCCTGTTTTGGAAATGATGGGAAGGAAGGTATTTTAAGGGGAAAGACTTATCATTTTCCAAGGACTAACAAGGCTTCAGGGAGCCACTCTCTCATAATAACTTTCTGAGATTCTGTCTTCATATTGCACCATCAAGAATGGTCCCTGGTTAGATTAAAATAAACTTAGAAATCATATCAAACCCTATACATTGAGGATTCTCTCAAGAATGAATGAGAGAGAAGAAGTGGGTAAAAGCAGTTATTACCAAAATCAACTTCCAACTGTCAGGGCAAATTAAAATTAAATATGAGACTCAATCTTCTCTATTGAAAATAATTTACTTAAGAAAACATAATTTTAAGTCCTTTCTCTCTCTCTTTGACATTTATGAAAAAGTAAAAGTTAGTCAATCAGTCTATTAATCTTTGTTGTTGTTCAGTGCTAAGCTGTGTCCAACTCTTTGCAACCCCATGTGTGTGTTAGTCATTCAGTTGCTTCCAGCTCTTTGCAACCCTATGGACTGTAGCCCACCAGGCTACTCTGGTAGCCATGAGATTCTCCAGGCAAGAATACTGGTGGGTTGCCATGCCCTCCTCCAGGGATCTTCCAAACCAAGTGATTGAACCCAAGTCTCAGGCACTGCAAGCAGATTCTCTACCATCTGAGCCATCAAGGAAGCCTTTGCAGCTCCATGGACTGCATTAATCTTTATAAGTCAGGCAAGCCTCTTGCCAGGTTTCTCACCAGAGGATGTCTTTTTTAAGGACCTGGGAAGTGACTATTTGAAATGGAAACCGGCGGTGGGAGAGAGGCTCAAGAAGGAAGGGATATTAAAATATATATATATATACATATTTGCTTCACTTTGTTATACAGCAGAAACTAACACAACATTGTAAAACAATTATATTCCAATAATAAAGTAAAAAAAAGAAATAGAATCACCCAGGAAGAGTGCACCATAACTCCAAATTTCTTTGGAAATTTCTGTGGGTGAGTGCCTAAAATCTACCCACTGTCATAAAGATACAAGAAGCTCATTCTTCTACAGTTACTTGGCAGTATAAAGCCAATTATCTAACACAGATGGTCATCCCAGTTCAGTTCAGTCACTCGGTCATGTCTGACTCTTTGCAATCCCATAAACTGCAGCACGCCAGGCTTTCCTGTCCATCACCAACTCCTGGAGCTTGCTCAAACTCATGTCCATCAAGTCAGTGATGCCATCCAACATCTCATCCTGTTGTCCCCTTCTCCAGTTACCAAATAAATTTAATATGAACTATGTGTGATGAGTAGTACTTTCAAGGCTTCTTGAGGACTAGTTGTTCCTCTTCAGAACACATATGTACTATAATGGGCTGCGTCTGCTTGGCTATGTAAAAGGCTGATATTTCTTTGTCTTTGCCATCTCTTAGCAAATTGCCTACAGTGTACATCACATTCCAGTTTAATGCTTTTCCATAATATTATTTTCTTTTTCTTCTATCTTTGTGGAGACATTTTCTGGGTTGGAGGAAGATCTTATTTGTAATTACATTTCTCTGTCACAACACCTGAATAAATACAGCCTCTTTATGGTTATGCCCCCTCTACTCGACCATAAATTCAAGAAAGTCCACAAAACTGGATTGGCACATAGCCTGTATAAGATAAATATCACTTGCTTCTGCCCCTCAAGTTCACATACAAATGATAAGTACCATAATTCAGATGCGGCTGACTCTAGCCCACAATTCTAGATGTGGACATATGATCCAGGTGGGGCCATTCCAGTAACCACCTCCACGGTCCCAGCCTTATGGCTGAGTTCACAGATGGGGACATGGTCCTCGCTGGCCCAGTTGACACCCTGCCCCCTCACCCCAATACCCTAAAAATGGGCTTTGCTGAAACTTTGGCTAAAGGAGACCACTCTCTTTTTAGAAGGAGGACTCTAAGAAGTAGGTGAACCTAGATTTCTCAACCTCAATACTGCTGGTGTTTGGAGCAAGTAACATGTTGTTCTGAGGGCCTACGTGCATTATTCAGCGGCTAGCATTTCTAGCCTCTACCCCTTGGTGACAGCAGCAACACCCCTCCCTGCCTCCTTTAATTGTGACAATAAATATGTCCCCCAACATTGCCAAATGTCTCCTAGGGAAAAAAAATTGCCTCGAGTTGAAAACCACTGGCCTAGCGCCAACTTGAGCCACCTTTGTCACCGTGTAGAAAGAAAGAGTTTAAGAATAAAATCAATAAAGAGGGTAAAGCCAAGAGATAACAAGGCAGTGAAAGAGAGACCAATGTATGCAATGCCCTGCTTTAAGTCACTGGATCAAATGTACTTGAAGTAAACATCACTGTTGGATGTTTTTCGTCATGTGGGGCCTTTAAAAAATATGTATTTGTATAAGCTCTATTGAGCCAAGGTTCATACACTTGCAACTCATATAGCCCCAATTGATATTAAAACTGCTGTACAACTTTGTTATTGTTTAGTCTCTAAGCCATGTCTGAGTCTTTGAGACCCCATGGACTGCAGCCCACAGGGCTTCTATGTCCATGGGATTTCCCAGAGAAGAACACTATACAAATTACATGCAAGTAAATACTACAGATATTAAGTTGGCAATTAAAGTGTAATGGTGTTATACAATAAGAATTATGTGCAAATTCATTGCAGGTGGACTTCCTGGGGTCAGGTGAGGAAGCCTCACTGGTGAAGTGTTTCTGAAGCTGAGTAAAAGTAGTTTGGATGAGGTGAGATAGATGGGGGTTGAGGAGAGTTCTGGAGACAGAAAACTAGACTGGAGGCAAAGGAGAACGAGAATGAAAAAAGCCCACATGTGGGTGGAGAGAGCGGAAGAGATGAAAATATACAAAGGTGTGCCAGTTAGAGTTTCAACAGAAAATAGGTATATACTCATATGAGGATACTTGAGCAGGATTTATTTATAAAAGGACTAACTGATTCTCAAACTTCAGAGAACATCAGAATATCATCAGGGAGGCTTGTTAAAATAGAGATTGCCAGATTTCACCACAGTTTCAGATCAGGTAGGTCTAGAGTGGGACCTGAAAATGTGCATTTCTAACATGTTCAAAAGTGATACTGATTCTGCGGGTCTATGGAAAATACTTTGAGAACTACTGGTAAAGGGAATATTAAGGAATGGTATAGGAACCCAAAGCCATTAGTAGCTAAGCTGTAACCACCCTTAAGATCAGAATAAACACAAATATGTAGGGTATAAATTTGAATTGAGAGCAGAACACAGATTTGTGTAGAGCAGACATGATTGCAAGAATAGGACACAAGCCAATCTAAGATAATATCTCAGCGAATGGAACAAGGAGAAAAATAAATACCCTAACCTTACTCTCCTCTCTGACTTGGACCTTTGGTTGGGAAGCTCTGTTGATTTATTCTATGTAGAACAACCTCCCAATACAGAAAGCAGGGTGGAGAAGTTCTGAGAGTCTGTCTGAAGGGTCAAAAAGATTTCCACAGGAGATAAGCAATAATCAATACAGAAGAGCTTGTAAATATATTATACAGTTGGTCCTATATCTTTTGGACAGTGAAAACTACTGAAATAGTATATGCAAAAGAGGGGCATGATCAGATTTCTCTTTCTTAAATAAGACTCTAGTTGAAGATATGAATTGATACCAGATTAGAGAGCTTCCCTGGTGGCTTAGATGGTAAAGCATCTGCCTGCAATACAGGAGACCTGGGCTTGATCCCTGGGTCAGGAAGATCCCCTGGAGAAGAGGATGGCTATCCACTCTAATATTCTTGCCTGGAGAATTCCGTGGACAGAGGAGCCAGCAGGCTATACAGTCCATGGGGTAGCAAAGAGTCGGACACAACTGAACGACTAAAGAACTTTCACCAGATTAGAAGAAAACAATTCTCATATGGGGCTTTTAATTCATGTGACAATGGAGCTGGAGAAAAGTAGGTAGCTTTCAGAATCATTTAAGAACCACACTTAATATACAATGCAAACAGGATACTAAATTTTTGGCTTGGAAAAACTCTTGAATTGTTTATGCCACTTATTGATATATAAAACTCTTCAGAAGGAACAGATTCAGAAAAAATGAATAATACCTTCAGCCTGGAACATGCTTCCTTTGAGGTGCTTATGGGACATTCATTCACACGGAAAATATACCAGAGGTAGTTAGATATATGGATTGAAAGCTCAGGGCTGAAGATGTAGAATGGAGAGAAATTTCAGAATGAGAATGGTAATCAAGCTCTGAAAGAGGAAAATTTTACCTAAGAAAAGTAAGGCGTGGGAGAAGTTCAGGGTGTTGATTAGTAGTTCAGTTACTACTTTACATTGAAATTAGCATATTCATGAACATGCAAACTAAGTTGAGGTGGTACAAGGGAAAATACACTGACTACAGTCATCATTCTAGTATACTGTGACATATGCTAAACATTAAAAACTAAGGCAAAGCCAACAGCATGTGTCATGAGGAAAGTATCAAGAAAGGGTATATTGAAATAGGATAGTACTTCAGCACAGAAAAAATAGATAGTGAAGTGACAGGTATGACACTGAGAATAAAATGATTAAATAACTTAAAAGCCTCATCAGTGGTCTCAACTCAATACCAAAAATACTTTTTGAGAAATAAATATCAAGTGATAAAACCTTCCTTACCATCCCTTCATTTGATGTATTGTTATCTTTTATGCTATAGCTCTATTCATATAACCCAACCTTCATTTTCTATTTAATAGTCTCTTAAAGAAACATACAGATACAAAATCAAGAAGAAATAAATTCTAGAAGCATAAAACTTCTAATCAATTTTGAATCTCAAAAAACGTAAATTAAAGAACATTAATTAAGCACACATGACAAATATAAAGCATAAAGCAGTTGGTTTTGCATAAAGGCATTGGTGATACAACATTTCTGTGTTTTGACTAAAATAAAAGTCTCCCGTTAGTTATTTATAGAACTCTATAGTGAATATTCATTGTATTGATCTGTATAGCATCCAATCTACTTTCTTCAAGTATAAACAACCTAATTTTCCTCTGAAAACCCAGTTTCTCAACTCTAAATCTTGGTTTTAATCTTCAGTGGTGGTTCAGTGGTTGAGAATCCACCTTCCAATGCAGTGAATGTGGGTTTGATCCCTTGTCAGGGAACTAAGGTCTCACATGCCCCAGGGGGAACTACGAAGATCCCTCATGCTGCAACTAAGCCCAGATGCAGCCAAAAAATTAATTAGTAAATAATTAATTAATTAAGGTTTTGACCCTACCTCCTATTTTCTTGTGAGTATATGCCCAGAATAATGAATAAAAATACCATTTCCCTCTGAATTGGATAACTGGCACAGAATTTAGTTTATGAAATGGCAACCCAGTCCAGTAACTCTTGCCTGGGAAATTCCATGGACAGAGGAGCCTGGTGGGCTACAGTCCATGGGGTCACAGAGAGTTGGGCACAACTGAAGTGACTTAGCACTCACAAAGGTCATGAATGGGCTTCCCCAATAGTTCTGCAGGTAAAGAATCTGCCTGCAATGCAGGAGACACAGGAAATGTGAGTTTGATCCCTGGGTTGGGAAGATCCCCTGGAGAAGGAAATTGGCAACCCACTCCAGTATTCTTGCATGGAGAATCCCCTGGACTGAGGACCCTTCCAAACAGGTACAAACAATTGGGCATGACTGAGTGACTGCCCACACACACATAGGTCAGGCAAATCAAACTGAATTGGGAGTTTCTGATAAAATTATACCTTCCAGGTGCTATATTTCTACCTGGATGGTTAATCTAGAACTGCTGGTAGCAATTATTGTTGTCACCTATTGAGAGGCACATGTCTAAGAGTAAGACAAATATAAGGAAGGAAGAACTAAACCGAGGCAAAAGATAAGAGAAATAAAATAATAATATTCCAAATCCAGCCATACTTCCTCTAGACTTCAAAGAGATGCAAACCAATAAATTACTTATACCAGCTTGAGTTAGGTTTATGAAAGTTATTCTTATATTAATATAAACTAACATACAGTTTAAGGTTTTATATTTGATCCCAAATCATGTATATGTTCATCATTTTGCAATGTATTTTACAAAGTTAAAACATAAATGTCCCATATAAGGAGAATTTGTGAGAAATAACTGATCAAGCCTAGAAGTTCAGAAACTTACAGAGTAAATTCCAAATCATTAAAAGAAATATACTGAAATTTTGAAGAAAATTGGGCTTTCCTTGTGGCTTAGCTGGTAAAGAATCTGCCTGCAATGCAGGAGACCTGGGTTTGATCCCTGGGTTAGGAAGATCCCCTACAGAAGGGAAAGGCTACCCACACCATTATTCTGACTTGGAGAATTCCATGGATTGTATAGTCCATGGGGTCGCAAAGAGTCGGACACGACTGAGCAACTTTCATTCACTTCACTTTGAAGAAAAAGGAGTTTTTTAAATGTTAATCTGTTCCTAACCATTGTCTAATACCCCTTTCTTGACAGATAGGTAGATAGCTAGACAGGTCTCCTTTATTCTCTTTCTTGATGATGAACTTTGTAATTAAGAAAGTATCTTCAAAATGTTTTGAAAATTGCCTATATTTGCTACTTCCTTTAAGTAAAAATTTTTATTTAGGATACAACCTCAATGTTTTCTGAAAGAAAGTTATTTAAATTACTTTGCAGAATTCTTTACAATAATTGTGTGCCTTAATATTAAGGAAAATGTCAAAATATGCTTAAATGTTATAAAACACATAGTCAGATATTATGTTATGATGTTTAAAAGAGTTTTTTCAAATAGATGAATTAATTGACACTGCCAACTGACAAATTATGAAATCATGTTTTCCTGACCAAGAATAAATGCCTGAATTATTTCTTAAAAAATAAAATATCTGTCATTCTGCTCTAATATACTTAATATTCTTGATTTATTTTTATATAGTATTTGATTCTAGATATTTTGTACAGATTTCTTTCATCTTTAAAGACAATAACTATCTTATCTTAGTACAGAAAAATTTTATCATGAAATTTAGAATTTGTACCACCCATTCTCTCCAATGATTAGAAAACTAATATTATTAAAGTTAAAAAGAAATTCATTGTTAAGAAACTGAATTCCATCTTACAAATCAAGACCAAAGCTTCAAGATATTAAACTACTAACTACTAGTTAATTTATGATGACACATGTTTCTAACAGAGTTATATTCATCCTTATATTCTTTATGCTTGGCCAAAATATACTTTGAATAACATTACTGAAAAAGTAAATACTTAAAATACATTACTGTTCTTTGACATTATTAACCCTTGACCATCATAAAAAGGTACATCTAATAGAAATCTTCCAAAGGTAGTAATAATGAGAAAAAGGACTTACATGATCTATTAGTTCACGGACCATTCCATTCCATTGTCCATTGGCATCATCCTGGGCTCCATATTTCCCATCCTCCACAAGTCTAATTTCATATGTAAAGCCAAGGATTGTAGATAACTCTCTGAGGAGGTCAATGCAATAGCCCTCAAATCGATCATTTCCATAAAGTGGTTTGTCAGACTTTTTAAACAGAACATAGGGTTCCTCCTGGAAACAGTGAACATGAAGGTAGGAAGTGTCAGTTAATCATGAAACTATTACAAAAATTATAACTTTGGTAATAAGTTGGTAAAGATAGAAAATTCCACATTAATTTAAAGCAGTCAGTTTTATTTTTTTTCTCATCATGATTAGCATAGTTTGAGACACTAAGAAGGCATATTACTTTGAGAACACTTACGTCTCATAAGAGACTACTTAAATATAATAACATCAACACAATTATATAATAAAATGATATGTTATATATAACACATATCACATATGATAAATAATATGTAAAATGATTACATACTATATAATATATAATACCAAGATATAATTTCAATATATATTTAATTACAACACATGATTACAACATCCAAATTTGAATTGTACCAAATAATTAATTTCAAGTGTGCTGTTTTAGTGAGATTTATTGATAAAAGAATGAAAAAAGTCATTATCTAACTGCCTACCATGTGCTAAGAACTGAATTAGGCACCTACATATACATTATCTCATTCTTTATCTCATTCTATGCCAAGAACTATCAAAATTACAACTACTAAAACTATAAAAGAAAAAACAATAGCTTAGAGTATAGATGAAGAAATGAACACATATCAAGTATTTCTGCATTCATCCAACATTTTATTGAGCAACTAATGCAATCCCTCAATTGTGAAGTTTATGATATAGAAGAAAAAAACAATAATAAATGCCTAAATGAACAGAACCCATTACTCCTGATGCTGATCAATTGTATAAAAACATAAACTAGTGCAATAAGACATTGAATGATATATCAAGGTACTTGCAAGGGAAGAGAAAATTGAGTAATATGTCTGGAAATCTTTTCTGAGGAGATGAAACATGGACTAGAACTTAAAAGATGAGAAGGAGTCTAGCCATTTGAAAATCTGAAAGAAGAGCATTTTAAGCCAAGGACACAGCAGTAAAAACCCTGAGATCAATATGATACTAGAGTGTACCAGGAAAAGGACAACAGCTATCAATATGATTGAAGTCACATCTAGTAGGTGAGGCAATTAGTTGAACAAGGTAAAAAGAGCAAGTGAAAGTCGCTCAGTCCTGTCCTACTCTTTGCAACGCCATGGACTAGATAGTCAATGGAATTCTCCAGGCCAGAAAACTGGAATGGGTAGTCTTTCCCTTCTCCAGGAGATCTTTCCAACCCAGGGATGGAACCCAGGTCTCCCAATTTTCAGGCGGATTCTTTACCAGCTGAGCCACAAGGGAAGCCCAAGAATCCTGGAGTGGGCAGCCTATCCCTTTTCTCCAGGGGATCTTCCTGACTCAGGAATCAAACTGAGGGCTCCTGCAATGCAGGCAGATTCTTTACCAACTGAGCTCATGTGGGCACCCCAATGAAAAGAAAGTAAGGAGCCAAATCTTATAAGGTTTTGCAAAGCAGGCCCTATCAAATACTGTATGTTTAACTAAGAGAATCCATGCTTCAGCATATTTTATTGGAAGTGGGTGGAACATGATACGACAGATTGTCCTATAACTAATTCAGGGTGCAACTGGCTCTACTACTTAATATTTGACAGTGGACAAAGCCTCTGGAAGTTTCCCTCTAGAGTAAGACGTTGCAAAGTGAAAAAGTTTAGGAGACTCCCATACCAATCCATATAGCAAGCAATCACCCTCTTCCCAACCCCTGGAGAATATCAGTCTCATCTCATGAGGGCCTTCACACCAAAAGATGTTTTGGACCAACAGCAGTGTGTCAGCTTGCCCATACTCATCTCAGAAACAAGACTAATTCCATCTCTCTTCCCATCTCCTTTAACCTGGCTTATTCATACTGTTTCTTGCACACTCTAACTTTCCTGCTCTTCTGATGCTCCAGTGTGTAAAAGAAGTCTTGCTCAAAGATCAGCACCTTATTCCACATCTCACTTCCCTGGAATATAACATCCACATTGATTCATTATAGTATTTCCATGCTTAACACAATATTTGGCACACAGTATATGCAAAGAAAATATTAATTGTATAAATGATAAATTAATTTTCTGACTCAGCTTTCTTGTCTCTAAGTTGATTCAACAATGCTTTTAAGTTGTTTTGAGAATTCAACAAAAGGAACATGGCAAATATAGCTTAATATTATTTCATTATTTTAGATGAAATAATTTTCCATGGATTCTAATAGACTTTATTTCTATAGCAGTTTTAGATTTACAGTAAAACTGAATGGAAAGTTCAGAGTTCCCTTATACTCCCTGCCATCATGCATGCCAAACCTCCTCGTTTACCAGCATCCCCCACCAGATTGATACATTTGCTATTTTTAATGAGCCTACAATGATACATATTTAACAGTTAATATCCATAATTTATATTAGGATTGTATTTTCTATAGGTTTTGTCAAATATATAATGACATGTAGTTCACCATTGTAGCAACATACAGAATAATTTCACTGCCCTAAAAGTCCTCTGTGCTCTACCTATTAATCCCTCCCTCTCCTCTAAACCCTGGCAACTGCTAGTCTTTTTTTGTCTATAGTTTTCTCTTTTCCAGATGTCATATAATTGGATCATACTATCATAAGTATGTAGCCTTTTCATGTTGGCTTTTTTCACCTAGTAATATACAGTTATGTGTCTTCCAAGTCTTTTTATGGCTTGATAGTTCATTTCTCTCAAGTGCTGAATAATATGCCACTATCTGAATGTACCACAGTTTGTTGATCCATTCACCTACTGAAAGACATCTTCGTTGCTTCTAAGTTTTGTCAATTATGAATAAAGCTTCTACAAACGTTCATGCACAGGTTTTTTTATGGATATAAGTTTCAACACATTTGGATAAACAGAAATGCATTCAATTGCTGCATCATATATGTTTAGTCTTGCTAGAAACTGCCAAAATGTCTTCCAAATTAATTGTACCAGTTGGAGTTTGCCACCAGCAATGAATGAGAGTTCCTGTTGTTGTACACCCTCAACAGCATTTGGTGTTGTCAGTTTTCTGGATTTTATTCATTCAAACAGGTAGGTAGTGATTTTTCAATGTTTCTTTATTTCACAGTTTCTACGGAAAGATGATATTGAGCATCTTTTCATACGGTTCAACTGACTTTCATTAGGACTTTTTTACAGTTGTCATTTTTCAAAGAGGTTAATTTTCCCAGGCCACATAGCTGAGAAGAAATAAAGAACACCTAAGAGGAGTCAGAGGATAGATTTGCACTCAGGTTTTCTACATTCAGAGATGCATCCTTTCCCACAATCTCGTATCTCTTTCTAAACCACTTAGGTAATTTGTAGAAAACCCACATATGCTGCTTCCCTGGTGGCTTAGAGGGTAAAGCATCTGCCTGCAATGCGAGAGACCCGGTTCGATCCCTGGGTCAGGAAAATCCCCTGGAGAAGGCAATGGCAATCCACTCAAGTACTCTTGCCTGAAAAATCCCATAGACGGCGGAGCCTGGTAGGCTACAGTCCATGGGGTTGCAAAGGGTTGGACATGACTGAGCGACCTCTTTCACATATGCTGCATTTTTAAATGGAGTTAGTTAGAACACATAGAAACCAGAAATTAATATGTAATTAAATTCAAAGCTAGATATTTGGGCTTACCAAAAGGTAAAAAGTACATTTAGGATCCTGTCTAATTTTTATATGGGGTTACCCAGTGGCTCAGTTGTAAAGAATCCAGCTGCAACGCAGAAGATGCGGGTTGGATCCCTGGGTTGGGAAGATCCCCTGGAATGAGGCATAACAACCCACTCCAGTGTTCTTGCCTGGAGAATCGCAGGGAGAGTCCCTCATGGGCTACAGTCTAAAGAGTTGTACATGACTAAAGCAACTTAGCAAGCATACACTAATTTTTATGTACTATGTGATCATGTATAAAATGTATTTCCCAGGGATACAGAGTGCTACAAATCTACTACAGATGTAGTCCTCTTCCACTCTTAGGGATATCATACTCATTTTCCTCTCTACACTTCCTGGCTTTCTAATATTTAAAGTTAGATAACACATTTCCATGGATCACAAGTTAAATGTCCTTGATACCTGGGGAGAGGAGGAAGCCCTGCAGCTGAACAGCTTTCTTGTACTAGGTATTCACAGTTCAGGAACAGTCAGTTATCTCTTTTTCTGCTACCCCACAATAATTTTTACCATAATATTTATCACATTGAGTAGGGAGTGCTGATTTATATACATATATCTCTTCTGAACTAGGATTGAGCCATTTATATGGCAAGATAGGAGCCATTTATATGGCAAATTTGCATCAAAAGCACCAAACATCACCAGGCACATAGCAGGGTTGCAAATAAATGACTGTGTAATGAACCGAATAGAAATGGACTACTATGGTCAACTGGGGAAGCCAAGGCACTTGAACTTGAAGGAAAATTTTTATAAGACAGCTAAGTTCTATGGGGTTTGGGGATGGTGGTAACAAATCCTTAGGTTCCTAACCAATGGCCAGGGGTGTAGGGACTTGAGAACATATCATGTTCTCCTTAAGAGGAAGGAACAGTGAGAGAATTTTTGGCTGGCGGAATGCAGGACAAAGAAGCATTTTGGTATAAAAATTATGAAATTCATTCTTTGGTTGCAGTCAGTTTCTGATTTATAAATAAACAAATATGTATTATTTTTATTTAAAAGTCCACAGGTTGACCATTTTTCAAGCTTCAGACACTAAGTAACAGTACCAACATTTTCCAAGTGTTTAATTACTGCCCATTCCTGTTCTAAAAGTTTTCCTTGGATTAATTTTTTTATTTCTCATTACAGGCAAGTGAGGTCAGTGATATCATTGTGGGCTGGGGTGCTAAGTGTTTTGCCTAAGGTCAGTAGCCAGTATACAACCTAGGCAATCAGACTACTGAATCACTTACCTTTGTACTACACTTCTCACATTAAATAGTTCCTAGTGACAGTTTCCAAACTGCATATAAATGCATAATTATACATGGCTCATTAGCTAACTTAACATGTGTTGTCTGGTTTTATTATTATTTTTTCAATCAACTGGGATTAGTCATTAGTATACTGTATGCAAAATGGTAATACATTTATTAATTGCACAATGCAATCAAAACAAAATTGGTCAACAATAGAAGTAAATATATAATCCTAAAAATTCATTTTCTACATAATAAAGTATTTTCTTTCCAAGTAAAAACACACATTTTTATCATAATACTTGAAGAATTTGTAAAAATAGGGAATTCTCTGGCTGCCCAGTGGTTAGGATGCTATGCTTTTCACTGCAGAAGACATAGGTTCTATCCTTGGCTGGGGAACTAAGATCCTGCATGCCAGTGCAGCCAGATAAATAAATAAAAATAAAATATAATAATTTGTAAAAATAGCATATTTTTAGTCCAACAGATTTAGGAAGCAACATGTGAGTGTCTAAAAAAATGTTCTACCCCTATCTGCAAGTCATGAAGTCATGATTGTCTCAATTCAAAAATTTTGCTCCACAATATTTATGGTATACTTTTCATACAAACTTACCTGAACATTGGAGAAAATATGATAAACGATAGTGGTTACTTAAAAGTGTGTAAGGCAAAAGGACATACGTGCACAAGGTACAAAAGCAGAGCAAAAATTCCCAAAATCATTGTGCTATTTAGATGTCACCCATCCAGCTTTTTGTAGTAACCATCCTACCTATTAATTTGATTTCCTTCACTTATCAGCTAATAAGAAAACCTCTGTCACAGGCAAATAAATGTGTTGATCTCTGGGAGATTAAAAAGCCCATTTAGATGTATATTTTAAACAGGTTTTCATATCACTAGGAAAAAATATGTTGTCTGAGTGCATCTTTTTAGTATTTATGTGTCTCCACAGTGTCTAATATCATTCTTCCCATATTTAATTCTGAGAAGTAAGACACTCTTTTCCAGCTGTGATTCCTATCTCCAGCTACACTGTGTCACAAGATAGTTTACATCGAGTTATGACTCTCCTTTAGACCCTTTCTCTGTTTCACACAGCACAAGGATAAATAATAACCTCATGTAAGAAAAGAAAAATGATACCAGAAGCAATTACTGTACCACAGACTGAGTTCAATGAATAATACGATAAAACTCTCCTGGGCAACTTTACTGATTTTTCACATAGTCTTAAATCTCCACATCAGCATTTGCTAGAGGTAAAGGCACTTCATTCCACTGGCATCTGTAATAAGGATTTGTCAGCATTTCTACTATCAACCCCAGTTTTAAGGAATCTAATAACTCACATATTTTTATCTGTATTAGACTGGGATTTGATACAGAATAAACCCAAAATGAAGTTCTGAAAAAGTAAAATATGTTTAAGGGTAAGGGGAACAAAATGTTTTATTTAAATATAATAAAATTTTATACTTTTTAAGTGCACAACTCATATATCCCTTATCCCTTATCTAAAAAGATATAAATGATATTTTTCATGTGTTAACCCTTGAACTATCATTGTCTTAAATGATTTCAAAAGATTAAAAATATTAAGATGCAAATTAATTTTCTATGATATGTATAAAATATCCCCTACTATTACAATGATATGAATAATAACTAATTTATTTATTTATTCAAACATATATCAAACTCTAATTGTGATAGGTACTCCTTTAGGCTCCAGGTACACAATGAAAATCAAAACAAAACAATATCTAAAAATCCCAGCCCTTCTGGAACTCTCAATCTAGTGATGAATTTAAAGTTTTCATCTATTTTAAATAATTTTGTATTATTTAATGGCTACTTTGATTCATTAATTACCAGAAGAAAAATATCACTAGAGAGTATGTTTTTGAGAAACATGACTCGGCATCTTAGAACATACGGGTGTGTATCAGGATCTATGACCTCAATTCATTTCTTTGGGAAGCCAGAGATGGATATTCAGTTAGCCCCAATCAGGTTCAGAATTTGCCCCTTATGACCAAAACTTTTTAAAAATTTCTTTGCAGAAGCCAGCTGAAAGCATATTTGCTTATGGGTAATAATATCCTTGCCTATGAAGTATTTATATTTTATGAATTTATATTTATATTGTTAACGCCTCTTAAGGGCTGGCAAAAAATACCCTTTTAATAGTATTCATATGAACCAAATGAAAAAGACACATGTTTATAATAGTAATATCATGTTAAACTTATGGAGATTAAAACTTAAAACTGAACAGTTTATATTTTCCCAAGGAATCGTTTCTTTCTTTCTATTTTCCTACCTTTATACTCTTTGTGTCCTATCACCGCCCTCATACCGAAAGAATTACATAATAAATAATAAGAGAACAACATAATTAACAGAGTGTGGAAGTCAAGTAGGTGTCACAAAGTTGATTAGAAATAAAAGGCTAATGACTGGGCAGAATGAACGGTGGAGGAATGATGCTGATGAAGCTGGCTTTTGAGGGAGGTGAGCCAGTTCTTTGACAGCATAGAAGTTATAAATTAATATAAGAAAAAATGAAAAACCTCAACATCTTGCCCTGGAAAGCTCAGAGGAGGCAAATGAAGAATCATGCTTTCAAAAGGGAGATTAAGGATGAAAAAACATTATCATACACAGCAATACCAAGCAGATGGATATTTCTTTAACAAATAAGTTATCAACTCACTATAACTATCTGGCCATGACTTATCTCGTTGCTCAAATAAACAACATCCATGGATGGAGTAAGAACACATAATGAATAATGTAAACATGTGAAGAAAAAGCTTATGATAGCAGTAAGAATGTTAAAATATGCTTTCAGTTGGCACGTTTTGATTTTAACTGGCTATCACCATTCTTAAATGAAATAGTGACCTAGAAGTAAAAACAGCAACTCTGAAGATGATCAATGAATGGCCATACTTCTCTAACATAGTACATTATAAGTTGTAAGATGATGTTTAACAAGATGCATGTAGATATCTATATTTAATAATCTAATGTCAAAATACAAATGTAAAATAGTTGTATTGTTCATCCATCCATTCATCCACTAATACATCAATCATGCATGCACTAATGAAATATTTTTAGGCAAATTTTGTATACCATTTTTCAAAACACAGGTTAGCAAAGTGTCTCTTAAAAAACAAATAGTAAATATCTTTGGCTTTGTGGACAATACATTTGTAACTATTCAACTTTACCATGGTAGAGAAAATCAGCCATAGAAGCAATGAATAGGCTGGCAAAAAGTGTCAAAAGTCTTTAAAAATCATTTTTATATAACTCTGGAATCTAATAAAAACTCACAACAACCAAGAGAATGCTTTGCGAAAAGGAAAACTATAGAATTTTGATAGGAGAGCTCTGTGGCATATCAATTTACCCAGTTACTACTGACACTGCCCAGCTTTGCAGCAGCCTGGAGAATGGAAACCTGTATTCCTGAGGCAGGTTGTGCAGCACCACAGGGAACATTATGGACCTATTCTCAAATAATGTAGTAGTTCCGTGTTTTTACCCTTGTGATGGTTCCCTGAAGTATCAGCTCAAGGATTTGCCTTTGTTTTGCCTACACAGCAGCTTCCCAGGGTTGAAGCTGCTTCCTGGGTGGTTTTTTCATAAGCATCAAAAGCAAATACACTGAGCCACTACCTCCTGGGCAAGAATCAACTGCAGGAGCAAGAGATAAACTAAAACGCCTGGGATAGAAAGGACAGAATAGGCTCAGGAAAGAGATACTTGGGACAATTAGGGTTATGAAAAACCCCAGCATATTCAAGGAAATCTAGAAAGTCACATATGTGCCTGTGGCAGGATGTTGGCTCAGAAAAGACCTGAAAAGACTCTAAGCATTTTTACCTCTGGCTGGACTTCAGTCTCTGTGCAACCAGAAAGGGAAGAAGGCAGAATTGTAAACTGCCTGATAGCTACATTTATTCTATTACTTTGATCTAACAAACAGCTAATAACAGTCCATTACTTTCCAACACTAGTTTCACTAACAAGCTCTATAGTACAGTCAAGAAAGAGTCCTCCACCACAAATACATTCCCTTAATTCTCAACTATGATAGATATATCTAAGGAGTGATTACTTTTTCTTTAATTCTATCAAAAATTCCTATATCTCCTTATATTTGTTTTTTCTCAACACTAAAAGTTTAATGAGTAATAGTATAAATAAAATAAATTTCCCACTAAGCACAGCATTAAAGGGCCTATTGTGTGGGTCAATCATCTTGTTTATAAGAAAAATAATTATTAGATATAATGTCTCAAATCTCCGATTTTACTCCATCTCAATCTCTTCAAAGACCCTGATACTGTGAAAGATCGACGGCAGGAGGAAAAGGGGATATGACAGAGGATGAGGTGGTTGGATGGTATCACCGACTCGATGGACATGAGTTTGAGCAAGCTCCAGGAGTTGGTGAAGGATAGGGAAGCCTGGTGTGCTGCAGTCCATGGGGTCACAAAGAGTTGGATATGACTGAGCAATTGAACTGAACTGAACAGAATCTCTTCAAAGAGCATGTTTTCTCTTTTTATTTTTAAACTATTACCTATAAGTCTGTTTTTATCTTATTTTTTCCTTATTATCTATAAAATGAATAAACAAGTCATATCACTCTATCCATTCATTTATTTAGTCATTCAACAACCACTTAATAGATGTCTATAAAGCTTCAGGCATTGTTCTGTGTCATGAAGATAAGACTAAGGAAACATGGTACCTATTCTTAAGAAAGATTACAGTTTAGTGACAGAAACAGAGACTAAGACAAATAAACAGATAAGTAAATGTAAAGTCCTATGGAAACAGCATTTGAATTCAGTTCTCAGCCATGATTGTACATAAAAATTAAATTAAATATTTTTCAATTAAAATTATAATACTGGTGCCTGTGCTCCATCCCTAGAGATTCTGAAGTCAATTATCTAGGATGCTACCCTGGCATTATTACTTTTCAAAAACTTTCTAGATGATTGTAATGTATGGCTGAGGCAGTTTATGAGTGTGTGATCTGTTTAGTTTCACAGGACCCAGAATTCTGAAGATCTGTGCTAGGTTTAACATTCTGCTGGTGCCCTTTTGAAATTCTTAACAATTTTTAGTAAGAGAGTCTCATTTTTGATTTGTACTTTGAGTGGAAATGTGTAGCTAGTCCTATATGCAGTAAGCAATGAAAACTACTGTCTAAAAGGAGGGAGGGAGGAGGTAGGGGGGTTCTGGAGGGGGAGCATATGTAAACCCATGGTGATATCATGGCATTGTATGGCAAAAACAATAAAAAAAAATCAATTGACCATAAAATAAATAAATAAATAAATAAATAAATAAAAGTGGTCTAGATGGTAATATTTCAAAGCGAGAAAATTGTTCATGTAGATGCTGAAAATAATAAAGAGCTTTGTATGATTTAAGTAAAAAGAGAGTGTGGGACAATAAAGATACAGGGAATTAATATCATAGGAAGCAGACTTTATTCCTATAAAATTCTGAAATTCAACTTAAATATAATCACTGGTGATCATCAGTGCTTGAATTCATATCCTGCTTAGAATGGCATTTTTTTCCTAAGATTATTTTTAAGCATCTACCTAAAACAAATTTTGATGCAGGATATTAAGTTGAGGTGTTTTTTTATTCTTTAATAGTCTACCTTTAGGTAATTTCTTACTGTTTAGACATGGGATGAATTTGAATGCAAGTTTGGGAGAGAGAGAAAGCAAACCAAAAGGAGGAAGATATGATTTGCTAAGTGACTACAAAGTAGAGTTTTCAATCATTAAGGTTCTGCTTCTTATAATTTAGTGAAACAATTAGAAGTTGGAGACTTTGGTTTTATAAAGGAGGACCCAATGTTAACCATCCACTAACTCTACTTATGCATCCTCAAAAAAGACTGAAATACGCTGATAGAAAAAAATGGATTAGAATAAAGAACTAATACTAATTGGGTTTCTACCCTTATCCCATCCAAAGTTGATCAAATACTGGCAAACCTTTCAATGTTCCTGAATATGCATGCAAAACATGTACAATAAGGATTACCCATCAGTGAGTAATAGTAGTTAGCAGCATTTATCTGCTGAAAGTTATTCTTTACACAATAAATAGTGAGCATAATTTTCAGCTGCTGCCTTTTGTAATCAATAAAATCAATAAATGTTTACTGAGTATCCATCATTTAAAAGAAAACACCCTGCTTCTTCTAAGCACCTTTTAATCTAATTGAAAATACAGAACTTCCACAGAAAAATGCAAGCTAATAATACAAATTTTTATGGAAGTGCCTAAGAAATAAGTTGTATAGATAAAAGGATCATTAGGTGTGCCCATTAAAGGAACGTAAAAATGTCTCAAAGTACTCAGATAAATCATCCTAGAGAAAAGGGCATCAGAAAAATGGACTGTACAATGAGAATAAATCAGATAAAAGTGGAGAAGAAAAAGTTGTTCTCAGGTGGCGCAGTGTTAAAGAATTCTCCTGCCAATGCAAGAGGCACAGTTTCCATCTCTGGGTTGGGAAGATTCCCTGGAGTAGGAAATGGCAACTCTTTCTAGTATTTTTGCCTGAAATATTCCCTGGACAGAGAAGCCTGGTGGACTATAGCCCATAGGGTTGCAAAGAGTTGCAATGGACTGAATGACTCTGAGCACAGAACATAAAAGTTGTTCAGGCAAGAGAATGAAGAAGAGGAATGATAGTTTCTAGGAGGAAGATATTCGTAAACATGTTAGAAAGCCTTATGAGAACTATTCATTATTTACTAATTTTTGAATTACTTTATACCCATGAAAGTTATCACTTACTGATAACTTTGTACCAGCAACTGTGCTCATATTTTCTAAATTTTTATCTCTACTACACACTTTAATTTGCGTATTATTTTTATTATCCTCATTATTAAATTATGGTAACTTACCCAAGTAAACTCATCTACTAAGTGGCCAACTCAAGAGTCAAACCCAGATTTTCTGACTTTCATTTGTCCCTTCAACCTGCAGAAAAGCCTTTTCTTAGTTAAATATTAAACTTAGTTACCCAGTGTCAAACCATAGAAACTGTCTGATCCTCTGCTGAGGATTGGTGGGGTAGGTAGTTTAAGGATTTGCATACATAAATAAATTGCATCATAAAAATCAATGAGTACCTAAAAATCATTATGATTAAACTTAAATATAATGTATTTGTACACAGTGCATTCTTCTGGAAAATTATCTCACAATTCTAGAAAAGACTCTGCAACTTAAAATATTTAGAAATTCTACATAACCACATCCCTTTGAGATATCCATGATACATATGAACTTGTTAAAGACTTGGTGATAAAGAGACCTAGCAAATTTGGCTTAACTTAGTATTTCCAAAAATCTATGAACCGCAGAGTCGTTGTAGGGTGTACCTGTATCATATATCTATCAGAATTGTGGAGCATACTCCAACATTCTTATGTAACCAAATATGTGTGTGTGTGTGTGTGTGTGTGTGCTCAGTCATGTCCAACTATTTGTGGCCCCATGGACTGCAGTGCCCCAGGCGCCTCTATCCTGGAATTTTCCAGGCAAGAATACTAGAGTGGGTTGTCATTCCCTATGCCAGGGATCTTCCCAATCCAGGGACTGAACCAGCATCTCTTGTGTCTCGTGCATTGGAAGATGGATTCTTTGCCACTAACACCACCTGGGAAACCAGATGTAACCAAAAAAAAAAAAAAAAATACTATTGCTACAAACATAAAAAGTGCAAGCTGTAATGTAAAAGCTGTGTTTTGTTTCTAAGGTCAGACAGTATCATATTTGCCAAATGATTGCAAATTTAACAGTTCAAAACAGGAAATATAAATTTAGATTTTCTTTTTAAGAGCACAAAGCTATGACAAACAGGAACAAATATATGGCCTATGACTCTAATTACATTTG
Organism: Antilocapra americana; assembly: GCA_007570785.1. Taxonomy (NCBI): domain Eukaryota; kingdom Metazoa; phylum Chordata; class Mammalia; order Artiodactyla; family Antilocapridae; genus Antilocapra; species Antilocapra americana. The sequence continues at coordinate 44,721,260 of ML662442.1, forward strand.
AATGTAGTATAAAAAATTCTTCATATAATATGAAATGCTTTCTAAATGGCTGTGTGACAAAGGCCTTTCTTTTCTATTAGTTCTGAAATGAAGTGGTTAAAAAAATATCCATTTAGTTGGCTTCTTTTACCAATATGGGTTTACTCAAACAAGGTGATGAAAACAAATTCATGAGTTATTTCTTTTAATTAAGTACTACATAGAACTAAAACTAAGAGAACTCAGAACATAAAATTGATAAGATCCTAGTTAATAGTACTCATTTTTATTTAGGTGACTAATTAGTGGCATAAATGCCTTATGAGTAGTAGACCTAATAAAATACATTGACTGATAAATGGGTAAGAACTGGGGGAAACAAGTGTTATCCTGGATTTCCGGCAAAAAATACTCACTTTAGTGATGCCAGGAAAATGAAACAAGTGTGTGTTTTCTGCCATGCAAAGAGTTCTGTACCTTTCTTTCTTGAGGCACTGTAGTAGAGTTAATCAGAATTAGGATATAGTCTGTCGCTAAGAGTACCACCTAAATCTCAAATAAAGAGAAGTAATTAAGAATCAGTGTCAAGTAATCAAGTATGGTTCAAAACCACAGAGATCAGGACCTGAGTATCAGACACTGATGATGAGAAAGGGAAGTTAAGCTGGAAGTATCTGCCATGATTCAGGACTTAACTGGTCTTGAAGGTCTCATGACTATCATCTGACAACCACAATTTCCCAATATGTGTAAGGGATTCTTGAGTCTGACTCAAAGGATACTATATTTTTTTCTCCCAGACACTATATTCCTTGGAAGTCCTGAATTTATAATTATTTGTCAAGCCAAAGAGAATACAGCAGGTGTCAGGACAGAAGCAACAAAAGCATTAGGAAAGGAAAAAATGTTCAGTGGTATAGAGTCGCAGAAAACACACATGAGTTCTCTACATGAACAGTATCACCAATATTCATGATTCAAACCACCCTCTATTTTGATAACTCCAACTATGATTTCCATTCCAGACCATTCTCTTTAGGTATGGAACTGCATGTCTAACTGCCAACCAGATTATATACCATAGAAAAACTAAATGGTATATGTTCAAAATTAAAATTCAATTTGTATTATCCCAATTTGCTATTTTATGTCAATTTTGTTTCCAGCCACATTTATGAGAAAAATAAAACTGCCCTTAACCTCTGACCTCTTCTCAAATTCCAATTTGCAAACCATTACTCCCCTTTATCCCCCTTTCTTCACCCTATATGCCTTGGAAATTTCATTTCTTGCCCCCATCTTTGAACAGTGCCATAGTTTGGAACTTATCATCTTTCACTCTTGCAATATTCTCTCGGCTGGTCTCACTAAATCCTATCTTATGAACTACACACAATTCTATCTCCAATACTAAGAAGGATTTTTTAAAATCTCAAATCGATTATATCAATCTTGCACTTAAAATCCTTCTAAATTGTCTCATTGTGAAGAGAGACAGTCTTAATTCCTTTAGGAGGCCTACAAAGGCCCTTTCGCTGCTGTTGCCTGCCTTCTACCTTTCCCACTACTCTCCCACTTCGGCTGTGCTCCATCTGGAGTGGACTACTTCCAGGTAGTTATTCATATGCTGTAAGCTCTTTCACGTATCTGCACCTTCAAACACAGGCTTCCCAGGTGGCTCAGTGGTAAAGAATTTGTCTGCCAATGCAGAAGATGCAGGAGACACAATACCTGCCAGGTAGGTAAGATCCCTTGGAGTAGAAAATGGCAACCCACTCCAGTCCTTGCCTAAAAAATTCCATGGACAGAGGAGCCTGGCAGGCGACAGTCCATGGGGTTACAGAGGTGGGTATGATTGAGCACAAGGTTTACAGTTTTCTGCCTTCAAACATGCTTTTCCCAAAGCCTGAAGTATCTGGTATTCTTCACCTACTAGATCCCTACTCCCAAAAGTAAATATAGCTCAAGATTTGTGGAAAGTAGGCAGTGGCAGCCCCTCTGCTAATTCTTTACCAAAGTAGTTCTTAGGTTCTGGGCAAATATAAAAACTTCCAACAGTGAAAAGTAAGAGTAACAAAGTCTCACTGAAAGTTGTAGGGATGGAATTTAGATATGTACAGAAAATCGCATATGGAAGATAATTGCTAGGTTGTAGACAATGTGTAGGGCTTCCCATGTGGCAATAGTAGTAAAAACCTGCCTGCCACCGCAGATGTAAGACTGAGATGCGGGTTCAGATCCTGGGTTTGGAAGGTCCCCTGACGAGGGGCATGCAATCCACTCCAATATTCTTGCCTGGAGAATCCAATGGATAGAGGAGCCTGGTGGACTACAGACCATAGGGTTGCAAAGAGTTGGACACAACTGAAGCGACTAAGCACACACACAGACACACACAGTAAGTGTGTAAACACACTAGGGCAAGAGCATGAACATGTCATCAAAAAGGGTTCCTTTCTACTTGAGAGATAAAGCATGTTCTAGACGGCTCCTAAGAAATAATTTGTATAAAAGCAGAGTGAAAAGAGAGGACTGGTTTTTGATGATGAATTCTGTTTAAAAACAAAGAATGGATTCTTGGAAAACTGTAGATCCAAAATTCAGTCTATTTCTCATTTAGATGTAGGCTGCACCACTGTCCCACACTGCAACAGTGTGTTGCTAGGGCAGGGTGGTCAAGCTGACCTGCTCACGTGACTAGGATTCATGACTTTTTAAAAACACTTCTTGAAAATATACACTTATAAGGCAATTGATGAAGAAACTTGACCATCATTTTGAAAGAACTGACACTGAATGTAAGACTGCAGGAAACCAAGAAGCTTTGGTCTCCTAAAGGCAGCTGAAAAGAATGCTTTGTTTTCCTCATCTTGCTCAGAAGTCCATACTTCATGCCAACTAGACAACTCGGTAGATTTTCCAACACATTTCTGGGAAACTATCCACCTCCCTTGCCCTGACGCTAGCAGAAAACTGAAGGAGAAATTGAACTGAAGGGATTCTGGATTAACCATGCTGAAATCTAGAGAACAAAATTAAAGTTTGTATCAGTCAAAAGGTCATTCTCCAGCAGGCTTTTCCTTCCTGATTGAGAATGCTAGCACCCAAGATGATGTCACCTGGACTAAGGGTTGTAGGATTTCTTTCAGAAATTATATGACATGGAGAATAGATACATAGGTGTGTTTATTAGACCCTCCAGATGGAAAGTCACATCCCCCCAAACAGTCCATTATTATCGGAATTTCAAGCCTAATGTCATTAGAGAGATGATGGTTCTGCATAACTTCAAAGCACTCTGCTAAACACTAAGCTGTATGATGCAACTTCTATTTTAAAAGTCTCTTCAAAGCACTTTTCAGAGAAAAGCTCAGCCTTATATAAATTTGTCATTAAAGTATTCAAAACAAAATAAATAAACAGAACCCTTAAATAATAAGAATATATAATAATGGAAGAAATTATGCAAAACATAAGAAAAGCAAGAAATAAAAGAAAAATAAATGAAGTAAAAAACAGGAAAGAAAATGGCTAAATTATAATCATGTATTTTAGCAAAAATAATGTGTCTTTTGGTAAAATTTAATGAACCAAATTTAAGAAAAAAGGAAAAAGTGAATAGAATTTTACATGAGAAAGTGACTCAGTAGACAAAGTTCATAAAATTTATATGATGATCATATATGATTCATATTTAAATACCTGATATGCATCAATGCACCATATAAAATTGACTCAGAGGTGATAAAATGAATATGTCAACAACTATAAAATAAATTGTATCAGTTATTAAATAAATCTTCCCAGGAAAAAATCTAAATCCTGTAGAGTTTTTAGTTTCGACCTAATATAAAACAAATAACCTCAATATACGGACTGCTTTAGAGCACAGCAAATACTGTGGACGGGTTCCTTTTTTTAAAATTCAGTTAGCATAACACTGACAAAAACAGCTAACAAAATGGTTAAATACTGTAACTAAGGGTCAGTCACTATCAAATATTCCTAAAAACAAGATAAAACAAACAAAATATAGCAGTCCATTGAAATAATTATCTACCAAATCCAATAATAGCTTATGCCTAGAATATAAATATTTTAATATTCAGAAACAGACTAACACAGTCATAGAATAATATGTACAACTAGAAAAATTAATAATAATTTCCACAGATAACTAATATATTCAGTAATAATTAGCATCCAATGCCAAGTGGCCTAGTGGTAAATAACCTGCCTGACTTTGCAGGAGATATAAGAGACACAGGTTCAATCCCTGGATCTGGAAGATCCCTTGGCGGAGGGCATGGCAACCTACTCTAGTGTTCTTGCTTGGAAAATCTTTTGGACAGAGGAACCTGAAGGGCTACAGTCCACAGGGTTGCAAGGAATTGTACAGGACTGAATTGACTTAGCACAGCACAGGACGAGTTTCAAAAATAATTAATTGGAAAACTATGAATAAAAAGAATTCTTGAGAGTATAGCTATTATTGTAGTTAATAATAAAAAGTACAATTGAAACACGGAAAACAGAGAACAAAGTTCTCATCAAATACAAGTAAAAAATAAAACAGATAAAGGCAATGAAAAGTAGTAAAGGAAGAGATGAAATTATAGCTCTGTGTAAGAAGCATGATTAAATAGCTAAACTATCAAAGAAATAAAAATAAATTAAAAACTACCAAAGAAAATTAATCACCTGTAAACTCTTAAATACAGGGTTATTTCAATAAAGTGACTCAAGTTAAGGAAAATCTTAAAAAATAAATTATTTTCCTATTTTTATATCATAAAAAACATAAAATCACATTGAACTCATAAGTAATGCCCACTCAGTTCAGTTCAGCTACTCAGTTGTGTCCGATTCTTTGCAACCCCATAGACTACAGCACTCCAGGCTTCCCTGTCTATCACCATCTCCCGGAGTTTATTCAAACTCATGTCCGTTGAGTTGGTGATGCCATCCAACCATCTCACCTTCTCCAGAGGATCTTCCCAACCCAGGAACTGAACCAAGGTCTCTTGTATTGTTGGAGAATTCTTTACCAGCTGAGCTACCAGGGAAGCCCATAGAGCCCACTAATACTATTTTTTTTTTTATTGTTTTTGCCATACAATGTCATGATATCACCATGGGTCTACATATGCTCCCCCTCCAGAACCCCCCTCCCTCCTCCCTCCCCCCAGAAAATCTCGATGCACCAGCCCCGAGCATCAATCCTGGGCTGGCGATTGATTAGACTTATGATAATTAACTTGTTTCAATGCCATTCTCTCATATCATCCCACCCTTACCCTCATCCACAGAGTCCACGAGTCTACAGTCAGCAGTCTGTCCTCACAAGCTCTATTTAACAGATATTCTATTAAAATTATAGCATTTGGTCTCCTATTACTTTAGCTTATTCTATCACTGTTTTTATTGCTTGAGTTTTTTTTTGAATATTCAATGAGAATTTTATTGAAATGCTAAGAAAGAGCATATCTTTTCAGTGTTAATCAGAATAACTTCTATCATGAACAGAATATAGTGAATACTTTGATTACAGATTTGCAGACAATTCTAATTGTTAACACTGCAAAACTAATACCAGAATAAATAAAAATGAGTACTAGTACTGAAACAGTAGCTTAAAGACAATTTAAACAGAAAACAGGCTCTGAATGAAGAGGACTTTTATGCTTTATTCCTTCAGCTCTATTTTTATCTACATCTGACTTGGGAATATCATAAGTTGCTTTCCTAAAGTAACTTCAGCTCTGTCTCCTGCTGGACAGCTGGTACAGGGCTCCAGACCATCTGCCAAGTGAGGAGCCATGTCATGGTCAGACACCTCCAAGCAGAGAGAACCAATATTCTCATGGCCTGATTTTTAAACAGTTTGCATTGTTTTGCTCTGAAAAAGGTTGGTTGTTCTTATGTTTATCCTAAATTGCTTCAAAAATATATGTTATTTTTTATTATTTAGGAAAATTTCATGGAAACATTTATTATGACAGTAAGAAAAAAATAGATTTATAGAGCTTTATTCTAAATTAGCCAACTTTTGGTAAATGACTATGAAAGAAATTGTGAATCTCATAATTGGAAGATGATTTAAAAAAAAAAGAATTTTATGTTTATCAATATTATACCAAATACATATATAAGTGCTAATTTAGTTGATATGTTTTACATATTCTTTCAAAATAAATTCAGAAGGCTGCTACATTATACATTATATATAAATGATTCATTTTAAGATGTTTATTTGCATTTATCTTGTTACTTAAAACAATATGATTTAATCAGAATCCAGTATTATTAACATTTGTGAAGTTTATTGAGTACTTGGTTTTATGGCTTATATTATCTAAGGCCTGCAGACAATTTCACTTTTAATAATACCACCACTGGTCTAAACCACATTTTAGTCATTCTAAAATAATTGTGTTAATTTTTTCTTAGCTCAATTAAAGAAATGTTATAAATGCATGTAATAAACTTTGATCTTAAAAATGGAAAAGGGTCTTATATTTATGGGAATTATTTAAGAATAAAGTTAACTACTATTTCATTACATTTTAATGATTCAGATTACCCTAAATGTAGTTGGAAAAATACATAGACGCCTAACAGATCAAAAAAAAAAAATGTTCCATTCATTAAGCAAGAAATGACCAATAATGACAATAAGCAACAGATAAGCATAAATAATAATAACAAAGTTGAAAGTTATTACTCCATTGATTGTACAGTATTATTTATTTCTTTTTTTGGCAGACTCATGCTTTTACCGCTGTAGGGCTGAGAAATCTTCCATTGTCTCAGTCCTGGTCTTTAAATTTCCTTCAATTTAGCATGGCTCCTAGAATCTGAACTCTGCCATCCCTAATTAGCATTCATGTCAGAAGCCAACGTGCTCTACAGGCTATCCCAATTGAAAGTGAGAATACCAGGAGGGAAAAGGGAAAAACCTAGCAGCTACCATCAAAACAGCTTAATGTTTTCAAGAAGAGGCAATACTAAAGATGACTGGCTTGTTAGGATCAAAGAGTACTGATGAGAGTCTCCATCTGAGCTCATACATTGTTCTCTCTCCTGGGAAACAAATCTGATTTTGACATCTCAAGACGTTATAAAGGCATTTCCACATGAACATTCTGGATTGAAAATAAGTAACTATCATAATCTGGAGCGTTTGTTTTGAAGAAACAACAAAATGGTGCAGCAGGCATGTAGAGCATGCCTACTGAGGTAGAATTGTTACCTTAATTTTTAATAAATTATGTTTATTATTTACCTTTTTTTTTCAAAATTCAAGCGCATTCTGAGGCAAACTACAAGTTACTTTCATTTTGTTCTGCAAATCTAGTAAGCAAAGGCATGCTTTTTAATGCCTGATTCTCACATAATCACACAAACACACACACACACAGATACACATACGTCCCTTTACTACACTATTGCAGGCATGATCATCACACTCTTAGCTGCTGCAAACTGTGTTTACCTCTTTTCAGGAGAATAACTTCAGAGAACTTACATAATGTTCAAAAAATCTAAGTTTTATTGGCCTTAATTAACATTCTAGAGAGTTTTTATTTTTAATCTACGTCTATAGAAAATCTCCCAGAATTTGGAAAGGTGAGAAAAATATCTTTCTCTCTGAAATGTAGTATTTACTCATCTGAAACTGCAACTGACAGTGTAACAGATTGAAACGAACTGTCAAGAAAAAAAGGACTAGAGTTCTGCTTGTTGGGCTGTTCACCAACATTTCAGGAAAGATGCTTCTGTCAGAGCAATATGGATTTAAAGGAGGGCTTGGCTTAGTAATTATCATTCATTTTATTTAAAAAAAATGGTATGCTATTTAATTCCTACACTTGACTGATCAGTTTAGATGGAGATCTGGGTTGCTACTGTCTTTCTACTGGAATTTGTATTTTAGCCATTAAATATTTCATTAGCTTAATTCACAAGTGAAAGAAGAAAGAGGGAAGAAAAGAAAAGCCAAAGCTCCAATCAATCAAATGTGCCATTTTACTGCTCTTCCAGTAAACGGTTTGATGGGAAGGGAGACTGTACCTATTAGCTAATCTCCAAACTGCATTTCATTTCTGAATCTAATTTATTATCCCCTTACATGAATAATCAAGATTTGACTACACCAAATTACTGCCAACATCTCCATTCAGATAGGACTAAATAGAACTCATTATCTCCCTTTCCAACATCCTTATCGTGCTCTGTGGTAATGCTAATGCCCTGCCTCATGGGCTTTTAACCTTGAAGTCCTTGTTCACCTTTCTCAATTGTATTTTCCCCACATGTAATGCATTCATGATAAATCTCATACATGATATTTTGACCCTGTCTTCTCTTTCCTGTTGCATCTGGGTACAATATCTCTCAAATCAGACTCTATAAATATCCCATTCAGCAGTACCCATGAACAAACCATACTGCCCTTGTTCTTTGACTCAATTTTTTGTTAAACTTAAACTGTCTTAGAAAAGGACATTCATGGATTTATCTTGTCTTTCTTTTTGGTGTCTCAATTATAAATATGGGATTTAAAGTGACTAGGGTACCCACTCTGGCTAAGAAAATATACAATTACTGGAACTATAAACAGAGTTTGGAAATATAGGAGAAACAGATATGATGAGGTCTAAATTGAAGAAGGATGTTTGAATCGTGTTGAGTTTGATCTTCAACATGCAGCTAGATAAATGTCCTGAGTAGTTACAAATTTACATATCAGATCAAGGACATAGTTAAAATTTAGATTATACAATTTTACAAGGTACTATCGTCATGACATATTTGAGAAAACTAATGCAAACTTATTTCATTTCCATGTAGTTTTCTGTGGTTAAACTGAACCAAAAATTCATATTTCTCCAATCATTTCTTCTAAAACTTGGAATATGTTATTCATAATAAAATAATCTCCAAAATTATGGTATTGATAATAATGTTGACAACAGCAAAATGAAAACAAGGGTTTTTATTATGGTAGCATTTTAAAATTAGGTTTAATAAAGAAAGATGAAGGAAGCAGATGTGTGTGTGTGTGTGTGTGTGTGTGTGTGTGTGATTTGTGCTAAAAAATGAAGTTCTGTGCACTTATAAGGCCTCTAAAGATTGAGACTTTAAGATTTTTAAAAGTATGCCTAATTTCATTTTAAAACAAATAAAACAGTCATTGGCATGCTAAAATACTACTAGTCATTAAGCGAAAGAACACGTTTCTCTGTGATACAACTACTGATAGAATCTGGCGGTCTAAAGAATATGAGAATATATTTGAAATAAAATACTACAAGCTACTAAAGCAAGAATGAAAACGACAAAAGCACAATCTCTGAAACAGAAGAAAAACATATGATGATAAAAGATTTGCTTGCTTTTGAATAAGGTAAGAGCAGCCTGAGTTTGAATGAGGCATTCATCTCACATAAACATTTAAGTAGTACTTGTACATGTATATCTACTGTATCTTTCTTAAATTATACTGATCTTACCATCTCCAGAACACATGATTAAAATTGCTTAGAAACTGTATAGGGACTGATAAAAATGAAAAGCCTTTTTCTTTGTAAAGCAGCAGTGTCTGGGTTTCCAAGCCTGAATGCTAGTAGCTCTCTAAGAAGAACTACATGCTTGGCAGTCACTCTGTGACAAAGGGAAGATAAGAATCAGAGGGAAAACCCTATTGCAGAGACAGATGTGAAGCCTTAGAAATCTTTTTTTTTGTTGATATTATGGAAGAAACTGCAGAACCATTTAGGGGATATTTGGTCACTTCTCTCTTTTGTACTGTGATTCTTTTCATTGTCCTTGGGAGTTTGCTTCCAGATAAGCCTCCTGTAGGCTGTGGACTCCAACAATACAGCTTAACAAGCCTAAGCAAGTAAACTCAGCACTGAAATACACAACCTTCCGGGAAGTGCTAAGAAAATAAAAAATAAGACTAAGTTGCAGATGCAAGCGCATTTGTTCAGTTCATTGAGCAACTGGGAAGAAAGAATCTCCTTAGGAGTGATTTTTCTGAAAAAGTAACCAAATTTCATAGTCATTGGCATGCTAAAGTGCTACTGGTCGTTAAGGGGAAGAACATGTACAGTGGCATTTAGTGCTAGTAATCTTTTGATGAACAAAAATCAATTATTATACAGGAGCCACAGAGTGGGAAGCACTCAACATATTTAAACAGGCATGAAAAAATCTATTGAAAATCAAGAGCACAGAAGGGAAAATAAGCATTCCCTCTATGAGCTTAAATAAATATCCAGCCACCTGATACTGTCCCTTGCTAGTGTACCTATGGTAGTAAGGACAACAGGATGAGGCTGATGAACTGAAAACAGAGCACACACTGGTCTTCAAAAGCTCTCTATATCTCATTCAGAATGAGAATTTTTGTTATGATTTTTGGTGATTATAAATTTATATTTTAACAATTGAAAGTGAAAGTGTTAGTCGCTCAGTCATTTCAGACTCTTTGTGACCCTATGGACACAGACTCCCCTGTCCAGGGAATTCTCCAGGCAAGAATACTGGAGTGGGGATTGCCATTTCCTACTCCAGCAGATCTTCCTGTCCCAGGTATCAAACCAGGGCCCACATGGCTGGTGGATTATTTACCGTCTGAGCCATGAGGGAAGCCATTTTACAATTTTATGCTCATTTATGCTCATCTATGAAATCATCATAGATGAAAACATGATTCTAAGGTTGATACTTTAAAATTCCATTTTTAATGATAAATACAAGAAGCAAGGGAATTTTAACAACCACTGAATTTGAAACTCTAAAACCAGAGAGGTAATATAAGTAATATTCAGGAGATGGCATGAGTAGACTAGAGGCTGCAGAAGAGGCTACATAATTTCCAAATTATATAGCATCACACAATTAAAAGCTAACAAAAAGTAATTACATATTTAAAAATTGTTTAGAGCTTCTGTAAATGAACTCTTTCCATGAGATAACTATATTCTCTACCCATACAGTGTATTGGGCATACATTATGTTGTTGAAGAGGTGTAAAAAATATTTGTAAACTAGATGCTTAATCTCAATTCTAAAGAGAAAAAGTGAGTTAAGCTCCATTACTCTTGATTGTCCAGAAAGATTTGAGATTATGGTTTAAAGAAGCTGAAAGAAAATTGAGTGCTAAATTAGGAGAGGAGAGAAACAAGAGGAAGACCAAGGCATCCAAGTGAGAGTAACCTAAATCTTGGTCCCTGAGGAAACGTCTAGATGTCTGGGGACACACGTATAATGGTATCATGGAACTTTAGCATATGTGGTATTTCTGGATGAGAAACATTCTTTAAGTGAACAATTCTTAATTAAGATAATACTTTGTTCATAAACTATAACTGTTAGACTTTTCCAAGCTGGGACACTAGAGATTTCATTTTACAGTATTGGTTGCTTGAATAGGCTACAGATTGGTTGAAAAAACTACTGCTCTACTTTCTAGTTCTGTGGTCATGAGTAGATTACTTGGACAATCTGAATACCAGTTTTCCCACCTGTGGAAGAGTATGGATAATGCTGTCTAACTAAAAAGGTTATTATGACAATTAAATGAGTGAACCTATGAGTAGTGCTTTGAACACTGTCAAGCACCTAGCAGGCATGCCAAAGATGTGTGTTATTATTTTGGTAATGAACCATATTCATATAACTGTATTTAATGAAGCTGAGAAGTAGATAAAAAAAACTGGCCTCAGTCATTATGGTCTTCTTTGGATTTTGCAACTTTTTCAAAATCTTTCTTGCTTCAGGGCCCTTGCATATGTTGTTTTATCTGCTGAGTATACGCCTTCCCCCTCTCTTTACTTTGATAATTTCTTCTCAAACTTCAGCTCTCTATCCTTCTGCAGCGAAGTCTAACCCGATTCATCCTTCTACACCTGATCCTCGGTGTCACTCTTGATCATTCTGTAACAGGCAGCATGCCATGTATCTTTCTTTCATGTCCTAATCACAAGGGGCTTTGTCTGTGTGTGTGTGCGTGTATGTGTGTTTAGTTCTCCTTATGAATATTACCATTTTCTAAGTTTCACAAAGGCAGAGATCATTTCTATTTTGTCCATTAAATACAGTGGTTAGCATTAACCCTAGTGTATCATTATCTCTAAGTACATATTTTTTAAATACAAAAAGAATGATAAAAAATAAAATAAATAAAATCCAAGAGAAATGGAGCTAATTATGCTAAGCACACTGATAAGGTCAAATTTTTGAATGCTTCACTGTTTTTTTTTTTTGATACATAATAAAAATGTCAAACAAGAAGCATTAAGTGAACTTCTCTTTGTGAAGATATCATTATTTACAACATAGCCAGAATCTCCTCTGAGATTTTTAAAGAGAGAAAGTGACTAAATAACCATAGAATAAATCAGATGATCATACTTCTTTATAAAATATGTTAAGCATCAATAAATTATATCAAGCTGGCTTATAAAAATAAGGGAAATAATCTATTCAAATCTTTTCATAATTGTGGATACTCTGTGATCAGAATGTTCAGAAAAGGATTTTTCAACTAAGTGATATAAAATAATAAAGTACCTTTATTTTTAAGAAAAATCACAATCACTTTGAAACTAACACAGTGACATAGTCTAAAATATAAGCGACCTATTTACTAATATGTAAGCTTAGAGTGTGTTTCAGAATTGATCTTACATGTTGGTTATACGGAGTAATGATCTGAGGAATAGGTCTCAAACATCATTATAGATCAGAAAAAAAAAAAATGTCCAAGATCCAAACCCACAAATACTATTTTAGGTAAAAATAATTTTTAAAAAGTCTTTCTCTGGCTCTGACATGAAGCTAAGATTTAATACCACTTGTTTATGAACAAATGTAAAATTGTTTATTAGTGATAAAAATATTTGAATTCTTCTTACAAAATAACTCTTGAGTAATCAAGCAAAACTGAGAAATTGCATGGGTAGTCTAATCACCTGCTTTGTTTGAACAAGAAGTTTGCAATAACCTGCACACTTGAAAAAATATTTAAATACAGTCATTTGAAAGTTGTTTATTTTCTCTAATTTTCCACTTAATTAAATACCAATATTTTAAAATTTAATTTGACAAATACTTATTAAGTGCCTGCTATGCCCGAGGCACTTTTCTCTGACAGTGAGATCTAAAAAGTATAAAATTTGATTACTGGATTTGTATAGATTCACACCAAATAGAGATCACATCAACAGAAAATTTCTAACATTTAAAAAAAATAATGTATGGTAAGTAAAATGATAGAGTATTATGATACACATCTACACTTCCCTGCCTGCCCCAAACACACACAACTGAATGGAAAGATCAAAGAGTTTCACAGACAGCATGCAAACTGAGATGGATTGGAAGGATGAAAAACTTTTCACAGGAGAACTTAATGAAGTGGGCAAAGATGTGAAGCCATAAAATAAGTGATGCATTTGAGAGTTTGGCGGTATCAGGGAGAATCGAGAAAGTAGTATGGGTGCTAGTTGCTGAAGACAGATGCTCTTGCCCAGCACACTTTATTTTGTGAGCATTGTAGAGGCATGTATGGTATAAGAACAAGAGACTTAGTCAGATCCTAATTCTCAAAGGAGTGGTCAGTGATGTTTGGAGAAATATTGTACACATAAAATAATTCAAGACTAGTATAGTATTAAGCTTAAATAATATGAAGCACTGACAAGTTCTATATTTCAGGAATGGAGAGAAACATATTGCAAACAAAGGGAACGGGGCTAACATAATCACAGCAGTGAGCTAACCGGTTACCCTACATCAGATTTCTGAAAGGGAGAAATGGGAAATGAGGCTAGAAAGATGAGAGAAAACAAGACTGTACAAGGCTTTGAACAACAGAGTCAAGATTTGGGGGCCTTTTTAATGTCCAGTATGGACTCAGACAAGAATCTGTCTGCAATACAGGTGACATGGATTCAATCCCTGGGTTGGGAAGATTCCCTGGAGGAGGATATGGCAACCTGCTCCAGTATTCTTGCTGGAAACATCCTACAGACATAGTAGGCTGCCGAGCTATGGCCCATGGGGTCGCAGAGAATCGGACACAATTGAAGTGACTAAGCATAGCACAGCAGCAGGGACTCACTAAAGACTTGTAAGCAGAGAAGCAGGGAAAGACAGAATTAGATCTTCAACAGTGGACAGTGAAGTATATTACAAAGGGGAAAGGTTGTCAGCAGGAGGAAGTTACACTGTTACTGTAATTGTTCCAGCAGCGGGTTATGAGATCCAGGATATACTGGTAGAAAAAGAACGTAATAGTGTCCTGTGAGTACATTTCATCTGAGGACCATGGCTCGTGGATTTGAGAGTTAGTTTTGAAAAGAGAGGGGAATACAAAATTAAATTAGAGGGGACCAGAGAAGTTTGGATATAGTGGAGCAAATATTCACTGAAGTTCTTAGCAAAGGAGTGATTAAAAAAACACCTCATGAGCTTCTATCACCATCATTTCACGATCACCAGCTTGTTTCATTGTCAAGAGTCTTTAACCCAGGCTGTTTTATTTTGACATGTTTTAATCTAACATCCTGTATTGTTACTAAAAGGACAAGATTATGAATTCCTCCCGGCTTGATGTTCTACCATAAATCAAATTTAGAAATCACATAAATGTTAAAGGTGTGTGGAGGTTTGTTCTGGACATTAATCTCACATTCTTACTGACTACCTGAGGAATAAGAGGAATCAACATTGATAAACTTATTCTGTAGGTGAAAGTACTCACTAAATCATATAAAAGTTCCTTGCTTGTTCTAAAATTAAAATTCTTATTTGCAAAGGGCATAGTAGGCATACATGAACATTACTGTGATCTAATTAAAATATATAGTTGCAAGAGGGGTAAAAATATCTAGCTTATCAGTATTAATTTAATTCTGTTGGTGGTGAAAATATTTCTGACTTAAAACAGCACTTGTCATTTGATTTCATTAAGGAGATTAGTAAAGTAAAAGTGGTTTGCCATGATGGAAACAATTAAATTGAAATCAAGGTTAAAACATAATTATAATAGAAAAAATTCTGAAAAATAAATGGCATGCCGTCTGAAATTTACTTGCAGGAAATGAAAGCAGAAGCAAAGTTCACATGCAGCTTCTCACATAACTATATTTATACAACTGCTTGTCCATGTATTTTTCAAATCTTAACATTGACAATTTTTCAACAGCAACTAATTTTGTAAAAACATAAAGATCCCCAGTAATAGATAAAGCTGTATTAGTAATCAACATAAGCAGCCCAAACATTAATATAATTTACATCATTAAAGGCTAACAAAATAAAATTGTGACTAAATTAACATTGACTCATCCATTATACAGCAATTACTAAATAACTGTAAAATATATTACATTCTGTTCATTACTACTCCAATTATAATATCCTTTTCTATCCACTTCCATGTTTATCTACATTTATCTAAAAAGAATGGGAAAACTAAAACTTACCAAAATGGTAGTAACAATCAAAGAACGATTGGATAAGGAATCTGTGATGTTGGCTGGCTTTCCCTTTTGACTTTCTGTCATATTCAGGCCACTGGCTGGATCCCAGGTTCCAATCTATAAAATAGCATATGTACTTTGTAAATCATCCATCAGACACCTGGAGAGAGCACTGCATAGAAAGTTAAGACTGCTAACATTTATTATTCACTTCTGCTACATTATCTGCTGTTGCTGAAGTAAAGGCTGCTTGTTTTAAGCATGATTCACTGCTTTGTGAAGTGTGTTCAGCGAAGTGTGACATTAAAGAACAAAATGATCCATTGCATTTCTACAGTCAGTGTGGGAGCTTAATTTTCCATTCAAACTTTCATTCACCAAGATAAACCACAGTTGATGATACCTTGATGGTTGGAAACTCATTAACAGCATATATCTTTTACACTAATGGATCTATCTTATCCTCTCATTACAATGGTAACATGCCATATTATATGGACAAACCTAAAAGAGCAAGACCTGGGGATCCAGGATAAATTGATGGGTAAAGGCAACTTAAAAGGGGCATTAATTTGCATTCACAGCACCCCCAGTAAGGTGAAAGCATACCCCAAATTACCTTTGGAAGTTTTAAAAATATAGCTTTGAAGCTTTTAAAATGCTCCAAGAAAGGAGATTACAGCAAAATCTCATCTGGATAACCTATTCTAATACTACCACTTGTATCCTGTTCAGTGTGTATTTTAACTATTAGGTTGTTGCAAAAGAAACTGTGGTTTTGGACCATGAATTTGAAGTCATTATATCAGGTTCAAACACACCTTTAATAATCAAAATAGGAATGATTACAATCAACATATTTTTGCCAACCAGAAATAAATTGGTTTATTACTGTAACATAAAAATCCATGCTTCAGAATTCTATGAATTCTTCAAAAGCATTTTGACCTCCTGCTCATTGTGGAAGCATTTTCCCTGCAAAAAGTTGTTGAGATGCTCGAAGAAGTGGTAGTCAGTTGGCAAGATGTTTGGTGAATATGGCAGATGAGGCAAAACTTCGTAGCCCAGATGATTCAACTTTTATAGCATTGGTTATAAGATGTGCAGTCAGGCCTTATGGAGAAGAACTGGGCCCTTTCTATTGACCAATGCTGACTGCAGGTGTTGTGGTTTTTGGTGCATTTCATCCATTTGCTGAGCCTAATTCTCAGATGTAATGGTTTCACTGGGATTCAGAAAGTTGGCAGTGGATCAGACTGGCAGCAGACCACCAAACAGTGACCACGACCTTTTTTGGGTGCAAATTTGGCTTTGGGAAGTGCTTTGGAGCTTCTTCTCAGTCCAGTCACTGAACCGGTCATTGTGGGTTGTATAAAATCCACTTTTTGCTGCACGTCACAATCCGATCAAGAAATGGTTCATTGTGGTTGTACAGAATAAGATAAGACAACTCTTCAAAATGACGAATTTTTTTTTTTTTTTTTGCCAGCCCATGAGGCAGCCACTTATCAAGCTTCCCATTTTGCCTCAAAAGCCGAATAATCATAGAATGGTCAAGGCTGAGTTCTTCTGCAACTTCTCATGTAGTTGTAAGAGGATCAGCCTTCAGTGATTGCTCTCAGTTGGTCATTGTCAACTTCTGATGGCCAGCCACTGTGCTCCTCATCTTCAAGGCTCTCGTCTTCTTTGCAAACTTCTTGAGTCATCATTGCACTGTAATACTGCACCTAATATTAATAATACCCTCTGAAAGATTAAGCCAAATGCTGTCTGTGTTCAGACATATACTCAGAGAACACAGTTTACAGAATGATCTCCAGATACATATAAGTGTAAGATACAACTGTAAATGTAGATTGAGTGATTTACATCCATCCATCTGCACTACTGTATGTCATGTAATAATGATGACCACTAACAGAAAGCAGAAGCAAAGGAGACACAGAGTCAGTGTTTTAGTCAGCATTAACTTTTCCTCACCCCCTCAAACCTGGGAGTCACCAGTAGCGAAATTTGTCTTTCTTATGTCCCTAGCCAATTACCCAAACAAAGCTATAAATTATTAATTTTAACATAAAAATTTGTACATAAAAGCTTTCTCAATTACAGACAAACCCATCATAAGTTGAAAATATTGTTAAGTCAAAAATGCATTCAGTATACCAACTTACCAAACATTCTAGCTTAGCCCAGCCTACCTTAAACATTCTCAGAACACTTATATTAGCCTATAGTTGGGCAAAATCATCTAACAGAAAACCTATTTTATATAGAGTGCTGAAAATCTCACACAATTTATAGAATACGATATTGAAAGTGAAAAACACACTGGTTGTATGTCCAACAGGATGGTTTTAATGGTACTTGTTGTTTACCACAGTTATAGAGTGGCTGACTGGGAGCTGTGGCTCACTGAGCCACTAGCATTACAAGAAATTGTCATACTACATATCACCTGCTCAGGAAAAAACAAAATTCGAAGTATGGTCTCTACTGAATATGTATCACTTTTGCACTATCATCATTATAAAGCTGAAAAATCCTAAGTTGAGAACTGCCTGGAGATTAAATTATTTTTAAAGTGACATTGACTTAAAAGTGAAAGTGAAAGTCACTTAGTCATGTCCAACTCTTTGCGACCCCATGGACTATACAATCCATGGAATTCTCCAGGCCAGAATACTGGAGTGGGTAGCCTTTCCCTTCTCCAGGGGATCTTCCCAACCCAGGGATCAAACCCACATCTTCTGCCTTGCAGGTGGATTCTTTACCAGATAAACCACCTACCTAAATATGCTAACAAAGATCTCATTGGTTTAAGTCAAAATTAAATGTTTTGATCTTTTCTATTTTCTTTACTTTTTACCATATGTGTACTTTTCGATCTCTCCATTTGCATAGCTTTATCAGTAACTTTTTAAGGTATCTATTCCTTTAATTGGAGTAGTACAAAAGTAGAAACTAACAATTTCTGTTCTTCATAAGAACAAATGTCATTCTAATAGTTGTATATAAATGTAGACCCCAGTGTATTTTTTTTCAATAACTCATTTGGGGATTCAATGTAAATGTATTTAATAATGTAAAAAAATCTTGTCATATTTTCTCATATTTAATTTTCTTCTTACCACTAAAAACTATATATTTCTGATATTTTTGTCAATAAAGCAAAAAAGTCAAATAACTTAGTAAGGGGAAAAAAAAGAAAACAATCTTGATTCAGTATTCTTTCTAAAGTAAATTATATACTGGTCAATTAAATTACTTTAAGGCCATGACTACCTTGATGTCACAAAGAGACTAATTACAATTTAGTTTCAATAATGAAAGGTTTTCAGGGGCCAGAGGGGTAATATCAATGTGTAAAGTAAAAGGGCATGAGCCAGTAGTAAGAATTTCTAGACTAAAATGTGCAGTTTTAAAATCTCAAAAAAAGTCTCAAGGCAGAAAAGCAACTGGGGCCCACTAACCCAACCTGCTCTGTCTGCTGTGTGCCTTGGGCTGTACACCCAGAGTAAGTACTTTTTTCAAACCTCTAGCAAGGCATCACCAGAGTTAGTAGGGGCCCTGCTGAGGACCTGGGTGGAGGACAGTAAGGATGTCAAACCTAGAATTCCTGCTGACCTGCTTAAATTGTTTCAAATTCAAAATCACTAAAAAAAAAAAAAAAAAAAAAACCCATATCAAAATGAAAAATGCCCTGTCGCTAAATAGACATCTGCAGACTGTATTTTGCAGTGACTGGCACTTTTCTGACCCTGATCTATGATTAATACCTATTACACATTTGTCCCTTAGATTTGATTGTCTTTTTGTTTCCCCACTATTGGCTAAATAGTTAGATTTTTTCAGACATATAATTCTGTTAGCAAAGCGCTGGCAGGCATCATTTGCCCAGTGTCATCTGCCTAATGACAAGCTTGACCACTAAGTTTTTCAACTTTCTAACCAAATCAATAATACTAAATATTGTCCATTTCACTTACTGTTATCTTCCAGGATTACACTTACAAAAAACAAGTTAGCTAAATGTTTACTCATCTAAACCTACTAATCTAGGTTCATTTTCTGTTGGCTGATTTTCTAGCACTCTTTGGATGAAGGGGTTCTGGCTCATGAATCCATAATAACCTATAATCATAAATATTAGGTATCCCTCTTTGTAAGTCTCAGGTTTCTGCACAGAATATTAGAAAATTTCAGAAATTTCATGGTATAACAACTTAAATCAAATAAAATTTTGCATGATTCCCATATTTTTAAGTCTCTTAGAACTGTATAATTAAAAAATTTCTATTGATTGAAGAAATTGCCACCAGTGGGGCTTTTTGCTTTGTTTTAATCGCAAGACCCATAGACTAAATCAAGACAATCTTTTTTCTTCCAATCTACTTTCAGAACCATGATTTTTTCATTATATGATTCAATCAAGTCATTTAACTTTATTTTCAGTTTCAAAATTTAATAAAGATATCTAAGTACTCTTGACCTCAAAGAGTTATATTAAATAGAGTAAGTCTGTTTGTTGGTTTACTTGAATACTTCAAGTTTACAGTTATCTTCCTGGTATAGCAACCCTCTCGGACAACTTAAAATGTCATGGTTTGGATAAGTCATAAGTTCACTTTACTTATAAGCATAAAATTAGATAAGTAATACTAAAGTACTTCAAAAATCAAAAAGAACAATAGAGAACCATGGGACTACTCATTTTTCTGTTTTATGTTCTGAACAGTTCTTAAATTTGCTCTTCTTCATAAAAATAATGCATATTATTGATATCAAATTATAAAACATACAAACAAATAGAAAGAAGAACATCAATTTAAACTTGAAGCTAGGCACATACCCATGTCAATCATAGCTAATGATTTTATGTATTTTCTTTAGTTCTTTTATCTTTACATGTATGTTCCTTACATAATTTCCAACATAGTCTTGTAGGTAATCTCCCAGACTCCGAAGGGTGTGTCAGATCACGAGGATCCTATGACATCTCCACAACTTATCATCAGCAGACTGGGGCACATTACTTCTCTCCACCTCAATTTCCTCATCTATACGTTGGGAAATAACTTTGTCTACCTCAAAGAGCTTTTGTGAGGATCAAGTGATAAAATATTGTAATGTTGTCATAGTGAAGTCGCTCAGTCGTGTCCGACTCTTTGTGACCCTATGGACTGTAGCCCAACAGGCTCCTCTGTCCATGGGATTTTCCAGGTAAGAATACTGGAGTGGGTTGCCATTTCCTTCTTCAGAGGATCTTCCTGACCCAGGGATCAAACCCGGGTCTCTTGCACTGTAGGCTGACATTTTACTGTCTGAGCCACCAGGGAAGTCCCAATGTGTTTATAAGTGTGCTGCAATTATTATATAAATTAATACATTCTATTTCCACACTATTATGAGTATTTTTTTCTAGAATTAAAAATTAATCACATTCTAACTTTTAATTATAAAATAGGAACATCATATAAACATATCACAGTTTACCTAAGGCTGTTGATGTTTGACAGAAAATCACATAATTCTGTAAAGCAATTTTCCTTCAATTAAAAAATAAATTTTAAAAATAAGGCTTTAGTAAAACAGTTATTTACAAATATTTGCCCACATGTTATAGTATTTTAAAAACAGATTCCTGGAATTGGAATTACTGAGCCAAAAAAAAAAAAAAAGAGTCAAGATTGTTAGTACATGTTGCTATAAAGCTTTCCAAAACTATTACTGTGTTCATTATGATCCACTTGACCATATATGGTATAATAAAGCTTCCTCAAAATTCATCTTCTACTTTTTTTCTGATATACAATGGGTTCTTCATTTCTTTTTTTATTAGAGTACAATTGCTTTATAATATTATATAAAGCAATTATATAAATTGTGTAGTTCTGCTGTATAATGAAGTGAATCAGGTATATGCATGCACATATACCTTCCCTCTGAACCTCCCTCCCATCACCCCCATCCCACCCATCTAGGTCATCGCAGAGCACCAAGTTAAGCTACCTGTGCTATCCACTAGCTTCCCACTAGCTATCTATTTTACACATGTAAATAGATGTGTACACATGTAAATAGATATACACACACACACACACACACACACACATATATATATGCCAATCCTCATCTCTCAATTGTCCCAAGCTCCTTCCTTTGCTTCTCTACTTGTCCATTCTCTATGTCTGTGTCTCTATTTCTACCTGCAAATAGGTTCATCTGTATCATTTTCTAGATTCCACATAAATGTGTTAAAATGCAATATTTGTTTTTCTCTTTCTAACTTACTTCACTCTGTATGACAGGCTCTAGCTCCATCCATGTCTGTACAAATAATCTAATATTACTCAGTCATCTTCTACTTTGAATACTTTAACTTACATAATTGAATGATATTTTAATAGTTTATGACTATTGTCTTTATTTCTAGATAGAATGTTTTATCATATAAAAATAGCTTGCAATTCCAAGTAATCTATTTTATTTAAACTTCTAGTATCTAATATTAATCATTCTTATATTTTTAATGTATTTGCATTCGCTGATAATTACCTATACTCACATTTTCAACATACTTCTCATTTTATGGGCTTCTTTATAAGAAGCTCATCAAAAATGTGTTTAATGCTCTATTTTTTTCTCCCTGAATCTTGCTCTTAGCCTTACTCTTTTCATATTATCTGGGTTTCACTATTTCTTTTCTACTTCTGGATTTTTTGGTAGACTTTTCTTTTCCTGTAGTAATCTACAAGAAAACAAAGTTTTCAGTCTACTAAATGGGCATTATCAACATTTGTTTAAACTTTTACAATCATATTATAAAATCAATATTGAATCATAAATATTAAATGACATCTATGAAGATTCACTACTTTGGTTCATTCTGCTATACACATACTGATTCATAGTTTTAGTTAAGTCCGTCTAGGGCTGTGGACACTGCTTCTCGTTGTCTTTTGCTTTTTTATTACATATCACTCTAAGGGAAAATAAATGCACTTTTTAATATAGTCTTTAAAACAATTGTTCATGACTTTGCATGCTTTAATTGCTCTTAATGTTACAAGGATTTCTAGCCACAGTTTCCTCTTTGTTGGGGAACATTTATCACTGCTCTTATACAAGACAATTTATTTGTAAAGGATATGTGACATGCTTCTGTTGGCAGACTTGAAAATGTTTTTTGTCATGCTCCTATACAAAAAATTTGACTAAATAATGACATACTGTGTCATAGCATTCTTCCTTCAAGAGCTCCGTAAGTCTTATTCAAGTGTTCTAATATTTAGTGTTACTAAAAACACTGAGGGAAGCCCAATATTTATTTCTTTGTTGGTACATATTTGGTAATTTTTTAATTGAAAGTTTCTAGGATTCTCTATTTGGAATTTTTAATTTATTTTTAATTTATTTTTAATTGAGGGGTAATTGTTTTATTTATTTATTTAATTTATTTTTTCCTTTACATTATCATGTTGTTTTTGCCATACATTGACATGAACCCACCATGGGTATACATGTCTCCCCCTTCCAGAACCCCCCTCCCACCTCTTCCCCGATTCCATCCCTCTGGGTCATCCCGGTGCACCAGCCCTGAGCACCCTGTATCATGCATCAAACCTGGGCTGGCAATTCATTTCACATATGATAATTTACATGTTTCAATGCCGTTCTCCCATATCATCCCACTCTTGCCCTCTCCCATAGAGTCTAAAAGACTGTTCTATATTTTTTTAAATCGAGAGAGAAAGAGAGAGAATAATTTATTTTCACTACAGTTGCCTGAAATAGCCATTTCTTCATTTTCTGAAGGTGGATTTTATCAGATTTAGAATTTCCCTAAACTATTTATGTGGTTATGTTTTCTATACATGCTATATTCTTTATACATATATATATATTTTTTTTTCAATCTGCTCAAAAGCTTTTATTTGAATTATGACCTCTAACCCTGACATCTCAATTAAGATGCTCTTTTTCTTCAGCGTAGGAAACGGCAACTCACCCCAGTATTCTTGCCTGGAGAATCTCAAGGATAGAGCAGCGGGGCAGGCTACAGTCCATGGGATCTCAAAGAGTCGGACATGACTGTGCGACTAACATGCACACTTTTCTTCAGCTGCTTTGTTGGATCTCCATTTGGGGTTACCACAGACAATAAGGTATGCTCATGCCAAATGCCTCTCACATCAGTGTCTAAAGCTAGTCAAAGCATGTGCCCTACCAAGATTTAGAATCTAGTATTGTTGAATCATAGAGAAAGAAAGGGAATTCCAGAAAAACATCTACTTCTGCTTCATTGACAATGCTAAAGCCTTTGACTGTGTGGATCACAACAAACTGTGGAAAATTCTGAAAGAGATGAGAATACCAGACCACCTTACCTATCTCCTGAGAAATCTGTATGCGAGTCAAGAAGCATCAGTTAAACATTACATGGAACAAATGACTCACTCAAAATTGGGAAAGGAGTATAACAAGGCTTATTGTCACCCTGCAGTTTATTGGGCTGTAAAGAGTCATACATGACTTAGTGACTGAATAATACAATGAATATTTACTGAATAAATGACTGAATGGAATAAGTGAACAAATTATTGCATAATGAAGACTTTCAGGTTTTTTAAAGTCTTTAACTTTCTACATCTATTTGTTCATTCAGCAAATATTAAATATGTGTGCATGTATGTTCGGTGCTGTCTATTCTTTTATATTTATAGATTTTGCTTTTCATATTTTGTTCTGTGTGTTCTGGTCAAGCTCTCCCTTAACAATATCTTTAACTTTAGGAATAATATGTACATATCTTTGCTACTTATTTGCATTTTTCCTAAACTACATCTCATGTTAAAATACATATTCATAAGAATTTTATATAAACACACTGTGCTTTATTTTTTATATTTCTTAGGATTTTAAAAGTTTCTTCATATATTTTTGTGTGGTAAACTACATTTTCTCTTTTGTTGCTTTGATTTATTTTCTCATGTAGAAAAACATTTATTTTCAGATGATTTTAAAGTTATTTATCTGAGTATCTCATTAATTAGTTAATGCTTTATTTATTTATCTTTGTTTCTGACAGTTTTCTCAGTATAAGTTTTCTTTATTTTGTACTTCACATTACTTCTTTGGCTGAGATAATGTTTTTCTTTCCTCTCCTGAGATATATAATTGTTTGCCTCATCTGTAATTAGCATTTTGTAATTTCTTCTAAACATGTATGTTAGTACTTTTCCTTGTGAGCAGAATCAGGGGGACAGGTTTTTTAATTCTCTGTGGAATTTGAAATAATAATTTTTGACAAGTATACCAAAAACTTTCTCAGGTAGAAACAAACATTTCCACCTGGGTGTAAAATATTAGTTTTATATGAAGTCAAACTCATTTAAGGTTAAGAAATAATTTATCCACTAAAAAACATTTGACATCATAGAATCTATCAAAATTCTATTTACACTCTCTTCTTGGCATTTGCTAACAATATAACCATGGATGCTGGGGAATAAGGAAAAGAGTGAAAGTTTTTCATCACAGAACAATGTAAAAAGGAAAAAAGTCTCTGATTATATATAGTTTTTACTTAATTTTAGACAAATATATCTTGAGCAAAGAGCGTAACTGGCAATTTCTAAAGAAGGCCTGTCTGGTGATCATGAGAAACCACACTATACATTATATATGGTCTTAGTACAATGTCAAATCTCTATCAAAAAATAAGGTTGCTTTAAAACAAAATTCTTCCTATTAATAAATGAATGATATTAGAACATTCTCTAACACCATAGATAAAAATACATTAAAATATACTAAAGACCTAGATATAAGACCAGAAACCATAAAACTCCTAGAGGAAAAAATAGGCAGAACAATCTTTGACATAAACATAGCAATATATTTTTGGATATGTCTCCTAAAGCAAAGGGAATAAAAATAAAAACAAACAAATGGGTCCTAATTAAACTTAAAATATTTTTCACAGAAAAGGAAACAAAATTATCAACAAAACAAAAAGGCAACCTACTGAATAGAAGAAAATATTTGCAAATGATATGACCAATAAGGGTAGTTAATATATATCCAACATTTATAAGTGTTAGTTCTCAGTCATGTCAGACAAGATCTTTGTGACCCCATGGACTGCCAGCCTCCTCTATCCATGGAAATCTCCAGGCAAGAATGCTGGAGTGGGTTGTCATTCCCTTCTCGAGGGATTCCCGACCCAGGTATTAAACCCATGGCTCCAATACTGCAGGTGGATTCTTTACCTGCTGAGCCATCAGGGTTCCTTAAAGAGCTCATTCAATTCAAAATCAGGAAAATAAATAACCCAAATAAAAATTGGGCAAAAGAACTGAACAGACATTTTTCCGAAGAGGAAATGCAGATGGCCAACAAATATATGAAAAGATGCTCAACATCACTATTCATTTTGGAAATGCAAATCAAAACCACAGTGAGATAACAACTCATACCTGTCAGAACTGCTATCATCAAAAAGAACACAAATAACAAATGTTGGTGAGGATGTGGAGAAAAGAGAACTCTTGTACACTTTGGTGGGAACGTAAATTGGTACAGCTACTGTGGAAAAGGTATGGAGTGTTCTCAAAAAAAAAAAACTAAAAATAGAACTACCATAGAACCATCAATTAGTATATATCGAAAAAAGAAAAAGACCAAACCAGAAAACACTAATTCGAAAAGATAAATGTACCCCAGTGTTCACAGAAGCATTATGTACAATTGTCAACACATGAAAGCAATCTAACTGTTCACCACAGATAAACAGACAAATAAGAGATTTTATATATATAAATATACATATATAATTATTATATATACATATATATATTTACATACTCTCTCTCACACACATGCACAAACATGCAGGGACCAAAGCTGTGTCTCCTGCATTGGCAGGTTGTCTCTTAACCACTGAGGCACCAGGGAAGCACCAATGTAATTTGGTGGGCTGCATATTTCTCTGTTAATTAGTGCATCTATTCTTTCTACATAATTTGTAAACTCA
Organism: Antilocapra americana; assembly: GCA_007570785.1. Lineage (NCBI taxonomy): Eukaryota > Metazoa > Chordata > Mammalia > Artiodactyla > Antilocapridae > Antilocapra > Antilocapra americana. Next base: position 44,747,771 of record ML662442.1, read on the forward strand.
GGTTTCTCAAGCCTACATGGAACATGAATAGTGGGCACTGAGTTTTTTCAACATAGAAGTTTTCTTATTAAGTATTACAGGTAAATTAGACAGTTTTTGCCCTCATTTACTTCACCCCTTCCAATGTTAGGGCTTCCCAGTGGCTCAGCGGTAAAGAATCCATCTGCAATTGCTGGAGACACTGGTTCAATCCCTGGATCAGGAAGATACCTTGGAGAAGGAAAAGGGAACCCACTCCAATATTTTTGCCTGGGAAAGCCCATGGACAGAGGAGCCTGGTGGGCATAGGGTCACTGTGCATAGGGTCACAAGAAAGTTGGACCTGACTTAGCGACTAAACAACAACAGTAACACAATGCAAAGAACTCCTCAGTTAATGACTTTCCTAAAACTGTCTATCAACCAGTTAACATGGGTCTGGAGTTTCACCATTTGAGAAATACAGCATTAATATGAGAACAAGAAATCAATAAGTATATAATGATCTCACAGAAAGGGATGAATAATCTAAATAGACTTTTTTCATCACTGATTTTTACTTTTGTTTAAGACAAAGTCTAAACATAATTAAAGAGTTAAGAGACAGGTGCTAGTTTTGATTTTTAAAATAAAATTTGAATCAATGAATTTATTGTTCTCAAATATAACTGTGACAATATTAAATTAAGGGTCATTGTTTTGCAAGGATAAAAATGTACTTCAGAGATGACTTTGAAATCAAACCAATGCATTATAATTACATTAGGTACACATGCATGCTACTTGCTAAATCGCTTCAGTTGTGTCCAACTCTTTATGACAGTTATGAAGCAAAATAATAACAACAAATACACTGACACAAACTGAAAAATATCAATACAGTTATGAAATTTGGCATGTAATGATTCTTTGTATGACTCAGACAAATTAAACAGTTAACATCTTCAAAGACAGACACTAAGTTTGGGTCCTTCCTAGGATGAAGTTTTGCTTTTCAAGAAGCAAATGACACATTTATCACAGGTGTAAAGATTGTTGGTCAACATCATCATTATCATTGCTTTCCTAAAGGGAGGGGGAAAAAAAATCTCAGTTCCTAGGAAGGTTAGGGGTCATTGTTGCCATGGAAACCAAGATGTTTGTACCAAGTGTCATCAAAGAGAGAAAGATAAAAACTGCTATGCATTAGGTGTTTACAAATCTATTTAAAAAAAAAGTCCTCAGTTATCTAAGGCAGAGTTTCAGATTTAGATAAATTTTGGATTGTAAATCCATTCAGATATCTTTTCAGAGGAGGTTAATGATTCTTCTGGTAAGAGAAAGTTCAACACTAAAATTTTATATTGAAATTACCACTCTTTCTTTAAAAATATATATATTCTACAAAAAAAATTCTTCAAATGCACTTTGAAACATGTTCTCTTCCTGGAATATATACGTTTGTAAACTCAGACTGGCAGAGCCTCACTACTAAATCTCACTCTTTCCATATATTATCAAAATATTTGAGTTTTTAGCAAGAAGACTATGGATTGCTGACAGCAGTTTCTCTACCAATGGGTAAAAATTCAAGTAGTGAATACTCAGAAAACACAGATTTTGGAAGTTGAATCTTCACTTGATAGTAAAATATAACAAATTCAAACTTCTACAGTCTTGCAAATATGGGTCATCTTGATTTATTTATATAAATTCTTAATTTTGTAGAAACTGGCAAACATATATTCTGTAAGATGGCTCTTGATAACTACTTTTCTTTCTCAAGATTGTCCCTAAGGGGCTGATTTTATTCTAAAAGCATGCTGAGGCAAACACACAGCATGATTGTTCATAGGCCTGCACCATTTCTGGTTAGAGAAATGTATTAGTTTGATCTTTGTGTTTTTTCTAGATTAATATAATATTAATAAAACAGCCACATTTCAATAATGATTTATTAGGCCTTTCCAATGAGGAGACAGAACATTCTACTCTCTAAGTTCTATTTTAATATATTAAATATCACATTTAGGAGACTATCAGAAAAATAACCAGAAAAGACAGGAAATTCTGATGCTATGGAAAGGGCAAAAGAGGTACACAATTATGATTTCAGTTTAACATTTCTATTTAGATGAAAATATCCTCAAGTATAATAAAAATCCATTTAAATAACCAATAAAATATAATAGCAAGAGATTGATTCTTTTTTTCTTGGAAAGCTTATGAGGTACATAGTTGTCACAAAGAACATTCAGTAAGAAAATTCAATCAGGTGGTAGGATAAAAAAATTTTATTATTGTACTTATTATTGTACACAGTTTCTTGGAAGGAATTCTTTTTAAAGTCTAAGTGTTTTTTTAATGGCCTTTAGATAGCTCATTTTGCAATGGAAATGAACCATTATCATGAACTGTCATCAACTCAGTTCAAACCTATTTTGTGTAAAACCTTCCTGTTTTTGCTCTAACCAGAATATTTCTGATGTCATATTCTAAGAACCATCTGAATATTTCTTAATTATCTATTACCATTAGTCATGTTTTTGTTCCATCTGATACTGGTCTTTCCTAAAATATATCTAAGTCTCAGAGTACAAGATAAGTAAAGTCAAACCATTTCCAATGGTAAATCATATCCTAGTTACATATCCTTTAAAAAATCTATTAATTTTATTGTCAATTATGAATAAATTTGTATATCTCCAATGTAGCATCCAGGTGAAGGGTCTCCTGTTTATAATTATAGCAAAGAATGTGGAGGGAAATGGATGGATTCTAAAGGTATTTTGAAAGTGGAATATACAACATGATCTTTGAACAAAAGCTGGGAAAATCATTTATTGTGATTTTCCTTTTTGTATTGTTCTTAATCTCAATTGTTGTTCAGTCGCTAAGTTGTGTCCAACTCTTTGCAACCCCATGGACTGCAACATTCCAGGCTCCTCTGTCCTCCCTGATCTCCTGGAGTTTGGTCAAATTCATGTCTATTTAGTTGGTGGTGTTATCTAACCATCTCATCCTCTGCTGCCCTCTTCTTCTGCCTTCAATCTTTCCCAGCATCAGTATCTTTTCCAATGAGTCAGCTCTTTGCATCAAGTGGCTACAGTAGTGGAGCCTCAACTGCAACATCAGTCCTACCAATGAATATTCAGGGTTGATTTATTTAGGATTCACTGGTTTGATCTCTTTGCTATCAAAGGGATTCTAAAGAGTCTTCTCCATCACCCAAACCCAAAGCATCAATTTTTTACCACTTAGCCTTCTTTATGGTACAACTTTCACATCCATACAACACTACTGGAAAAACCACAGCTTTGACTATATGGAACTTTGGAGGCAAAGTGATGTCTTTGCTTTTTAATATATTATGTAGGTTTGTTATAGCTTTCCTTTGAAGAAGCAAGCAGCTTTTAATTTCATGGCTGTAGTCACTGTCTGATTTTGGAGTTCAAGGAAATAAAATCTATCACTGCTTCCACTTTTTCCCCTTCTATTCACCAGGAAGTGATGGGATCAGAGGCCATGATCAATACCAGGCTCTTAAAGAAAGAAACTGTCCTAGCATTGCCTGAGGGAAGCAAAGTAATTTACTGTCTTATACCCTTAATCTTCCTCCTTTGTTTCAGAGAAAGGACTGCCATGTCCCAAGGGCTTTTTTGGACAGAGGTGGTTGGATGTGTATGCAGTATTCTTGACCTTTGTTATATCTTACCAGGCCCATCTGTGAATGACTATAGGAACAAAGAAATTAGCACCTCCCCTCCCGAAGCTGACCAGATCCAGGAAATGTTTGACTTTACCCTTTGAGTATAAAAGAAGTCTGATCTAACTCCTGGCTTTTTGAATAAAGACATTATTTCTTGCCCCAATTAAACCCAAAATAAAAATAATAATAACAGATGTGACTGCTTGTTTGTGCAGTACTGGTGACCCTTCTTATAACATGACTAATTGGGGTGGGTCTTACCAAGGTCCCTGGTGAGATTAAGGAGGAGCAATTCACTTTGATCTATGATTCCTAGCTAAGTGGAAAGCTGTACCTAGAGTAGCATTTTAACCCCAAGTTCAGCTCCATTAACATGTTTTACTTTTCTCTGTTTGTCAGAAGTATACCTGTTCCTTCCTTCACAAGAAGCTCCACAGTCACAAATATCAGAAGTATGTATTATACTGCCATTAACTGTTTTAATCCTAAGATTAAAATCTGAGAAAACAATTCAAAATGTATCTGTTTAATGTACATAGAAACAAGGGGTCTTTATTTTAACATATGTGACTATCCAATCCTTTGTTATAATTTTATGAATTCATTTATTATTGGCAGGTTTTCTTCACTAGAGTATAACCATTGTAAAGACATAAAATAGATGTTTATTGAATATTTGTTAGGGAATTAAGTGATTAAATAAAGTCAAAGATGACAAGAATCAAAAAAGAGGCAATAGCATGAGGAGATAGGATTGAAGATGGTTAAAATTCCTAGCTTTATTCATATTAATGTAGTATTTTTAGGTTCTTTTAGAGACCATGATATCTTTTTCTTCAGCCAGTACAAGAGAGAAGTCCATTTCACTCAGCTATTTTTGAGATTGGGAATTTGGCATAATGAAGTTGGGTGGAAGGATGAAGTTCATACACTTGTGATAGAACTGGAATTGTAATATAAGTCTCCTGAATCACCACTTACTGAACCTTTCAAAATGTGAACTCTATCAATTTAGGAACTCTGTCTCTTTCATCTATGAATTGGTAACTATACTATTTAGGAAAAGATAAAGGTAAAATCAACAAGACTTACGAGCCTTCAGGAGGCAAATATTGCTATTACCCATGATATAGTTGAAGACACTGTATTTTAGAGGGAATAAGAAACTTGTTTGTAAATAGTTAATGGTGGAACAAAGATTTGGGCCCAATTCTGTTTGAATTTAATCCTTGACCTATTAATCAGTCTACTAAATTAAAAAATGAATATCTTTCACTGGTTTCTCTGGTGGCTGAGAGAATCTGCCTACAATGAAGAAGACCTGGGTTCAATCCCTTGGCTGGGGAGCTCCCCTGGAGAAGAATGCCTACCCACTCCAGTATTCTTGCCTGGAGAATTCCATGTACAGAGGAACCTGGCAGGCTACAGTCTGTGGAGTCACAAAGAGTCAGACACAGCTGAGCAATTTTCACTTTTCATTCCTACAATTTCAAAGTCATGTCTGCCATAATGGCATTTCCTAAATATTTCTACTATTTGGAAAGTAGTGATTAAACTAAAATATTGACTAAACTAAATCCCACTTCCCTCTTTTAGCTGATGACTTCATGTACTAATTTTCAAAGGTTCTGAAACCATTTGATGTGAATTCTTAGTTCCTTTTCCCTATAGCTAACCTTTACCCACTCTCAGGACTTTATCTGTCTTCTCGGGAGATTTGTGCCAATTTCATTCTAAAGTAAATTTCCTTTCCCAATTATTTTTCTTCAGTGTTTAACTTCTAGCTCTATAACTAGCTCCTTCCATTTTTGCCATATAGGCTCTACCACTATCCCTTAAAAACAGAGTCCCAATATTCTGCTCTTCTTTAAACTAACACTGATGAAAGTTCAGTTAACACCATCTGTCATGGTTTATTCTAAATTATACTCTCAGAAGAGTTTCATGGCATCATAGTAAAGTTATTCCAAACTATATCTTCCCAAGCAACCCACAGGACTCCAGGCTATTCTGTCTTTGAAATCACAATGTATACATTGCAAATAAATTGCAATTATCTTGACAAGGTGTTCATGGTATGACACAAACCAACATTTTAGTTCTATTTCCCACTTCTACGGTATGTGAGAATATCTGTGTGTGTGTATCTATATATATACACACACATATATATATGGCTCATGCTCAGTCATGTCCAACTCTTTGTTCCTGTACACTGTAGCCCTCCAGGCTCCTCTGTCCGGAGGCGTGGGTTGCCATACTCTTCTCCAGGGTATCTTCCCCATCCAGGGATCGAACTCAGGTTTCCTGCATTGCAGGCAGATTCTTTACCACTGAGCCACCAAGGAAACCCTATGCATATATTATATATGCAGAGTACATCATGAGAAACACTGGGCTGGGAGAAGCACAGGTTGGAATCAAGATTGCCGGGAGAAATATCAGTAACCTCAGATATGCAGATGATACCACCCTTATGGCAGAAAGTGAAGAGGAACTAAAAAGCCTCTTGATGAAAGTGAAAGAGGAGAGTGAAAAAGTTGGCTTAAAGCTCACCATTCAGAAAACTAAGATCATGGCATCTGGTCCTATCACTTCATGGGAAATAGATGGGGAAACAGTGGAAACAGTGTCAGACTTTATTTTGGGGGGCTCAAAAATCACTGCAGATAGTATTTGAAGCCATGAAATTAAAAGACGCTTACTCCTTGGAAGGAAAGTTATGACCAACATAGATAGCATATTGAAAAGCAGAGACATTACTTTGCCAACAAAGGTCCATCTACTCAAGGTTATGTTTTTTCCAGTAGTCATGTATGGATGTGAGAGTTGGATGGTGAAGAAAGCTGAGCACCGAAAAATCGATGCTTTTGAACTGTGGTGTTGGAGAAGACTCTTGAGAGTCCCTTGGAGTGCAAGAAGATCCAATCAGTCCATCCTAAAGGAGATCAGTCCTGGGTGTTCATTGGAAGGACTGATGCTGAAGCTGAAACTCCAATACTTTGGCCACCTCATGTGAAGAGTTGACTCATTGGAAAAGACCCTGATACTGGGAAGCATTGGAGGAAGGAGGAGAAGAGGATGACAGAGGATGAGATGGTTGGATGGCATCACTGACTTGATGGACATGGGTTTGGGTAGACTCCAGGAGTTGGTGATGGACACTGAGGCCTGGTGTGCTGCGATTCATGGGGTCACAAAGAGTTGGACACGACTGAACTAATGAATTGTACTGAACTGATATATATATATATCTCAAATAAAACATTATATATATATATATTCAAATAAAATATTAAGTGCATATAAATTATCAAATGAATATATATGCATATGTGTGCTCAGCCATATCTGACTCTTTGTGGCTCGATGGACAGTATCCCATCAGGTTCCTCTGTCCATGGAATTTTCTGGGAAAGAATACTGGAGTGGGTTGCCATGCCCTCCTCCAGAGAATCTTCCCAACTCAGTGATCCAACTCAGGTCTTCCGCACTGCAGGCAGATTTTTTAACAATCTGGGACACCAGGAATCCCAAGAATGCTGGTACTGGTAGCCTATCCCTTCTCCAGGGGTTCTTCCTGACCCAGTAATTGAACTGGGGTCTCCTGTATTGCAGGTGGATTCTTTACCAGCTGAGCAACCAGTGAAGACTGTATATGTGTACATATATATATGATCAAATGAAACATTATGCATGTCTTTCCTATATTGTTACATCTTTTAGAAAAGACCCCTTCTTTTGATTCAATTTCCTTCTTTAGTTTCCATCTATGAGTGATGTTCCATGTTCAACTGTTAGGTGAAATATAACAATATCTCTAAAGCAATATTATCTCAAATTTTTTTCTAAAGTCCTTACCAAAATATCTATGTTAATTTGTAGCTTTCAATAAATCCATCAAAAAATATCTAAATGCATATATTAAAAATATAAGTGAACTTTTATTAAAATGATCTAAAACTAGCGCACACACCCAAACTCTGTACATCACCTCAGTTGTATAAATAAAATCAAGGAAGACAGAGTCAATGTAATGTGTAGCATTCATGTTTATATCTAATTTACTTGTGTACATTAATTCATACATTTCTCTTAAATATGACCCAGCAGTGGAAACATGTTTTAGTATTTAACCGTTTTATATGGTCTGCTCTAAGTGAGAAAGTCTATGCAGGCACATGTGATTATAAGCTACATATACAAAGACTCATATTATGACAAATATCTTCTAATTAGGATTATATTAATATATTAGTATACCTTATATTAAATTAAGATTACATACATTATATGCAGAGAATTAGAAAAAGCTGATGAGAAAATAAAAACATATCAAATATCTTAAAAGACATCTTTATCTTTGAGTTCTAATTGCCAATTATTATGTCCAATATAATGAACTGAGAACAAATTTCTTAGAGTTACTCAAAATTTAAATGTCAATGAAATGTGAATACAACAGGAAATATTTATATCTTCATTAGGATATGCTTATTTAATAATTAAAGTAAATAAACTGAATGTTTCAACTACCTTTTCCAGACCTTCTTCCTTGAGGCTAATCACATCCAAATCAAAATCTGTTCGCAAGCCATTGGTTTTGTTGAAAGTTATTCTGCCTGTGAGGCCTTCCCAATGTGCCTGTGGGGAAAACAAGCAAACAAACAAAAACCATAGACTATTAAATATGTAAAGGATGAGAAGATAAACCTTGTTTTGTACAAGCAAAAAGAAACACTATTTTTGTTACTTATAAATTTACACTGCTGTCCATTGTTAATATTTAATATTTTATTTTCTTCTGAACTTTGAAGGATGTTTCTTCAAAATATGCTACCCAAGTCTTAGGAGAAATTTATTGTAACTTTTTCATTTTAAATACTGCATTTGTCAGGTATTACCTTCCTTTATGAGAAATTTGTGGCTTATGTTTTAAATAGCAAAGCTCTTTCAGCAAAGTGAGAAGAACTTGAAATAGTCAATATCTCACAGGGGATTACAACTAGAAATACTATTATAAATACCACTCCTAACATCAAACTAATACAAAATAAATATTTTATTACAATTAAAGAAACTGAATCTAGGAAACATTTTGTTATATTACCTCAATCCTACACTTTACACTTAGAATAATTAACTTATTGCTTTATTTTACCTTGTGTGATACTGGGAGAAATGTATCAAAATTACTTCACATCAATGTACACTTCCTATAGGAGCATCCCTTCAGGTAGAAAGAGATGAGAATATAATAATCTACATACACAATGGATTTATCCCTCAAGAGTGAGCAAATATCTAGGTTTTATAATATAAAAAGATTTCTTATTCTGCTGGTTATATAGCCCAAAGTATGTTATATATATCATTTGCAAATAGCTTGGGAAAATAGTTACTTGTGAAAATTTTAACTAATGTAATATATACTCACAATTATGTTTGAATATATACTGAGACTCAAAAGAGGTAATACCCAGTAGATAAAGGGTAATGTTTCAATACATATTACAAATGGATATAATTATTACTATATTTCTTAGGCTCCCTGTGTTCCTTGGATACTTATTTGTAGAAATTCTAAAACAATTTTAGGCTAACAAATTATAAGTAAATTTTTAAAAAACTATAATACATATCTCAGTGCATATTGCAAAAGGTCATCCCTGGGATTATCAAGTGTCAAAAGGTGTCCAGTAAGGAAGGAAAACATTTTTTAACTTAACTTTTTCCAAAGAAAATAATTGTGGGCAGTGAACAAAAATCTATAGTAGTTTAAAACTAAGAAATGGGATCAAGAAGTACAGAAGCAGAAGTACAGAATAGTACAAGAAATCTGGGTTAAAGACAGCACAGGGAAATGCACATCAATGAAACTGTGCAACTAACAAAACCAATCACAAATTAAATTCTGAACTTTCCAGCAACCATCACAAAGAATAAAATATGATGAAAACACAAGATACAAGATCCATAATGTAAGACACATCATTTGCCCAGAAGAAACTCAGCTTTTCCTGGTACTGAAACCTAATAGAAGTATCTCTTTTTGGTCTTCATAAGAGAGACCCTATGTGATTTAGTGCACAAGATCCTCAATAAGACCCTACAAGGAATACAAGAGCGAATTACAGTTTCTTAGAGGGCTGTTTGACACACACCTCAATTGTTAAGTGCTTCATTCAGAAAAAGCTCTTCTTCAACTAGCCCGACCAATGTGCTACGTTAGCAATCCTCTGAGACTTAGTTGGGTACCAGAAGTAAACGCAGGATGTGGAGTAATAAGAGAACAGTATGCTGTTACAAGACTCTCATTCCACCTGTCTCAGAGTTCAGTAATAATTAGACAAGAAACTCACAAATATTCTTGCCAAGGTCCTGATGATTCTTCATTATCATTCTGTTTGCACTTTTATTTTTATGATACATAATTTATTCTATGATGAGCTGATGATTTCCTTTAAGCAATAAATGAAAAATCTTATATATGGTAATAACAGCTTTGACTTTTCATAGTGAAGATTAAATATTCATAGTTAACCTTTCATATAAAAACTCATAAATCAACCGTACCTTAATAAAAAATAAAAAACTCCTGCTGTATCAAATAAAAAATATCCTTAGCTGACAAAGGAATTTCCTTCATGAGAAGATGAATAGGAAGAATATGTGTGTGAAGTAAATGTGTGAGTGTGCATGTTTGTGTGTGATCTTTAAGAATTCTCCCTTTTTATCCGTACTGTGAGCATACTTGGTCTTAAACTGTAATAGACATAATTAGAAATGATACATGGCCATAAAAATGGTTGTACTATGGAACATGAAGTAAACTTTGCACTTTTATGACTCTATATATTCTGTTTATGTTAATGCTAATACAATTAAAATAACTAGATGTTATACTTAGGAACCATAGCTCTAAAAAGTAATTCTTGAAAATGTACAAATTGGGTGTAATTTAGTGTAGTGTGGAGGGCATTCAAGTTAAAAATTCATTGCATATTTTGTGACCTACATTATAAATATTCTTTAAATATCTATTTTTCTACATAAATGAAAAGTAAGACAATCGGATGTGACTGAGCAACACAACATACATAAAGATTCTGAAAGGTGAAAAGCAACAATGTCATAAATCATAGATCACTGATTCTCTTCTGTTCACACAATTCATAGATATTTTGTCGTAATCCATTTATTTATCATGTAATTTTTCCCTTTCTTCCATATTATTTAGTACAAATGCTAATTTTGCTTGTAGGGGAAAAATAAGAAAGCTTAATTTAAAAGATACAAGTAAAAGATTACCTGTGAGGGAAACTGCAATAACCTCAACTCACTCAACTTGAGGACAAATGAGACAGAGCAGAGGTACGTCTCCTGACTCACCTCTTTAATCAGGCTCATGAAGCGGGTCCCAAAGCGCCAGGGTTTGTGGCGATTGCACTGTAAGGAGCTGACTGTCATCTGGGGGAACTGCTGGACACCCACAGACACCACGTGCACAGCGTCATACATGAGAGCAGCGTCAGTCTGAGGTGAGAGAAAAGGAAAGCGGTGTCAGTACAACATGGGAAACCCATGATGGGGCGTTTGCAAGTAGAGATGAAGAACCAGTGAGAGAAGTAAATACCCAGTGTTTCTCCATGTAAGGGAGAAAACAGTAGAAGCTACTGTGACCAAATCCCTTCCTGGGCTCCATTAGCACATCTTACCTACCCTCTCTCTCCTGAAGTGATAACATAATTTCATATCATCCCACTCCCTCTACTTAAGGAGGAAATGTGCGCAGACATGCATTATTTCTTTTTTTCCCCCACCCTTTGTCTCTAGCTTACTCTGTTCCTCTGTACACATGTGTGTGTGCGCGCACATACCCAAGGCATGCAAATATGAACATTTTTAATGGTTCCTTAAATTACATATTGTGTATAAAAGTAAATGAGTAAATAATTTCCTTTCATAGAAAGAAACAAGAGATTTGAAGAGATTTACCTAAAAAGCTTAAAGATATAAACCCTAATTTTTTCTGCAATTCAGCTTTTCAAAAGGTTCAGTCTCAGAAATGATGATACAGTTTTGAATCTCAATACACGCGTTAATCCCTTTTCAAGAAACTAAGCTTAATCCCCTGTACTGTTTTCTTTTCCCCAAATTTCCATATGAATAAAAGTTCATTTTGGCTTCTTAAGCAAAATGAATATGAATTCTACTGTGTTTGCACCTGCTCAAATGACTGGCCACTTTAGAGGTGAATGATAAAAAATAAACTGTTTATAAGTCATAACAAACCAGAGGCTCAGTGACTGTCAAGTGCTGTGTTAAATGGACCCTCACATTGTGTTTGACGGCTCTGTGCCAGGCTCACTACCTACAGAAGAGAGCCACACTGACAATGCGGGTAGCAATGAACTTTGGGCCATCTGCTTGGCATGCTTTGGAATAAAAGCATATACTTCCTCTTCTCATTCACACAATTAGTGAGCTGTGAAATGAATTCCAAAATGAATAGGAACCCTGTAGATTATAGCGTTTGCCACAGTACAATACGAAATGAGTACACACAGTAGCTTTCATGCAAATGGATCCTCAGGAACTTAACCACATAAAATGGAAGGCGGCTAAAAGGCCCAATGCAATGACAGAACATAATAATAGCACCATTTTATAGTTCATAAATCTTTGGGGAATATAGCTCAGATTCATAACCGTCATTTGGTAAATACCAGCTGACTACCTTCACTCACTGAGGGCTGCAGAGTGAAAGCTTGAGGAGTGCTGTTGATACAGGCACACATCATGAGCCTGAGGAGCAGGCTGATATGTATCTTGGGCCTGAGTTCACACTCAGAGGACGTATCTCATACACCACGCTGGTGGTTATAAAAAAAATTACCAAGATGTGAAAGACATGTTTGATTTTAAAATAAAATGAATTTTTAAAAAGTCACTATCAGCAAATGTATAGAGATATGAACACTTTAAGAGACTACTAGAGAGAAGATAAAGGGCAATTCTGCAAGTTGCACCACAAGGGAATTTTTTAAATATCCATGTTCTTTTTAGCCTAGTAATCTCTCTTGCTGGGATTTGCCCTGAGAAAATAAAAGATAAGAACAAAAGCTACACACAGTATTTGTTTTAATAAATAACAAAGAGTATAAATCAATATGTTCAAAATAAGGAAACACAGAAAACCACAATGATACTTTATATAAAAGTTAAAAATCATGTTTTAAAAATTAATCATTTAGATGAGAAACTGCATGTGATATAAAGCTAAATGTAAAAACAGATTATACAGAACTGCATTTCCAGCACATGTGTACTTAACATATATGCTATTTATTTCTCACAATAATGATTTAACAAAAATATTGATACTCTTTCCATTAACTAACAAAGTGATACAACTAAGAAGTGGAGAGGCCCAGATTCAAACAGCCCCATTGGTCATAGAAAGTATTCTTAAACATCATACTGGACATATACGTAAATAACAACAATAACAAAAAAATTAAAGTGAATAAAATACACTAAAATGATACTACTGATTACTCTTGGGAGATAGCAGTGAGTAAAATTTATTTTTTTCTTCTTTTTCTTTATTTTTTACATTTTCTTTTTTAAGATGGAGGTTTACTAAATACCATTGTAATTATTCCCAAGATGAAATTTTTATCTATTGTCATAAAATAACTAAAAGAACACAATCTATGATATTCCTACTATCCTGCCAGGACTTACCGCCTTATATGATCTCATGTGACCTATATGAAAATTGTAGAATAGTATTGGAGTTTCAGCTTCAACATCAGTCCTTTCAATGAACACCCAGGACTGATCTCCTTTAGGATGGACTGGTTGGATCTCCTTGCAGTCCAAGGGACTCTCAAGAGTCTTCTCCAACACCACAGTTCAAAAGCATCAGTTCTTTGGTGCTCAGCTTTCTTTATACTACAACTCTCACATTCATACATGACTACTGGAAAAACCATACCCTTGACCAGATGGACCTTTGTTGGCAAAGTAATGTCTCCGCTTTTTAATATGCCATCTAGGTTGGTCATAACTTTCCTTCCAAGGAGTAAGCGTCTTTTAATTTCATGGCTGCAGTCACCATCTGAAGTGATTTTGAAGCCCAGAAAAATGAAGTCTGACACGGTTTCCACTGTTTCCTCATCTATTTGCCATGAAGTGATGGGACCAGATGCCATGATCTTAGTTTTCTGAATGGTGAGCTTTAAGCCAATTTTTCACTCTCCTCTTTCACTTTCATCAAGAGGCCCTTTAGATCTTCACTTTCTGCCATAAGGGTGGTGTCATGCGCATATCTGAGGTTATTGATATTTCTCTCAGCCATCTTGGCCACCTGATGTGAAGAGCTGACTCATCTGAAAAGACCCTGATGCTGGGAAAGATTGAGGGCAGGAGGAGAGGGGGAAGACAGAAGATGAGATGGCTAGATGGCATCACTGACTCAACGGACATGGGTTTGGATGGACTCTGGGAGTTGGTGATGGACAGGGAGGCTGGTGTGCTGCAGTTCATGGAGTCGCAAAGAGTCGGACATGACTGAGCAACTGAACTGAACTGAACCTAATCTATTAATAAGATGAAAACACTAGGAAAGAATTTCACCTAGTTAAAAATTTGAAAATGATTATTAGTACATAATTTCATCTTCTGGATCAGAGTGTATACTAGATGACAATAAAACCATTTAAGATCTGTGATTTTAAATGTAATTGCAAAAGGGAAATAATATTTATTAAGCTATAAGGTAAAGATAAATATTAGAGAAAAATTATAGTTAAAAAGTTGCTGTTTAAATATCTTCTTGAATTTCCAGTTTAAAGTAAGTTGATATATTATAAAGTAATAAACAGAACTTGTGAAACTACTCTCTATGATATTTTCATCTACTTAGGGTGCTTTTTTCATCCTACTTTTAAACTAGTTGCTTTATGTGATAATATGGAACTGTTTTCCATTTAGACTTGATTCCTGTCAGACTTAACTTTACTATCTTCTTCACAAAACTGTACATATGTAAATTCTTTCAACTTTGAAAAATTTTGAGAAAGCTCCAGCTTATCAAAAATGTTTTCCTTATTTTCACAAGAATGCATATGCTTGACAATTTGCCTTAATTTAGTAACATTAGTAATGTTCATTCAGTATTTACTTTGAGTGAGGCACTTGCCCTAAATCATTTCCTTTAATTCTTATGACCATCATGCAATTGGAAATTCATTGATGAATTTAATTCCTATATAAAATAGGACGTTAACACAGAAGACAGTTAAGCAACTGATCTGAAAATCATAGCATGTAGAGATGGAGCTGGATTTGAATCTAAAAATACTACCCAGAGTTTACCTCCTTCTCTCTAGTTTTCTGTTCAGTGTTCAACTTTTAATAAAGGAAAACAATTTAATGTTTCAAAATATAAGAAATATCAATAAGCACTTGAATACATTAATATATATATAATTTTTGATAAACAGTAAATATTTACATAATGAAAATGCACTATAACATAAGGAAAATAGATTGTGGAGAATTGGTAAATAGAAATTGACAGCAAATAAATACACTGATGTATAAGACTGAATCAATAATAGGTTAGTTAGAAGGTTAGTATTAAATAGGAACGAGATTATGAAAGAAGATTTATTCTAGAGCATTTGCTGCTTAGTAGATTTTCACAAGGCAAAGGTCCAAGCATATCTTTTAAGATCAGGCTGAAGAGGTATCTCTACTTCCAACTCTAAACTGTAGAGTTTTATTGAGCTGTGCTCGCTAAGTCTTCCACTCTCTCATATTGACTCTATAATACTTTGCCTTGACTCTTCTCTAGAGGGAAAATATGAGGAAAGATGGGAGGAGTAGAAGAGAAGAGGAGAAAAGTGGAGGAGATACATGGGCCCATTGCGTTGTCAATATTTTATTAGGAATAATATTACTAACAAGCTATACTGCACACTTATTCTGTGCCACACAATTGTGTCAATTTCTTCACATGCATTTTGCATAGACCCTATATTTTAGCTGATACTACTTTTATCAGAGAAGAGAAAACTGAAGTTTAGCAAGTTTGAAGTCATCCTCTCAAGGTCTCATCACCTTGATAAACAAGATTCAGCCAAAACTTAGCTCTTAGAACAACCTTCCAAACTCTCATAAAAAGATTGGCAAAAATAGACTCAGACAAAAGATTTTAAAAACAGGATTCAGACACAGTCTAACTCTTAAAACCACTGTCCTAACTACCATAACCAATTCCCTCTCTTAAACCAAATTCCCACTGAAACTATGACAGGCAATGGATGGGAAACGGACAGCAGTGGATCTCATATTTCTGGAGATTCTGCTGAATACCAGAAAATTATGACCCATAGAGCCTATCTTTGAGCTGAGATTCAAACAAAAGTTCACATTTGTCTTCCAGGTCAACTTTTTTTCCTTACACATCATAGCTACCTCTAAAAAAAATCTTCAGATACATAAACATAATGTGAATTAACCAAATCAATTAAAATAGAGTATGTGTATAATCTGGTTATTAAAATCCATAGGAGGGGGTTAGAAAAAGTTGTAGGTATTTAGATCCTAAACTGCAAAGACAAAAGCTAGGCAGAGAAAAAAAAAATCAGCAAGGAAGACAAAACAATTTATCCTATTTTCTCTCTTTCAAGTATAATTACCTGTATATAAATAGATCATACTTACTGTGTGGAAAGTTATAATATCTGTTCACCCTGGGAATACAGCCCAGAAGGAAGTGCAGTCTAGGCAGGTACAGTCAGATCCAAGTACAGCCCTCCCTATTTCACTGCTAGGTCAAGCATCTTTCAACAGCTATATGAGCCCCCTTGAGACCCTATCTCAGATTAGACTGGAGTTGGAACTTTTTCTTTCCAAAATAAGTTAGTTAACCTACAGAGCATGTCTATCAGCCATAAATTTGTTTCGCAAACCTTTAAAATGGTGCACTATAGTCCCACACATTTCAGTAAAACAACAGTGGTCTTTTTAAGTGGATAGCTTGAAAAGATCGCAAGTACCTTCTCATACATTATAAATATGCATTAACCATCTCCCTAACTTATTGCTGGGTTTATCTTATACCCAGTCTAATTACTTTTAGGCATGGAGTGTGTAACGGGGATGCAGGCGGAAGAGTGATGAATGCTAATTTCTATGGTTGAGCTATTGCCACAGAAATTGGTTTAGTCACTCCATGCTTTTTTTGTCTATTTCAAGTAGCCTCATGTCTGATGAGACTGTAAAGCATTTAAGGAACAGTGAAATGTACATATGCTTACATTTCTTTAATGCTTGGAAAAAGTCCACTGCATATTTTTAAATAATTGAAAACTCAGAGAGATTAGATGCTCTCAAAAGTTTCAAATGATAAAAATTACCCTTGCCAAATACTTTTGATTTAGGATATATGATTAAAACATTTCAAATAATGAAAACAGAAATATTGATGGGTTCTATGAAAAGCTAAAATATTTCTATGTATTTAAATTTCATCTACAGAAGAATCTGGTACTAAATGCTAGTTACCAAGCATGTCCATGGGAAGTGCATATGTTATTTCAGTTTCTGATCACTATAATCATCATCATTAAACATTTTCTTTGTAAAGTTCTGGGATAGATGTTCTAGAGTTATAAAAAATTAAAACAAAGCTTTTACTTGCATGAGGGATGAAGCAATTAGTTAGGAATGAGCAGTTTTGAACTACACAGGATCAAGGAAGCGAACATCATTGTATTAAATTTCTTCAATACACTCAATACACTAAAGACTTCTCTTCACAAAAGCTATCAAAGGTATTTACCTTTCTTCCCAATAGGGAGGCAGCCTTTTGGAATGCTCTGTCCCCTAGGAAATAATGCTTTGGGGCATCCCATTGAGTTTTGCCTGGGAGAAGTTGTAAAACCAGCATTTTCCAATTTATTTTCTCTTGCCAACAGATTTACATTTATGACGATGTCTTTCTGCTTAAGCAGTTTTTACATAGCTGGGCTCTTGATCTGGGCTCCAAACACACACAACATTGTATTTAATAATTCACATTTAAATGTAACTAATCTTAAGAGTGATGTGATATGTGATATATATAAAGTATATATATATATTAGTTACATATATAACATGTGACTAATCTTAGGAGCATCGCCATATCTTGATTGTAGCGATGCTTATATGAGTATATACTTAGGTCAAAACCTAGCAGATTGTACAGCTTAAATATGGCAACCATAATACATCAATTTTACTCTAATATAGCTATTAAAAACTGGTCATGCATTTTTCTGGGAAGATGTTTTGTAGATTTCATTTTATTCTATAGATATTCTAGAATCCTCACAAATGAAGCATCACTGATCTGCATCTTGTTTCCTCCTTGAACATTCTACTTTTAATAAAATTCTTTACATTTTCTCACATTTTACCTTCCTTTCTAGACACAAATATCTTTTGTATAATAATCACACCTCTTTTCATAAAACTGTGCACAGTATTCCATATATTGCTTCACCCACGCTTTTTTACTATGGGCATGTATAAAAGCATTTTTCAGTAAGTTGATGATTCAACCCAAAAGTTCATTTACACCATAAAAGAATAGGCATTAGGAAGCTCTGAATAACAATCACACTTTGCCGTCTAGCTAGAATGTATTCCCTCCCAGAGGTACAGTGAACCAAATCTGCCAGCAGCTCAAATCTGGGAGGAATGTGAGTGCAGCCTCTGCCCCATTTCTAAATGAATTTATAGTAACAGCTTCGTGAACACATTTATCTTTCCATTAAATAAGTGCAGGCAGGTCCCCTTTGAGATCTGAATGCTAGCTGGCAGGTGGCAGATCTATTCTGCATCTCAGATTTTGCTCATTTCTGAATTCCCATCTGAAGTATGATGCACAGCACAGAGAGCAGCCTGGTTGGTCTAATACAAGGAGTTTAAGTTTATGAATCCTGGCTATTTCATTGACGTGATCCTTTTTCTAAAACAAATAATAAAAAAATACTTAAATCCCCATTTACCTTGTTTCCTCATTTTCTAATTGGAAATGAAAACTGATGATCTGCCATATCTGTCCCTTGTTGGAAAAAAAAAAAAGTCACTTTTATAAACAAGATAGTTCCAAGAGAAGAACAGTTAAAAATACTGACTCTTCTATTAGAAGATGTGACTATTAAGGGTGGTGGAGAAGGGACTAGATTCTGACCTCTGGAGCTTCCTCGCACAATCAGCACAAGCCTAAATGGGACAGAGAATCAGCCACCCCTCTGAGCAAGGGTGAGGGTCACACATGGAAGGCAGGCTGGTGTTCGCCCATTCAGCTGGCACACTGCAGCCAGCACTCTGCCCGGCACAGAGCAGGTGCACAGTGGCGAGTAACGAAACCGAGGGATAGAAGAAGAAATGCCCTCAGACCCAGTCGGCAGCCAATTGTCAGAGACAATTCTCCCAGTTACACTGCAGCTGTCATTACGCTTACTGTGTTGCCGGCTCTTTGTACTGCTCTGAAACGGAGTTCTTTACCAGCAGCTGCCTGGACTACACAGACGGCATGAGATAATACATTAAAGCAGTTTGCACAATCCCTGGCTCGCGGCGCATAGGCAGGTGTTAGATGATGATGATGATGATCGCCAGAGAGCGCTAATCTCATCAAGATGGATCCTATCCCGAACAAGGAGCCGGTTTAGAAAGTAGAACGTTTCAACCCTTCTGCACCCACTGTTAGCCTAAATGAGGGAACAGGCCTCGTGCTGTTCAAGAGAGCAGATCAAGTTCTGGAGGGAGAAGGAGCAGGAAGGAAATTAACACACAACAACAACTTGATCCCTATAATGTGGTGTGTACACAATGCCACAATTCAGTGCTCAAAAAAAAAAAAAAGTTCCTGAACACATACAATATCTGACAAGTCTAGAATTTAAATATAAGTGGTAAAATATTACATCATCTTGAATTTTGTTGCTAATTAAAGGATTGCTGTTGGACAGATAATTACCCATCAGCAATGTGAACCTGGACAAATCTGCCTTGCAGTTTTTTCTAGTCTTCAGTTTCTCCATCTGTAAAAGGAGGGGCAGGAACCAGGTGATTATTCAGGTGCTCTGTAGTTTACATTTGCACGCCTAGAAAACATCATCTTTCATTTTTATTTTATATTGGCCTTTATAACGCAATCATAATCCTAATTTATCCATCTCCTCCCTATAATTCTTTATGTTTTGTGTACTTTTTCAATAAACTTGAATACCAGCATTTCATACACATATATAAATAAGGGACATCAAAGTTAACTTTTCTTCAGTCATTTGTCTGTGTTCATACTCTACCCATTTCCTCCCTGATCCAACAAAATCTGCCAATACTTGTATTATAGTTTCTTTGTTGTTTCAACTTTACTGTTAAAACTTCTCATGCACATTAAACCCACCTTGGTTTCCTGATACTCTGCAGAGAAAAACTAAAGCTCTTTCTGTTATTCAAAGTAATTTACTAAACTATCCCAGGATTTTATGTTTTGTTTCTCTTCACAGTTAGGATATGGATAGATATGCCTGTTTTTTATGTTTTTTAACTAATCAGAATGATGCCTGTATTGCAGATTAGTTGAAAAAAAGGAGATTCCAGAAACTGCATGGTAAAAGCCCTTTAAAAGGAATATAGATTTTTGTAGTTACCTATATGGCATTCGGTACCCATGAGGGCTGAAAAGGGATAAGAGCTTAAAGGAAATATAAAGAGAAGAGAAGAAGAGAAAAGAATAGAATGAGTTCAGTATTACAGTCAAATTGATGAGTTAGGAAGAAAATTCAAGTTCAGCAAAGCTTTGAAGATTAAGAAAAGGAAACAGTACTGGATGATGGTGTTGCTGGGATTCAGAAAAAAAAAAATGGCCTGGTCTAGGATTAATGCAATGAGTAATTAATGGATCTGTTTGTTTGGTGTTCCAGTAAATTTGTGAATTTAAATAAGTCTATGTTTTCTCAAACCAATACTCTCTGTCTTAGGCTTTAAAAGCTGCGCAAAAAACTGCGGCAGCAATTTCACCTATTTTGAATAGGCAATCTAAGTGTTAATTTTCAGAGTAAGAGTTTTCGTTGGCTCTTTATGTTTCCATTATAAAATTTTCTATTATACAATTTCAATCTTGCAAGAATTCTTGCTGGATGCAGTTTCTTTAGTAACAGGCAACAAGATAATTTTACAAAACAGCATTATTTCTCTGTAAGCCTTTATATCTTTATAAGGTATGAAATTCAGTCCATGGGATTTTAACGTTAGAATTCTGAAAGCTTTAGATGACTATTTTGCATTCTTTCCAAGAATTATATATATTCATCTCCAATATTTTCTATATAATTTGCTTTCTTTCCTACACATATCTTTAAAATGCACCATTTCCCAAGCAGAAAATCCTATTTGTTTTTACTGCCACACTCTCTAAAGTACTTTAAACATTTATATACAAATTCCAAGATGTTTAGATGTTTCTCAAATACCATGTAGAGAAACTCTTCATTTTTTAAATATAAATGATTAAGGAACAGCTGTGAAGCAGGTTAGAAAATGCCAACAGGTTTTCAATTAAAAGTTTCATTTAACTAATGTAATTATTCTTACCTAATTAAATTTTTCCACTAAGATCAGTCCATTGAGATATCTCATTCTCTTTTAAAATGTTCCACGAAGCTCTTACTAGTGCCATGAACCACACTGTATTGATGGGATTCTTAATGAACTCTCTAGCAACAATGCACTGGCCTTAATAATTTAGGTCCTGTTAAATCCTGTCTGCGCCTTTACTACATTTGGAACTGCTATTGATCTAGACAAGAGTCAATATCAAGGGGAAGTATTCTCTGCATCTCCAGCATATGTCCAGTACATCCAATTATCCTGATATTTGGAGCTCAAATTAGCTTCTTACATTTAAAAATTTATATTCCTCAATATTGCTTATATTTACTTTTCTCAGTGTAATGAATTAAGGTCGATTTTTTTATGCTGTTAACAGACTGATTCTTTCTGAGATCCAAGAATATGCAAACCAAAAATATACCAGAAATTTCAGTTCATGTAAATACTAGTTCCAAATGCCTACAAAAATTGAGAACCTGATACTTTATATATTATTCACCCAAACCAAAAATTAAATGATAGTTAAGATCTATTTTAAGCATGATTTGAAGAATAATGTTGAAATTTATATCAATGTGTGTATGTTAGTCGCTCAGTTGTGTCCGACTCTTTGCAACTCCATGGATTGTAGCCTCCAGGCTCCTCTGTGCATGGAATTCTCCAGGCAAGAATACTGGAGTGGGTACTAATTTGCTTCTCCAGGGGATCTTCTCGACACAGAGACTGAACTTGGGTCTCCTGCATTGCAGGCAAATTCTTTACAATCTGAGCCACCAGGGAAGTCCTTGATACAGATATTTCTGAATAAATAAAATTATATCCAAATAAATTATACCAATATGTGTCCAAAACAACTTTTTGTGCTCTTCTTGTGAGTCTAGCTTTTTATATTGTGCTCTGTGTATAAAATTGTAATAGTAACTTCTCATAGGGGCTTCCCTGGTGGCTCAGTGGTAAAGTCTTCTGCACTGGCAGAAGACTTGGGTACAGTCCCTGTGTTGGAAAGATCCCCTGGAGAAAAAAATGGTAACTCATTGCAGTATTCTCGCCTGGGAAGTCCCATGGACAGAAGAGCCTGGTGGGTTTCAGTTCGTGGGGTTACAAAAGAGTCAGACACGATTTAATGACTAAATAATAACAATAACAACTTCTCATAGAAATGTGAAAAAAAAAAGTAAAGTTTCACAGCAATCTAATGGGACTTACAGCTTTAGCTTTGTAATGTATTAGTCCCTATTGGAAATCATGCAATCTTTCTTAGCTTCATTTTTTTCATCTTTAAAATAAGTAGAATAATGATATATTTCACATTTTAAGGATCAAATTAGATAAATTTAGAAAAGTGAGAACTATAAAGATTTTAAATGTGTCATAATTACAGAGTGGGGTAAGTGAGAATCTCAAGAATGTTATCACCAGTAATATCAATTTAGATTAGGATGAAGTCTTTGAGAAAAAAAAAATTGATTTGCATGTTCACATTTCAGTGTACCTTAGATCTTAATGTGAAGATTTCCTGTCTCTTCACTACTTTAATAACCTGGTTGATTCCTACTTTGAAAATGCATTGATTTATTGTTTTTATTGCCAAGAGGAAGTGCCTTTGCTTGCACACTCTTGGGTCTCAGGACTATCCCTTTTCCCATATGAGCATATGCTTTCACAATTATCTTTTTTATTTCATTTCTCTTTATGTGATTTATAGTTTGATTCACTCATTCAACATTTATAAATAATATTGTGTTGCTAACATCGAACACAATTATGAGTTGGGGTAATAAGACTGAGAGGTTAATTATTTAGACAAACAAATCAACATTTTTAATATACTGCCCCATGATGGGTAAAGGAAAGTATCCAGTTGTGTCTGGAGCAATGCCTATCTATTGATATGTCAGAAAGTAGGTACTGTATGAAAAATTTTTCTATTAGCACTTACAGGTTCAACAAACAAAAGGAGTGGGGAAAAGCTTAGAAAGTAGAAATTGGAAAGGATAGTAGGATCAAGGGAAAAAGTCAAACCAGAATTCTCACTGATTTTTTTGTTTTTTTAAGATTATTTCTTGTTGTTTAGTCACTGTGTTGTGCCTGACTCTTGCGACCCTATGGACTGTAGCCTGCCAGGTCCTCTGTCTATGGGATTTCCCAGGAAAGAATACTGGAGTCGGTTTCTTTCTCCAGGAGATCTTCCCAACCCACGGATCGAGCCCACATCTTCTGCACTGCAGGCAGATTCTTTACCGCAGAGCCACTGACAAGTCCTTTTTACATTTATACTTTGTTCATATCCTGAGATTCCTAACATCTCCTTTCAAGACAAATTATGCTTGTTCTTTAATAAAATAGATATTAAAGGGTTCTCCTAAAGTTGAGTCTTTATATATCAGTTCATCTTATAACTGATCTAAACAGGAGATTAAAAGAATAGAACATGGAACTAGGAAGACCAAGAATATGATTTTATTAAAATAATGTAACTATGTTGATGGGATTCTATTATTCTGCATTCTCAGCATCTCTTCCTATTACAGCAGAATATTTTTCCCCTCCCAATTATTCCCTGATCCAGGCTCCTAGATCTATGTACTACAGGCCTTATTGATAACTACCACTGCTTCAGGCATGGCCAAGTTAAATCCAGGCCTTGTGAGGGAGCCACTGGGAAACACATTCCTTCTCCTGAAGCTCTGTACCTGTGTATATGAACTTTCGTGGTGCCTCTGCACCCTGTGTCTGAGGGCCGAACCAATACAAATGAAAAAGGAGGAGAGTGATGGAAATTAGCTTGTTTATGACTTTGTGACCTGGAATCAACTGGATTCAACTGTATCTGAAGACAGATTCTCTTGTACTCATGAGCTAGAGATTCAACATGCTTTCCTTTTGCTATTAACTAATTTTCAGGGAATTTTAGGCAATTAGATGGAAAGAATCTTGAATGATGAAGGTCTAGGCTTTGGTTTTCCTCAAGGCAAAATGTGATTACTACTTCCATCTACTCACAGAGTTGGGATATAAATTTAGAAAAATAGGAAGATATATGCAAAAGAGGTCATATGTAATATTACAGATGCAAATACTAGAAAATGCAATAATCACATTAAATAAATTCACCAAATATATAATTACTATCTTCTATTAATAATTCTTAATTCTTTGTAGAGAAACACGTAATATAGTAGGAAATTTGAGGGTAACTACTAAGATATCTACAGTATTGGGAATTGGTTACACTAATAAAAACACAAAATGGAGCAACTGTAAGATGTATACACTCTGCTTGCCAAAATTTGTCTCAGTCAACACTACAATTCCTACTGTGAATTATACAGGTTCAGGGACAATCAGAATGTGAATTGAAGCAAAAAACTTTAATGGCACACTGCTGAGAACATTATTAAGAAAGAAATCATAGAGGACTCTGAAACCAAATGTAAACTAACCCTCTGCAATGCCCTTTTAGTCAGTAGGTTAATAGACTGACATCAAAATTGGAAATGACCGACTAAACTGTATCAGTTAACTCTTGACATTTATACTTTTGAGTTTTATACTGGATGAAACAAATTATAAATCACAAACCCAGACATAAAAGACTTTCCTTACAACCTTTTTCTGTATATGCTGAGTCCTGTGCCATTCAGGAAATTAATTCAAAGCAGACAAAGAGCAAGAGGTGAAAGTGATACCACTTTACTCAGAAGAGAAAACAGTTTGATAAACTTCACCTGATGGATTTTACAACTGAATAGTTGTAGCCAGAATAAGACTAGAGGGTGAGAGTCCGAGACTCAGAGGAAAACCAGAAGGAACAACATTTCCACAGAAATGTTTTAAAAGGCATAAAAAATGATCATATGAAGAAACAAAAAGAAATTTAAGAAGTGATGAGGCAGTAAAAAAAAGAATAGCCTAAGCATTCTGAAGATAAAAGAGCTTAAAATGGTTTTCCTTCTTAGTTGAAAGAGAAATTTGATACATTTCTGAGGAAAAAATTTAAATAAAAAGACATTCAGAATTTAACTTTATCCTTGAGCTTAGGTCATTTATAGGAGTTCTATAAAGCATGCATTGACTCAAAACTCAACTGATGGCATCTGAGTAAGTACAGTGAGCCTCAACGCAAGGCTGTTAACCACTGAGTAGGCTCCTGTGTTTCCAGAGTTCATAGCATCAAATAATATTTCTTCTGCTCCTTTGCATTCCTAACCCGGAGTCCCTCTATTCCTCTCTTCCCCAAATGTATATCCTTCAGGGCCTTCTCTTTCCTTTCTCAACTTGTAAATACAGGCCACCTAATGAATACTTACAGAT
This sequence comes from Antilocapra americana, assembly GCA_007570785.1. Lineage (NCBI taxonomy): Eukaryota > Metazoa > Chordata > Mammalia > Artiodactyla > Antilocapridae > Antilocapra > Antilocapra americana. The sequence goes on from ML662442.1 coordinate 44,773,440, forward strand.
ACTTTGGATGAATACCCACAGATATTTTGAAGGGAAAATTACTGCAATTATAAATATAATTCTATGTTAAATGTTTAACAGAATTTGACAGACTTTTTCATAATTAGGTATTTGCACCTACTTTTGCTCTCAAGGAAACCAGTACAAAGGTATTATACATATCTATCATGCAAAACAGAAGAATAAAGTTTATTTTATTTCATTATTCTTTGAAATTAGGTGAATCACAAGGACTATCCTTGACCAGAATGTAAAAGAGAGAAGCTTACTACAGATATGAAAAAACTGGGTAATAAGCATATCTGTTATGACATAGGCATATTATGTCGATTTTTAACTATATCCTGTGAATGATGTTTTGCCTTTTTAAATTAGAAAGTAAATACTTCACACAGAAGTCATTTAGTTACTTTCTACAACTCCTACCATATGGCATTGTGTAGGCACTTATCAGATATGATTTAACTTAATTTTCTTTAACAATCAAATGGTGTAGGTAAAAGATTCTGAAGAGTTGAAGCTTAAATCATCCAGTAAGGGGCACGCTGGAGAGATTCTGCTTTTCTGAAGCCATGATATGTTATGACAACATCAATTGTGGCTATTAATAGCAGTGGCTAGAGAACACAAGTTAACATCTATTTTAGAGACTAGCTCCACTCCTCTTCAGCTAATGCAGTATGCTCTATGAAACAAAGATCGCTGAAAAGATAGCTTTTATCCAAAGCTTTTCATCATTGAAAAGTCAGCTTTCATTTCTTGATGACATGAAGTTATGTTTTTCAATCCAGAGGTGAGAAAGAGTCAGTAAATTTGTAGGTAAGAAAAATCGCAATTTCCTCATGAGACATAGGTGCATAATGATGCGTTAGTACCCATGGTTGAGTGGTAGAAAAAGCAGGTAATACTATTCCAGAAAACAATCTGGAAATCAGTTTCAAGCACAAACTGGGACATTACAATTTCCCTTTGGAAATTTTACTCCATTGAAACAACAATACAAGATCACACAGATGTATATACAAATACATGCATAAAACACAGTTTGTACTTTTTTAAAATATAGCAGCCTGAAATTAATATTATAAAACTGAATATTGTAAAACTATTAAAATTATTGTCTAGAGCGATATGTATTGACATTTAAGTATAGATGTGAAAATTTAGATATCCATGCTATAAAATAATATATTCCTCTTGTAATGGATTATAGCAGTATAGCCTTACATTCAGTAAAACAATTTAGAGTCTGCCATCCATGCTCCAAACTTTGAGGTAATTATTCTCAATACCATGATGTAGAAATACAAACCCACATAGATATTACCTTTATTTTTATTGTTTTAATCAAAAGTGAAATAGTCTCAAGTTGCTTTAAAAAGAAACATAAAAACTAAGAATATACCCTTGCAAGTTAGTGTTAGGTTCTACCTTATCATTTTTAGCTACTCAATAAATTTCAATTATGGATACTCTTAAGATATAAATTATTTAGGTATAAACAAAATATAGGTCATACCTCTCATAAGGCACAATTGTACTTATGCATGTTATTGGATAATTATGTATTGTGCCTACAAACAGCAGAATTTTAGGCATATTTCACTTTATTGTACCTTGCAGATACCGTGCTTTTCATACATTGGAGGTTTGTAGTGATCTTGTATCCTGAAAGTTTATTGGTGCTATTTTCCAACAGTATTCTCTCACTTTGTGCCCATGTTGCATTTACATAATTCTCACAATATTTAAAAGTTTTCCTTATTATTACTTGCTATGGTGATCTGCAAAAAGATTATGACTCAGCTTGCTAAAGATTCAGATAATGGTTACTATTTTTTTAGCAATTAAGTGTATTTTGATTAAGGTTGTGCCTTGTTTTTTTAGACATACTGCTATTGCACACTTAATAGACTACAGTATAATAGAAACATAACTTTTATATGTACTGGAAAATAAAAAAATTACTATAACTTTTTTTTAACAGTGGTCTGGAACTGAACTTGCAATAACTTCAAGGTATGATTTAATGAAGCAAATTCAAATTTTATGTTTTTATTAAAAGTAGAATGTTTAATGAACTTATTTACAAAACAGAAATACAGTCACAGATGTAGAAAACAAATGTATGGTTACCAAGGGGGAAAGTGTGGCGGGAGGAGGGATACATTGGGAGATTGGGATTGACATACACACACTACTAGGTATAAAATAGATAACTAATCAGGACCTGTGGGATAGTACAGGGAACTCTATTTAATACACTGTAATGACTTACATGGGAAAAGAATTTTAAGAGTGGATATATGTATAACTGATTCACTTTGCTATACAGCAGAAACTAACAAAACATTTTAAATCAACTACATTCCAATTATTATCTTTCTTAAAGCATATTTTCTTCTGAATTCTAGGTAACTCAGTGTTAACACGAGCCACTTCAAATTTCCCTAAAGTTTTCCACTACAGATTTTTCATCTTCATGCATGTAAACTCAACCAAAAGTAAAGGTCAGGCCCCAAGACTGTCAGATGAAAGCTGCCTGGATGACTTGTTATTGTAAAGACTGCCTGTTTTGGACAACTACAACCAACCAGTCAGGCCATCATCTGCGTCAGTGGACCTAAAGAATTATTTTCTAAATATGGACATCAAAAGGAAAAAGTGATTAATCAAGTCATATCTTAAAGCTTTCCTACAAGCATTGTGCTGTTAATTAACATGGTTTCTGCTTCCTGCAAATGAAGCCCCAAGCTATTAAATAAAATTACTGCGGTGCTCCCTAAGTGTGAGACTCATTTGGAAAAGTACTAATACGTTTTTTTTCCCCTGTCTTGAGCCAAGCGATTAGCAGGCAACTCAGCTCTAGAAGATGACACTCCCAGAAGTCATCTGGTCTGAAAGACACGCTGTATTTACCTAAAACACAGTTTGACAATTATATGGCATGACTAGATGTTTTCAAACAAACATAGTTTTGTTTTATGTATTTATGTATAGCCAACTTTGTCATAAAATATATTTGAGATAAGCATAGCCAATGTTTTTCTCCCAGTTGAATTTTACATAAATCCAAATGTGCTCATTTATGTCAAACTCATAGCCCTCTGCTATGAGGGTTTCCCTGGTGGCTCAGATGGTAAACAATCTGTCTGCAATACAGGAGACCCAGGTTTGATCCCTAGGTTGGGAAGATACCCTGGAGAAGGGAATAGCAACTCAATCCAGTATTCTTGCCTGGAAAATTCCATGGACAGAGGAGCCTGGTCTGCCACAGTCCACGGAGTCACAAAGAGTTGGACACAACTGAGTGACTAACACATACACACAATATGTCAAACATGACTTTGAGGAAGGTTTTAAATAGTTCAGGAACTGTTTAGGACCATTATTTTGATATTATCAATGATATTACATATTGAACCATAGATTTAGAAAAAATATTCAAGAGTAATTATTAAAAATTTATAATTAATACTGTAGATATTTGGTCTTAAAATTATCTACTAACATTGATTTTCTCAGTTTTCTCTCAAGTCAAGTCCCAAATCAGTGAGCTATCATTTTAAGCATAAGCGGAATAAGTACATAAATTTTACCAGTAAAATGTTGTTTCAGTGATGCCAGTCTTTATTATTTTCTTAAAATAAGTGATTTATCCATATTGAAAATGCTTTACATTTATAAATTAATATTTGGCTCCTTATTCCAATTAATGCATCTTGCAAAACAAAGATAGCTTAAAATGTTGCTTTAATCATTTAATTTAAATTTTAATGGAATTAAACTCATATACAACATTTTGAAATTTAGCCTCAATATTTGTAATGCAAAAAAATGGATTCCTTATAAATGATTTATAGAAATTTTTTGAGAAATCAGACTTTAATAGATGTATAGGAAAACTCAAATTTGATATGTTCCTAACTTCCAAATAAGAGATCACTTTAATCATTACACACCCAGATTAACCTCATTTAAAGGTAGAGCCTGCCATTTCTATAGACTCTGAAGAATCGGCTACAAGATTAACTTCTGCTTCATGGAGAGGAAGCAAGAAGGGCTGATTTCCTAAGAAAACACTTCCTCCCTCAAGGAAAAAAATATATCTTGCTTCTGTTTTCATGTGCCTTCTCTCAGCAGTATATTAAGTCTCTACCTCTGGGTTAGGTAGAATAACTTAAAGACTAACTCAGGTAGCTTTTGCAAAAAAAGATGTAAATGCACTCTCTAAAACTGAAACAGTCTGAAATAGTTGACTCATTCATTCTGGTATTCTTCCTAGAAAATATGTCAACTATTAAAATTCAAATGATGTGTCCAGTTGTATTTGTATTTACATAATAGTGCTTCCCTGGTGGCTCAGAAGGTAAAGCCTCTGACTGCAATGTGGGACACCCAGGTTTGATGCCTGGCTCTGGAAGATTACCTGGAAAAGGAAATAGCAACCCACTCTAGTAGTCTTGCCTGGAAAATTCCATGGGTGGAGGAACCTGGTAGGCTATAGTCCATGGGGTTGCAGAGAGTCGGACACAACTGAGTGACTTCACTTTGACTTTTACATAATAGTAAATTGTGGTTTAGTCGCTAAGTCACATCTGACTCTTCTATGACCCATGGACTGTAGACCACCAGGCTCCTCTGTCCACGGGATTTCCCGGGAAAGAATACTGGAGGGAGTTGTCCTTTCCTTCTCCAGGGGATCTTCCCAACTCAGGGATTGAATCCATGTCTCCTGCATTGGCAGGTGGATTCTTTACCATTGAGTGACCATGGAAACCCAACAGTACATTCACACAGTTATAACATATTTAGAGTCAGAAGGAAATCAGAGAGGATGCACAGCAGTAGACACATGCATTCCATTATCAGCTACCCTATGGTGGACAGAGAGAAAAATGAATTAACTCATGAAATATTTAGATGTAGACTTTACCGTTGATTGATTACTGGGGAGACGGAGAGAGTGATGACAAGAAGAAAGGAGGTTACAGTAACTCTCAGGTTTCTTATTATTGAGGCTAATAGATGACCATGATAGTCACTAAGATAAAATAATGTAGATAAATGCTATCAAAAATATGTCCTCACAATCACTTTATTCTCTTAGCTTGTCTGATTTTTCATCAGAGCCCTGGTCACAATCTTACTACACACACATGTGCACACACAGAGTGTAGTTCTCTTCCCCTCCACTAGAACATAATCTCCACGGGTACAGAGACTTCACTGATGGCTTATCTCCAGGAGTAGACAAGAGGTTCCAGGTTGGATGATAAGTTTGAGTTGTTTCTGAAACCTCCAAGTAGAAATGTCTGACAGATGGGTTGGACACAGGAATTTGTTTCAAGTTACAGGTACAGGCCAGGGTTTTATATTGGGAAATCATCAACAAACGGAGAAAGATTAAATAAAACCCAGGAGCAAAAAACATTCAGAAGAAAAAAAAACACAGTAGAATGAAAGAAAAGAGTCCTGATGTTCAAGGACTGCGAGAAGAGAAGTGTGAGAGGGAGCCCACAGATAGAGAGAGACAGGAGGTAGCGGTGTCAGTTCAGTTGCTTTGTCATGCCCTACTCTTTGCAGCCCCATGGATTGCAGCATGCCAGGCTTCCCTGTGGATCACCAATGCCCAAAGCCTACTCAAACTCATGTTCATCCCGTTGGTGATGCCATCCAACTTTCTCATCCTCTGTCATCCCATTCTCCTCCCACCTTGAATCTTTTCCAGCATCAGTCTTTTCTAATGAGTCAGTTCTTCACTTCAAGGGGCCAAAGTACTGGAGTTTCAGCTTCAGTAATAGTCCTGCAAATGAATATTCAGGGCTGATTTCCTTTCGGATTGACTGGGTGGATCTCCTCGCAATCCAAGGGACTCTGAAGAGTCTTCTCTAACACCACAGTTCAAAAGCATCAATTCTTTGGTGTTCAGCTTTCTTTACAGCCCAACTCTCACATCCATATATGACTACTGGAAAAACCATAGCTTTGACTAGATGGATCTTTGTTGGTAAATTAATGTCTCTGTTTTTTATTATGCTATCTAGGTTGGTCATAGCTTTTCTTCCAAAGAGCAAGCATCTTTTAATTTCATGGCTGCATTCACCATCTGCAGTGATTTTGGAGCCCAGAAAAATAAAGTCTCTTGCTGTTTCCCTATCTATTTGCCATGAAGTGATGGGACCAGATGCCATGATCTTAGTTTTCTGAATGTTGAGTTTTAAGCCAACTTTTTCACTCTCCTCTTTCACTTTCTTCAAGAGGCCCTTTAGCTCTTTTTTGCTTTCTGCCATAAGGGTGGTGTCATCTGCATATCTGAGGTTATCAATATTTCTCCCAACAATCTTAATTCTAGCTTGTGCTTCATTCTGCCCAGAGTTTCTCATGATGCATTCTGCACATAAGTTAAATAAGCAGGGTGACAATATACAGCCTTGATGCACTCCTTTCCCTATTTGCAAGCAGTCTGTTGTTCCATGTCCAGTTCTCACTGTTGCTTCTTGACCTGCATACAGATTTCTCAGGAGGCAGGTCAGATGGTCTGGTATTCCCATTCTTTAAGAATTTTCCACAATTTGTTGTTATCCACATAATCAAAGGCTTTGGCATAGTCAATAAAACAAAAGTAGATGTTTTTCTGGAACTCTTGATTTATCAATGATCCAATGGATGTTAGCAACCTGATCACTTGTTCCCCTGCCTTTTCTAAATCCAGCTTGAACATCTGGAAGTTCACTGTTCGTGTACTGTTGAAGCCTGGCTTGGAGAATTTTGAGCATTACTCTGCTAGCATGTGAGATGAGTGCAATTCTGTGGTAGTTTGAACATTCTTTGGCACTGCCTTCCTTTGGGATTAGAGTGAAAACTGACCTTTTCCAGTCCTGAGGGCACTGCTGAGTTTTCCAGATTTTCTGGCATTTTGAGTGCAGAGCTTTCATAGCATCATCTTGATACAAGAATTAAAACTATAATTTTCTGAATTTGCTTTGACCTTCCTTAAAGGTAAATGTCTCTCTCTTCCCCACTGTCAAGTCAGACAAAATTCATAAGTTGTTTTTGCTTTCCACTGTGCAACTGACAAGTCTGTAGGAGTACTAGCAGCAATCAGGACTGGTTATATGATTTGTGGGGACCAGTGAGAAATAAAAATGAATGGCCTCAGGGTGGGAGATGGGAAGGAGGTTCAAGGGGGAGAGGATATATGTATACCTATGTCTGATTCATGTTGAGGTTTGACAGAAAACAACAAAATTCTGTAAAGCAATTATCCTTCAGTAAAGAAATAAATTTAAAAAGAAAAGAAAAAAAAGCGTCTACTCAAACATTTAGATTTCACAATGCCAACAGCATAACATTAAAATAAGCACACGTCTCTTCTAAGCATTGGGTCCTGTGTGACTGTACAAATCACATGCTCAAGAAATCGGCTCTGGAATCAATCTTCATCTTTTAGTTTCAAATGCGTTCAGATGAATGAAACAATAATATATTATTTTCCATAAAAGACATAACATTTCATCTGGAAATTTTCTTAAACCTTTAGTGAGCAAGAGAAAAGAATCCTGTGGTGTTTTAGAGTAAGTAGCAATGGAGATATATGACTTCTCAATCAATCAAAAAGGACTGATTTGAGTAGAAGATACTGATGATTTTGACTGACTGAATAAACCAAGCATGATCATAAGATGGTAATTTCCTTCCATTAAAAAACCGGAAATGAAATGTTTATCTTCTGGGATACATAAGCATTAACAATATATCCAAATAGCCAGTTAATTTGCATTATTTAGTCAAATAACTGACAGTGATTAAATAGCAGACAGTGACTAAATAAGGCCGATATTCCATTTCTAGAAACCTCTGATTCAGAGTTTTTTTCAAGATTGAGTGAATTAGGACAATTACACCAGCCCAGAGCTTTGGTGCTGAGGGAATCACTCAGTTGTTAAAAACAAATCCTGCGACTCCAATGTTCTTCCCACATTGTCAAGGAATCAAAGCAGTAGGCATAGCCCTTTGATTTTCTGCCAAGACCCTCGATCTTTACATTGTCCTTTTGTCATTATTTGTTTCTCAGGAGGATGGCCTTGATGTTCTTTGAAACATTATTGCATTTGTACATGAGCGGCTCCAAGGAACCCCCAGCATGATTTGTCCTGGCACTGCAGCCTCTTGCAGACAGTGGTGGGCTCACTACCTGCTGCTGAGACAGCCCGCCTGACTCTGGGAGATGCAGTAAAAAGCCAGTGTTTTATGTCTGATAATTCAGTCATAACAAAGTTTCTCATCCAAACGATTATGCAAAAAAAGAACAGCAGAATGTATTGAAAGATTAGACTTTGATGCTGACTCCAGTTAGCTGTTAGATTAATCTCAGGGGTGTCTGAAACTGACCCATAGGACATATCTACTTTTTAGCGGAACAGTAACTAGACCTGAAAGCTGTAATTAGCATCTTAAATTTGGACAAACCTCAAAGCCTGTCAAGTCAGGTACCTAATGACACCATTTTAGACTAAGTCATTTATCAAACTGGACCAGGGAAACACTGGTCTTGTCCCTCTAAATACCCAGATTCAGAGGCATATATAGACCTAAATCATCCCCTCTCCTTCTGAGGAAGATTAGGAGGTACCCAATTAAGAAAAGAAACGGGAACATCATGGAAAGATGTGATTAGGTAAAGCCTTTGCATCTGGGTTTGTTAAAAATATAACCCTGAAATATTCTGGCCACAAAAATTTTTACTGTGAGTCTGAGGAAGAGCAAAGATTCTTAGGGTCCTATTCTAATGATGTACTTTATAAGTTTGCTGATTTTAGAACCAGGAGATGAATACTGCAGAATGACAATGAAACTATAAGCATAGCCACCAGGGAAAGCATGTGTCCTGTCAGGAACTCTGAGAGAAATGAAGGGGCCACAATTACACAATTTTGCATTCTCATCCTTTTGCTAAGTTCCTGGAGGGGACTTTTTCTTTTTTCCCAAATAGTTGCTTGAACAACAATAAAAAGAAGGGTAGATGAAACGATCAGAGTCACATAGTCATAAGTGCTCCTGCTTCCTTTTACAAATGATGTGTATGTGTGTGGTCAGTTACTCAGTCGTGTCTGACTCTTTGTAACCCCATGGACAGTAGCCCACTAGGCTCCTTTGCCCATGGAATTTTCAGGCAAGAATACTGGAGCAGGTTGACGTTTTCTACTCCAGAGGATCTTCCTGACCCAGGGATTGAACCCGCGTCTCCTGTGTATCCTGCATTGGTTGGCAGATTCTTTACCGCTGAGCTACCTGGAAAACCCTTACAAGTGATGTGTATCAGTTGTATCAGTCAAAACAAAAAGGTCACCCAACAATTGACATTACTTCTCTTTGTAGACAGAAAATACAGAGATGCTGGCCCTAAGGTGATTTTTCACATGCAAGTGACCTTGAAAAGACTAATGTGTGATCCACACTCGTCTCCAGACTGAGGGGTATGATCTCTCTAAATGGAGTCAAAGGAAGATACTCAGTACATGAATTCTTGGGAGCATTTAACTGACTTAGGAGAGTTTACTCAGATTCACTACTAGCACATAACTGAAATTGTGTCATCCATCGACTAAGAGCTGACCCTTGATTCTCATTACTGTTTAACATATAGTAAGTATCTCATATGAGACAGTTACTGTACAGATGATGTAAACATGGCTGTCAAAGTCAAGAGATGAAAAGTTAACTTTGGCTGACAGTGTTAGCATTCTTAAAAGTTATATTCACTAAGCAAATATCTCAAAATGATGTACAGCACAGGAAGCATTGCTTGTGTTAACCCTGTCACATAATTTTTAATTCTAAAATCTCACTCAGTTTAGTACCACTAAATTCATATTTCAGTAGCCTATAAAACCTTTCACAGGTATATCCTCACTCAAGGATCTTAAACAATTTAAAATATGCTTTCGCTTAAAAATTAAGTGCTGCAGTGATCACTAAAAGAGAGAACTTATTCTAATGAACTGAATATTGTTGAAACTGCTCCAGATTTTGAAATAACTACCAGGGATATTATAATGCAAATAAAAGTATCTAAAGCCTCAAATACTAATGATATTAATTGTTGCTGTTTAATATATAGCAAAGGACCTTAATGGTGTTTTTACAACTTCAACTCAAATGACCAGCACCGAATCTGTCCTGCAGTTAATAGCCCTATGTCCCCTGGTAAACTGTAACTTCTTCAAACCCCACCTTTCTCAGCTATAAACGGGGAGCAATAATACCTGTTCTACTTAGTAAACCAGGGTGTAAGGGAACTTAAAGGACATAATGTATGTAAAAACACAGTTAAATCTCTATGCAGTCACTAGTCGCTTCTTTTGTTATGCAAATCTAGATACTTCCAGCTTGGGGGAAGGCTCTTTCTTTTCATCATAATTTTTTTTTCCCCAACCCCAACAACAATAATAAAAAGTAGCAATTTTAGGTTTTACATTGAAGGAACTCATACAATTGTAACTTGTATTCTTTAATATCACAGGCAGATTTTAATACTTCTTTAAATAACATCAAAGTTGGGAAAAACAAAATATGTATTGTCCATTTATGGTAAAGCTTCAGTGGAGTTGATCATTATAGATGGAGGAAGTATGCCGAAGAATTTTTTAGTATGCTACTTGATATGCAAAAATGAAATTATCTGAAACTGCAGTGTTGTCAAGCATCATTTAGTTTGGGGGCACTGTAAATGGACTTATTAAAAAAAGAAAATCAGTCAGTTCTACTTGAATACAAAATACTCTAACATAATTTAAAATATTTCTGCCACAACTTCCATAGGATTGCAGTGGGATAGTTTTATTCTTTTGAAATGAAACAAACAAAAGCTTTTATTTGTTCCCAATGTATTTATTTTGTTTGCTAAAAGCTTTCCTATGTAAGCCAATTATTTCCAAAGAATGAATTAAGAAGAAATAGCTTGAAAAAAAAAAAAGAATAATCCCCCTATTTTATCAGGTAATAAAATCTATTACCCCTGAAATCATTCGACTTAATTCTCACTTGCTCTTGTATCCCATACTCCATTTTGCTGAGTGAAATTTAATAAATCTCTCAGTCCAGGATTAAATTTTACTGTTTTATGAACTGTTAAATTGCATTGTATGCTTATTAAAGCTGGTGTTCTCTCACTCCTAGATCCTAGACACATTCTCATCTCTACCCTATGGCACAATTAAACAAACAGCAGAGATTTTGTTCTTACCAGTTGAGTGTCTTACAATAGGGAGTAATACATGAGCATCAGCAAGTCATTTAACTATAAACAAGGTGCACTTAATCTGCACATGTCTTGAACTACACAGACAGTATTTTAAGGAGGATAATACATCAAATGAATAATAGTCCCCACATTATGAACTCTGACTAAAACAAGGTAGCTACTAAAATACACTGTAATATTGAAATACTATATATTATTTATACAGTATACTTTTAAAGCAACCTATTGAAGTTTAATTACATTTTCATATTCACACAATGGGTTTACCTATCAACTCCAGGGATGAAACCGGCATGTACATTTGAGGTGCCAATTATAAGTATATTGCTGTAGATTGGAGGCTTCCCTGGTAGCTCAGTGGTAAAGAATCTGCCTGCAATGCAGGAGATGGGGCAGGAGCTGTGAGTTGGATCCCTGGGTCTGGAAGATCCCCTGGAGTAGGAAATGGCAGCCTGCTCCAGTATTCTTGCCTGGAAAAATCTCATGGACAGAAAATCATGGCGGACTACAGTCCCTGGGGTCACAAAAGAATCGGACATGATTTAGAGACTAAACAATAGAAACATAGAGTGGAGTAAGTAAAGGATAAAACTTTTAAAGGAGATACATTCAAAAAAGAAAACGCTTGAGTGCTCTTTTCAATCTGCAGACCATGAGTCGTCCTACCAAACTATACCTGGGAGAACATCAGTTCTCTTAATGCATGGGATCCAGAGCTTGTGCCTTGACTTAAAAGAGAGCCCTCAGAACTCATATGGTGAGACAGGAGGCAGACTTCATTGTTTGAACCTTGAGCTATGCGACCCTAAGCAATTTGTTCATCTCTTCTCAACTTCAATGCACTACCAATAAATAAGACAGTTGTGTTTACCTCAAGCAGATGTTGGGAAAATAAGTTAATTTTGATCCCAATTTGAAAATTTAAATGAGATAATGCTTCATTGGACGAAATACTCAAGAAAGCCTAGCTGTTATTATCATCATCATTATATGTAATAGGATAAGAATCATCTGATTTTTATTTAATGTTTATATTTTAATACATTCATGATTTTCCATACTTACTATATTTTATGTTCCAGGAAGAAGTTAATTTCTTGAACCTTGTTATTTCCCCCATAACATAGATACTATGTAAATATCTATTGATTTAATTAGAAAACTGTAGCCTAAACCTCAGTTTCGCTGTTTGAAAATGCATTTATTTTGATCAATGATGTAAAAAAGTACTTGAACATTTATTGATCCAAAGGCAAGAAAAGCATGATAACCCAGCAATGTGATATCAATAACTTGGTAAATATTTCCTGTTTTCCTTCCCTGATGGCCTGTCCCATCAGCTTTTTAAACCAATCGTTTTTGAAAATTGAATACCAGTCACTGGAGTTCTTTAGCAAGTAATTATTTATAAGATTTCAGGATCTTCAAAATTAAGTACATAGATTTAAAAAAAAAATGCCCTTAAGAACATCCATTTGATTTAAGGATTATGGGAACTGAACTCTTTATAAGTGCCACAGCAAAAAATTTATGTCACTTTGTTGGCCACATTTCATGAAAATGTTGGCCACTATTCAAGAAATCCATGAATAGTGAGTGGCAGACAAGTTAACTCTGGTAGTTTAAACTAATGCAATGATTGAGCATACTTGTCTAATGAGTTTTAATTCTCTGGTATTTTCAGTTAACTCAGGACAGAAGTGGCAACCCACTCCAGTATTTTTCCCTGGAAAATTCCATGGACAGAGGAGCCTGGCAGGCTACAGTCCATGGGCCCACAAAGAGTCAGACTTGAATAAGTGACTGAGCAGGTGCATAAGACAGAAAAAAAAGATGACTTTTGAAATTCAAATGTTGGCCATCTGAAGAAACTGTTTCAAAGAGAGCTGAATATTTATTTTCATACGAAGTCTTGATAAACCTGTCCTTTGGTCAGAGTCTGCAGCAACCCTTCAAATGGCATTTAGAACAGTCTCTGAGATTTGCAGTTGGCAGAAGCCTTCATTTGGGAGAGAAATGTTAGTCATTCAGCATGCCCAACTCTGTGACCCCAAGAACTGTAGCCCACCAGGCTCTTCTGTCCATGGGATTCTCCAGGCAAAAATACTGAAGTGGGTTGCTATTCTCTTCTCCAGAGGATCTTTCTGACCCAGGGATTAAGACCTGGGTTTCCTGCATTGCAGGCAGAGTCCTTACCATCTGAGCCACCAAGGAAGCCCCTCATTTAGGACAGAAGGTAGCTTTTAAAGGGTATTGGTATAAAATGCCTAATATCTATAGTCCTTTAGAAATACACATTATGTGGCAAGAGGAAGCTTATTTTCCTAAGAAACATTATCTCCATGATTCTTTTAGGACAGAGGCACTAGATTGCCAGGTGGGCTCCTGGTAAAGAACCCACCTATCAGTGCAGGAGAGGTAAGATAGGTGGGTTCAATCCCACGGCTGGGAAGATCCCCTGGAGGAGGGCATGTTAAGCCACTCCAGTATTCTTGCCTGGAGAATCCCATGGGCAGAGGAGCCTGGCGGGCTACAGTCCACGGGGTCAGAAAGAGCCGGACGCGACTGAAGGGACGTGGCACGCGTACCACAAAGGCCACGCAGCGAACTTGGCTCTCCCCTGGTTCTTACTGCTCATTTCTGTTCTCGCCTGTGTGTGGTCTTGAGTCTAATTTCTTTTCTAAATAACCCAGTGCCTTCCTCCATTTAATTAATTCTCTAACTACTCCCTCGGGGAAACTTACCTCTTCTGCTAGTCTTGTCTGAACTGTGCAGCAGCTGTCCTAACTAGGAATGGCATCATGTTGGCCTCAGATGTTATTAAAGAACACAAAACCTGGAGGGAGAACACTGTACATCACCTATAAATGCCCTCTAGTATAAAAACTTCCTAGTGCAGTGTTACCTGCCCTCCCTCACCTGTAAGTGTTTCTTACAAACACGTTCCCCCAGGTGTCCAAAGCTTCATGTTCAACAACTAATTGAAACAGTATAATTCCCTTATAACAATGTTTCTAAGCTGCTTTCCTAGGATAAAATTCACTGCATACATCAGTTTTTCCAATAGATCATGTAGACGTACAGGCATACCTATAAGAGAACAGAATACTTCACAACGATCATCGCGTGGTCAGTCATGTCTGACTCTTTTGCGCCCCCATGGACTGTAGCCCTCCAGGCTCCTCTGTCGCTGGAATTTTCCAGGGAAGAATACAATAGGGGGTTGCCATTTCCTTCTCCAGGGGATCTTCCTGACCAGGGAGTGAACATGCATCTCCTGCATTGGCAAGAGGATTCTTTACCACGGTACCATCTGAGAAGCTCAAATTCACAGTAATTAGCTACTATTTTTGCATATTTTATTAATGCTATGATAGTGTTGTCTCTGATGATACTCTGCTCCCAATGACTGAAAACCTATCTTACCCATTTGGTAAATAATGCTTTCAAATCAGATTTTTATTAGTATGCAGTTTGATTTCTGATCTATATGACAAGCGAGGGCAAATGATACATGAGTTTATCTGGAAGACAGAACTAGTTTCCTCTCATTATGTCCCTATGGGGGGAAACCTTGAAAACTCTGTAGCCTCAAGACTAGGTAGAAGAGATTTGAGACTCATATTGTGTTAGGAGTGATTTTAGAGATGATTTATGCTAGCTCTGTCATGAGGGACAGTGAGCTTCAATGACTAGGTTTTCCCATCTCTTCCATTGTTTCTGGTATCAATTTGTTGAAATCCATTCTCCAGACTTGAGTCTGAGAGAATTTTAAAACTTTTCAGAAGAGCCTCATTACTGACTGGATCAAGTCTACATCCTCCATGTGGCTTATGAGACCCTTCATGTTCTAGCCTCTTCTCATCCAGTCTTTGTCATGTCCCACTCTCTCCATCCTCATGATTTCCATGATCCAGCCATACTGAATGAATGATGCTTTATTTCCTCACAGGACCTACATTTTCTTATCTCTGAGCCTTTGCCCATACTGCTTCCAGCAAACAGAGCATCCATCCTTTTCCCCCATTGCCCAATTCCTAGTTAGTAGAGGTTTCATCTCCCTGAGCACTCAGGCTATCAACCTGGAGCCTCTGCTTTGTGCTCATTTGGCAACCAGTCCTCCCTTTTCACAGTACTTGCCACGCTGTATGGAGACTAATCATGCATTTGCTTGTTTCCTTCAAGAGACCTTAAATGCTGTGAGGACAAAGATCATGACTCCTGTGGTGGCTTTTATCATGGGTGGGTATCACGGGTCCTGTGTATGGTAAGTGCCTACTTTTGAATATATTTACCATTTTTAAAAAGTAAAAATTAAAAAGAAAAGAAGATAAGATGTTTTTAAAATAGAAGTGACTTTATGTATTTACCAGTAGTACATGGTAGAAAGGGATCCCAATATTTTGCTTCTGAATCTAGTACCTTTTTTCACTGTATCACAATATTTTATAATGGTGAAAGAACTTAAAAATAACTTGAAATTAATGACAGTATCCTTTGGAGAAACAGTCTTAAAACATTTGGCCTGTTAAGTCTAGGAAAGTCATAAAAAATAAATGAAAAAGCAGTGAAGGGAATAGCCAGTGGGCTTGTGTGAAAGAGGGCATGGGAAGTCCACCATTCTATGGATCATATGTCCACAAGCCTTGACCAAACCATTTGCTTTAACAAAATAACTCCATCTTGGATCATTCAGCTGTTAACATTCCAAAAATCAGAAGCCTGGAAATATAGAGAAATAATTGCATCATTCTTCCTGAACGCTTTTTCTTGCTATAGCATTGAGACATTGATAAATCTTGTTACTATAGCTAATGCTATAGATACGGGCAATAGCCATACAAATTGTGTGGAATCAATCCGTGCCCGTGGAAGAAATATTTGTTATGCCATTGAGAAGAGAAAGGATTCTGATAAAAGCTTGATACTTTTATTATCTATCCAATTTCTGATGAATATGATTGAATGGTTTTCAAACCCATTTATCTGAACTTCTGTGGGTGGGCTAAAAAAAGATGGCATCAGGGACACATCACAAAATTTGGCACTTATAAGGAGGAAAGCATTATTTATTGTGATTATGGAATATGGATTTTGGATTTCAAGAAACTTATGTTCAAATTCCAGCCCTACTACTTACCTACTATGTGACTCTAGCCAACTTAGCTTCTCTAAGCTTAGGCATAGTCAACTGCAAATTGGTGAACATAATACAACTAGAAGACTATGGGTTAAATGAAGCAATTTCAGTAAAATGTTTCATAGAAGCTGGAACATATAAATGTCCAAAAAACAATAGTTAGTCTGTGTTGCCATTGATGTAGCTATAGAAAAAAAAAAAGTCACATGTGAGGCTTCATTATCAGCCCAGGTTTCAGGCCAGGCTCTGGACATAACCTCTCAGTCTCAGCTTGAAATCTATTTACTAGAAATACACTTGCTTCCTTAAACAAAATTAGAAAAACAAAAAAGCCAGATTTAAATTAGTCCCCTGGTTATTTTTAAGCACTTACTGCAAATTTAACAACTATTTTTAGACAAAAAGTTTGGAATTTTTCTAAGCCATTGTCATCTTCTTAGACAAAAAAAAAAAGCCTTTCAAAATTTTCAACATAGGTGTGTATATTTTTATATATATATAAAACATTGTAGTGAATTGGAACATAATCATAATTAACATTTTTTAGTGTTGGAGACAATTACCCTGAAGAAAAGTCTCAGGTTCTTACCCAACAAATACCTTCGATTCAACATTTTTTGTTGTTGTTTAATTTTTACAACAATATCTACAGGGTGTCATGTTCTGTGATAAATTCTGGTGATAGATACATCAATAATTCTGACCTAGTGGAACTCATAGTCTGGCAAAAGGAAGAAATTTACATAAATATTTATGATGTAAATAATGTATTAAAACCATTTAGCTTAAATCATTAAATTATAGATACCAACCATTTTTGACGTATTGAAATGGCAATTTCTTACAGTTTAATTAATACATTTAATGTCCTCCTTAAAGTCTTTAGTTGTACAAGAATTTCCTATCATTAATTTGTCCATTAATTGAGCAAGGATGATTAACTCCCAGAATACAAATTTTATCACTACTAAATAACTTTTATTTAATTATCTGCTTTGTGCTAAATTGATCAGAGTGGTAGAATCTAATTAATTATGACTGTATTCTATGACCTTTTCTAATAGATAACATCATAGTCTGTTTTATTCTAGTAACTTTTAGCATAAGAAATAGCTATGTCCAAAGTATTTACTTATTTTGCCTATAAAAATATTATACACTTTTCATTTTCACACCATCCCATAACCTACATTAACCCAATCAGAATTTGTCCCCAGTTTTACATGGTAGCTGCTATGGCAATATAATTTTATTTATTCTTCCTAAAAATGTTCACATTTTTAGGAAAAATTCTAGCAATTGCAATGCCAGATCCCTTTGGCTAGTATCTCTTTTTGACTTGGCAAAATTGAAATCTCCCTGCAGAGACTCTGGCTGCTGGCCTCTTCAGCACACGATCTGCCAGCCACAGAACAAAATAAGATATTATTGTTGTTTAGTAATACTCAAAGATAAATTCTGTATCGCAGTTCTCTCTTTTGTGCCCTGGGGCCTCAAAAAGCCATAGAAGTAGTCTTTTTCTCTATTTTCATCTGAATTTAATTCATATTCAGATATAATTAAATAACCCAAATAACAGTGTGTTATGTGTCTATTAACACTAATGTCTATATTGTTATTATAAAATAATGTTACTAATATTAATTTTCAGATTATTTTTAAGTATATTATTATTAACTCAATAGAGACAGCCATACATTGATGAATCTACAGACATCAAGCACAGAAATGTCAAAATATCCAAGAAACTAGGTATTAATGACTTAGGAGAAAGTAAAGATCTATTTTTCAAGAAAGAATGAGGGCCATGGATAAAGGCTGTCATTCACCAGGGAGAAAGAATACATTTTATGTAGACTTGACACAGCCAAATAGAAAGTGCATTCTTTCTGGAACATGTGAACAGGACATAATAGAAAAACTGCCAAGACTTATCACACCTGCTGACAACTACCCATGCTTGCTGGTTCTGTGGGTATGAATGATGTCATCATGAGAAATATACAAATCATTGCTAGAAGCCACACTATCTTAAGCAGGAACTAAAGGGATCCTGGGACCCACATGCCGTTTTAAATTCTTCCTCCAATTTAATGTATGATTTAGGAAAGGAAAAACTGTTGAGTTGCTAGTTAAATAGGTAGTGACAAAATCATGGCAAAATCATGATTTAAGATGCCCAAATTGGTGGGTTTTGGCCAAGAAAATAATAGAGATTATTATTTCTCTTGGTGAATTGCTGATGTAACTCAGAGTATTTTAAAGTAAAATGTATGAGGAGAGGAAGATATCATCAAAATATTCACAAGGAGCATAAAAATTATAACAGATGTGACACAGAAAGAAAAATATTAGGGAGTTTCCAGAGGTGTTCATTTGTTGTTTAGTATCTGACTCTTCGTGACTCCATGGACTGTAGCCTGCCAGGCTCCTCTGTCCATGGGATTTTCCAGGCAAGAGTGTTGCAGTGGGTTACCATTTCCTTCTCTACCAGGAATTTTCCTGACCCAGGGATTGAAGCCACATCTTCTGCATTGGCAGGTAGATTCTTTACCACTGTGCCACCAGGGAAGCCCAAGGTACTCATAAAAGAACATAATTGGGTACAGAAAATATCTGTGTCCTCAGACAGTTATGTATCAATGGCCAGAGTATTATATTAAAATGGATGTGGTTGTGTATGTCCTTTCACTTGTGTACATGTGTATTTGCCAAGGGAAATTGAGAGATTCAACATTAGAATGCAGCAGTGCAAATGGATATTTTAATTGAAGAAACTATTTTATTAGAAGAATGAAATCACAAAATCTATCTTATCTGCCTAGATAGAAATTTGAAGGCAGGAGTACTTTACAATAAAAGAAGACTGAATTGTACAAGGTACCATCTGTGAGGATGATACAGATTATTTAGTTTGATGATTGAAATAGATGATTATTTCACATTTACATCCTCAAATACTAGAGTGATCAGTTATATAAATGATCAGAAATGGTGCTCAACTCTCCTTGGAGTGTCATTTAGCTGAACAAGTTATTTCTTTGTTTGCTGGCTGCATAGAAATTTAACCAATAAGAAGAAGCTGGTGGGGAACCTAGAAAGATGAAACTCCATGAATATTATTTGCCATCATAAAGTTCATACTAATGTTCAGAAAGGGTGGCTAGAAGGTGAAATTTTAGTCTATGTTTTAACAACCAAGATTTTAAAAATTCAGAAAATAGGAAGACCTAAGATTTTTATATGGCGAAATATCTCAATCAGAAAAGATTGAAAAGAAATTATGTAAACATAGAAATTAAAATGTTATAATGGTAAATGATCCTCATGAGGAAGGAAACAGGGAAACACCAGAAAACTATAGCTGCTTAGGAAGCACGGTGAAGAGTTAAGGTTTAATAAGACATTTACAATGGAAAACAAAGAGGAGATATGGCTAAGAAATTATTCTTTCTTTATTTTCAGTTTTGTAGGTGGTACCATCAAATTTGAGACCAGTTTAAAAAATAAAACTAAATTTTACAATGTAATTTCCAAATGCCCATCTATTCTTAATAAAATGTGCCTCTATCCCCCATGGTAAGAATACCAATCAGCTTTTTTAATGTCCATAACTTTTCCAGGTGCTTTTTAAGCACTGACCCTCTTGGTAAACAGCAGTAGAAAAGCAGACCCATCATATTCAGCTGTTTACCGTGTGGGTGTTGTCAAACACAAGGAGGGGAACTACATGATGAGGCAGCTACCCACTCTGGTATATTCCTTAAATTGTAAAAATTTAAACTTTAGATTTTGAGCATTACTCTGTTAGCATGTAAGATAAGTGCAATTGTGCAGTAGTTTGAACTTTATTTAGCATTGTTTTTCATTGGGATTGGAATGAAAACTGACCTTTTCCAGTCTTGTGGCCACTGCTGAGTTTTCCAAATTTGCTGGCATATCGATTGCAACACCTTACCAGCATCATCTTTTAGGATTTGAAATAGCTCAACTGGAATTCCATCACTTCGACTAGCTTGTTTGAAGTGATGCTTGCTAAGGACCACTTGACTTCGCATTCCGGGATGTCTGGCTCTAGATGAGTGATCACACCATCGTGATTATCTGGGTCATGAAGATCTTTTTGTATAGTTTTTCTGTGTATTCTTGCCACCCTTTCCTAATATCTTATGTTTCTATTAGGTCCATACCATTTCTGTCCTTTATTGTGCCCATCTTTGCATGAAATATTCCCTTGGTACCTCTAATTTTCTTGAAGAGATCTCTAGTCTTTCCCATTCAATTATTTCCCTCGATTTCTTTGCAATGAGCACTGAGGAAGGCTTTCTTATCTCTCCTTGCTATTCTTTGGAACTCTGCATTCAAATGGGTATATCTTTCCTTTTCTCCTTTGCGTTTAGCTTCTCTTCTTTTCTCAGCTATTTGTAAGGCCTCCTCAGACAACCATTTTGCCTTTTTGCATTTCTTTTTCTTGGGAATGATCTTGATCACTGCCTCCTGTACAATGTCATGAACCTCTGTCTATAGTTCATCAGGTACTCTGTCTATCATTTCTAATGCCTTCAATCTATTTGCCACTTTTACTATATAATCGTAAGGGATTTGACTTAGGTCATACCTGAATGGTCTAGTGGTTTTCCCTACTTCCTTCAATTAAAGTCTGAATTAATTACACTCATCTCAAATGCTAGCAAAGTAATCCTCAAAATTCTCCATGCCAGGCTTCAACAGTTCATGAACAGTGAACTTCCAGATGTCCAAGCTGGATTTAGAAAAGGTAGAGGAACCAGAGATCAAATTGCCAACATCTCTTGGAACATCAAAAAAGCAAGAGAGTTCCAGAAAAACATGTACTTTTGCTTTATTGACTACACCAAAGCCTTTGACTGTGTGGATCACAACAAACTACAGAAAATTTTTCAGGAGATGGGAATACCAGTACACCTTACTAGCCTCCTGAGAAATCTGTATGCAGGTCAAGAAGCAACAGTTAGAACAGGACATGGAACAACAGCTGCTGCTGCTGCTAAGTCACTTCAGTGGTGTCCAACTCTGTGTGACCCCATAGACGGCAGCCCACCAGGCTCTTCTGTCCCTGGGATTCTCCAGGCAGGAATACTGGAGTGGGTTGCCATTTCCTTCTCCAATGCATGAAAGTGAAAAGTGAAAGTGGAGTTGCTCAGTCATGTCCAACTCTTCAAGACCCAGTGGACTGTAGACTACCAGGCTTCTCTGTCCATGGGATTTTCCTGGCAAGAGTATTGAAGTGGGTTGCCATTTTCTTCTCTGATGGAACAACAGACTGGTTCCAAATAGGGAAAGAAGTATCGTCAAGGCTGTATATTGTCACCCTCCTTATTTAACTTATATGCAGAGTACATTATGAGAAATGCTGAGCTGTATGAAGCACAAGCTGGAATCAAGATTGCTGGGAGAAATATCAATAACCTCAGATATGTCGATGCTTATGGCAGAAAGCGAGGAACTAAATAGCTTTTTGATGAAGGTGAAAGAGGAGAGTGAAAAAGTTGGCTTAAAACTCAACATTAAGAAAATGAAGATGATGGCATACAGTCCCATCGCTTCATGGCAAATAGATGAGGAAACAAAGGGAACAGTAACGGACTTTATTCTTGGAGATCTCCAAAATCACTGAAGATGGTGACAGCAGCCATGAAATTAACAGACTTTTGCTCCTTGGAAGAAAAACTATGACAATCCTAGACAGCATATTAAAAAGCAGAGACATGACTTTACCAGCAAAGATCCATCTAGTCAAAGCTATGGTTTTTCTAGTAGTCATATATGGATGTGAGAGTTGGACTGTAAAGAAAGCTGAGTGCTGAAGAATTGATGCTTCTGAACTGTGGTGCTGGAGAAGTCTCCTGAGGTGTCCTTGGATTGTGAGGCGATCCAACCAGTCAATCCTAAGGGAAATCTGTCCTGAATATTCACTGAAAGGACAGATGAGAAGAACTGACTCATTGGAAAAGACTCTGATGCTGGGAAAGATTGAAAGCAGGAGGACAAAGGGATGACAGAGGATGAGATGGTTGGATGGCATCACCGATTCGATGGACATGAATTTGAGTAACCTCAAGGAGTTGGTGATGGACAAGGATTCCTGGCGTGCTGCAGTCCATGAGGTCACAAAGAGTCGGACATGACTGAGTGAATTAAACTGAACTGACCTGAAACTTTATATCTCCAAAATCTAGCTCTTGTTTAACACTTTTCATTACTAGTAAATATTCTTTCATTGAGTAACATGTTGATATATATATTCAGATTTTATCAAAATTTGAAAAAAGCTACATTCTATAAAGAATGTTGCATGCATTCTTTTAAGATCATGTTGTTTGATGTTCCTTATCTAAGCACTAATTTAGTACATTTCTCTTAGAGCATGAAAGAAATTCTCTTTTCAAATGAATTAAAGAAATACTTCTCCTTTCATTACAGAAACTGCATAAATCATTTTACCTGCTTTTTGCCTTGCTTACAAGGAGACTCAGATTAAAGTATTGCTTAAATAAAGTAACTATAATGTCTACTGTAAGATTTGCCTTAATTGGCCTTTTTTATCAGTAAAAATAATGTATTATTTTTTAAATTAAATAAAATTTACAAATAGAATACCAAAGTAGATTTAATCTAATATACTAACAAAAGCATAATAAACTTCAGTAAACAAGGATTTTTCAATTTATGGTTTAGCTAAATGAGAAATAAGTCAATTAAACACTTGGTTTAGCAAACATCAGCCACTGCCATCTAAAAGCATAAATCCATGCTGTTTCACGTTTAAAAGGAAACTCAGGTGAGGGGTCTCCTTGTCCTTTCCATTAGAAATGGCCTTAAGAGTGACAAGCCAAGAGAATAAAAGCATTATTGTAGCAAGTTGGAGCTGAAGTCAAAATTTATTCCCCTTACCTTAGGGGAAGTGGAAGGGATGTGTTACTTTACCAGGCCTACATGGAAGAGAGTTTGACCACAAAACAGCCCAGAGTAAGATTTCTCTTGTGCAAAATGGTGAGCATGCTGCTGCTGCTGCTGCTAAGTCGCTTCAGTCGTGTCCAACTCTGTGTGACCCCATAGAAGGCTCTGCCGTCCCTGGGATTCTCCAGGCAAGAACACTGGAGTGGGTTGCCATTTCCTTCTCCACTGCATGAAAGTGAAAAGTGAAAGTGAAGTCGCTGAGTCTTGTCCAAGTCTTAGCGACTCCATGGATTGCAGCCCACCAGGCTCCTCCATCCATGGGATTTTCCAAGCAAGAGTACTGGAGTGGGGTGCCATTGCCTTCTCCGATGGTGAGCATGGTCATGTCCTAATTCTTAAATTCAAGAAGTAGGTCTGTCATGTACTCATACTGAGAGTTAACAGAGATGCTTACATTTAAGTGATAAGTGCTAAACTCTACTTAACAGCCACTTAAACTTTGAATTTATTTTTTGAGAAAGGAAAAATATGAAAATTATAGAACCTACCATATAGGACCTATTGTATCAATATTAAAAGAAAGGTTGATGTTGATAGGATTCAGGATATGCTACCCAAAAAATGACACCTTGTCCTTTCAATATTTTAAGCTAAAGGAGTGTGAGTAAATGTGTGACTAAATGGCAGCAGCAGGAAGGATACTCTGACTTCCTACCCTCACCTCAACCTTCTTCCCAGAAACAGGTTATAAAACTTCCATGGAAGAGGTGCCCTTCTTCTACCTGGCAAGAAGGAGCATCCTTATCTCTGAAAATAAAGGGATGCCAAGAAGAAAGCTAGTGAACAGGCCTTGCCAAGTCTCTCGCAGTTTGTTGCAATTACCTCATGCTTCTTAACCTATCACATCCCTCCACGACTGCCCACCTTTCACGGAACCAAGCATAAGAATACTCAAGTCTGCTTGTTAGCTCTTCATTTCCTTATGAAGGCTCCCATGTCATGTAAAACTTAAATAAATGTGAATGCTTTCATCCTATAATCTTTGTCCATTTAATTTTCAGAACCTGTCAGAACCTAAGAGGGCTGAGGAAAAAACATTTTCCTCCCCTACAGTGTTACTCTCAGGGACCAGACAGAAAGAATAGAAAACCATGGAGTTCCAATTTTATTTCTTTTTTATTTGGCAAAGAGAAAAACATTTAGATGGGAAAAGATGAAAAAGACTATGGAAAGAGGCCTCTGAAGACCAACTAGTGAGTCTTTAGGAAGACAGCACTTGGCTGTCTAAATTCAGTGCTTCTGCGCTCAAGTGAATTTCACCCCAATGTACTGAGAAACTTTCCAAACAAGATGTTAAAACCCCTCTAAGATACTGAAAGCTATAAAAAAAAATGTCAATTTGCTATTTCCAGATATAGAAGAAGGTATATTCTAATAATCATCCCAAGCAAAATTTTACAATGCATTATTAACCCAATTAGAATTGAACATAAGCAGAAGGAAATGGCAACCCACTCCAGTATTCTTGCCTGGAGAATCCCATAGACAGAGCAGCCTGGCAGGCTGCAGTCCATGGGGTCACAGGAATCGGACATTACTTAGTGACCAAACCACCACCACCAGCACTAGCTCACCTATTCAAGGGTGTAACTCCAGAAATGTTCCCATGTAAAGAACAACATAGCATAATAGAAAATGTTGACCTTGAAGTCAGATAAACCTAGAGTTAATCCTGACTCTGTGGTTTATTAGCTTTTGACCTTGGATAGAATATTTGCCCTACCTGAACAAAAAATGGGGCATAGTAAGCATTCAAATATGACATAAAATTTTATATATATATATATATGTTTTTTGATGCAGCTATGGACCATTCTATATTTTTCTCTGGTTTTAAGAGCTATCAGATGAATGCATCAGAGTTTGGGCACAAAGATTATTCTAAAGTGAAAATAAAATGAAAAAAATATATGAGAGATATAGAAAGAAACTTTTTCTGAACTTGCCTCCTTTGACTACAGCCAAGTCTCCAGAAAACACAGCTGCCATTAACCCCTTTCTATGGGAGTTTCCTGTGAATTCAGCTGCCTTGGAAAAAGACTACCCACTTATTAGCATAAAAAAACCCAATAAAACCCTGAATGATTTCCCACTGAAGCTCCAAACCTCTCCACCTTTTTTCTTGGAATGGTATATAAACCTTCGGATTTCCCAGGTGCCATTAATGTTAAAGGACTGACCTGCCAATGCAGGAGACTTAAGAGACATGGGTTTGATCCCTGGATCAGGAAGCTCCCTAGAGGAGGGCATGGCAACCTGCTCCAGTATTCTTGCCTAGAGAATCCCTTGGACAGAGGAGCCTGGCGGGCTGCGGTCCATACAAACGGTTGCAGAGAGATGGGCACAACTCAAGCGACTTAGTACGCATGCATATAAAACTTTACTTCTGGCCATTCATCAAGTTACCAATCATTCACTTAATAGTCTCATGTGTATATGTGCATGTGAGAGTACTTTTTCCTATTAAACTGTCTATTGCCAGTTAATTTGCAGGTTCCAATCTTTTAAACCTAAAGGTAATAGAGGAAAACATTTCCTTCTGATAGATAAAATCTGTAGACAAGTTGTATCTGGATTTCAACAGGAAATTATGTGAAAAGCCTAGTAATACCCTTGTAAAGAGAAGGAGAAATCTGGGCGAGATGGTCTATGTTATTGGATTCCTTACTATTGAAATATACAGTGTCTCTTGACTGTGCTTCACATTCTGATCACCTAGTAAATATTTAACAGTTTCAACACTGAGGTCACTTCTCCATCCAATTTATATAGTGGAGGTTAAGAACCACTGTCCAAGGGAAATCTCTAGTTGGACACTTGTGTACTTGTGCCTTGCCCTGACCTTGCCTTCCCTAAAGTTCTAGTTTGTTTATTTCATCTTGGATGCGGATCACAAAAGTCAATTACATTTTCAGATGACAGGCTAAAACATGGGGTCAAATCTAACAAGATAAAAGAAAAACAAGAGCAAAGGTTAAGTTCTCAGCATAGTCTAAAAAATAAAGTGAAAATCAGAACTGCACAAGTATAAAACACAGTAGTCTGATGTAACAGCACTAGCCTCCTAAACTTTTCTGTTTCCATTTTGTTTTTAGGTATTAGTAATAAAGAACATTTGTGTTTATTGTGTGCCATGCGCTGTCCCAAGAGCTTTTAGGTATCATTTCACCACTTCACTTAATCCCCTCAACAACTCAGAAGCAGAGAATACAATGCTGTTTTCCAGCCAAAGGATCTCTCAGAGATATTAAGTTCATGAAGTTCTGCTCATTTACTAGCATAGAAAAGCCCAATAAAATCCTCAGTAATTTCCCAATGAAGCCCTAAACCTCTCCCCTTCTTTGTTGAAAATGTATATAAATATATGTTTCTGGCTATTCATCAAGTTACTCATCACTGGCTATTCATCAAGTTACTCATTACTGGAGAAGGGAATGGAAAACCACTTCGGTATTCTTGCTTTGAGAACCCCATGAACAGTATGAAAAGATAAAAAGATAGGACACTGAAAGAGGAACTTTTCAGGTCAGTAGGTGCCCAGTATGCTACTGGAGAAACAATGAAGGGATGGAGCCAAAAAAAAAACAACAACAACAGCCAGTTGTGAATGGGACTGGTGTTAGAAGCAAGATTTGATGCTGCAAAGAGCAATATTGCATAGGGACCTGGAATGTTAGGTCCATGCATCAGGGACAATTGGAAATGGTCAAACAGGAGATGACAAGAGTGAACATCAACATTCTAGGAATCAGTGAACTAAGATGGACTGGAATGGGTGAATTCAACTCAGATGACCATTATATCTACTACTGTGGGCAGGAATCCCTTAGAAGAAATGGAGTAACCATCATAGTCAACAAAAGAGTCCAAAATGCAGTACTTGGATGCAACCTCAAAAATGACAGAATGATCTCTGTTCATTTCCAAGGCAAACCATTAAATATCACGGTAATTCAAGTCTATGTTTCAACCAGTAATGCTGAAGAAGCTGAAGTTGAACAGTTCTATGAAGACCTACAAGACCTTCTAGAACTAACACCCAAAAAAGGTGTCCTTTTCATTATAGGGGACTGGAATGCAAAAGTAGGAAGTCAAGAAGCACCTGGAGTAAGAGGTAAATTTGGCCTTGGAGTACAGAAAGAAGCAGGGCAAAGGCTAGTAGAGTTTTGCCAAGAGAATGCACTGGTCAGAGTAAACACCCTCTTCCAAAACACAAGAGAAGAGTCTACACATGGACATCACCAGATGGTCAACACTGAAATCAGATTGATTATATTCTTTGCAGCCAAAGATGGAGAAGCTCTATACAGTCAGCAAAAACAAGACCGGGAGCTGACTATGGCTCAGATCATGAGCTCCTTATTGCTAAATTCAGACTTAAATTGAAGAAAGTAGGGAAAACCACTAAACCATTCAGATATGACCTAAATTAAATCCCTTATGAATATACAGTGGAAGTGAGAAATAGATTTAAGAGACTAAATCGGATAGACAGAGTGCCTGATGAACTATGGATGGAGGTTTGTGACACTGTACAGGAGACAGGAATCAAGACCATCCTCAAGAAAAAGAAACGCAAAAAAGCAAAATGGCTGGCTGAGGAGGCCTTACAAATAGCTTTGGAAAGACAGGAAGCGAAAAACAAAGGAGAAAAGGAAAGACATCCCCATTTGAATGCAGAGTTCCAAAGAATAGCAAGGAGAGATAAGAAAGTCTTCCTCAGTGATCAATGCAAAGAAATAGAGGAAAACAATAGAAAGGGAAAGACTAGAGATCTCTACAAGAAAATTAGAGATACCGAGGGAACATTTCATGCAAAGATGGGCTCAATAAAGGACAGAAATGGTATGGACCCAACAGAAGCAGAAGCTATTAAGAAGAGGTGGCAGGAATACACAGAAGAATTGTAGAAAAAAGACCTTAATGACCCAGATAATCACGATGGTGTGATCACTCATCTAGAGCCAGACATCCTAGAATGTGAAGTTAAGTGGGCCTTAGGAAGCCTCACTACAAACAAAGTTAGTGGGGGTGATAGAATTCCAGTTGAGCTATTTCAAATCCTGAAAGTACAGCACTCAATATGCCAGACAATATGGAAAACTCAGCAGTGGCCACAGTTCTGGAAAAGGTCAGTTTTTATTCCAATCCCAAAGAAAGGAAATGCCAAAGAATGCTTGAAGTACCATACAATTGCACTGATCTCACACGCTAGCAAAGTAATGCTCAAAATTCTCCAAGACAGGCTTCAGCAATACATGAACCGTGAACTTCCAGATGTTCAAGATGGTTTTAGAAAAGTCAGAGGAAACAGAGATCAAATTGCCCTCATCTGCTGGATCATTGAAAAAGCAAGAGACTACCAGAAAAACATTCATTTCTGCTTTATTGACTATGCCAAAGCCTTTGACTATGTGGATCAATAAACTGTGGAAAATTCTTAAAGAGAAGGGAATACCAGACCATCTGACCTGCTTCATAAAAAACCTGTATGCAAATCAGGAAGCAACAGTTAGAACTGGATATGGAACAACAGACTGGTTCCAAATAGGAAAAGGAGTACGTCAAGGCTGTATATTGTCACCCTGCTTATTTAACTTACATGCAGAGTACATCATGAGAAACGCTGGGCTGGAAGAAGTACAAGCTGGAATCAAGATTGCTGGGAGAAATATCAATAACCTCAGATATGCAGACGATACCACCCTTATGGCAGAAAGCGAGGAACTAAATAGCTTTTTGATGAAGGTGAAAGAGGAGAGTGAAAAAGTTGGCTTAAAACTCAACATTCCCATCACTGCATGGAAAATAGATCAGGAAACAGTGATAACAGTGGCTGACTCTTTTTTTCTGGGCTCCAAAATCACTGCAGATGGTGATTACAGCCATGAAATTAAAAGACACTTACTCCTTGAAAGGAAAGTTGTGACCAACCTAGACAGCATATTAAAAAGCAGAGACATTACTTTTCAACAAAGGTCTGTTTAATCAAGGATATGGTTTTTCCAGTGGTCATGTACGGATCTGAGAGTTGGACTGTAAAGAAAGCTGAGCACCAAATAATTGACGCTTTTGAACTGTAGTGTTGGAGAAGTCTCTTGAGAGTCCCTTGGACTGCAAGGAGATCCAACCAGTCCATACTAAATGAGATCAGTCCTGGGTGTTCATTGGAAGGACTGATGTTGAAGCTGAAACTGCAATACTTTGGCCACCTGATATAATGTGCTGACTCATTGGAAAAGACCCTGATGCTGGGAAAGATTGAGGGCAGGAGGAGAAGGGGACGACAGAAGATGAGATGGCTGGATGGCATCACTGACTCGATGGACATGGGTTTGAGTGCACTCAGGGAGTTGGTGATGGACAGGGAGGCCTGGCATGCTGCGGATTCATGGGGTCACAAAGAGTCAGACACGACTGAGCGAATGAACTAAACTTAATTGAGAAGGATAAACCAGCCTGGAGAGCAGGGGTTGAACATGAGATCCTATTAGATGAGACACTGTTCTACATATACAGCCACAGTGTATATGGACTGGATTGAATCTGCTAAAAAAAAAATAAATAAAAAAAAGCTGCTGGGAATGTATACTCCAACTTGGAATCTAGCAACACTAAAAAATGTCTCTCAATTCGGTGGGGAAGGAAGGACTTTGCCACATCAAGCCCAGGGGGTAAAACTGATTGTTGAGCTGGAACAAATGTGCAGCATTAACATTTCACGGGGTGAGCAATTAGGAAAACAGTGTCTAAGAAGGCTCCTTGGGGGCTGAGGACTGGCAATGAAAAAGAGAATCACTGCCCTAGAACAAAAGCTGTAAGGGTCTCATTGTAGTTTGTTAGGTAGGACACATCTAACAGATACTTACGGTAAGTTTTCAGTGGAAAAAGGTAAACATGGCAGACTGAAGATAAATTTACCAGATAGTGCAGGAGGCTGAGAAAGTTAAAAATGGTGATCTGAGGAAACATTGAGTAATAGGAATAATGACATTTGCTATCCCTTGGTTTCAGTTCAGTTCAGTTGCTCAGTCGTATCCAACTCTTTGCGACCCCATGAACCACAGCACGCCAGGCCTCCCTGTCTGTCCATCACCAACGCTCAGAGTTTACCCAAACTGATGTCCATTGAGTCGGTGATGCCATCCAACCATCTCATCCTCTGTCGTCCCTTTCTGCTCCTGCCCTCAATCTTTCCCAGCATCAGGATCTTTCAAATGAGCCAGCTCTTCACATCAGGTGGCCAAGGTATTGAAGTTTCAGCTCAAAATCAGTCCTTCCAAGGTACACCCAGTACTGATCTCCTTTAGGATGGACTGGTTGGATCTCCTTGCAGTCCAAGGGACTCTCGAGAGTCTTCTCCAACACCACAGTTCAAAAAAATCAATTCTTTGGTGCTCAGCTTTCTTTACAGTCCAACTCTCACATCCATACCTGACTACAGGAAAAATCATAGCCTTCACTAGATGGACCTTTGTTGACAAACAAATGTCTCTGCTTTTTAATATGCTGTCTAGGTTGGCCATAACTTTCCTTTCAAGGAAAAAGCATCTTTTAATTTCATGGCTGCAATCACCATCTGCAGTGATTTTGGAGCCCAGAAAAATAAAGTCTGACACTGTTTCCACTGTTTCCCCATCTGTTTGCCATGAAGTGATGGGACCAGATTCCATGATCTTAGTTTTCTGAATGTTGAGCTTTAAGCCAACTTTTTCACTCTCCTCTTTCACTTTCATCAAGAGACTGTTTAGTTCCTCTTCACTTTCTGCCATAAGGGTAGTGTCATGTGCATATTTGAGGTTACTGATATTTCTCCCAGCAATCTTGATTCCAGCTTGTACTTCTTCCAGCCCAGCATTTCTCATGATGTATTCTGTGTATAAGTTAAATAAGCAGGATGACAATATACAGCCTTGCATACTCCTTTTCCTATTTGGTTTCAGTAGTATCTGAGAAATACAAATTATGTTTAATACATTTACCTGATTTTTAAAATGATATATACGGAAACTGAAGCCCCCAAAAGTGTATTTCCCTACAGAGTTTACAATTAACCTATCTAAAATCTTATTCCATTTCTTGTCCTACTCCTATTCCCTTCAGGATTGAGTACTACCAAAGAAAAGGAGGGACTAAAACTAAGCAGTCACTGCAGGGTCCTCTGGGTACAACCCCCCCGCCTTATACCCTGTTTTTTGTTTGTAGAAGGTTTTAGTCTCCTAAGGCTTCTTTACGTTCCAAAGGGCAGTCACTCATTAGGGAAGTAAGAATGAAGAAACAATGAAAATATAGTCAAGAATTTGTGATAAAATAAGAGTCTGAGTTCCTCCTCAAGGAATATACATAACACTCTGCCACAAAATTTTGAGCTATTCTGTAGGATCTAAGACATGCACCCAGGTAGAGGATGGTGTCTACATGCTGAGCAGAAGTATGTAGATCCCAGATTGGCTGGAACCAGAAGTTTGATAATTAAGATTCCTGAAACACCACCACCCCACCCTCTAACAATCAGAAGAAACCCTGCAACCCTCACCCCAAATGTTGCCTTTATAAATCCTTCCCTGAAAGCCACTGAGGCTTTTTGAGGATAAACCACCCATTCTCCTTGCTTGGCCTCTATATCTATATCTGTGTCTATACCTGTCGGTCTGTCTGTTTATTTATCTATGTCTAGTAACAATCTTCTGTCTTGGTAAGGGTCTTAGCCCCTACAGAATAGCTCAAAAGTTTGTGGAAAAGTGCTATGTATATCTCTTGAGGAAGAATATATATATATATGTGTGTGTGTGTGTGTGTGTGTGTGTGTGTATAATATTTTATGTATACATATAAAATATTTCAGTATATGGACAGAAGAGCCTGGTGGGGTATAGTCCATGGGGTTGCAAAGAGCTAGACATAACTGAGCAACTAACACATTCACTTTTCTACTTTTCATTATATATTAATATTCATAAAATCAAAATACTCTTATATCTACTATATAATTTTTCATAGAAAACTATGAAGTAAATTTCTAAAATATGTATGATAGTTCCTTTAAAGGGAAGATACCCAAAGGTAAATTGATTTGCGCAAGGTTCCCCAGCCAGTTAATAACAGAACCTGAACTGGGATTTTCATGTGCTACTCAGACACTGCTCTTCATTTACCACAGTGTCACAGCCTCTCTAATTCAGGATGCTGACAATTGTGAAATTCATAACAATGACAGACCTGCTTTAAGATAGTTTAAATAATGTAACAAACAAAAATTAACAGAACAATCTTAATAAATATACCTTCCAACCACCCACTGAGAACCTATGCGACTTATTGATCTTCATGTTTCCCAGCGGGAGAAACAGGATGGCAGAATCAATAGCATGCAAAAGTGTATTTGAAGTTATAAATGCTCTATTCAGTGGAGGAACTTGACACATTCAAAAAATGTCTTACTGTGATCGTGGCATTTTGTAAATAGTCAAGAATCAGAGATAATTTAATCATATAAATAATATATCAGGCTGTTGTTTTGTTTAGTCACCGAGTTGTGTCTGACTTTTTGAGACTCCATGGACTGTAGCCTGCCAGGCTCCTCTGTCCATGGGATTTCTCAGGCAAGAATACTGGAATGATCACCATTTTCTTCTCCAAATATATCAGGCACTTGCCCTGATTGACAATTCTATAGAAAGGCTCTCAGTGAATGATGAGCATCTGTGAACAGAGAAACAGGCCTTCATGTGTCCATGCCGCACATTGCCCGCTGTCCTTGATGAGAAGCCTTTAGAATTCCTGCCCTGCTACCTCTCTTACAACCATCCCAGTTACTTTTACTTCATAGCACTGATCATCACTAATATTGTGTTTTCTACTATCTATTTCTTCCATCTAGAACTTAAAAGGGTGATTCTGCCACCAAGGGGACATTTGGCACTGTCTATAGGCATTTTTGGAAGGTGCTAGTGGCATCTACTCGGAAGAGTCCATGGATGCTACTAAACATCCAACATGACAGCCCCTGTAAACAAATAATTACCTAGTCTAAATTGTCAAGAGTGCCAATATCGAGAAACCCTGCTCTAGAATATAACCTTGAGACTCTTTTGCTTAATAACTATTTACAGATGAATTAATGGACAGATTAATGAGTGAAGGGTGCCCACATCTCAGAGGATAAAGAAGGTAGTGGATCAACAGGCTGTGAAGATGGGGCAGATAGGAACATCAGAACAATTTCCAGGGGAAAAATACAAAACTGAAATTTGAACATCATCAAAGCACAAATCCTAAAGATGGTAGAAAATTACACCACTAATTTCTTAAGAATTTACATAGCTTTATTGTATTTTGTCTATAATGTTGTGATAAGTTTCTGATTCCTCCACACGACCATTTAATTCTAAGTTACAGAGGAGTGGAGTTGTCTGTTACTTTTTACTAGGAAAAAAAAGTCATACATCTCAATCTCTATCTTCTTAGACCTGATATTTCTGAGTAATCAATAATTCATTTGCCTCTAAAGCTCATTTAATTATTCTCATCCTAAATATCCTGTTGAAATTGGAAGTTTTTCCTGATTTTAATCAATTCTGAAGTAGATTGATTTTGTGCAACCTCTTCCTTGATGCATCATCCACTTCACAACTACAGCCAAAGTAGGCCCACAGCCTACAAAGGCATTTTGCTGACAGATGTGAAAATTAACATAAAGGCAATAAAAGTTAAAACTCTTAATAAAATATGACCCAAACCTAGAGATTAAATGGAGTCATGGTTTCTGCACATTTTATACCAGGGTACTATTTTTTTCTAGACCCTGATATTGCTGAGATAATACATGAATGCTGATATACTAAACACAACAGGAACAGAGGGCAACTGAGGGTGACTTCCTCCTCTATCTGTTAAATGCTGATGCCTTTTCATTAAATCCTCTATTCTTCTCTATCTCTACAGTCTCTCTCTAAGGGACTCATGACCACTCAAAATGAGTACAATCACCCCACACTGCACATCTGAACATCAGACCTGCACGACTTAGATGAGGTCACCATGCCCTCAAGCTACAGATATTTAAGCTACAGTCATCATCTTCCCCCAGACTTTCTCCTTCCTTAATTTCCTCTGCCTCAGTCATGTCTGACTTTTTGTGATGCCACAGACGGTAGCCCGCTAGGCCCCTCTGCACATGGGATTTTCCAGGCAAGAATATGGGCCAACATTAGGTAAGAGAAGAGACTCTTAACAACTGGATGACAAACAGAACAAAAGCAAAGATGGAGGTGGAAAATAGGGGAAGGAAAGTCCGAGGAGGCCAAATGGATCAGAGCCTGGTAGACCTAAGTAAGAGAGGTAACTGAAAAATTTTCAGCAAGGACTTGAAAGCCCACATTTGGTTGACTTTTTTAAAAAAGTAATTTAAGAGAGATGGTTGCATTTAGACATGTTACTTTCCAAAGTAGAAAGATTATCAAATGTTATATTCTAATCAGAATCCCATTATAAAGATAATGAAAACACAGAAGCAATCAGAAAATGAATATTTTCAGTTCTGAACTTGGCATAAAGTCCCTAGGGCATTATTTGATTTGAAGTTAAAAGAAATTGAACCACGGAATAAATACATATGTGTAGGTGATCTGTTGATATAAAACCAGACCTCCCATAGTATCTTTAAACTATTACTGAAAAACAAGTATCTACTCTATTGCAAAGCAAAAAAAAAAAAAAAAGATTATAATCATCTAATGTAATCTCAATAAAATGATAATTCCTAAAACTAGAGTGCAATTAATTAATCATACCATATCCTCTGCTTCAAAACAGATCCTGTAATTCTACCATTAATCAAATCTTTACATGTTTCTATTCAAGATCCAAACAGGAGGTTAATTTGTTTCATCCATAGAAGACAGAAAATACATAATCTCAGAAGACTAGATCAACTGATTAGACTATGTAAAATGTTAAGTTCTATGTAAAAGGAATAACCAAAATATAGAGCAGTGATATCACTCTAGGAAAACAAAATTCTGTGTGTCTATGTATGTGTACAAACACCAAGAACTGAAAAATATTTTATAAAATAATTTGTGTAATCAAGGTATTTATTTTTTGCAATGTTCAGGATAGGCTACTTACTACTCATCTGAAGATGATTCAATGAGTGTTATTATGGTTCTCTAGGTTCTTGATGTTACTATTTGAGAGAAAATATCTATAATTCAAAAGAAAATGTCATATCATTTATGTTGTTGGTATTCAGCTGCTAAGTCATGTCTGACACTCTTGCCAGGCTCCTCTGTCTTTCACTATATCCTGGAGTTTGCTCAAATTCATGTCCATTGAGTCATTAATGCTATACAACCATCTCATCCTCTGTCATTCCCTTCTTCCTCCTGCCCTCAATCTTTCCCAGCATCAGGGTCTTTTCCAATGAATCAGCTCTTTGCATCAGGTGGCCAAGGTATTGGAGCTTCAGCTTCAGCATCAATCTTTTCCATTGAGTTGTTGTTTCCATTGAGGGTTAGTTTCCTTTAGGATCAACTGGTTTGATCTCCTTGCAGCCCAAGGGACTCTCCAGCACCACAATTCGAAAGCATCAATTCTTTGGCACTCAGCATTCTTTATGGTCCAACTCTCACATCCCTATAGGACAACTGGAAAAACCATAGCTTTGACTATACAGAGCTTTGTTGGCAGAGTAATATCTCTGCTTTTCAATACTCTGTCTACATTTGTCATAGCTTTCCTTCCAAGCAGCAAACATCCTTTAATTTTATGGCTGCAGTCATCATTCACAGTGTATTATTTATAGCAGTCTTGGCTTTGGCAGGCCAAAATTATAATTCTATGAAAGATAGTTTAAAACTCTGCAAATTATAGGTGTTTAACACACATACAAATCCTGTCTTGTTTGGTAGAAGACCCTTTTAATTTCACTTTCCTTCCTTGTTGAAAAAAGAGCTTTGCCTTTATTTGCATATTCCTGGTCTGTAAATGTATGTTCCTTGCATTCTCTTTTTAATTGGTTTTAATAATCTGCCTTGTCCCCTTTTAAGTTAAATAAAATGTTTGACAAGTGTTTAATTTTACATCTCTGTGAGGATCATAATTTTTATCTTTTTATTTGAATACCATTATCTATTCTGTGGTTTATATAAAAGGTGAGTTTAGGTTCGTTTCTATCAAACTCCCTAAAAGAAACCCTCAACAAGAATGTTTTGTCATGTGTCTATCCAGATTTCTATTCTAAATTCTAAATTTACACTGTACTGAAATTTTGAATTTACAACAGGCTTTGAAATTGTCATGAGTCATATCATTGCGTCTACCTTGTTTTAATAAGTACAGTGAACTTAGCAGAGATTTGTATACATTTTATTATCTTTCTATCCTTAAGTTCTTAGTGATAACACAAAGATATTTTCCTGGTAGTCTGCTTCATCGTTGTGTTGTTTAGTTGCTAAACCGTGTGTCACTTTTGAAACCCCATAGACTGTAGCCTGCCTGCTTCTCTATCCATGGAATTTCCCAGGCAAGAATATGGGAGTTGGTTGTCATTTCCTGCTCCAGGGGATCTTCCTGACCCAGGGATTGAACCTGTGTCTCCTGCATTGGCAGGAGGATTCTTTACTGCTGAGCCATAAGGGAAGACCACCAGACTCTGTGTGATCCTTTCATATATAGATTCTGATCTTAACCTGGTAACCAAATAAGTGTTTTGTTCCCTTTACTTGTTTCTCATCCCTGCCCTCCATATATACGCAGTCCCCTCTCCAGAAAAGTTATTCAGTAATGCAAGGCAGGGATGATAAACAAAGGAAACAAAACACTTATTTTGGTAACCAGGTTAGGGTGGGAATTATCTATTAATAAAAGAGTCACAATTCACTTTTAGATTAAATTCATTTCTTCCTTAAGATATGTCATGCTCTCTTCACTGCTGGGATAATTTCTAAGACTTGTTAGCTAAACAGACTGAAATTGCATAGAAATACTTGAAGATTTGGCTTATGAAAAATGATGAATAGTAATCAATCATCTGCTTTGCATTTCAAAGAAATGATAAGATATGACAGCACTTTGAAGAGGAACATTCAAGTAAATTGCAATATGTGAGGAGCATAGTTTACTAACACTTCAGACTCCGCTTTCAGCACTCTCCCTTTTCCTCAGTCTTCTTAACATTAACTTTCTGTCTGTCTTGTTCTCTCAAGTCCTGATATATTCTCTCATTTTTACTTCTTTTTACATGATTCTGTCCCCTCAGTGAATGACCAGTTTTTCTTTTTTCCTTGATGTTCATCTTTCTGTTTTCTTCTTTCTCTCTTTGTTTTTCTCTCACAATCTCATTTTTACTTGTTTCTTTTCTTGCTTTCGACTCAAAATAAGAATGGAGGGGGGAAAAAAAAGAATGGGGCAAAGGCAGTTGGAACACAAATGCACATATCAAGGTATTAATAACAATTATTATATAATAACTTCTTTGTTGGGTGGTAAAAAGTATCTTTAAGAACTTTTTTTTTTTAATGTTACTAGTCGCTGTGGGAAAAGAGAATGCAACGTAAACATCTGGTGAGGAGGTAAAAGAACTCCCATCAAGACCAACTGACCTTCATTTTGTTGTACAGCAGAAAATAACACAACACTGTACAGCAACTATACTTGAATTTAAAAATAATAATACTAAAATAAAATAATTTTTAAAAAAGATTGACTGAGCTTAAACTTATGAGACCACCGCTGGCTGCCTGACAAGACAGAACTGAAGTTTTATATTATGTGTCCTTCTCTGGTAATGAAGCTTCCTTAAATGCTGGAGATAGAGTTTTGATCCCTGGGTCATTAACATATCCCAGAGAATGGAATGGCAACCCATTCCAGTATTCTTGCCTAGAGACTCCATGGACAGAGGAGCCTGGTGGGCTACAGTCCATGGGACATGGGGTAACAAAGAGTCAGACATGACTGAGCAACTAACACACGCTTTTATATTATATTCTTATTTTGTATGTATATATATTGTATATATATTGGAGAAGGAAATGGCAACCTACTCCACTGTTCTTGCCTCGAGAATCCTGTGGATGGGGAAGCCTGGTGGGCTGCTGTCCATGGGGTTACACAGAGTCGGTCATGACTGAAGCGACTTAGCGTATATGCATACATTGGAGAAGGAAACGGCAACCCACTCCAGTGTTCTTGCCTGGAGAATCCCAGAGACAGGAGCCTGGTTGGCTGCCATCTATGGGGTCACACAGAGTCAGACAAGACTGAAGCAACTTAGCAGCAGCAGCAGCAGCATACATATATATATACACACACATACATATAGTCTCAATCTCATTGTTACATACTTGCTAAATATGTTTTTAACATATTGAATTTTACTTCCACGTGACTCTGTTGATTTCTTCGCTCTTTGGAGGTCAGGAGTTACCAACAGAGACTTCTTCACTGTCTCACAATTACACATTATATAATATGTCAGCATATTGTGAACCTACAGAAGCAAACAAGTTGCTGTTTCTAATAAAATTTTAAAAAAACTAATAAAAGACTGCCTAGTTTATGTTTAGCTAGTTCAGCTCAGTTCAGTCACCCAGTCATGTCTGATTCTTTGTGACCCCAAGGATTACAGCACACCAGGTTTCCCTGCCCATCACCACCTCCCAAACCTTGCTCAAACTTATGTCCATCAAGTTGGTGATGTCATCCAAACACCTCATTCTGTGTCATCCTCTTCTCCTTCTCCTTCAATCTTTCCCAGCACCCAGGGTCTTTTCCAATGAGTCAGTTCTTCACATCAAGTGGCCAAAGTATTGGTGTTTCAGCATAAGTCCTTCCAGTGGGTATTCAGGACTGATTTCCCTTAGGATAAACTGGTTGGATCTCCTTGCTATCCAAGGGACTCTCAAGAGTCTTCTCCAACATCACAGTTCAAAAGCATCAATTCTTCAGAGCTTAGCTTTCTTTACGGTCCAACTCTCACATTCACATATGACTACTGGATAAACCATAGCTTTGACTAGACGGAACTGTGTTGGCAAAGTAATTTCTCTGCTTTTTAATATGCTGTCTAGTTTGGCCATAGCTTTTCTTCCAAGGAGAGTCTTTGAATTTCATGGCAGCAGTCACCATCTGCAGTGATTTTGGAGCCCCCCCACAATAAAGTCTCTCCCTGTTTTCATTGTTTCCCCCTCTATTTGCTATGAAGTGATGAGACCAGATGCCATGATCTTAGTTTCCTGAATATTGAGCTTTTCACTCTACTGTTTCACTTTCATCAAGAGTCTCTTAAGTTTTTCTTTGCTTTCTGCCATAAGGGTTGTGTCATCTGAGTATCTGTGGTTATTGATATTTCACCCAGCAATCTTGATTACAGCTTGTGCTTCATCTAGCCCCACATTTCGCATGATATGATCTGCATGTAAATTAAATAATAAGGGTGACATAATACAACCTTGACATAATGCTTTCCCAATTTGGAACCAGTCTATAGTTCCATGTCCAATTATAACTATTGCTTCTTGACCTGCATACAGATTTCTTAGGAGGCAGATTAGGTGGTCAGGTATTACCATCTCTTGAAGAATTTCCCACAGTTTGTTGTGATCCACACAGTTAAAGGCTTTGACATAGTCAATAAAACAGAAGTAGATGTTTTTCTAGGACTCTCTTGCTTTTTTGATGATCCAATGGATGTTCGCAATTTGATCTCTGGTTCCTGTGCCTTCTCTAAATCCAGCTTCAACATGCGGAAGTTCTCAGTTCACGTACTGTTAAAGCCTGGCTTGGAGAATTTTGTGCATTATTTTGCTAGTGTGCGAGATGACTTCAACTGTGTGGTAGTTTAACCATTCTTTGGCATTGCCTTTCTCTGGTGTTGGAATAAAAACTGACCTTTCCTAGTCCTGTGGCCACTGCTGAGTTCTCCAAATTTGCTGGTTTATTGAGTGCAACACCTTAACAGCATTATCTTTTAGGATCTGAAATAGCTCTACTGGAATCCCATCACCTCCACTAGCTTCGTTCGAAGTGATGCTTCCTAAGGACCACTTGACTTTGCATTCCAGGATGTCTGGCTCCAGGTGAGTTATCATAGCATCATGGTTATCTGGGTCATGAAGATCTTTTTTGCATAGTTCTTCTGTGTATTGTTGCCACCTCTTCTTAATATCTTCTGCTTCTGTTTGGTCCATATCATTTCTGTCCTTTATTGTACCCATATTTGCATGATATGTTACCTTGCTATCTTTAATTTTCTTGGAGAGATGTCTAGTCTTTCTCATTTTATTGCTTTCCTCTATTTCTTTGCAT
Source organism: Antilocapra americana (assembly GCA_007570785.1). Taxonomy (NCBI): domain Eukaryota; kingdom Metazoa; phylum Chordata; class Mammalia; order Artiodactyla; family Antilocapridae; genus Antilocapra; species Antilocapra americana. Next base: position 44,814,155 of record ML662442.1, read on the forward strand.
TGATCACTGAGGAAGGCTATTAGCAGAACCTCTAACTGACATTTCACTTACTGAAATTTATTCATCTAAAAAAAAACCCTAAGGCTATTTACAAATAACTTGTAAATAATCATGTATATATTAACTCCATAGTCAACTAATTGCAATTCATATAGCTCATCATTTCTGGTAGTAGAATTGTAATATAGATAATAGCCAGTCCTTTTCAAAGGTTTTTAAAGTACCATTATTATTATATTAAAAGTAAAACACCTATACATTTGAAACTTCTGTTTCTGAATAAACATTGTTATATAAAACTATTTTTACAATATGAAAAACAGATCATACTACCATGTCAAAACCATGCTTCAGTGATTGATCTTTTATGTATGAGAGAGATCAGAATTGCTTCCTTTTTTCTCTTTTCACAATCGTATTTCAGTGATTGGTTAAAATCAGTGATTCAGAATTTGACAAGTGTTTCTTTATTTTTCAGTTCTTTGAAATGACAATCAACAAACAGTGTCATGGTTAGTGAACAAAGACATGTATTAAGGTGAAATATTAATCTAGAAAAATCTATAAAACAGAAAATCGATTCCTATATGTATATTATCCAGTCTACTTGGATTAAATAACAACAGAAGTTCTATAATTTTATAATTAGTACTCTCTATACAAGCTCAGTGGAATAACTAACCAAGGAATTTTAACTCTTTCAAAGCAATAAAATTTAATATTGAAGAAAGGCTTGGTATATATCTGTGGGAACGTGTGTGTGTGAATGTGCACGTATATATGTATAGACTGAGGCATAAATTGAAAAATTAGAAAAGTGGGAGGAACATACCTCTTTAATTAAATGCATAATCATGGATGCTGGTCCATGTTATTGATGCTAAATAGTTTCTACTTTAATGAGCCATTTAAAATGAAATGGTTGCTTGCAATTAGACATCTGCAATCCAAGGAAAGCAAGCCAACTCTGTAGTCTGGCTGCCAGAATTACAGTACATTCCTCAGCAGGACAATGAAGAAAAAGAAAAATTGTAATTATAACATATACATCTTTAATGTTCTGTGGCTGAAAAAATGTGCAAAACAAAGCTCTTTAATATATTTAATTGCTGTTAATAAAGGGCTATCACCAAAGAATTAGTTGCTTTTAATGTATCCATATTCCATTAGCAGTATTACTACCCAATAGTTACAAAGTACCTGTTTTAACATAGAAACTTGCTTAAAAAGAATGGATAATGGACTCTTACATTTTATGAGCCTCTTCTACTTGGGATCACAAAGAAAAGATCAGATAGGTTACGATATTATTGAAGACAAAACATCACTTAAAATATTTGAGTGAATATCATCGGTTATATTTATCATAGATAACTGAGTCAGTTAAAGTAACACATCTATCTTAATAGTATTAGCAATATTGAATGCTTACTGGATGTGTTGTTAGCCTCATGTTATAAATGTGGAAATCCAGGCACAAACAGAATGAGTAATTTACTGAAGTCCACAGAGCTACTATGCATCAACGGTAGTCAGAATCTAAACCCAGGTCTGACTTTCAAGTCCGCAGTCTCAATCACTCTATCAACTCCATCAACTAATTTCATTTTCTTTTTAAAAACAATGCGTGGTGTCAGAGATGTAAATGAAGATCTTTGCTGTGCTGCTTCATTATGAAGACTTGGGTTAAGTTACTTTCCTATCTAAGCATTGGTTTTCTCAAGTATCAAATGGAAATACAAATAATATTTATAATGTAAGGTTGTTTATACAATTCAATGAAATAAGGTTTATGCTGTGTCTAGCACATAATATGTATTCAATGATCTGAAAGTTAATCCATGACAGTTCTCTGACTCATATAACTCATACCTACCATACTCATGCTAAGTAAAATAATTTCAAATACCTTTGGATTTCAGGTTAAATATTTTTATGATCTCAATGAAATAATTCATGAAATTATTTTTAAACCTAATTCAACTGCATTTGAGAAAGTATCATTTGGCAATTTATTCACAACTGTCTACACATGGGATATTTTATCCTTTTTCTTTAGATATTAGCTTGTCTATAATTCTTATCATTAAAACAACACACACACACACACACATACACATGCTTCACATGTACATAGATAACTCTCAATTATTTATAGGCCATAGTTGGCTTTATATTTCTAAGCTATCCATTCTAGGGCTGGAGCCACAGGGCCCTTTTTCTCTATTTACCTTCCCACTTCATATCCTTACCTCTTCTCTAGTGATGCTTATTTTGTATTCTCCGTACAACTCAGTGGTAAATAGACTGGGTTCACATTATAAGATAGTTACAAAAAATAGCTTTGAAACTGAGCTTTCAAACAGCATTATTTTACTCAGAAAAATAGAAAAAAGCCAGACAAATCATTAAAATATGAATGAAGTTGAAAGTGACATGCCTATTGTATACTGGTCAGGCTAGTGAAGCCAGTGGAGGAGTGGGAAGCTGGACCAGAAGCCAAAGAGGGCCAGGTCAAGCCATTCACATGGAATCATGGCAGATTCACTTTCTTGACAAGCTTTTGGTGTACTCCAAGAATTCAGATATGCCAGGATTGGGCTGTATTCTTTAAAGTGCATTCCCATAACAAATACTCTGTACTATTTTTTACTATTTCTGCATTTTTTGATTCCTTGGTGGCTCAAACAGTCAAGAATCTCTCTGCAATGCAGGAGACCTGGGTTTGACCCCTGGGTTAGGAAGATTCCCTGAAAAAGGGAATGGAAACCCATTCCAGTAATCTTGCCTGGAGAATTCCATGACTGAGGAGACTTGTGGGTTCCATGGGGTCACAAAGAGTTGGACACGACTGAATGACAAACACACACTGCATTATTCAGGGTTGTATTAGCAGTATTACTTGAAAGATGAAATAATATCCATTTTTCTGTGTTTTTCCCCTAAAGGGCTACCTGTTTCAGAGTATAAATTTAAAAAGCATGTAAATCAGAATTAGTTGTCTCACTGTGTTAATTAAAGCATATTTGGGAGAAATGATGCAGTCACTTATTATACAGCTTAATGCTTGGCATTTAATAGATATTTAAGTAATTTATATAGCTGAATGAATTAATAAAAATAATATTTACATTGTACCATATATAAGACCATATTTAATCTGAGAAATATAAAATGTCAGATACTAAAAACAAATATAAAAACACAGTTCAAATAAAGTATTTTTTAAAATTAATATGTGTGATTTTTTCAAGCAAGTAGTAGCTTTTTGGCTAAGCAAGTTGGCAGGCAGGCCAGTAAATATAATAGATTCAAAATATAAAATTACTTTGTCTCCTTTTCTAACTTGGTTCCTATGCTGTGGAAATGTTATAAAAATAAAATTATTAACCATACTGGTTTTCATGTCAAAAGACAAACTTATTGTTTAGTATCAGCTATATCTTTTCATGTTTAAAAATATGTAACAGGCAAACATTTTGACCAAAGAGAAGACAGTTGTGCACATAAAATGCTAAATATACACAGCACTCAAATAATTTTATAGGCTCTGTATGTTGCATACAATCATTACTTGAAATATTTGACTATTTGTTACTTTGGATATATGTTCCAATTTCCAATAATGTAAATTCTTATATCCATTTACAGGTACTCCAGTCATCAATGTAACTGTCATAGGTTTGATTCCTATCAAAGCAGGTGATTATAAATGTTTATGCTCCCCACTGTCACACTTGATTCCCACTTGTATGCATATCTGAATCACAAATTTTTTATCAAAACAGAGCTATAACCAATTCATATGTATATTGTGCATTCTAATTTTCTTTAAGCATTTAAAACATGTAGCAGTAAGATTACTGATTCACTTTAGTACCTTTCATTAGCTTCTAGAAAAATCACTGCTATAATCTTCTGAATCAACAGACACTATCTTTGCCCAGCAAATCTTGATTTCCTATTAAATGTAGAGGCTAACCAAGCATAGCCACTTTTAATGAGGATTAGATCTTTTTTCTGGACACTGTTTGCATAAGAGGTTATCTAAAACACAAGGATTATTATCCTTCAAATCCTCCTATGAAGAGAAAATTATAATAATTAACTAAGGCATATCATGTTGTTTTAAAAGTCCTGAAAAACTAATGGCAGCATTTAAAATTGACAAGCTGACTTTAAGATTTAGCTTTGCTAATCAAACTCACAAAATAAGCATTGCTACAAACAAGCCTCCGTGAGAACTAGTTATGTAATCATTATGTAACTGACATGCAAACCAAACGCAAATATCATTTACCTTAAGAATGCATGGAATAAATTTTGTTTGGGGGTTAGATAATCAGGTGAGCACAATATATTCTGTTAAAAAATATAAAAATCAAAACAGTTTTTGGACTGTCAGTGACAAGTGCAAAGTGACTCTCTCTTGAATTGTGATCAGAGACCTGGAGAGCCTTATAAATACTGAAGATGAAAGTTGTACATTTAAGAAATAATGATAGAACTAAGGTAAATCTGCATTAAAGCCAAAGTTAATCATTAAGTCATTCTTATGATTTTACTACCTGAACAGCAACTTAAAAAGATTATGTATCTTTACTCAGATGATTTACTCATGGACATAAAAAATTCTTCTGTATAGAAATAAGTAAACGTTAATCAAGGCATGCATTGTCTCATAGATGTATAAGGCAAATAGAGATAAATGATCACTTCCTAGCTAAATTTCCTGAGAAATTTCTTCTAAGTCAATGTCAGTTCAAATTTGGTGGAGGTGGTTTAGATAAAATATTTCAGAAATAGTGATTATTCTAGATTTAACATTTTATGGAAATCCCACAGTACTAAAACCAGATGACCTTCAAAATATGGGCCAATCACTACTCAAATAATCTTCCTAACAGTGTTTCTTTTGGGAAACCCCACTCTGGGAAAAGTTCAGACCAAAGGAAAGAAATAACTGCTGAAGTGCACTTTGAAGGACCACATATTTTGGATATAAGAGCAGCAACTTAATATATGAACAATTATTATCTGTGAAAAGCCTTAAGCCTGGATCATTGTCTCAAAGTAGCCATTAGCTACATTAAATTTACAATAAGGTTAAAATAACTTTTATAGAATTAAATGCTAGAAGAGATGGGAGCATTCCAGATATATACTAATATACAGAGAATAAGAAGATAAAGATAAGATAGAACAGGCATGGTCAGTTCACAGGGGTTCCTTAGTGAGATTATCTATAGGATAAGAAAATGTCAGCCTGGGGAGAAAGGGATGACTGCTTATCATTTCAGCCACCAAATCTGCCACTTCTCAGCTCTCATGTTAATTGGTCACATTACTTATTCTCTCACTTTATTAGATACTGACTTAACTATCTGAAGTGTTGATTCTCTCTCCAACGAGGCAACAATTTCCAAATATAGGAATTATGTCTTGATTACAGATGTGATGTCAGGTGGTTCAGAGGTAAAATAATCTGCCTGCAATGCAGGAGACATGGATTTGATCCTGGGTTGGAAAGATTCCCTAGGAGGAAATGGCAACCCACTCTAGTATTCTTGCCTGGAAAATCTCATGGACAGGAGAGCCTGATGAGTTACAGTCCACGGGGTTGCAAAAAGTCAGACATGACTTAGTTACTGAGCACAACTGTTAGAACTGTTATATCTCACCCATCCAAATCCACCCAGGCATTTTATGCATCCAATAAATTCCATTATGTCTGGTAGATAAAGATTATACATATGACAAGGGTGATCACATAATTAATACCCAAACTGAGGCATTTTTTTTGAGAATGGTAGAGAATATTATGAACTATTACGCTATGCCACTGCTGCTGCTGCTAAGTAACTTCAGTTGTGTCCAACTCTGTGCAACCCCATAGACGGCAGCCCACCAGGCTCCTCCATTCCTGGAATTCTCCAGGCAAGAACACTGGAATGGATTGCCATTTCCTTCTCCAATGCATGAAAGGGAAAAGTGAAAGTGAAGTCATTCAGTTGTGTCAGACTCTTCGCGACCCCAGGGACTGCAGCCTACTTACTATAATAACCAGGAATTCCAGGACACAACAGAATATATGACTACCTTACCTAGGATAAAGGTGGCCACTCTATAACTTATTGAGTAAAGACAGTCTAAATAGGACAACAGCTACCGACCTATATGAAGGGTACACATGCTCTCAATTTTTTTCTTCATGAAGGACCATGCCATCCTTAACTTCAGTGGGAATGTAACTGGCCAGTAGTAGGACATTTTCTTTACTGAATGACATTTTTAAACTGATTAAACATGACATTGATTCTTCCACTCCTAGAACATATTAAGCACTAAATGATTTTAGAATTGCTTTTAAGCTGTTCCAATTTTCTCTGAGTTGACATTGGCTCAGACTTGGTATTTCTCCAGAGGATCAAAATATCATAAATGAGTTTTTGCAACAGATATGGCAATGATCTTTATGACTGCTGTAAGTGCCTTCCAAGTGTTTAAACCTTAAATAGTTATTGGAATTAAAAATGCTAATTTAACAAAAAATAATAACATATTCTACAAAAGCAAAGACTAACTTGTGAGTTGTTTTAAGTCAGTAATTACCATGTCTTTAGAAGATTACAATTAAATGATACAGGTATTTGAAATGTAATTTAGAAAGTTTTTTACAGATAATTTGTAGTATTAATTTTTAAATGAATATTCACTGCTTTATTCACTTTCTTCCTATTTTAACTAATTTGATTTTTTCCATTTTATTTTTTTCATCTCCTTTACCTATTGATAATATACAATATTATGTTAGTTTCAGGTATTCAGCTTCAGATTCTTTTCCTTTATAAGATATTACAATATGTTGAATATCTTGTGCTATTGAGTTCCTTGTGCTATACAATAAATCCTTATATACTTTATATATAGTGGTGTGTATCTGTTAATCCCATATTTCTAATTTATCCCTCTCCCTTCCCTTGACTTTCTCCTTTAAATTTCACCATAACCATTTCTTCTCAAATCAAACCAATTTTCTAACAGTCAGAGTTTTGTCTTTAGTGTTTTAAGTCAAAGATTTACTTAAACTATGACACATTAACTCAATTCCCACACGTTTACATCCAATTGGGTAAAGTAATAATAATAATAATTTTAAAAAAGGAATGATGCTGAGAGAGGAGAGAGAATACTGTCAATTTTATCAAAAAGTATTTTTAACATGTCAGTGATTTTATAGACACATTTAATAACTGTACAATGTGAAATAAGAAAAAGACAGCGAGAAATGTTAGAGAGGCTATTTAACAGCTGCTGCTGCTGCTGCTGCTAAGTCACTTCAGTCGTGTCCGACTCTGTGCGACCCCATGGACGGCAGCCCACCAGGCTCCTCTGTCCCTAGGATTCTCCAGGCAAGAACGCTGGAGTGGGTTGCCATTTCCTTCTCCAACGCATGAACGTGAAAATGGTAAAATTCTCTATGTATATTTTCTTCATAAGGAATTAAATTCATTAAGAAGGAAGAAACTTCTCCACTTAGCTTTCTTATATTGTTCAACAGTTAATGTCATATTTTAAATTTATATCTATTAATTACTTATTATAAAAGTACTATTGAGTTTTTCACATTTCACTGGATTTTATTTATTAATTATTCACTTAACTAGCTTAGTTTTAATAAAAAAAAAAAACTAGCTTAGTTTTTAGCTTCCTGAGCCATAATAAGAAGGAATCACATGGATTGATCACTAGGTTTTGTTCTGTTATAATTATGGGTATAACAGTATAGTACAAAAATCTACAGCCTGGGAGTACAAATATCTTCTTGGAGTCAGGAAGTTGCTAGATATTCCTGAGATAAATACATCTTCAAGCTTCTGGTAATTGGCTTACTCAAAAAATGTTGCTAGGCACTTTGCAATCTAGTCTTATTTTTGAGATTTCTAAAATAATTTTCTTAGATGCTACAGTCGAAAATTTTGTCATTTTGCCAATATGACTCATAGTTGAGTGCTAATATGTCTAGAACAGGATGATAAACACTGTCTCTTGTTTCTGTGTATATGAAAATTTTACTCTTGCAGTTTACATAGATTTAGTTTCTGTGAAACAATAGATTTGTAAAGAAAAAGAAATGTTGAACATGAGTCATTTCTTTCTCAATCTTGGCTGTCTTATTATCCTTTGTACTTGAAAATGACACTGCTGACCCCACTCAAAATAGTGACTTTGAGTTCTTTTTTCTAAAAGTGACTAGGAATTTAAACTACCTACCCACACTTTCTGTCTTATCTGTAGTCAGGCATGACCAAGCACATCTTTTTATAAGTATCTGGTATAAGGATAACATTTCTGGATATGATCTCTTTACTATGTGCAAGGTGTATGTACCCCTGAGTAACAAGGTCTGGCCTCTTAAAAGAGCTAATAGTAAAAATGAGTGCCTCCCCAAATTATTCTGGACTGATCACATCTTAGATGACTAGTTCTTACATATTATTTATTCTCTACTGTCAGTTTTGGCCCCACACTTTCTTGGTATCTGATTCTGAGGTTACCATCCTACTTATTTCTTTGTATTAGGAAACTCCTTTCTCTCCTCCATCTTGTCTCAAAGCACTTCATTCCTTTGGTCCTCAATTTGCCTGACAATAACCAGTTCCAAAAATGGCTTTTAGAGTAGGCATCCATTCCATCATATACATAGTCCAGGTGAGCTATTTGGTTGAAGAACAGGAGAAATCTTTTTAATGAAACTAAAGATGAAGTTTGAATCATTAGCCTTGTGACTTATTAACACCACATGTAATTTCCACAGGTATGAGTTGTTACCACAGCTAGTCATTTTAACTATTCATATAAATGATATTATCAGTAATAAAAATGGTGAAAAGCATAAAACACAAACAGGGGATGTAGAGTCAAATGCACAGCTTGTACTTAGATCTGAAAGTAAAAAGAAAACAGAAAAAAAAAAAAAACCCAGGCAAAATTAGCATATTTCAAATGCAGCCCTCTGTAGTTGAAATGAAGTTATTGTATTTTTTTTAATGGACAAGCTAATAGAAATATCTACAGATATAGGTTCTAGCCTAGTTCTGCCATAGATAAATATTAAAATCTTGAGATAGTCACTAATCTCCTCGTACGATAGATGTTTTCTATTTAAAAGAGGAATGCTACTAATTACTATATATCTTTCAGAAATATTCAACATGTAGATGTAAATAATAATACCAACAACTATAACATCATCACATTTATTCTTTACTATTAATACTTTCAATAGAGTAAAAACATTATTGACCCCTCCTCTTAATAAGTATACTAAAACAGAGATGGAGTCAAATCATATTTTTAGAGATTTCTAGGTTTAATTTTTGTGAAAAAAAAATCTGAAGAAAATAGTAAATGAAAACACTGAGTTCCTTGAAAAGCATACAACATAATACTGGACGTTTTTTAAGGCTAGTAAAATAGATGAAAAATGAATGTTTGGTATTAGCCAATATATATGTTGCATATAAAAATGTCACAATTCCATAGCGAGTTACAAAAAGTTAAAGGCATGAAATTAAAATAATGGATAGGCCAGTGCAAAAAGGTATAATTTATAAAAAGAGGATAAGGAAAACTGAAATGTGGGCAAAGGAAATGAGAACATGCAACAAAAATAACATTTTATTTCTGTGAGGCTGTTGTAAAACCTGCCTTAAAAAAAGAAGACATTCATATGTTTGGACAACAAAAAGTGAATCAACAATAAACAAGTTAAAGTGTCAAGAGTACCTGTAGATTGAAAGAAAAACTGCAGAAAAACTAGGAATTACTAATAGATAATGCTACAATTGTACATTCTAAGTCTAATGTAAAATTAGTTGAATAGAATATTTGGTTAATAAGATACAAATTAACTGCTATGCTTAAACAAATGAGGAATTAAGATACTCAGATATATTCCACCTGTACACTATGTGAGTATAGAACATATAGAAGACAAGGGTAAAATAATTAATGGGAAAATGTTTTCAGTGGGAAAATTACATTAGCTATTTCATATACAAATGGCAGTTTGAGTTGACAAAACACCAACTTTCTTGAGTTGGGTGTTGAGGTGTCAAGCTGGGCCTCTCTCATAATGATATTGAGAATGCATCCCATACAGTGAGTGTCTTTCCTGCTGTAGCTTCATAGAGTATGAAAGAGTCAGGTGGCAAGGGTGGGGAGGGAGGGAGAACAAAGAAAATCATCCTGAGCTGCAAGTATTCAGTAAAAACAAAAACAACACAGAAATATCTTGCTTAAATCATTGAATTAACTGCATTTGCATTAATTGCACTCAATCTTTCTTTCCTTTTTTTCTTTCCTTTCTTTCTAGACATGTATGAGCTCAAAACAACTTGTGCTTCTTTGTGAAATGAAAATAAAGAGCAGCACTATAACCACAGTGGCTCTAGAAGGAGAGTCAATGGACTATTAAATGGGAAATCATCTGTTTTTCAGATTTTACTTCACCACCATTACATTCCTCCAGTGGGCTGTTATCTGGTAGAGGGAGCCTTAATCGCCTCCTATGCTGGCAGAAAACCTCCATGCATTTAGCACAGCTATTCATATCGTAATGTGCAATCACCTCCACGCAAAAATTCCAGCTAAAATATATGCTTTCCCAGCACAGCACTGCCATTAGTGCATCTAACTGCCCACTGAACTCCTAAGACTTAATGTAACTCTATTCCAGCCTATTGAAGGCTCATTATTTAATCGGGGCTATTTGATGGTTCACAGTTACTTAGTTAATTTTTCCCCATTTTCTTTCTCCTACTGGGTGTTAGTCCCTTGGTGTAACACAGATATAAGTAAATGAAATAAAGTCAAATATTATCACTAGGTCATGTATATGTTTAGCTAGCAATGAAAATATATTTTGTTAACAACTCCTCTGCTCTAGCTGCCATATAGTTTATGGTGAGAAGATATGAAAGCAAAACAACAACCAGTGGGCCTGGAGAGAATGTGTTTAATACTTTCACCAAACAGCTGCTATTTGATTCCAGAAATCTGCCATGCAACAAATTATGCAGTCATGAAAAGAAAGGTCTTACAGTATATTGCACATTTCAGAATGCACATTTATTTACACAGCTTCTTTAGAATATATTCAAATGAAAATATTATATATACACATACGTATTTATACTGTTTAGGGAAAGTATAGAGAAAAAATCATGGAGCTGAGGGAGAAAAGATGGAAATATTGAGGACAATATATGCTTTATAGATTATTTTACATGTTTAACCATTATAGAAATTCTCATCAATTTGTATTTTCTTTAGAAGTATTATTTTATTGGATAAATTATATAATTACATGAGGACTTTAATCACAGCATGAAAATAGCTTGTCAGGGTTGAAATTCCTCTCTTGGTTGAGGATTACGTATCAAACTTGGCATCAAATTTTTGCTTCTAAACACTATAAGAGGACAAACTCAAATTAACTCTCTGGGTCTCAGTAACTTCATTTAACATGGTGAACTGGATCATCTCAAAGTCCCCTCCTGTTATACAACTGTAGAATTCTCTACTGGCAGTATGATCTAGGGAGAACTTCTTTCAATACACTGGGAGAAGCACAGCCCATAGAAGGGAAGGATGGCCATGGTTGGAAAATGAAACTCAGAATCTTTTCTCCTTCTTCATAAAAACTTTTAGCTTGGAGATAATTTGAAATACTTCTATATTTTCAATTGTTCTCAGAATATCAGTATTCAGTCATAGTAAAAAGACTACTTAACATCTAATTTAATACTTGTATGTCTGACCTTTTTGCTAATGTGTGATAGTTTTACTATTATCTATAGAAATGCTTATAATAAAATTGTTCTTCTAATTTCTATGGTAAACATGAATCTGACAATTGTTTTCTAGCTGTTTTACAGTGCATTCTCCCTCCTTGTATGTATCATAATATCTTAGAAAATTACAAACAAGATTTCTCTTTATTTTTCTTAAAGAGCACACAGAATAAGATAAGTGAATTTGCCAAAAGGAGTTGAGCCTTGCTGGAATATTCAATTAATACCAGTTTGCAGTTGTTTTTATTTTGTCTCAATGAACGAAACATAAAGTAAACACTGTAAATCCAAAAAAGAATTGAGTGGTCCACACAAGACAACAATACCTTGTAAAAAATATGGGCAAGAGGATAAATAAGCCCTGCTGCCACTGCTGCTAAGCCGCTTCAGTCGTGTCCGACTCTGCAGCCCCATAGACGGCAGCCCACCAGGCTCCCCCGTCCCTGGGACTCTCCAGGCAAGAACACTGGAGTGGGTTGCCATTTCCTTCTCCAATGCATGAGAATGAACAGTGAAAGTGAAGTCACTCAGTTGTCTCTGACTCTTTGTGACCCCATGGACTGCAGCCCACCAGGCTCCTCTGTCCATGGGAGTTAGTTCCCAGGCAAGAGTACTGGAGTGGGCTGCCACTGCGTTCTCCAAAATAAGCCATGAGTAACACATTATTAAGAAGAATGGCTAATATAATTTTATATAACAATATATGAGTTATAGAAACCAGATATTTATGAACCTGTAAAGCACACTTTAACAAAGACCAAAATCTTTCCCCAAATATATACAGTATTTTGCTAAATCCATTTATCAGTTTTTAAGAATTATTATGGATTTAAAATATGATTATTAATATCAGTTTATTTATTTTCAATGATAAATTTAAATTGGTGTTATTTATTCATATATTTCATATCCTAAAGGAAATCAACCCTGAATATTTATTAAAAGGACTGAGGCAGAAGCTGAAGCTCCAATACTTGATCACCTGATGAGAAGAGTCAAGTCATTGGAAAAGACCCTGAAGCTGGGAAAAACTGAAGGCAAAGGCGAAGGGAAGGGGCTGGCAGAGGATGAGATGGTTAGATAGCATCACCAACTCAATGGACAGGAATCTGAAAAAACTCCAGGAGATAATGAAGGACAGGGAAGCCTGGCATGTTGCCATCCATGGGTTCACAAGGAGTCTAACATGACGCAGTGACTGAACAACAACAACAAATTCACATATTTAAACATTCAATACATATGTACCAAATTCCTCTTTAGTATCAAATACTTAAGATAACAACATTCAGGCAAATGCTTCAGTACTGTTATGGAAGGAAGTTACATAAACACACACACACACACATACTCCTTGCTCCTAAACTCACTAAACATATATAAGCACAGAGTTTTATCCCATTGTGTTAAAAACAAAACAATAGGTCCAAAATGGAGTCACGTATGCTAAGCCCCACCACACCAAATTGAGCCTTAATTACAGTTTTGACTCTTCCAGAAAACAAATCTGAAACCAGTGAATCAGGAATTGCCTGTTCAGCACTAGTTAGGTAATCTGCTTAACAGGTTCCTGCCTTTCCCTCAGAGAAATGAAAAGTGAAAGTAAGTCACTCAGTTGGATCTGACTGTGTGGACCTAGGGACAGAAGAGCATGGAGGGCAAGAAGAGCCTGGTGGCAATTCTCCACGCAAGAACACTGGAGTGGACTGCCAGTCCCTTCTCCAGGGGACTCTTCCCGACTCAGGGATCAAATCCAGGACTCCTGCATTGCAGGCAGATTCTTTATCTTCTGAGCCACCCAGGAAGCCTTGTAAGGGAAAGCCATAGCCAAATTGTCATTTTGCCTAGTATAACTTTCTTGTTCCTGCTCCCTTCTGCCTACAGAAGTCTTTCATTTTGTACAGCTCCTCACATCTCCTTTCTATCTGCTACACTGGATGCTGCCCAATTCAAACTGATTTCTGCTCAAATAAACTACTGAAAATGTTAACACGCCTAAATTTCTCTTTTAACAATTTTTGTTGCCATAAGTTACCTTTCTTCTAAGGAAAGTCCTTGTAATACATTTAAGGAATCGTTTTTTTTTTTTTTTTCCCTAATTCAAAGCACATAGGTTTTGAATCTTTACAGTTTGTAATTTAAGCTTGAATATGTCCATGTCCAATGAATTGATATGTCAGTGTTAACAGTCAGCAGTATGAGAAGAAACAGAACTTTGTTAGTATTAAAGTTTTATTTCACTTTTAAAAAATGTTACCATTAGGAAAAGGATGAAAGATGAAAGGCAATTACCTTCCCATGAAGGTTTGTCAAACATTATGCTTATATTTTCTCATTTCATCTTACCCTCTTGTCTTTTTTTCTCTGCTTTCATTGTGTGCTCCCACTCAGGACTCCTTTTTCTACACCTCTTTCACAAGGCTTGCTATACCAGAAACACCCCTAGAACAAATCCAAACACTTTTCATTCTTCTTTCAAAAATCCATTTCCTCCACAAAGCTACTTAATTAGATGGAAGTAAAGTGCTAATTTGCTAAGGGGAAAGATCATTTGCATATCAATTTACACACTTTTCTCCAAGTATTTATAATTAGAGAGCAATCAACAAGCTTTTGAAGGCTGATAGAAAGGGTAAAATGATTCCTGTGGAGATTTGGGAGGCAGTAAAACACAGAGAGGAAAGGGCACTGGAGAAGAAGCCAGATGTCCTCATGTTGAGCAATTAATTTAACCTTTTGGAATCTCAATTTTTCAGCTATAAAATGGGAATAATTGTGCCTACTTTAAAAGTTTCATAGGCTATGAGTATTAACTTCAGTATGCATGAGGGCCCCAATACCAAAGCATTGCCTCCCATAGGTTATCAGTAGAGTCCATAAGAAACCATTTTTTAACCTGCTTTCTTACACTGCTTTCTCTGCAAAAGGAAGTCATGTATCTATCCAAGGGAAGGTTGGATATTTAAACAAGATCAAAATATTTTAAATATCAGGAACATAATAAGGAATTAATGAATAGGAACTTATGGTTACTATTTTGGTTCCATGTGGTGACTCAGATGGTAAAGAATCTGCCTACAATGCAGGCGACCTGGGTTCAATTCCTGGGTCCGGGAAGATGCCCTGGAACCCATTCCAGTATTCTTGCCTGGAGAATCTCATGGACAGAGAAGCCTGGCAGGCCACAGTCAATTGGGTTGCAAAGAGTCGAACATCACCAAGCAACTAACACTTCATGGTATTTCAATGACTTTTTTAATCATTCAGACTATCAGAACTTCTAGAACTTTCCTTGACTATTGCCCTTTCCATTATCGTCTATCTCTCCTCCTCACTAGGTCCTGCCTCTGCTGAAGGGAAACATCTATTTGAACTCAGATGTATTCTTTGTCATTGTCCCCAAATGATCGCTGTACATTATTCCTTTCTCCCCTTCACTATTAATTAATTATCCTGATGTTCAAGCTGGTTTTAGAAAAGGCAGAGGAAACAGAGATCAAATTGCTTACATCTGCTTGATTATCGAAAAAGCAAGAGAGTTCCAGAAAAACATCTATTTCTGCTTTATTGACTATGTCAAAGCTTTTGACTGTGTGGATCACAATATACTGTGGAAAATTCTGAAAGAGATGGGAATACCAGACCATCTGACCTGTCTCTTGAGAAACCTGTATACAGGTTAGGAAGCCACAGTTAGAACTGGATATGGAACAACAGACTCGTTCCAAATAGGAAAAGGAGTACATCAAGCTGTATATTGTCACCCTGCTTATTTAACTTATATGTAGAGTACATCATGAGAAACGCTGGGCTGGAGGAAGCACAAGCTGGAATCAAGACTGCCAGGAGAAATATCAATAACCTCAGATATGCACATGACACGACCCTTATGGCAGAAAGTGAAGAGAAACTAAAAAGCTTCTTGATGAAAGTGAAAGAGAAGAGTGAAAAAGTTGGCTTAAAGCTCAGCATTCAGAAAACTAAGATCATGGCATCTGGTCCTATCACTTCATGGGAAATAGATGGGGAAACAGTGGAAACATTGTTAGACTTAATTTTTTGGGGCTCCATAATCACTGCAGGTGGTTACTGCAGCCATGAAATTAAAAGACGCCTACTCCTTGGAAGGAAAGTTATGACTAACCTTGATAGCATATTTAAAATCAGAGACATTACTTTGCCAACAAAGGTCTGTCTAGTCAAGGCTATGTTTTTTCCAATAGTCATGTATGGATGTGAGAGTTGGACGGTGAAGAAAGATGAGCACAGACGAATTGATGCTTTTGAATTGTGGTGTTGGAGAAGACTCTTGAGAGTCCCCTGGACTGCAGGGATATCCAACCAGTCCATTCTAAAGGAGATCAGTCCTGGGTGTTCATTGGAAGGACTGATGTTGAAGTTGAAACTCCAATACTTTGGTCACCTGATGCAAAACGTTGACTCGTTAGAAAACACCCTGATGCTGGGAAGGATTGCGGGCAGGAGGAGAAGGGGATGACAGAGGATGAGATGGCTGGATGGCATCACCGACTCAATGGACATGGGTTTGGGTGGACTCCAGGAGTTGGTGATGGACAGGGAGGCCTGGCGTGCTTCAATCCATGGAATTACAGAGTTGGACATGACTGAGAGACTGAACTGAACTGAAATACCATTCAGGTATGAAAAATATTGTCTAAAAGAACATTAGAAATGATCTGGGCAAATAACTTTCAGACTGCACTCATAAAGTCTTAGCTCTATCCCTAGTTGCTCAGGAGTTGATATCAGAAAGAAAAAGCAGAAAGACAGCAAAATGTGGGTGGAGAAAAGGAACAGGTGGAGAGGCTTTGATGGAAAACCATGAGTTAGAAGAACTGGTTTCAGGAAGTCTTTCAAAATCTCCAACAAAGGCAATCAATTTTTATCTTGAATAACTTAATTTTGTTAAAACACTCACAGTAAATACAACTTACTTATTTTAGGTTAAATATTATTATATATTTAAGAAACATAGGAACAAGCATGACTTGTTTAAGAACACAAAGTTGGTTTATAAATAAAACTGAAGTAACAACCAAAGTGTCACCATTCCCCTTCCATGGTTCTCTCACGTTCATTACTGAATTTCAACACTTTATTTTCAGACTTTTCCCAACTCTTTCCTTCATTTGCTACTGTGCTGGTTTGGCAGCTACATTAGAAATAATTTCCCTTCATAAAGGAATTTAAAAAGCTTCTACATATCTTAAACATTGATGGACAGCTTTCAGATTATATTTTATTCTTGGTAGAATTAAAGATGTTAATTTAATCTTAAATTTCTCCATGTAAATCAGAGTAAACTACTGTCAGTTTCCTAAATATGCTGTACTGTTCTATATTTCCATGACTTCTGATAAGCCACTTTCTCTGACTAAAACTCTCCCACTCAGTCTTGCCTTTCCTCTTTTCAGCCAGGAATTCATCCTCCAAGGCTCAGCTCAGCCTCACATGTGCTGTGAGGGCTTCCTTCAGACCAGACCAATATCTCTGGAAGGCCCCTCCTTATCTCCTTATCTTGTGCTGTGTGCTCTACTTCTATAAGCACTTAACATCATAAATGACAGTAATTTGATTATAGGATCATTTACTGGTATATATGCTTCTCCATTTGGCGTCTGCTTGCAAAAAGAGTCTAGCAAATGTCAGAGTTACAGTGATATTTCTGAAGTTAAACAAAAAATAACAAGGAAACTTAACATTTTTATAAAAATTCCTCAACCCCACCTAAAACGTTTCAAGCAAAGCCCATATTTGTGGTATTTTTGTCTGAAATGATATTACTCATTTCTTGTAAGTAAAATCTTACAGGGAACCTTTCCTATAAGACCCTGTAAGTGAATATAAACATTTAAATACAATAATATTAGGGTCAAGAGTGAAGCCATTCAAAGTATGCTTTAATATTAGTTTTGAGTTACATGGCTCATACATTTGGCTTAATGTATTACTTTACAGGATAATTGCTATCTAAACTTTGGAAAATACTTCAGATTAATATAATGGTTTGTATTAATATCATATTGCTTTGTTTGATGTACATCATAAGTCATTTTAAAATCAATTCATGAGATTACAGAATTAAAAATTATTATAATCATTTTTAAGAATTTTAAGTGGAGAGGTGAACCACACTAAGGATTAAAAGAAACAAAATGGCAACAAAACACAGGACTTGTAACAAAGTGAAAAGAATTAAGAAGAGTTAAAGTGAAATTAGACATTGTGTATGGTAAAAAATCATGCTTGAGAACAGATGTTGCACCAAATGAAAACAGCAGTTGTGTGTGACCTTCCCTGAACTGAGCATCCAACTGAAAACCCCAATGGAGAAGAGAAAGTGAAAAGTTAATGTCAAATAGTATTTTTGAAAGTATTCCTCTAAAATAAAATCTTAAAGCCAATTTTTAAAAAATCAAAAGTGCTAATTAAACACTCTTCTTTAGAGAAAGACATGTGGAATAAAATCAATTTATTAGAAGTTTGGGAGTCAAAGCATCAAAAAGGATGTTCATTTCTGTTTACTAATGACTCAACAAATAAAAATCACAAAAGTCTTAAGGAAAGTATTTCCAATAGTTATGGTCCAAGTTTATTTTTTAATTCTTTATTTTTGGAGATGATTTTCCTCATACTAAAAATAACTTTCCAACAGTTAAGAGAAACATCTCAGGAAACTGGGCAAAGCTAAAGTGCTTTTCAGCTAAGCAGGAATGCCTTGGCCAGCTACCGTGATTCCATACTGACCTCTGTAAATAACAAACAAATATGCTCCTCTAAAATACATCAGACATTTCTTTGTGTTTCAGTGTAAGAAAAGAAGGGGGATTTATTTCACTAAGAGGTAAGCTTATTTTGAAAGAAATGAACTTTATCTGACAGCTTAAATACAAAGAGATTTCTAATTTTAACCTAATCTAGTATAAAGGAAAGAGAGCAATCCTTAAGTCAAAGGTTTTTAGGGTACTCTATAATTCATCCTCAACCCATTTTCACTTTTTAGAGAAGAGAGGATAAGGTGACAAAAGACAACTAGGTTGTTCTCTTTGCTTCAAGACAGATATTATAAAAGACAAGGATAAGAGGGCTTAACTTTCTCTGTCACAAGTGTGACCATAAGTTTGCTTATTTCTAATCATAATCACTAGGAAAAAAAAAAAGCAAAAGGTTCTGATTACCTAAGAGATGGTTTAAACACCAATATGGACACTAGCAAGAAATAGCTACTCATCATGCAGCCTTAGACTGAGAAGTAGCAGGAATGAAAATGTCAAAGTAGCTTCCGTGAAAAGAAACTGATTTCTCACCTTTCACTGAATAACTATTCAACTTAACTGGTCTCATTCTAGAAGATAATAAAGCCTATTTTGAGATTTTCTTTTGTTAAAACATATTAACTGAGTGACATCTATTTATTTTTACTAAAAAGAACTTACACTATGACATTGCATATTTGTACATAAAGTATTCCCTTGACTTGAGTCTCTACAAATTCCAATACCTGGAAGAAGTTAATATTCTGACTTATCAAGAAAGAAATAGCTCCAATTAATAAGTAAGGAAACAGCATTCACATGAGTTATAAAATTTAGAGAATAAAAGGTCAGGAGGTTTTTTTCATGCATACAAATCAGCAGTGATGACAGACATCATTACTCTAAGTAGAAAAGTGGTGTAATTTTTATTTTTAAATGGATAGTCTCACAACCTAAAAGATAGTGGCCTTTAGTCACAGCCATATTTTTTTTTTTCTTACAGCTTACCCTCCCACACTTGGAGAACTGCATCCATACTTCCCCTTTTCTTTATTCTTTGTAACAAGTTTCCATTGCAAAATGGAAAACTGAAGGATTTTTGTTTGTTTCCTACTCTTTACCAAACAGCTTAGAAATATGTTTCTCTTATATACTCAGCCCAATATTAGCATAGAGATAGGCTCAGTTTTTCAAAGAACTCTACTTTTTAAGGGAAAGCATATACAATATTCGAGAAAAAAGAGTTCTGATCATAAGATTAACTTAATTACTGTGTCTTTTATGTGAATTGACAACAGCCCTTACTCAAAGTCCAGTTGGAAACTGTAAATAAGATGTGAACAACGTGCTGCTGAACAGTGTGGTTTGAGTAGGAATCTAGTTAGTAGCACTGGATGTATGACATATTGTGGTATGGTGATAAAAATAAAAATGCAGCCCTGATACCTTATTGTCCCAAACCAGTTTATCACCTGAACAAAGCTATTAGTTTTAAATGTTTATTAGTAATTAAGTATCAACACCTCATTAATAGAAAATAAAATATATATTACATAGCTCACTCTTGGGAATTTGGCTTTCTCATCCTCAGACACAGAAAGTCTATTGGATATTAGATATTTCATTACAAAATTTAATTGCAGTCCATCTGGTACGTAATTTATGTCTATTACTTGTAAGAAAAAAAAAATGAGAAACTATATAGTGATATTCTAAATCTGTGCTTCTCCAGTCTTGGTGGGCATACAAATAACTGGGGATCCTATTAGAAAGGTAGATTCTGATTCAGTAGGTCTGGGGTGAGGCCTGAGATTCTATCTTTCTGCATTGATACTGGGGCTCCTGGTCGGTGAACCACACAGAATAAAAAGATTCCAAATGATAGCAATTAACTATAATCCTATGGCCTAAACAAAAGAACTTCAATGTGTTGAGGAGCTAAATATAATTTTTTCTATGATTGACTCCATTCAGTTTCAATTATGTTTCTAATCATGATTGAAAATTCTAATTTCAGCTTGGCTGCAAATTTACTCAGTCACTTGGAGTGATTAATTTGACCTATCCAGGGGATAACTTATTTATAGTTCATATCTTAGCAGTTTAAGAAAATTTAGAAAGCAAAATAAATACCATCTTACTATCAAATTGCTATAGAAATATTGATGGAAACAAGTACAAGAAGCTTTATTAAATGTCAGGTGTAATGCCACAGTCTAGTATTTTTTGGGAAAAAAAAATCCTGCTTGCTAGCTTTCATCATGTAATATTTTGGCCAATTGTTGTTGATATGCATGCCCAGAATACATGAAAATGCCACCATACATTTTTAGTTATGATACTTTGAGCTCAGGCCTTAAGTAGAAATTTTCTACTGATTCTGATTTAGCTGACATAAAACCCTGCCTCTTTTGATCTTAACATGTAAGTCAATAGTGTACTTTGGCATTCAAATTCTCATCACATCGTTAATTTTATCCGGATGCTTTGCTTTAGAGGGTTTGGTCATAAACTACTGGCTTCCTAAGGAAGTAAAGTATAAATAAGTAAAAAGCTATCTAATTTTAACTGTCTTGTTTAATGTAAATCACTGCATTATGTAGTTTATTAATAATTACTATTACTACCATATATTTAGAGAGAGCATGTATAAGCATATGGTCATGAATATTATTCTCCAGATTTTATGTTAAAATTATAATTTTTCTTGTATCTCAAATTATGGAACCAAATTTAGGACACTGATGGACAAAATGTAGGCTCAGGATGATTTTAAAATATCCTTTTGTGGGATTTTTTTTGGTATATTTAGCACCATATTTACTATACAGTCAGAGAATTTCATCATCGCACTGAATGTATCGTGAAGAATGTTTTAAATCTTGCTAATGTTAGTCATAAACATTCATAGTTTATCTTCTAAAATTCAGCAGCCAATTAAGCTGCCAATGCAAAAAAAAAAAAAAAATATCAAAAGGTGAAACACTGGTAAAGAATCTGCTTGCCAATGCAGGAGACACAGGAGATGTGGGTCTGATCCCTGGAGGAGGAAATGGCAACACGCTCCAGTATTCTTGCCTGGAAAATCTCATGAACAGAGGAGCCTGGCGGGCTACAGTCCATGAGGTCTCAAAGAGTCAGGCACAGCTGAGCGCACATGCATAAATGCGATAAATAGGCGCAATCATAAGAGCCAACTTAGAAAAGGTGTGTGTTTCCCTTGTGAATTCCTAGCATTGCCCCAGTTATTCCTCCTGTTTCAGAGAATTCTTACAAATATGACACTCATAAGGGATGGGTGGCCATCTGAGGCTGTCCACATAGCCACACCAGCAAGGCTCCATGCATTGTCTAAAATCCTCAAGATGACTAGAAGCTCAACTAGCTGCCAAAGTCAAGCAAGATAAAACCAGCACAAGTAAAACAAGGCAGTTCTTCACAGCAATCATCCTAAGGCTAAGACACTGATAACAAGTCTAAATACACTCATTAAATCATCCTTACCTTTTTTTAGATCAATTTCTCTCACTTCTCCCACAGAAAGTAAAATAACGTTTTTACTCTGGTATTCCAACATTTCTCTTCTGGATAGATGTTTTAAAATATGAGTCTATATTTCTCTCAGCAATCAGCATTTATTGAGTGCTTACAAGGCACTGTATGCTGCTGTCCTTAATTGAGTCTGACACTTTGATACCCTGTGGACTGTAGCCCGTCACCCATGGGGATTCTCCACGCAAGAATACTGGAGTGGGTTGCTATGCCCTCCTCTAAGGGATCTTCCCACCCGAGGGGTAGAACCCAGGTCTTCCACATTGCAGGTAGATTCTTAACAATTTGAGCCAGGAAGGAAGCCTTATGAGGCACTGTAGTAAATGCTTTACATAGTTTCCTGTTTCATAGTTTCATATACTTATTTTAAGAACCTTATGAAGTTGATGTTATCTTTATTTTTCAGATGATGAAACTGAAGTTCACTCATTCATTTAATAAATAAAGTTTGTTCTAGAGGCAGGGGCTACAGTGATAATCAAGACAGGCAAGATCCTTGCTTTCGTGGATCATCCACTGAGAGGAGAGCCATCAAACAGTAATCACACAAAGAAAGGCTGTGAGGATAGTAAAGCAGGTGACATTACAGTGACTGAGAGGGAATACGTCCGCAATGAAGGTGGGCAGGGAGTGTCTGAGGAAGCATCATACTTAGGATGAGACCTCAGGGACAACAAAAGGGATTCACCAGATATGGATGTCAAGGCAAAGGAATAGAAATATTCCAGTATTTCACCACAGTAAATAAACTCCAAGAGAAGAATTTTTCTCCTAAAATATTCAGAGCCAAACGCCAGAGGTGGCTAACTCGCTTATCTAACAAAGAAGGAGAAAACATCAAGGTTTCTTTATAATAAACATGCAGATAGTCCATATAAGAAAGCAGTGGCTCTCCTAATTTATATATATATATATATAAATTAACGGTTTACCAATGTTTCATCTCAGTTTCTAGGTAGGGAAATAGATATTGAAAGTCTCTATGATCTTCATTAAATGAGTTACATGATTTAGAGTTTTGGTTAAGAGTTAAGTAGGAAGTGGCATATAATCAGGAACTATTAAATTATCTTCCCCATTCACAACTAACCAGAACTCTCATCAACAGACTGAACCTCCCCTTTGAAGTCTACATCTGTGATGGCATTGATACATTTCTTTTCTTTCTGGTTTAACATTTGGAATAGAAGGCTAAGTGGCACAAAACTGTTTTCAAGTGTCAACTCAACTGTCAAAATGCCTACCAGTTTTCAGGCAGTATATAAAGAGAGTCCTGGTTTACAACAGGTAGATTAAGGCAGATTTATACTTAAAGTTTCTCCAACTATCAAAGCTGCATGGATAATTTTTTCAAGAATATTGCTTGTCAGTTTGGCTCCCGTGACTGAATAGACCTCAGGTTTAGAATGAGCCCATGGAATTAAGGAATTTCATGATGGGTGGGATGGCTGAGTCATAGGAGGGGCTATGAGCCATCTTTAATGATAATACTCTTCTGCCTAGAGTCAGCCTCAATCTAGCAAAATTTTAGTTATTAAAGAGCTTTATTTTATTTTTTCATCTATAGATTAAGTATGACTCAAAGGTTTATAAAGTGTGAAGAAATAATTATAGATCATAAAGTTTAATTACTCTTGAGTCAAACTGTAATGTTACATATATTTAGCTGTGTGTGTGCGCTCAGTCACTCATTCATGACTGACTCTGAGACCCCATAGACTGTAGCCCACCAGGCTCCTCTGTCCATGGGGATTCTCCAGGCAAGAATACTGGAGGGGGTCACCATGCCCTCCTCCAGGTGATCTTTCCAACTCAGGGATTGAACCCAGGTCTCTCACATTGCAGGCAGATTCTTTACCATCTGAGCCACCAGGGAGGCCCAAGAATACTGGAGTGGGTAGCCCATCCCTTCTCCAGGGGATATTCCTGACCCAGGAATCGAACCCGGTCTCCTGCATTGAAGGTGGATTCTTTACCATTTGAGCTACCAGGGAAGCCCTTATATCTAACTGTAGGTGTTCCCAAAATGTTTGCAGAAACGTGATCTCATTTGGCCTTCACAGTCAGCCTTTGTGGTGAATTTTATAAGCCCATCTGACTGATGAGAAAACATAGGTTCAAGTCACCTTTCCAATGATAACATTGCACATAAGCAGCGAAGTCAGGACTAGAATCCAGGTATCTGATTGCAAATCCTCTGTGCTTCCATTTCACCATTACTGTCTCACACTCTGCACGGTCTCATCATCCCAAGAGAAGGCATTTAAAATACTCTCTGTCTGAAAATACTTTGAAATGAGGATTCCATGGTGGGTTATTCATATGCTTGAAACATAATAAATGTCATCCTGATCAAATCAACTTAGGACCAACTCTCTCTGATAGTGGCATTGATGAATGTTTTGTAGAAAATTTTGCCTCTCATGATATAATCCCCAGAGGCTAAGGATAAACCCAGAACATCCCTGAATTGACACTGTCAGGAAGCTCTTTCCGTTCCAGAACTAACTCTGCATATTTTAGCTCTTTTGAGAGCAAAGCTGAACATTAATGACAAGAATTCTCTTCCTTATATCCCATAGAAATAACAGATGACTCTTTGCCATCCTAGGTCTTTGCCAAGACCTGAAGCAAAGAGATAAGAGGTTAGGCAGAAATCACAAACATAAGGTTTGCACCCTACAATCCAGTCACTACTTGAGCCATCAGCTTAAATACCTAGACCTTGCGAGGCCAGTTATTCAGCTGAGAGGATGATACATAAGCCTATTTACTTAATGGAAATTTCCTTTCCTTCAAATTTACAGCATTTTTTTCTATACTAACTGGAAAACAGCTGCCTAAATCTTTTTAATAAACAAAGTAAAGGATTAAAGGTAGGCTAATTAGTAGATATTTAGATAAAGTATAAATAAATATATACAGAATTCTCTAGGCAAGAATACTAGAGAGGGTAGCCATTCCCTGCTCCGGAGGATCTTCCTGACCCAGAGATCAAACAGGGATTTCTTGCATTACAGGCATATTCTTTACCATCTGAGCCACCACGGAAGCCCCTATAAATAAATATGTAGGCTTCCCATATAAATAGATATAAATGATTGGCTTCTCCAGAGGCGCCTGGTGGGGTGCTTGACCGTTACGGTTCATGGGGTCACAAAGAGTTGGACATGACTGAAGCAACTGAGCATGCATTCTTATGCATTCTTATATTATAAATGACATAATAATTCTCTTCTACTATATAATAAGTTTCATGAAGTCTCTTTTTAAATTTTATTTTTCTGACTGATGAAAGGAATAAAATAGTAAGAATGCTCAATCTGAGAAGAATATGGGTAAGAATGAACTCTCAAATACTATCAGAGGTTTTGTGAGTTTCCTAGGGTTACGTTAACAAATTACCACAAACTGAGATGGCTTAAAACAATACAAGTTTCTTCATGTGATGTTCTTCTCTATAAGTATGTGTGTTTGTGTTCAAATTCCCCTGTTCTTACAAGGACATTAGTCATATCAAATGATAGCTGCTCATCCTCAGTGACCTGAGCTTAACATGATTATATCTACAAAAACTATTTCCAAATAAGGTCACCTTCAGAGGTACTAGGAATCAAGACTTTAATATATTTTCTTAGGAGACATAATTCAATCCATAACAGAGGAAAACTGGAAAGCTACTATATGAAGTTTGAATAGTTATGTGGACATACACATGGTAATTTAAAAAATGCACATATTTTGATTAAGTGTACCATTGTTAAGAATTTATCCTAAGGAAGTAATAGAAATGTTTATAAAAATTTATAAATAAAAACAATATTTTTTCCATAGGAACATTTATTAAGTGGCTGGAAACAACCTAAATATCATCAGTAAGTTCTGTATCTATACATTACATTCTGTAGTAATGAAGAAAGATAAGGAAAATAAAAGAAAAAAAAAAGCACAAAAAATTCATAAATATTAAATAAAAAAGCCAAGCTACTGAATATCATGTATAGAGAAATTAAATTCATGTTAAAAATATATCTGTGGGTGAGTTTATGACTATAAATTATTGAAGAATATATATCAAACTGTTAAAGAAACTAATTTTGGAGATTTGTATTATCCAATTTATATTTTAATTTCTTAGAATAAAAATCTTTAGCAAGAAATAATTAAAATAGAATTTAAAGATGTAATTACAAAGTATGAAATGTATAATTATTCTTATCTCAGCTTATTTTTAAATAATATTTTCAATAATAGAATTCTTCAAATAAATTAGATTGACTTTATTCTTTATTGAGATCAAAGTTGACTTTTAAGCATTCTATATATCAAGTTGCAGGATCTACAACAAACTCTATTAAAGCATTTAGTAGTGTTAAATACAGAATAAAAGATTCTGTCTAAAAAGGGATATTACACAATTGTTGGTTCTATTATGGGGCTTGTTTATTTAATTATTCATTAATTTATTTTTTCTGCTTTGTTTACTTATTGCAGTATCCCCGGTATGTAGAAAAACGATAGAAAAACACATATTCTGTTTTTCTAGGGGGTGAATGAATGAAATTTCAATTAACCAACAAAAGAAAGGATAACATCTGCTTTGCTTTCCTTATATTTTGGCAGTTCCCTTGAAGGACAATGCCTGGCACATAATTAACACTCACTGTAACTTCTTAAGTTTTAAGAAACATAACTGCACAATGATAATTTTAAAGTATCATCTAGGAATACTTTAATCTTTGTGAATTTTTGTGAATCAAAGACTGTTGGCCAAAAACTGAACTCTGACCTATTAATTAAGATAAAGTGAGTTGAGCTCCTTTCAGGGCTCAATGAGAGAGCCTGTTCATCTTTCCCTGTGCTCTGGAGTTTCAGTTTCAGAGAGATGATACTATCACAGTTCTTTGAATTTATGTAATGCATTTGTAAGTAATATGGCTATTCTCAATTAACTCATTAGTAGATCTATGTGCCTTCTAATCTGATTGTACTATTTTCCCTGCTTACTTATAAATCTTCCTGTTTTGATGACCACAGCTGGGCATTCCTCATTAAAATATAATAATCATCTTGAGCTCATGCTCAGTCACTTCAGTAGTGTCCAACTCTTTGTAACTGTAGCCCACTATGCACCTCTGTCCATAGGATTCTCCAGGCAGGAATACTGGAGTGGGTTGTCATGCCCTCCTCCAGGGGATCTTCCCCACCCAGGGATCAAACCCCACGTCTACTGTGTTTCGTCGACTGCACTGCAGACAGATTCTTTACCCCGAGCCACTGGGAAAGCCCGATAGTCATCTTACAGTTTTGAATTAGCTTATTCATAGTATTATGTGTCAAATAAAAACAAGTTTATTCATTTGCAAACACATAAAAGCTTACATTGTCCTATAATCAGGACATATGTTTTGAGACTTATTTATTTTATTTAACTGTTGCTGTTTTTAATCTAAGACCAGGATGGAGCTACACAGTCTATCCTTAGTCCCTCACCTGATAACATATATGTGCATGCATGCATGCATCCTCAGTCGTGTCTGACTCTTTGCAACCCAGTGGACTATCTCCCACCAGGTTTCTCTGTCATAGGATTCTCCAGGCAAGAATACCAGAGTGAGTTTCCATTTCCTCCTCCAAGGGATCTCCTTGACCCAGGGATCAAAACTGAGTCACCTGCATTGGCAGGGAAATTTTTTACCACTGAGCCACCTGGGAAGCCCAATAACAGTTATAGCTCATAGAGTTGTGGATGGGCATTACAAACCAAAGAAACCAAGGAAGAAAATCTACATCCTTTTGAGAATAACTCCACTAAAAGGCCCAATATCTGTATGTGTAAGGCAGTGGAAATACCCTGCTCAAATCTTCCTTCAAGACAAAATGCTATAGAGAGCATAGCTGATTAACAGCCTTCAGATTCTGCACCTTCTTATGCAACACTTTGTTCACCAGAACACATTTCTGCTGGACTGCTCATGGCCGAAGACTGAGCTTGGCAGGCTTCATAGATCCACACCATTCCTGCGTGATGTTCTTCTAGAGGGAAACTCAGACTAAAGAAATCTCCTTCAGCGTGGCTAAGAGTCTGTGCATTGCAGTCTGAGCTTCTTCCTGTTCAATTCTAACTCCCTTCTCTCCTTTCATAGTTTCAGACCTGCATCTCAATCTGAAGATTCTCTACATAGTCTTCCTTCCTTTTTATCCTTTCTTGCATATCTACCAATAATCATCTAATCATCTTGCTTCATAGAGGACCAAAATAAATACCATATTTGATATATTTTTAATTACAAAATTAAAAACTAATTTTTTGTGTAATATGGGTACATGTTTGCAAATATATAACAATATGAGAAAATAAAATTTTTGAATAATAAATATATTAACAGACAAGTCTCGGGGTGGTATTATACTTTTTAGAGGGTGGGGACACCTAATTTAATGTTACATTCTATTTAATAGTCTCTAATATATTAAAAATGATTTATTAATTCATAACTATCATGCATAGGAGATATTCAGGAGAACAAAAACAAGACAATTCAGCTTTTACTATAGCAGAGCTGAAACAAAACATGATAACTCACTTTGGGTGGTGTCCTCATGGTGTTCATTCATCTTTGAACTAAAAACAAAAATCAAAGCCTGAAGCACATTCACTGATTTGTAGTGAGTCATTTATGGGGAACTACAGAGCCACTAAAGATCACAGAAAGATATTCTGTCCAGCTGTGTTCCTGTGGGTACATTCTGATGAAGGCAAAATATTGAATAAAACACCAGCAAGAAGATTAGAATTCTGCATATCTCCTTACATATTCCCTAACCCTGTTGATTTCATTTTCTATTATTATACTTAACAAATTTATTTTAAATAGCTCATTAAAGAAACAGAAACAATGCAGTTTAAAGAACTGCATATTCAATATTTAATATTTAAAGAACATCAAAGTAGACAGTAAAACTAGTTGATATGCAAGATATTTTTACTGCATTTAACTTTGTTATTTGTTGGCAATTATAAATGATTGCTGTCTCACACTGGTAGCATATTAAAACAGCAAATACTTATATTAACTGTCACTAGTTCTATTTTACATACAATTTGATACATTTTACCAAATTTTATGTTTCCTTTGTCACTACTTGAAACATATGCAAGGTCTATAAAGATTTTTCTGTTCCTTCTAAAGTAACTGTTCATGGGGTTCCCAAGGCAAGAATATTGGAGCAGTTTACTATTTCCTTCTCCAGTAGACCCTGTTTTATTAGAACTCTCCACCATAACTGCACAGAATGGTTCATAGCCTTATTGAATTAAACAGGGCTGTGATCCATGTGATTATTTTAGTTAGCTTTCTGTGATTGTGGTTTTCACTCTAGCGGTTGTAAGATTGCAATTCTTGCTTCTTCTGCCTGCCCTCTAATGGATAAGGATAAGAGGCTTTTGTAAACTTCCTGATGGGAGGGACTGGTTGTGGGGGAAAACTGGGTCTTGCTCTGGTGGAAAGAGTCATGCTCATTAAATGGTTAATAAAGTAGCCTGCTGATAGGTGGGGCTTTGCTCCTTCCCTGTTAGTTGTTTGGCCTGAGGTGACCCAGTTCTGGAGTCTATAGGCTCTATGGTAAGGCTAATGAAGACCTCCTAGAGGACTTAGGCCAACACACACCTCCTAGGACTGCTGCTGCCAGTTCTCTTGTCCCCATGGCAGGACACTGCTGATACAGGCCTCCACAGGAGACTCTCAAACACTCACAGAAATGTCTGGCTCAGTCTCCTGTGGGGTCACTGCCCTTTTACCCTGGCTCCTGTTGCATACAATGTTTTGTTTGTGCCCTCTAAGAGTATGCAGAGTACATCATTCAAAATGCTGGGCAGAATGAATCACAATCTGGAATCAAGATTGCAAAGGGAAATGTCAGCAACATTAGATATGCAGATGACACCATTCTAATGGCAGAAAGTGAAGAGCAACTAAAGAACCCCTTGATGAGGGTGAAAGAGGAGAGTGAAAAAGCTGACTTAAAACTCAACATTCACAAAACTAAGATCATGGTATGCAGTCCCATCACTTTATGGTAAATAGGTGGAGAAAAAGTGGAAACAGTAACAGCTTTTATTTTCTTGGGTTCCAAAATCACTGCAGATGGTGACCTCAGCCATGAAATTAAAAGGTGCTTGCCCCTTGGAAGAAAAGTTATGACAATCCTAGACAGCTTCTTAAAAGCAGAGACATCACTTTGCTGACAAAAGTCCCATAGTCAAAGCTATGGGTTTTCCAGTAGTCATGTATGGATGTGAGAGTTGAAGAAAGCTGAAAGTTGAAGGATTAATGTTTTTGAACTGTGGTGCTGGAGAAAACTCTTGAGAGTCCCTTGGACATCAAGGAGATCAAACCAGTCAATCCTAAAGGAAATCAACTCTGAATATTCATTGGAAGATTTGATGATAAAGCTCCAATACTTCGGCCAACTGTTGTGAAGAGCTGACTCACTGGAAAAGACCTTGATGCTGGGAAAGTTTGGGGGCAGGAGGAGAAGAGGGCAACAGAGGATGAGATGGTTGGATAACATCACTGACTCAATGGACATGTGTTTTAGCAAACTCCAGGAGAGAGTGAAGAACAGGGAAGTTTGGCATGCTGCAGTTCATGGGGTTGCAAAGATTCAGACATGACTGAGTGACTGAACAATAACTAAAGTAACTCTATTCTATTAGGAAAAGAGAAAGACATGGAGGCTCAAGAGAGAGGGAAGACATATATAGTTATGTCTGATTCATGTTGTTAAATGGCATAAGCCAAGACAACGTTGTAAAGCAATTATCTTCCAATTTAAAAAAATAGATAAATATTGGGCTTCCCTAGAGTCTCAGTGGTGGAGAATTTGCTTGCCAATGTAGGAGACATGGGTTCAATCTCTGGACTGGGAAGACCCCACATGCTGCAGAGCAACAAAGCCCCTGTGCCACAACTATGGAGCCTGGGCTCTACAGCTAGGGAGCCACAACCACTGAGCCGATGTGCTGCAACTACTGAAAACTACTCATTTTAGAGAAGACCACTGCTTCACAACGAGAGAAGCCACTGCAATGAGAAACACACCACCACAACTAAAGAGTAGACCCTGCTCGCCACAACTAGAAAAGAGCCTGCACAGCAAAGAAGACTTAGCATAGCCTAAAAACATAAATAAAAATTTTAAGATAAAAAAAAATAGCAAAAAAATTTTAATTAAAAAGTTAGAAAAATTCCCAGCAACTAATGATCAGTTAAGTCAACATCCATTTGTAAAGTTAAATACATATGCATTCCACCTAATGAACTCTAAACTCATCATACTTGAACAGTGTCAGGAGCATCATATGACACAATTGACCATGGTCATTCTCAAAATGCTTTCTTCTCTAGGCTTCCAAGAAATCAGATTCTTCTCTGTTTTCCTTCTACCTTCCTACACATGTCTCTTGAATAACCTTTACTGGTTCCTTACTTTTCAGATCAGTCTTTGGTACTTTTCTGTCTACACCATCTTCCTAGATGATCTTATCCAGCCTCTTGGCTTTAAGTATTATTTATGTCCTGTGGACTCACAAATCTGTACTCCAGTTCTGACCTTTCACCTAAGTCTTACCCTCATAATACATCTGCCATCCTCAAATCATTTATTCCCCCAAATAATCCTTTTCTTCATTACATAAATATTGAGTGTCTTTTACGTGTTTGACACTGTTAAGGGACAATGAATACAATGCTGAACAAAACAAAATACCACTTGACTAAAAAAAATTCAAACAATGCATTAAAAGGGCAGTCTGATTTTTTCACCCTCAAATCAGCTTTTAAATATTCTCTATTTTCCATGAAAGTGAAAAGTGAAAGTATTAGTTGCTCAGTCATGTCTGACTCTTTCCGACCCCATGGACTGTGGCCCACCCGGCTCCTCTGTCCATGGAATTCTCCAGGCAGGAATACTGAAGTGAGTAGCCAGTTCTCTCTCCAGGGGATCTTCCTGACCCAGGGAGCAAATCCAGGTCTCCTGCACTGCAGGCAGGTTCTTTACCATCTAAGCCACAAGGGAAGCCCTCTATTTTTCATATATGGCCCCATTTCCATCAACTCCTTCCGACTTTCAAAACTTAGAGTTCTTCTGTCTCAGTTTGGGTTCCCACAGAAGCAGACTCTGGGATAAGGATTCAGTACAAGTAGCTTACCTGGGAATTACAGGAATTACCAGTAAGAAAGGGAAGAATGATATATGATATATGATAGGGAAGAGAAAGCAACTAATAAATGGCAAGTAAGCCAGCTACCATATATGTAAAGGGAGTTCGATCTCACAGGGACATTTTGAGAAATAATACAAAGGATACATCTCAGAATTATCTTGCTCCAAGACTGAAGAAGTTGGGATATTTATACATTCATTCTCACTGGTTAAGAGTTTATTTGGGACATGGGGGAAGGGAGTAACTGCCCTGTACTAGACTGCTAGACACAAGAGTAGAGATTCCTTCTGGAAGAAGTCCTCAGACACCAAGAAGCAGGTACTGGCAGCTACAAGTCTTCTGGGTACCCTGAACCATAAAGTCGGAGGCTATGCGTCTCAGTAAGACACTGAGAGCAGCTGTTACTTCCAACTTACCTTAGCTGCTTCCCTTCATTTCCCCATGAATGAGTCCTGTTACAATCATTCCAGATTTTAATTCAAATTCTAATATTTTATCTCTACAGCTCAAACCTGAGCTCAAGTCATCATCGTTTTTCATCAGCAATACTACACAGATATCTAACTCCTCCTACTTCAGTGTCCAGGCATCATTTCAATGCCTGAATCATATTACCACCTTCCCTTTGTTGAAATCTTTCAGGGCTTCCACTGCAATTAGGTTAAAATCCAAACTCTCATGTCCTTCAATGACCTAACTGTTATGTATCATGACCACTTCTCCAAATCTTCTATCATTTTCTTTGATACTTGAAATCATCCAGCATACTGAAAGGTCACCTTTCTTTTCTTCAAATACAACTTACTGTTTTCATCTCAAGGAGTTTGCACTTATTTTTCCTTCTGCCTAGGATCTGCTTCTCAGAAATATCTGCACAGTTTCCTATTTCTCATTATTCAGGCTTACCCAACATATCATCTCCTTCCAACACCCTAGCTAAAGAACTCTCCGCAGCTCTCATCACTCCTTGCCCCGCTACCCTAACTTGTTTTCTTTTATGTATTATCCACTATGCCAAATAGAAGGTAAACTCCATCTCTATCTAGTTTACCACCATATTCCCATGTCAGTAACAGTGCCTGACACATAACATATTTTAAATAAATATTAGTTCAACTTTAAGAAAATATCATGCAAATATATACCATATGATTTTATTTATAATAAAGTATGTACAACTTCATAGGAAAATTAAGAAATAAGTACAGGGATGGCCTCTTTTCCAAATTAAGCAAAGCTAATATTTGGCCAGTTAATTAAAATGCTTGATTAAATATATACTTAAATATATCATTTAAAATTCATTTTTATGTAAAACATCTAACTATACATTTATCCCTAATATATCAAGGTAGAGTTGAGGTCATTTTCTTGATTGGAACCCCTCTTCTGATTTTCATGAAGCCCAAATATAATGGATAACTCATGATTTCCAGTTTTGGTTTCTTTTAATTGAAAATGACCTTGTATTTTATTATTTTAGGTAATATTTAATTGAATTATGTCATTAATAAGTATAGCAAGCATAAATTGGTGTTGGAAGAAACACTAATGACCTTTTTATGAATATCCAACTGTGGGAGGAAAACACAGAAGTAGAATTAGTTTTCAGGCTGCTATGAACATCAGTTTATTTTAGCTAATGCTGCTGCTCCTGCTAAGTCACTTCAGTCATGTCTGACTCTTTGCGACCCCATAGATGGCAGCCCCCCAGGCTCCGCTGTCCCTGGAATTCTCTAGGCAAGAACACTGGAGTGGGTTGCCATTTCCTTCTCCGATGCATGAAAGTGAAGAGCGATAGTAAAGTTGCTCAGTTGTGTCCAACTCTTCGCAACCCCATAGACTGCAGCCCACCAGGCTCCTCCATCCATGGGATTTTCCAGGCAAGAGTACTGGAGTGGGGTGCCATTGCCTTCTCCGATTTTAGCCAATAGATAGATAGAAATCTTTGGTTACTCCCCAAATCAGTTAAGGGAAGGTAAGTTAAAAGAGCTTCCCACCCCGAAAATGGTTGTCATTCTCTTTGCTTGGTGTGTTAGTGATCAGGATATTTCAATTTTCTTCCATATATATTTTTTAAGTTTACACATTCTTTACAGCATGTATAATCTATTTGATAAAAAGTAAATAATGTTTAATATTCAAAATATTCATTATATTTTAAAAAGTGAACAGCATTAAAAGTGAGTAACACTTGTATTTATCTTATTGTGATTTTGACTGTTCAAATTTACTTAAATTTTAATCTAGCAGGCTCTCAGACCTGGAAAACTGGGCAAAAAATTATTTTTTTGTCAGTTAAATTCATGTGCACCTGCCTTAGGGGCTAGAGAAGTTCATATTTGAAAAGCATTTCACAGTCTTTAATTTATCACTTATTCATTTCCCTCTTCCCTTTGATAAAGAAAAGGATTTGGAGAGAGGAATAAATATTTAAAGCCTGAGAACAGAATCTGAAAAGTTGATTTTTAAAGGCAACATTTAGCAGGAGTAATATTTTCCTTGAAAACCAGGACCAGAATTCAAATTAACATCTCTTTTCCCAAGGCACATTCTCTGAGATGTATTTGCTGTACAGCCTCGGGCTATTCTGGCAGAACTACTGAGAAACAAAGGCACTAAAAGATGCAATAATTCTTTACGGTATTCGATATGACTTAAATTTTCTCACCTCCAGGGTTGCTTAGTCTAGATGACCAAAAATGTGGGCTAGATCATATCCTTAGGATTGCAAACATCTACGCATAGAACTAGGATGTTTCCCTCTATTTCTGAGACGGAAACTGAGGCATTACCTCAACAGGAAACAATATTTCGGCTTCTACCTTTCCACCAGGTCCTCCTCCCATTATCTCAATTTTACAAGTCTGCAGACAATGCCATCCCCTTTCTAAGCCAACTTCCCTTACAGATGACCCCACTTTTGTTAAAAACTCTATTGTTCTCACAGTCACCTAAGTTGAAAAGCTGAAAGCTTATTTTGTCTCCTTGTTCTACTTACTGACCTCAAAAAGGCTTCCCCATTCACTTATTCCTTTGAAATCTCTTTGCTCTACTTTTCAGTCACTGTTACCGCTGACTTGAATTACAGCTTCCTGCCTAGCACTGTGCTCAGCTGAATGCACCTCCTCAGAGCCATCAGAGGAGCCTTTGGGGGAACAAGGCGGAGCAGGAAGAGCACAAGATGTCAAGTTAGAAAGGTCTAAACTTAAAGTTCAGCTTCCACCTGAGCTCAATGTCCTTGGACAACATACTAAGCATATCTGAGCTCAGTTCCATCATTTATAAAGTAAAAAACAATGCTTATCTTGCATCACTCTGGCAAGAATCAGAGACAGTGTGAGGCAAGCATCAGTTCAGTTCAGTCGCTCAGTCGTGTCCAACTCTGTGACCCATGAATCACAGCACGCCAGGCCTCCCTGTCCATCACCAACTACCAGAGTTTACCCAAACTAATGTTCTTCAAGTCGGTGATCCCATCCAGCCATTTCATCCTCTGTCGTCCCCTTCTCCTCCCGCTCCAATCCTTCCCCAAAACAGGGTCTTTTCCAACAAGTCAACTCCTCACATCAGATGGCCAAAGTATTGGAGTTTGAGCTTCAGTAGCAGTCCTTCCAATGAACACCCAGGACTGATCTCCTTTAAGATGGACTAGTTGGATATCCTTGCAGTCCAAGGGATTCTCAAGAGTCTTCTCCAACAACACAGCTCAAAAGCGTCAATTCTTTATAGTCCAACTCTCACATCTATACATGACCACAGAAAAAACCATAGCCTTGACTAGACGGACCTTTGTTGGCAAAGTAATGTCTCTGCTTTTTAATATGCTGTCTAGGTTGGTCATAATTTTACTTCCAAGGAGCAAGTGTCTTCCAATTTCATGGCTGCAGTCACCATCTGCAGTGCTTCTGGAGCCCCAAAAAATAAAGTCTGACATTGTTTCCACTGTTTCCCCATCTATTTGCCAAAAAGTGATGGGACCAGATGCCATGATCTTAGTTTTTTGAATGTTGAGCTTTAAGCCAACTTTTTCACTCTCCTCTTTCACCATCATCAAGAGGCTTTTTAGTTCCTCTTCACTTTCTGCCATAAAGGTGGTGTCATCTATATATCTGAGGTTATTAATATTTCTCCTGGCAATCTTGATTCTAGCTTGTGCTTCTTCCAGCCCAGCATTTCTCATGATGTACTCTGCATATAAGTTAAATAAGCAGGGTGACAATGTACAGCCTCGATGTACTCCTTTTCCTATTTGGAACCAGTCTGTTCTTCCATGTCCAGTTCTAACTGTTGCTTCTTGACCTGCATACAGGTTTCTCAAGAGACAGGTCAGATGGTCTGGTATTCCCATCACCTTCAGAATTTTCCATAGTTTATTGTGACCCACACAGTCAAGGCTTTGGCATAGACAATAAGGCAGAAATAGATGTTTTTCTGGAACACTCTTGCTCTTTCAAAGATCCAGCGGATGTGGACAATTTGATCTCTGGTTCCTCTGCCTTTTCTAAAACCAGCTTGAACATCTGGAAGTTCACGGTTCACACAATGCTGAAGCCTGGCTTGGAGAATTTTGAGCATTACTTTACTAGTGTGTGAGATGAGTGCAACTGTGCAGTAATTTGAGCATGTTTGGCATTTCCTTTCTTTGGGATTGGAATAAAAACTGACCTTTTCTAGTCCTGCGGCCACAGCTGAGTTTTCCAAATTTGCTGGCATATTGAGTGCAGCACTTTCAAGCATCATCTTTCAGAATTTGAAAAAGCTCAACTGGAATTCAGTCACCTCCACGAGCTTTGTTCATAGTGATCCTTTCTAAGGCCCACTTGACTTCACACTTTAGAATGTCTGGCTCTCGGCGAGTGATCATATATCACTGTAGTTATCTGGGTCGTGAAGATTTTTTTTGTACAGTTTTTCTGTGTATTCTTGCCACCTCTTCTTAATATCGTCTGCTTCTGTTAGGTCCATACCATTTCTGAAGCAAGCATATCTTTATACAATTACCGCAAATGGCATAATGTTTAACAAAGAATAGATCCATAGTTAATGTAAACATTACTCTTATTGCACAGTCCCATTATAAAACATTTCATGATTTCCCATTCTCTTCTTTTAACATGGCTCTCCTGCTCTCATCTAATCTTATCAAAATGCTATTTGTGTTCAAATTCACATTCAAGATCCAGCTCAAGCACTACCTCACTCTAAACTCCCTTCTCAATGCCACCAAATTTCCCAAAGACACCACTGTTACAGATTCTTCCAACCATGCAGCAGGTGTGGCCCGTACTTGTCATGATGGAATAATGATATAATAACTACTAATCTAAGTCAAATGATGGAAACATCCAATTTTCTTGGTATAGGTTTTCTGTTTCTGAGTAGATTCACTGAGTGACCTTTTAAAAGAAAGGTATTGAAGTAGATGATGGTCCACTCTGCACATCTCTGTAGCAGTCACAGCAAGTGTGCGTTTGGTTTTGCAGAGACCACTCTTTTCTCCATTCCTTGATACTGAGGGTTTGAAAATTGCTGGGAAGGAAGTGGGAACATTTGCAAAAGAGTCTAAGAAACTCCTAGGAGAAAAACAATCAGGACTGCAATCTAGGATACCTCTGAGAGATGGCGGCTCCCCTAGAGCAGTCGGATGAGAGGAAACACTCCCAGCTGAGAGGCCACCGACCGGACAAGGCCTGGGAGCACTGAACGAGGGCTGGCGCCTTCTGACAGGGGCTGTAAATTCAGCCACGCTGGCAATATTGGCAGGTTCTCAGGTACAAGTTGTGTAAATTAAAGAGTTAAGTAACTGAAAAGCTGAAAGTGGGAAGTCAGGCCAAGCTGAGAGTAAACTTGAGCCCTCGTTCCAGAGGTGAGTGACCAGACAGAATAGGGAGTGACTACTGGCCAAGACAGCCCCTAACACATGGGGCGATAGAGGCATAAGCGAACAGAGGTGATCATTTGCCAGCCTCATTTTCAGCAGAAATACAAAGACCCCAAAGACAGCAGCAGCGCCAGGACTGCTCTGCTACTTTCTGCAGTGCCTCAAATGGGGTAGCAGCTATGGAATTTTCCAGCTTGAACAGGGCACATGTGAGTGGCACATCCTACAGTGGAGCCTGTGGGCCCATCAATTGGATTGATCGACCTGATCAAGTCTCTCAATTCCCTTAATTCATCACGAGATGGTGGTTTTTTTGACAATGTCCAGTGAGGGAACTGCAAAGAAAGAGAACAGTTCTTCCTGTTAACTTGGGTATGTAACCCTTCTGAAGCTGTGATTTTATGTGAAGTTTTAGTTACATCCTTAACAAAAAGTAGATTAACTCTCTTCCAAACATACTATTTTCTGAAAAATATTCCTTATTATATGTCACCATTTTTTTTATTATTTAAGGTTGTGTTTTACTTCTCTTACTTATAATTCCTCAGGTGCATACATCATGTAATATATAATACATATAAATATATACATTATCTTATCATCTACATGATTGATTAACACAAATCACATATAGTAGGTATACAATAATTATTTGGAGAATGTATTAGTAACAATATACAGGACTTTCATGAAGGATCAATTTGGTATCATTTCAACATCTGTGTCTGTTTAATAATTTCACTTTTCCCTTCTGGTTCAATTTGGTCACAGGGTATTCTGAAGATTAATGAATAAAATATTTATGAATTCTTTTAGAAAGGCAAATGAAAGATCAACATAATATTTCCTCTCTGCATAATAGAGCAAGAGAATTCCTAATATCCCTTAGGCAAATTCACCCTAAAACTCTTCATTTCATTTTGCCTGAAATATTCTTTTGATTTATTAATGTTGATTTAAAGAGTTGGCTAACCATATCTCAGAAATTAGTGCATCAGAATAGATCTTTGACCATTTCTTAGGCTTTTATATCACAAAACTGTATGGTCTACACTTTAAAAAAACTTTCTAATTTAAACACAAGTACTTAGGTAGCAGTGAGATGAAATGAACATCAATAATTTGGTAGAAAAACTGGTGATGATTCATGTCATTCATTCATCTCATCCAGAGCATCAAAGTAAGCAACTACCTAGTCTTAGATTTTTTTCAAAGTAGTAATTAGACTGTTTGTTTGTTGTTTTAGTGACTAAGTCCTGTCCAATTCTCTGTGACCCCATAGGGATTTCCCAGGCAAGAATACTGAAGTGGGTTGCCATTTCCTTCTCCAGGGGATCTTCCCAACCCAGGATCTAATCTCCACCTCCTGCATCGGCAGGTGGATTCTTTACCAATGACCAACTAGGGAAACTGCTAGTATTTACACAGTTGAATCCTAATTCAGTTGTTATATATGTACAAACAGGGAATCAATATACTTTGAGAATGCTAAGTTTTACCCTGAATAGAAATAGCACTTAGGTTAAAGTGCAGAGATAGCGTTTGCCATTAAGTAAACAAATAATATTTCTGGAGGACTCACTATGTACTAGACACTCTTTGAGTAGTATAAAAGTTATGTATTTAATTTTCATAGTGATTTTCTGATGTAGGCATTACTGTTTGCTTTAAATAGATGCGGTAATTGATAATTGAGGCTCAAAAGATGCTAAATGATTAGCAGAAGTTTACGAAGGAAGATTTAATAAGCAGACCTTGGTATCAAAAGACAGATGATTCTGATTTAAAAAAATTTGTCCTAAACTGAGAACAGAATAGATGTCATAGTCTTCTATAACT
The DNA here is from genome assembly GCA_007570785.1 of Antilocapra americana. NCBI lineage: Eukaryota > Metazoa > Chordata > Mammalia > Artiodactyla > Antilocapridae > Antilocapra > Antilocapra americana. The sequence continues at coordinate 44,854,292 of ML662442.1, forward strand.
GGAATAAAAATCTCAAGTAAAAATCCATCTTTTAATTCTGTGTTTGACAAGCCATCTTCTCAACCTAAAAAAGAAGTGAACTGACATAGGAAAGACACGGCACATACAATTTCATACACTTCTAACTAGATATTAAAACCTGCTAAATAAAGGTATATCATTTAAATAGAACATTTCAAATTATTACAATTGGGCTCATTTTTTTTTTATAAAAGACTAGTAAATTCTAGGACTAAGATTCTGTGTGAGAGCTTCTCAAGGTTTCCATGTCAATTAAACATCCAACACACACACACCCCCAACATATCTATTACAGTGGTACTGTATACAAGAGATAACAAAAGATGCTGAAATAATATGGTTAAATTAATTAAGCTATAAGCACTGTATCAAAATTTGTTTTATATTTGTAAGGCATTGAGATTTTAAGAGGAGTCAATAATACAGCTTATACTTATAAAAAGTTGGATAGGTTTACAATATTTTTCTATGTTAATTCATTATCTCTTAGATCTTTAGGACAACACACTAAAATTTATTATTTCTACCTGACAAGTGAGGCTCAAAGAGGTTAATTAAGTAACTTGCTTAAAAGAACAGTATTAGATAGGGTTAGAAATTGGATTCAGATATTGGCTTCTGTTCTCTCCTGGTTTAATCTGTTTGTGAGGGAAATAAAAGCGTTTAGTAGACCAACTACATCATCTCAACCCAAAATGGTATGAAGCACTGTATACTAAAGTTGAAGAATAAGCAATACATGCAACATTCTTTTCTGGTTTTGACTTAATCATGCCTAACTTTTAGTTCTGGGCTTCTCTGGTAGATCAGATGATAAAGAATCTGCCTGCAATGCAGGAGACCTGGGTTCTTTCCCTAAGTTGGGAAAATCTCCTGAAGGAGGGAATGGCAACCCACTTCAATATTCCTACCTGGAGAATTCTATGGACAGAGGAGTCTGACAGGTACGGTCTACAGGGTCATAAAGAGTCAGAGATGACTGAGTGATTCACATACACACAAACACACACACACACAACTTTTACCTCTGTGTGCTTAAGGATTCTTTTATATGCTTCTGACTATAGTCTTGGGATGTTCCTTTGTATATAATCTACTATTCTATGTATATGCATCTGTAAAATGAGGATTACAACTGTCCCCCCCATGATGTTGTTACAAGGCAATAATAGCCCTAGGATGTAGTAAACACTAAATAGAGTTCACAGTTAGGCTACTTTATAACAGAGATTGTCAATACAAATGATACCATGCAGCAGGAACTAGATTCAAAGTTTATATGCAAAGTCATTGCTTGGATCAAATTTCCTAGGATTCTTATACTTCCTACGGTCCTTAATATTCACACTTTATATATATGTATGCTCCTATTTCTACTAACAGTGTAAGGTAATTTTTTTGGAGCAAGCAAGGGAATTTCTGCATTGGTAAGATACAGAGGTAGGTAATTTAAAAACAAAAAAAGAGGGAAACATTTACTATGGTATATATTTACATGGAAAATATCAGTTATAATAGTTGTTTATTATATACAATGTAAATTTTATTACATAAGGTTGTCAATTTCTTTGAATATTTTCCATCTATCTCACTTTTTAAATAAAATTCTTCTGAAATTGAGCATGATACAAAAAGCTGCAATGTGTTTCTTACAAATCACAGTAGTGAAGAAGGGAAATCAGTTAAAATTTGGCAGAAGTATTGAGAGCAAAGGCTTCCGGGCTGGCTCAGACGCTAAAGAATCCACCTGCAATGTGGGAGACCTGGGTTAGATCCATGGATTGGGACGATCCCAGTATACTTGCCTGGAGAATCCCCACGGATAGAGGAGCCTGGCGGGCTACAGTCCATGGGGTCCCAGAGTCGGACATGACTGAGCGACTAAGCACAGCACATTGAGTCCAAAAGTAATGAATTTTATAGCTAAATGTGTTAAGTGTTTATAAATGAATAGTTTTACAGTTATGTTTAGTAGGCTTCCTACTCAGTGGTAAAGAATCTGCCTCATTGTAGGAGACCTGGGTTCAATCCCTGGGTTGGGAAGATCCCCAGGAGAACCCACTCCAGTATACTTGCCTGGAGAATATGATGGACTGAGAGCATGGCAGGTTACAATTATAGTTTAATGTGTCAAATGTTTATAAATAAATAGTTTATAGTTAATGTTTTGTAACAAAAATCTATCAAAATCTTATATACATTTAGTATCTTCAAGTAATACATTATAAATGCTAATTATATTACTAATATTTCAGCCAGTATCACTGTCTTTCTAGTAAATAAATAAGAATATATAGCTTACTATTCAGCAGCATCTAAATTGAAATTTATATAAATCCTAAACATACATTTTATATTATTTGTTTTTATATAAGGCATATAAATATAAGTACTTAAATAAATGAAAATTTACATTGCTATTTATTATTTTTAAATCTGTACTGTGTAAAGACTTAGTAAGGCCAAGATATATTTTATCAATATTACATTTCAACATCTGTTAGAAATAAATTCCAAAATTATGAAAATGAAAAAGAAAATGCCTAAAATAAATTCCTAAAATTATGAATAAAAATGGAGTAATATAGGAAAACATAGTTTTGGAAGTACTTATGAGCAGTCTACTACCTCTGATTCTGTACTCTATACTCAATTACAGAATGTAGCTGAGTATTTTGCTCTCAAAACAAAATACCCAGAAAACATATTTTGTACATTTTTAAACAGATCCACTCTGTCTTTCCATTTTAGAAATAGATCCAATGAAGAGAAATATTGTCTTTTATAACAATTATCCTTGCTTACCCAGGACCTTTCTGTAGTTTATTAGGAATAGGTATCTGAGTAATATTTCTTATTATTTATAGGCCCTTAATGTCATCTGTTATTTTCTGTTTTTAAATAATTTCAATTACTATTTTATGCTGACTTTATTCTGAACTCCTATATGGTAAGTATTTTACATTTAAAATAATCAATTAATTGATATGTAAAAATTTGATTCCAGCTTTATCTTCCACTGTTTTCCAATCCACTTCTCTAATCCAGGACACTTAACAGTATGTTAAACTTGCTGCTAGCCTTATTCTAACCTGAGCGCCAACTCCAGTTAAAAACAGAAAGCCACTGCTTGTTTTCTTAACCACCTTGCATTGTCTTTGTGGGCTTCCCTGGTGGCTCAGTGGGTAAAGAACCTGCCTGCAACTCAGGAGATGCGGGTTCAGTCTTTGGGTCAGGAAGAGCCTCTGGAGAAAGGAATGGCTACCCACTCGAGCATTCCTGCCTAAAGAGTCCCATGGACAGAGGAGCCTGGGGTACTGCAGTCCATGGGGTGGTAAAGAGTCGGACACAGCCGAGCAGAGCATGCATGCACATCCCCTTTGTAGTGTGCACTGTATTTGCTTTCCCAAATTGGATTGACCTCTAAGATCTGCTTGGAAGTTTTTTTTTTTTTTTTTTTTTTTTTTAATTTCAAGGTTATATTCATTGCTTCAATTCTATCCTCATGATCAGTACAAATGTGGAGTCTTAAATCTCAGAATGTTGCAATCTCCAGACTCTGGAATGTTGAACTTTGCCCTCTTGTCAAAAAATTGGCCATCATCTTCTCTAGGTATTCTTGTCATTGACTATCACTTGAGGGACCCTCATGGTGAATAACACAGATTTTTGTCTAAATACACTTGCTCATACCCTCTGTGATTGTTTATATACATAAGTAACTATGTAGCTATAAAATATACAATAAAGAGCTGAGGAAAACTGTGAACAGAAATGTATTAATCTTTTACAAGTTTGTAGTACATGATCTGAGATCAATGCTTTGAAGATAAATTTTGATTTTCAGGGTAGCAAGTGTTTTGATTCAACCTTACTTTTTCCAGGTGGAAAGTTTCAAAATTGACCTAAAAAATAACACAACTACGAAGGAAGTGCATTACTTCCATCTTTCATGTAAAAAAATGGTTACTTAAAATGGAAACTTCATCTCTCTATCAGCTTTATATAAATGCTGATTATTTAATCTGCCAATAAACAAAGGCAATTAGATAGAATCTTCCATGTTAATGGAACAATGGAAGTTGCCAAGCCATCTCAATTATTTATATTTAGATTCAACTTGCAGCTCAGTACATCAGGAAGGTTAATAGGTATATAAAGTGAAGAAATACAAGACCATTTGTTATTCATGCCACATACTCCATGTCCTTTTACTATTCATTAAATCAGTCATATACAAGTGTAAATAAGTGTTGTGCTTATGACTTCATTCCATACCCTGAAACATCTTATGGAAATATTTTCTGCCATATTCATTTATAATACAGACCACAAAACATTTCTTCTGTGGTAAAGACCAGAGTGAAAATATCAGTTATGCAAATAAACTTTGTGAAATGTTACACATTTTCAGCAAAATGCCAGAAGTTATCTAAAGTCCCTGGTAAATATATATATATTTGTCCTTGCTGTCACAAAATAGTGTGGAAAACAAGGGACTTTAACAAGAACTTGAAAGAGAATTTAGGAACTAGAACAACTAAAGAAATACCAAATTGGCTTGAAATTAAAAATTAAAGTTGGAATATGATTTTTGTACTGATAAAGATACGAGATGTGATCAGTAAGACATCCACAGTCTTTTGATTTTGTCAAGTCCCTAAGTTCTTTGAGGAAACAGAAGTACTGACTTCATTACCACCCTGAGTTCCTGGTATAAAATCCAGAGTATTGTGTACAACATACTCATGAATAAAGCTGATCAAAAAAGGATAATTAATTCATTATTGTGTTACTTTTTATACTTTTGATGTTGCAGTGGCATATGAAATAAAACCATCCTTTTCAAAATGTCTTTATTGATTAAAAAATGGCAAGTTAGTTTGACCCATTGTCTGGCAAAATCCTGTGTTTATTCTCATTTCAATTGAATCAAATAAAGTAGCTATGGCTAATTAAGACAAGCAGACAACAGCTAAGGCAGATTGTAACTCTAGCAGCAAATGATAGCCTGCTGCTCATCCTTTATTTCTCTGTAGTACTATTTTCATTGACTTCTCTAAAGGTAATTCTTTGTACAGTAACAGAGTGATCACTTGTGCCCCCTTATTTCATGAGCTAACTCCCTGCTGTGAATATATATGCAGGACATTATGTTTTAAGTTAATCAAATGATGAAAGAAATAGTTTATGGATCATGGTCTGTTTTTATAAAGAAATAATGCTTAGTTAGGAGGACACTGGAATTTAAATACATAAAGACTCACTTCCCTTATAAATATCCTCCCTTCTTTTGTAGAAGAGAGTGGGAACTACTCTAACTCACTAAATTTTCACTATTTAATCAAAAGCACTTCTAATTTTTTGTCTTTTCAGATATTATTCTAACAAATAATTGAGACTAGCCTAATTGGATTTTCTAAGTGATTTTATATCTTGATAATAAAATACTAGTAGGTAGATTAAAAAAGGCTCTCCAGAACACATTTGGGGAAATGATTAGAATACGCATGCAGCATGATTAAAACAAATTAACCCACACATTTATTCAGGCAGGCAGTCATCCCTCATGATGAGCCCCTGCTTTGCAATGGTTACTGAACTTAGTCTAGGGCCTTCAGGAATGACAGACAAAACCTAATTTTTGCCTTGAAACAGCCTATAATCTATTGAGAAAGGGGTATGAAAGCAAACGAAAGTCCCAGAGTTAAATTTTAACATGGAGTTGTATATCAAATGCATAAATAAAGGTGCACTTGTTTGAAATATCTAGAGGTCTCAGGGCAAATTCATAGAAAATGCTACATAAGTCCTAAAAATTACAGCACAAGTAGGAATACTCCAGACATTCAAACAGGGGTAATGGTTCAGACAATGAGGATATTCTGTACTGAAATGAGGAGATATATCAGCACTGCTGATTCAGCCAGGGTGAGATGATGAGATGGAAGAACAGAGAGTAGGCAAATATGAGGCTGGACAAATAGCAGAAGCCAAATCATGGAAGGCTTTGAAGGCTTGGCAAATGAGCTAAAATTTCACCTAGCAAATGACAAGGAGTCACAGGTAATGTTTTGGTAAGGTCACAGTGGGAAAAAGGTAAGTGTAGGAGAGATGTTAGGAGTGGGATTCAGTGAGGAGACTATTCCAACACCCAAGGGAGAGACCACAGGGTCCTTAATCAAGGCATAGCTCCAGGGGTGGAAAGAGAATATAGTTAAGAAAGACACTGATAGAATAAATTTGACAGTGTTTGATGTTGGATGGATGTGAAGAGAGGAAAAAGAAAATGAAGAAGTAAATATCTAAGAGTTTCAATTTCCAAAACCAGTAACCTCCCTATAGCAATTTGAATGAGAAAGCCAGTCAACAATCATTACTGCTATGTGTTGCAAATTTACCTTGTCAAGGGACACATGTAGTATTATATATCAACATAAGAATGGTATTTGTAAACTACCTGTATTACAGGTTCGTTAATTATTAAGATTCCTGGCATATTCACGAGGGAGGGGACATATGTATACATCATGCTGATGTATGGTAAAAACCATCACAGTATTGTAAAGTAATTATCCTCTAATTAAGGAGAAAAAAAAAAAAGATGCATGGCATATTGGGAGCACTGAGAAGGAGTTCCAGGATATAGCTGAATTTAAAATTTACCTGGAGGTGTTTGTACTAGATTTCATTCTCTTAAACTAAGATTGCTGGAAACTCAATAAATCAATAGTGAATGTAACCATTGTCAAACTCTGATGAGTTCAAAAAAGTGAATTCCCACCCTATGGTAATTGTGCCTGAGAAAGTAGACATCTGGTCAGAAGATGGGGTGAAACGCCATTTGATTATGGGGTAAAGGACAGTGATAATGTTCACTGAAGGGGACCTCCCCACTCCCAAGGGCATAGATATGTAAAATAATTAATAAAGGGTAAGCAGGAGAGAAAGGGTTTTACAATGAGGGTTCACGTCTGTGTTAGTTGCTCAATTGCATCTGACTCTTTGCAACTGGACTGTAGCCTGCCAGGCCCCTCTGTCCATGGGATTTTCCAAGGAGTTGGTAGCCATGTCCTTTAGGGAAGATCTTAAGGCACTACCTGGATGGCAGTGTGTGGGCATGGGGAAGAGTGGAAGAAAAGTGACCTGTGTTAAAAACAAAACTCTTATCTGTGTGAAGGAAGAGGGTTGGGCTTCCTTCCTTCCTGATGAGATCAGGCTTGGATGTACTGTGTGACTTGGTTTCCTGACTGGGTTTATACCAAACAAAGATAAGAATTCTACTGAGCTACTACTAACATTAATATCTTTAATATGATGCTCCCAGACTGTTGAAGAAGGAACTACAACTATGGGAGAGATAGTCTTGTATTCAAGTCACTTAGCAGATAAACACTTAGCCCAGGGGCCAATTAAGGTGCTAAGTCAACCAGAAAAATTCTTATGAATCTCATTCATTCTTCCTTTTTATAGCTCAAATATAAAGAAAGTGAAAGTCTAAGCACTGTGATCTTACATAGTGACAAATGACTATGATACTGATAATAATGGGTCTTGCTCCAGCTCTAGGAATTTTGCTGATAATCTATTTCTTAATGGGATGATAGGGGAAAAAAAAGAACAAGAGATATATAAACACTGAGATCTCATGAATTGACTAAAGGGAATGTCGCCAACTTTACAATGCTAGGCTATAATTCTTCTCTTTTCTAACTAGAATCCTCTTAATTTCCTTACTCTGTTCACAGAGGAAATAGCTTATTAATTTCATTTCCTTTAATAACTAGGACAATGCTTACAATATAAACTTAAATGGAAAAGAAATAGAATACTCATACAAGGTATAAATATACCAACATTTTTCATACCAACAGATTTCATACTGGTTTTATTTTTTAATAAACTTGTACTATTTATAATTACTTAATTTTATATAATAAAATATCTTATGTATAATGTTTTATATTATATAATACTATATAATGAAAATATTTTAAAAGATAATATCAATTTTCCAAAAGGAAAATTGTAAAAAAGTCATCATCTATTTTAAAAGGTCTTTATTTTGATACAAAATTTTATGTTTATTTTCAAAATATTTTGTGTTCCATGTTCTATTTATAAAAATAATAACACAAATAGCTGGCAGACATTTTTAGGTAAAAAATATTCAAAAAGTGAATATTATCATCATTCATTTAAAAAATGTTCTGTAAGCCTTCTGATGAAACTTATAGCTTCCAGAAACTCAAATAAAAATATATAAAAAAAGAGGCAATTATCTCTTATACTTTCTTTTTTTTTCTTATTTAAGATCTATTTGAAAAGTCATTTCATGACTACAACAAAGAAGAGAGTGCTGGCATTAAAAATTCTTCTGAAGAAGTCAGTATCTATGGATTATTACAATGCCCAGAATTTTCAATAAATAGGCTAATCATTTTCTCATCAATGCATTTTTGTTCTATCACTTATCCACTCCCACTAAATTACTTGTCAGTTCAGAATAAGGGCAGAACTGAGGAATGGACTAGAAAGAAAAAACCCAAACTACATTCATCCTAACACTCTTGTCTCTTTGATCCATTTTATGAAAATTAATTCTCTCTGAGAGCCCCTACCTTTCTAGATAAAAAATTAATTTACCTTACTTTGAATTTATCTCTTTCAATAGTCTACTTAAGTTATTAGAATTTTCAGGGGATGGCATGTAGCATCATACAGGAATCATATAGAAATACAGAAAGTACAAAAGTAAAGCTGGATAATATTTGTGATTCTGATTTATAAAAAAAGACACTAATTCTTAGACACATCAATGGAAGTCTTAAAGTATGAAAGTGTTAAGACTGTCATGAAACTTAATATACTTTTCCTAAAACCATTCGACAATGTTTTGAATAATGAATAACAAAATCCATCTTGAAATTAAAGAAAGGTGAAAAGAGTTAGAAAGCATATATGGAAAAATATATACATGACTAAAATAATTTAAAAGGTAGTATATATTTTAATTTTTAAAAGTAACACTGTCTATTAGGTGCCAAAAATTTGATTCACCATATTCAACTGGGGATAAACTATAATATTTGTAATTAATTCTTAGTTGTATTTTATTTTTAATCTGGATGTACCTCAGAGGAAAAATTCCTTCATTTTTAGGTTATGTATTTTCCTCCCAATAAAGTCTCTCAAATATACCTTAAGATAAAAAGTAAAATACTAGAACTAGTCAATCACCTATTTTTATACAAAGGAGTAAAATTGCCCTCATATTATTTTTTTAAAAAATTAATGTGGGTATAAGACATTTTCAAATTCTAGTAGTTTATTGTATCTATTTTCACAGTCTCTGTGAAGACAATCAGTTTGTATTACTAAATCTTCTTCAAAGGGAAAACAAACAACAAATTTTCCTTTATTTTGCTACAACATTAAAAACATACTTTGAAGCCCTGTTGAAACAATTAATGGGAACATTGCAACTATCACAGAAAAGGCTTTTCCACACATCAGGATAGAGGATGTTTCTGCTTATAAAGTTTCCATTTAGAAAGATACTTTTTAATGACCTAGGAAATGTAAGTATTGCTGAAGTACTGAGCTATTTCCTAAATTATAGCAGTAACTCTGTCTAAAGAAAATAGATTGATGATCATTTATCAGACATTTGTAATTTGTTAAATAGTACAGTATAAACTTACTTGGTCTATAGGGTAGTCAGCAGCTACATTTGGCTACTGAGGACCTGAAGTGTGACTAGTCAGAACTGACACATAAAGTGCCAAGTACAAACCAACTTTCAAAGACTTAATAGAAAATAATGTAAAATATCTCACTCATAATTTTATATTGATTGTATAAACAATGACACTTTTGTATAATGGGTTAAATAAAATTAATTAACAATGTTGAAATTTATCTTTTGTGTATGCTTTTTAACATAGCTATTAGAAAATTTGAAATTATGTACATACATAGTATTAGATTTTCATTGGCAGAACTGGTACAAGCAACTAAAGTTATGTTGCTTTTATGGCTTATGCATTAAGGTAGATTTCGGGTTTAAAACTAAAACTTGAAAATAACAAGTGTGATTATTGATTAATCTGGAAACTTAAAGGGTAAGTTAAGGGGAAAATTTTGTCATTTATATGACATCAGATATCAGAAACCAACATGATGAAGAGTATTCATATATTGGTAGTTAAGATCAGAAGGATAACTTTCAGGTTAATATCTTCTTTTCAAGTCTCTAATTTATCCTATATACAGCACTAACTAGAGAAATCCCTTACATTGTAGTATTCTAACAGCAGTTGTAATGCTTTTTGAGATACGTGGATAAAAGTCTAAATTGCCATGTAAAAATTGATTTAGATAATTTTTGTTAATAGAATTATTTGCAATTGTGCTTCTGATAGCATGCGTTTAACATTGATAACTAAACCAAAGTTTGGATCCAGAGGATTCAGTAATTTATGTAATGTTACTTTGAATTACACAAACTTATCTTTAAAGTGGGTATTCATACCGTCATAAATCCATCCAGCAAACCTGAATCGGGTTTCGGAGGTGCCTGCAACCGTTCCATGGACCACTTTTCAATGATGGAGGAGACTTGTGTATTTTCTGTATTTAATATTCTGAACCCTGTCATGTTAACACCACTGTATCGATAGGGTTCCACATCAAGAGCAAAGAGGTCCTAAAAGACAAATTTCTTTGTGTTAGTATCAAGAGAAAATAGGCAAGTATAATTGAAATAGTCATGTATTCTTGCTCCCCTTAGGATAGTTAACACCACTGTGTCTCAAATGATGTTTAATGTCACAAATGACCAAGATTCAAATACACTTATTACCATGTTTTGTCAATGTAAATATATATATATATATATATATATATATATATATATATATGCTCTACTTAAACATGTACATATACATATATATTATTCTAATTCCACCAATGGAACAACAGGCTTTTCTACACACTTCTTTTAAAGTTTGCATAAGCTTTCTTCTCTATGTTAGGGATAGCTTGCCCTTAAGTTTTATGCATATGTGTTTTACATTTAACTGACTCTAAGTATTTTTCCATATCTTTCTTCTTTGATAATTGCCGTTTTTTGCCTTGCTTTTTAAGAAATAAATTATGATATATGGCTTCTAGCTTATTATATCAAAGCTGAGGGAAAAAAGTCATCAAAACTGGCCTTATTGGTTACAAAACTCTTGATAGTTCCACTCTACTCAGCAACTCCCCTACAAATAACCCTATAGATTGTGGTTGCCCTTTCCACTCTCTATACAGTGAATGCTGTGGATCTGCCCTTTGGCTTCCCCAGGAGATAGGAGGTTAAAGCTGTCAGGGCAGTCAAATGTCACTAGGAGAACATTCAAGATGTGGGACTTCTGCCCTCTTTGAGTTAGCATTAGTAATCCTTAGATATTGAGGACAACGATGAGAACCATTGAGATTTAGGCAGGGCAAGATCAATGCCATCAGGCCTGGGCTGGGCATAGCTTGCCTTAGACCCAAACAACTGTACAGATTAGATGAAGTGAAGTGGAGTGAAAGTCGCTCAGTTGTGTCCGACTCTTTGTGATCCCATGGACTATACAGTCCACAGAATTCTTCAGGCCAGAATACTGGAGTGGGTAGCCTTTCCCTTCTCCAGGGGATCTTCCCAACCCAGGATTGAACCCCTGTTTCCTACACTGTAGGTGGATTCTTTACCAGCTGAGCCACAAAGGAAGCCCTAGACTAGATATAGGAACTAAATTCAGTGGAGAAAAGCTGACACTGGCCTGAATTCTGCTCTGTGCTGTGAAAAACATAAGGAACTTTCAAGTTTTTAATTTTCAACGTTTGCAGTCTAGTCAAGGAGAGTCTCTCTCTCTCTTTGGCTACACACACACACACACACACACACACAGCAATGCAATACATGCTAAGGGACAAAAGAGTACAAGTGCAAGCAGTTAGAAGCAAGACAAACGATTTTCAATTTTTATAGTCAGGAACAGCTTCATAGAGCAGATGGGTACTGAGCTGCCATTAAAGAATGGCCATGCTTTTGATAGACAAAAGGAGACCAAATGTCAGTAGAGACACAAAAATTAGAAAATGTAAAAGCTACTCAGGAGACTAAACCATTTTGGCTATAAAGGAGAACAGCAACAAAAGAAAGTAGGGAAGTTAGGTTAGGATCAAACTATAAAGGGCCTTCAATTATAGGCTAATGAGTTCTATATATACTAGTTCTTTTTTTCCTTTTTAAGAGATACTTTTGATTTCCCAAAATCTTATGATTATGGTATAACTGAGTTGCAAAGCATGGAAATATAATTTGCTGACAAGTGAAGGCTCCTACTCATTCTCCATCAGCCCATGACTAAGTTTCCGATAGGCTGCAAAATGCCACCTGGTAAGAAGTAATAGAGAGATACAGCAGAGTTAACCTTAGTATTTACCAGTAAAATACAGCCTACTGGGTGAAGCATCTTTATTGGAGAATTGTTTTTATAAGAAGCTATTGTGATCAACTAAATTTTAATAATTTGTTCTGATAAATTTAAGACTCCTAAAAGCAAGAAGGTCAACTGGAAAACTTTTGCGTTAACAATGAAAGAGCATTGGTGAGACTGGTCATTGCAAGAAGATGCATTCTAGAGACACTACCCTAAGCCTGGCATGCTGCAGCCCATGGGGTAGCAAAGAGTCTAAAATGACTGAGTGACTGAACTGAACTGAACTGAGAGACACTTCAGAGGAAAAATCAGTACAATTTGTTGGGGATACAGGAGTCAAAGATAATAGAAGTTTTGAAGAATTCAGAAGATGAGTCAATTGAGAGGACAATGCATTAAGGTTTAAATAACTTGAAATTATACTAAAGCCACAACAATTAGAAATGCTCTGCAATGCAGCAATATACAACAATTCAGGAATGTTACAGATGAGCATTTAGATCTCAGCTGAACAAAGGTAATGATTAAAGCTATAAATACATACCACTTTTGAAGAAAATAATTGAAGAGGATAAAAGAAAATAAGATACAGGCCCAAACTTGGAGGTACTCTCATACTGGGAGGTGGGCAGTAGAGAATTAGCGACAGAGACAGACACCATTTTCACAGGGAATGGAAAACTAGGGCAACGTATTGGAAAGAAATAGAGCTAAGGGTAAGTAAGTTTGATAAAAACAAACGTCAGGTTTGCATGCATATTAAGAAAAAACTGTGTAGTGAGTATTAAAGACAAAAGATAAAGGTAACATTCAATTTGCTATTTGCAAATTAGATCATATATACTTAAAAAATCCAACTTAACATGAGCAAAAACAAAATAGAAATTTAATGTACTAAAGGAGCAGCTTAAATAAATGTGATTTTTGTTAAGTCAATAGAGCTAATAATGTAAGAATTTATGCTTTTCTAAAACACTGATTTCTCAGCAAACTAATCTTAAAATCCATGATGCTCTGAAAGTCTTCTAAGCAATATTAAAATGAGACACATTTTGAATTGATATCTGAGATTATATTATTTTTAAATCATCAGCTTCCCACCAAGAATCATTATTTATCTGTGATGATAATTCCTCTTGGGTTTTATCAAAATAAAATAAATTCTAACTAGAAAAGTGTTGCCATTATATTACTTCTTCCCACTCAAAACCCTTTTTCAGCCTGAAATTCATTATAAGAAACTTTAGAGCATTGTGTTTCTATTTTTCATAAATTACTTACCAGTGTGGTAAAGATATAATGGTAGTATTCAGTCATCATTCCCATAGCTAATGCCTAAGAAGTAAAAAATAAATATTAAAATGTTAACATTGAAGGTACACATTACATGAAATACATTATGTCAATAAGACAAATGAGAAGAAAATAGTTAATATGTAATGAAGAATCAGTGTATAATATTCAGTTACATTAAAATTGGGTAAAATTAAATCTTTTTTCATAGTTAAAGAAGATTAGTGGTTAGGAAGGAATTTCTGAACCAGTTCTCTTGATAGAAAAGCTATTAGTTGAATGTTTGCAATTGTAAGGCTTATAGCTTTACATATTAAAAGAGGCATTAAATTTGAAACAAAACCTGAAATCAGCACGTCCTAGTTCATTATATTTGTAATGTCCCTACTACAAATATCATAATAAGGAACATGTTTTATTTTGTTGAAAAGTGTTACTCAGTTAGGAAAAGAATATTCCAAAGTACAATACCAATAGAATTTTTTTTAGCACTTTAGACATTTTCTTAGTATTAATGAAGCACATGTAAATCACCACTGTACAGATAAAGTGTTTTTTGCTTTTTATTAATAGACCAATTGAAATTTACTATGTTTTATTTCACACTTCTACAGCCCTCATCAATTTTAGACCATCAGTCCTAAAACAAAGGCTTTTGGAGTAGAACAGTCATAAAAAGTGTCAATTTCCTCTCTGAAAATAGAGAATGCATTTGAAATAGCTGTTTATCAATAAACAGTATTTGGTGATGATGGCTGAAAAATGATGCATTTTTAAGCTGAATGAAGAGCTCTTAGTAAACAAGCATTCTCAGGTACATCTAATACTCTTCTACAAACAACTAACTACTCAAATTGGTTTACCAAGTGGCCACCCCAGCTACATCCTCTGCATTCCATGTTCATAGGTAGGTATTAACCAATAGGTCTAATAAAATTTGTGTTTCTACAAATTAATATCTATCAGTCAAGAAAAGGTAGATGTTTTTTGAAAAATTTGGGGGACATACAAAATGTACTTTTTAAAAAGGGAGAAACATTTGTTAGTGAAAGTTGGCATCAAAGAATTGAGCAGAGGAAAGGAATTTAGAAAGCGTGACATGTGATTTATAATAAGAAAATATGTATTTAGTCTTCATCCCTACTTCTGGCACAGAGCTCCAGAAACTCCTGGAATTTCCCAAATGATAAAAGCAATGGGAACAACTTTTGTTATTATAAATTGGTCTCTTTTCTTCATTTCCTGAAATTACTTCAGAACCATAAAAGTGAAATGAATGCCATGTTATTTTTGACAAGCACCTTTAAACCACAACTGAGTTTATGTGAAAAGAGGTGATTTGGGGAAATCCCCTAAAGATTGCAGGGGCAGGAGGGGGGTTGCTTATTGACAGGGAAGCAACCTTGTTAAAGGAAGGTTGGAACTTTCAGTTCAACTCCACTCTGGCCCCAGAACTCTTGGAAGGGAAGAAGGGCTGGAGATAGAGTTCAATCACCTCAGGCCAGTGATTCAATCAATCATGCCTCTGTGCTGAAGCCTCCATAAAAACCTAAAGGAGAGGATCTGGAGAGCTTCCAGATTGATGAACAAGCGACAGTGCTAGGAGGCTCGGAGTAGGCTATTCAGACGGGGAATGGAAGCTCCTTTTCCTCTCCCCATACTTTGACCTATGCACCTTTTCTATCTGCTTGTTACTGAGTTATATCCTTTCATTATAAACTGGAAATCTGGTTAGAAAAATGTTTCTCTGAGTTCTGTGAGCTGCTCTAGCAAGTTAAACAAACCTAAGGAGGGGATTTTAGAAATGTCCAATCTATAGCCAGCGGGTTAGAAGCACAGATGATAACCTGGATTTGTGGCTGGCATCTGAGGTGGTGGTGGTGGGAAGAAAGATGGTCTTATGTTAATAGAACTAAGCTCTTAACCTGTGGAGGCTGATGCTACCTCTGGATAGATACTGTCAAAATTGAGTTGGATTGCAGGACAGTGAGTTGGCATCAGAACATTGCTTGTGGTGTGGGGAACACCCTCCCCCACCTGCCACAAGCACAGTTGAATCAGATGTACAGCCTTTAGGAAACAAATAATGTTTCCTGAATTGATAAAAATTATATGAGCCAAACATAAACAATTATATGAGCCAATAACACTGATAAAGTTTGCATTTAAGCAAAATGAGAGAAAATGTTTCTTATTAAATAAAAATTTACAAGATTATCTTTGTAGAAGGTAGTCATGGTTCCTGCAGTAAAGGTTTCTCAACTTCAGAACTACTCAGTGACAGCTCAGCATTGCCCATGTCAATATTTTTCATTTTATGAACTCAATAAGCATAGAAATATAGAGAGAGATATATGAAAGAAATTCAGATGCATAACTATAAATAACAGTTACATAATGCCTAAAAAGCGTTAGGTACTATTCTAAGCACACTGCATATTTAATCACCTTAAGCTTCATTAAAAAACCTATGAAGTAGCTCCTATTATCATACTTATTTTACAGGTGAAGAAACTAAGACATAATAAGAATGAATTCATTAGCCATCAAATTGAGAGAGCATGTAAAGATGAACTCCAGGTCTCTAACTCCTGGAGCTTGGTATATACAGCATATTCTATGCCTTTTATAAAGTGATATATTGTATATTCCCAAAGATAGAGATCCATTTTACGATCTACATATTCTAAAACTTTGGTTGTTTCCTCCTTGATAATTTGAAAACCTGGGACTCTCAGGCCAATACTGGAAATTGTGTTTTGGAGGAGAGTGGGATGTAGTTAAGGAGACAGTGTTCTGCACCAGTTGCAAGGTTCTGCTCCATCTTCTTGAGAAGAAACCTGTAAGGAATAACCAAGGAGTGTGTGCCTTTCATTGATCTCCCTTACGTCTTTGATACTGAAAACAAGAGTCAGTTATGGACTTTGAACTAAGATCTAAGTAGAAAAGTTTAGCTATAACATGAACAAAAGTGAACAATTGGGATACTCTCTTGGAAAGTGAGCTAGTACTTTCCAATGGGAATTTAAAAAGAACTTGCATTCGATCTTTTAATTAAAGCCTTTAGGTCTTGCTAGTACTACATTTGAATGAACTATATGCACACTTCAAATCACATTAAAAAGAAAAAAATTATCATCTTCTTATCAATAAATAAGAGTGGCCACAATAGACAGTTGTTTGTGCCATGTCACCCTTCTGCAAAGAAATACCACGGATTAAATTTCCAAAATAAAAATATCGTTAGAATTTCCCAACATCTAACTGATGTGGTGTTAACAATATCATATGACAAATTAACACACACAATTATTCAGGCATACATCTGCAGCCAGTTTATCCTTCATGCTATATCTGGACATTATTGTCATCGTTGTTCAGTTGCTCAACCATGTCCAACTCTTTGTGACCCTATGGACTGTGACCCTCCAGGCTCCTCTGTCCGTGGGATTTCCCAGGCAAATATACTAGAATGGATTGCCATTTCCTTTTCCAGGGGATCTTCCTGACCCAGGGATAGAGCCCATGTCTCCTGCTTGGCAGGCAGATTCTTTACCACTAAGTCACATGGGAAGCCCATGAGTTACATTGCTTAAGGTTAACAATTGGAGTGGTAGACTTTACACATATTTCTTTAAATTTTACTTCTTGCTGCTGCAGCAGTTTCTTTGCTTCTGCTTTTACATTTTCCAGGGTAAAAATTTTGATTTCACATTCTGTGATAGACTTCAAAGTTCTTGGTTGCTATTTCTTTCTGTGATAGAATGTCCTCCTGAGATTTTACTGCACATCACCTTGGCCCTACCATAGAGGATTCTCTTCGGCAAATCTGAGAAGACTGGACTCTCTTGCTATTAATGCAGGTATGACAATGAGTGCCCTGAATCTGCCTTGGAGGAAATCTAGCCAGGCCCAGGCTTCACTCACTTGTAAAGCCTAGAGGCAGGAAAACTTCAAATTCAAGGTTGCTCCAAATTTAGTAAGAGCTATGCTAGTTTAAATTAAACAAACAAAAATCTCTTTTTCTGGATATTCCTAATATTTGTACTTGGAGTAAACCAGACAAGCTGAAAGTCCATTTATGCCTGTTATTCAACTCTTAAACCATTTCTTTGGAGTTTCATCATTAGCCAGTGTTGAGGAATCTTGGAACAATTTTGTAAGTCATAAAGTGGAGTCCTACTAAATGTACTGCTACATTTACAAAAAATAAGCTATTTACTTTCTTTTTAAATTGGTTTCTAGACTAACTGAGATCCATATATGAGGCAAATGCTTTCTAGAACAAGGTAAGTTTTTAAAAATAACCTCACCATATGTGATCTGCCAGTGTGATAGAATCGAAAAGTATGCTTTCTATGTGAAAGTGTTATTCTGACTTCAACTTAACTGTCATATTTTCATTTTACTTTTGTTCTGATTTTTCACCTACTAATTTTGTTAAAATTACATAATTTTACTGTTTAATATATTTCGAATACAACTTTAATTTTGTTTTCATTTTCCAAATAGCAGGTTACACATCAGAAAGCAAATATAAAATAATGGGTAAATCAATAAAAGAGAGAATGGAAATTCTGTTATTAAAAGTGATAGGTATTCTCACCTTTCAAAAAGCAAAATAAGTCAGAGTTAATTACTCTAGGGAAAAGACAGTTGATCATCATACATACATACATTGTACTAGAGAAAGCATGCTATCTTTCACTGACAAACAGTACAGTGGAAAGGTATTCTTTCCAAGTCTGTGTATTACGAACATGATCAAGAATTTTTGTTATTAAATAAAAAATAAATTCCAACTCTAAATTCCAGTGCTTACTTTGTAACATCATTTTATTCCAAAAAATCCCAACCAAATAACCACAACCATGCTCACATTCTTTATTACTCAAATATAACACTAGAGCAATTTTCCAAATCCAATTAAATATTTTGTTGTAGTGAAATCAACATCCATATTGGAAGACCTGACAAACATCTGCTTAATAAACTAACCATGTTATAACAGGCATTTGCTGTTGGTAGTTATATTTTATGAGATATAATTTGACATCTGAATTTGCATAACCCTCTAGTAGAGATATTTTATCAAGACAGTTGACTTATTTCCAGTGCCAGCATGTATAAAAGAGCTTAAAAAACAAAATCCAAAGACTTGTGTTCAAGTTCAGATTCTACTATACAGTACAGCTTTGTACTAGCTATTTAAACCCCTACGTCAATCCCCTCATATATGAGCTAATAATAATTGTTTTTCAGTGTGCTGTAGGTTTGAATAGTGTTGAAGTCATAGTAAGAAGTTTTTACTGCTATTAATTGTTTCCTTTAGTTGATTCAGTATTATCTTTTTAGGTAGGCAATGCTTTATTCTGGAAAGAATAGTTCTTAAAATCACTAAGGAGAAATATAAATCCCTCTGCTATACCCTTGCTGATGGAATTAGTAAAGTTATTTAAACTTTCTGAGACTCTGGTTCTTCATCTGTAAAGTGGAGCTAGTCTCCATCTTTACAGATCATTTGATTTTTTTTTACATAATCATTTGATTATGGTGATGATTAAATAAGATCAAATGCATAAGGCATCTCAGCACAGCATACATGTCAGGTAAAGAACATTTTTTTTGTCTTATTTTTGCTTTGAAGTTTATTCCCTCATTTCAGCACAAAATAGAAATATCTATTGCTTTAATCAATATTCACAATAACAAACAGTATTTTAGCCATTTGAAACTAACCTCAGAATTTCAATCTGCTTTGAAGATACTATCATCACTATCTATACTACTTTCCTTTTAAGACAATTACTTAAAAGCACTCGTCAGATTTTTTCATCAGAAAATTTATATCAAAGTGACTTCTCCGACTTATTTTTTAAACTGACCATGTAACAATAACAACTTCATTTATAAATCAAAAACCAGGGGACTTCTCTGGCAGCCCAGTGGTTAAGACTCTGTGCTTCTACTTCAAGGGGCACAGGTTCAACCCCTGTTTGGGGAATTTTCAAATGCCATGCAATGTGGACAAAAACAAACAAACAAAAAACATACTTCAAACTCAAATGTAATAAAGAAATTAAGAACTTGAATAATTTAGCAATTACCTGTTTCAAAATGCCTGCTGCCATTTCATGGCTACAGTCAAAGATGACATGGAATTCCTTGCCTCTTTTCATCTCTTTCAGTAAGGGTTTTGCATCCTTTGTATCAGCAGGTAGTTGACGGATCTTAAGTCGAAGATTGTATCTTGATGGAGCTTTGATGAGCTCCTGCAAGCGAATGAGACCTTTAATGAAAAAGAAAACAAGAACGTTAGAGAAAAAACACAGCGGATCATAGAAATCACAAAACACACTACGGTGCGATTTTCCTGACCATGTACATTTCATGATGAAATTTCACTGAAATTCCTGCTTCAGAATTCCTAATCGCCAATTGTTTTCATTAATGTGCCATGTGCTCAGTCACATCTGACTGTTTGTGACCCTAAGGACTCTGCCAGACTCCTTTATCCATGGGATTTCCCAGGCAAGAATACTGGAGTGGGTTGCCATTTCCTCCTCCAAAGGATCTTCCTGATCCAAGGATCAAACCTGCTTGTCCTGAGTCACCCGCATTGCAGATTCTTAATCCTCTGAGCCATCAGGGAAGCCCCAGTTTTGTTAATGTTACTTCTCAAAATCTTAGGGTATATCTCAAAGAATGAAAGACATACATGGCTATTAGTTAAATGTAAACAATCTAAATACTTTAAGATAGTCTCCCTTTGTACCCTAATTCTACTCCCAGTGGGTTGTCATGGTTGATGGCTTGAAATATTATCTTCCACATACTTCTTATGTATTTGCACATATATACATAGAGGGCTGTATTTTACATTAATAGTTGTTTTGTAAGAATGCCTTACAGGTTCTTATGTCTGTGACTACTATTCTAGCTTGTCTAATTAAGCAGTTTTTTAGTAGACATACTTATTGCAGTTATTCTCTGTTATTAAAAACTTTGATGGTTTCTTTTTATCTATTTTTTACAAGCAGTGGTCTAGTAATTTGGTGGATATGTATAACTTTATTTAGAGACAGGAATAAAAAGTATCTTATTATGAATTCCTTGGTGGCTCAGACAGTAAAGTGTCTGCACACAATGTGGGAGGCCCGGGTTCGAGCCTTGGGTTGGGAAGATTCTCTGGACAAGGAAATGGCAACCCACTCCAGTACTCTTGCCTGGAAAATCCCATGGATGGAGGAGCATGGTAGGCTACAGTTCATGGGGTCGCAAAGAATCGGACATGACTGAGCGACTTCACTTTCACTTTCTATTATGACAAAAATATACTGTATATTAAAATAATGTAAGAGATCAAAAGAATAAAATCTAATTCTAGGAAATTTTTCATTCAGTTTTAATTAAATAATACATCCTCTTAGACATACAATGCTATATACATATTAATATGTTTCAACAGTTAATAAAATTATGATAATGACTAATTTTAAGTATTTTCATCCTTAGGACATGAAAGACAAAAAATATATAAATTCATAAATATACCTAATAACTTTTGCTTTTAAAGTATTGCCCCATAAAATTTACTTTACTGTAAGTTAGTTTAGAATTTTTATATTTAAAATTCTGCTAATAATATTTGCACAAATTACACAATATAATTACCTTGTTTTACAAGTTTAAGTATTTACTAACAATAGTAAAATAAATATTACATAATTAATTGACATCAAATGTACCCATTGAACATAATACAATTCAATGTAGGGAATCATGTATGTAATGAGTACAGATGTCAACACTGAATTGTACAAAGGGGAAAACAAATATTTGAGTTTATAACACGTGCTTAATTGTATTAGTGTTTAACATTGGACTTATAAAATTCTTTAAAATGTGTATAAAATGCTATAAATTTCTTTGCACATGAGGTTACTTCACAACTAAGTTATAATAAAAATTTAAAGGATGGTAATATTGTTTTGGGTTTCCCAGGCAGAATAGTGGTAAAGAATCCACCTGCCAGTGCAAGAGATGCAAGAGATACAAGTTTGATCCCTGGGTCAGAAGATCCTCTGGAATAGAAAATGGCAACCCACTCCAGTATTCTTGCCTGGAAAATTCGATGGACAGAGGAGCCTGGTGGGCTACAGTCCATGGGGTCAAAAAGAATCAGACACAATTGAGCGACTGAGCACACACACACACAGTAACATTGTTGAACAATTTTTTTTAAATAGAGTATAGTTGCTCTAAGGCAGTGGCTTCCAAACTTTGGAACAGATGAGAGTAATCTGCGAAGTTGGGTACAATCTAAATAATCAAGTCAGAATCTTCAGGGGATACAACTCATGCATGAGGATTTTTAATAATCGCTCCAGATGATATTCTTGGTCATCAAAGAGTGGGTCAGTTTCCAAAGATAGATCCAGTTTTTTTGTCTGATGAGAGTCACCCTTTGAACAACTTTGGCAGAGCAATATTATAGAATAATAAGTATTTTATATTAACCAGTAGCATAACACAATAAAACAATTCAAAAATGATTTCCAACCAGGAAGAGTGAGTTAGAAAACTCACTGTATGAATAAGAGAGAGAAAGAAAAAAAATTCATTACTCATGCATCAAATAAATGCTTATTGGATTATCTCTAAAATATCCTTAGTTCTAAATTTCTATTATTCTCATTATTTATATAAATACAGAAAGATCCAATACCAACCTTAGATGAATAAGGAAAAGAAAGCTACCCTTCGCTAACTTATCTCACAAGATTTTGAGCGAGTCAAATGTAAATTTAGGTAGTTAGTCTATCAGAGGAGCAACACCCTGAGGGTTGAGTATGAATCTCAGTTCAAAAACCTATGATATGTGAATCTTTATGAAAAATATAATATCTGTGATTTGTTTTGCTTTCCTCTTCTCTATTAGAGGGTAAAACCATGCAACCTATATCAGTATATAAATTAATACATAAAACACGAAAGGGGAATTGGCTTATATTAGACTTTCAATAAGTAGCAGGTTTTTATTATTGTTATTTGTGCTAAGAAGCAAAGAATATAGTTATTTTTTTAAATGTGCTAGTTACTAATCTCTTCTTGGAAGTTATTTTGACACTTCTATAGACTGAAAACCTAACAACATCAAAATATCAATCAAAATCTTGAGATAAACTCATTATCCAAAGAAAAAGTAGCTATACAGTTAGAGATTAGCTGAACAGTTCTGAACTGAAAAAGCTCAACTGACTCGGAAGTAGTAATTTTCAGAAGTATTAAATCCACAAATATCATTTGTAGGGCTCACCGTAAGTATAAATATTGCTAACTATTTTCAAGTGTCTTAAGAACTCATGTGGATAGTCCGTTGAGCCACTGGGTAAAATAAATGTTTACTTCTTCTCTTCACACATATACATCCCTTCTGGCATTAATATAACAGATTTCAGTTTGCCAGCTTCCCTGAGGAATAATATTCAAGAGATAAATTTTTAAAAAATAGCTTTTGCTAGTAGGACTTGCCATCTCCTACTTGAATTCAAGGGAATTGTTGGTTTCATTTATATATACAACATGTATTCACTGCATGTCTACTATGTACAAGGCATTGTTTCATGGAAAAATATAATGATTAGATTAATAGTATTTATTCAGTCTTTAACCACATGAGATACAGTTTGACTTTTTTTTCTATAATGCTTTTCACAATTAGACTTTGAAATAAAAATGGTTCAACATTTCAATCAAAGAGAAGAAATCCAGAGAGTTGTTTGCATACTGAGAGTAGAATGGTGATTTTTAAATTCCAGCTTTCCATCATCTCCTGCACAGGTGCATAGAGATCTCTCTTGGCTTCTAAGACTTCATTACTCTGCCCAGTGCTATTGTTTCTCTTTTATCCATATTTCCATTCTAGATCCTCTGCCTTCCCTACTATTTGACATTTAGATACAAACCCCTGTCTGAATTCTATTATTCAGAACACCTTGAAAGAATAAGAGATTGACAAAATGGGAGATGTATTCAGGACATATGAAGAGTGGATGTTTACTCGGGAACTTAATGTGAATTATTTGATGGCATCCCTGTAAGTTAATATATGTAGATGAGGTTTTTATTTGAAAGGAAAAAGGGCTTAAACAATAGGAATGTCTTTTAACTACAATACTGGCCATGTATTTTCTGCTGTGGATCTCTATTGATCTTCCTACCTCCACCAGCATTCCTATGCAACGTATTACAGTCTAAAACCGCCAATTTCAGTTACCCTAATCAATCCTTCATACACAACTCAATTTTATTTTGTTGTAAAACAAAAGATTTCCCTATTTAGGAAACAAGTAAGCCCCTCAAAATAATTGGGATAGTTTATATGTGGTACGACAGCAAAGTAATGCTGAAAATTTTCCAAGCCAGACTTGAACACTACATGAACTGAAAACTTCCAGATGTTCAATCTGGATTTAGAAAAGGCAGAGGAATCAGAGATCAAATTGCCAACATCTGTTAGATCATCAAAAAAGCAAGAGATTTTCAGAAAAACATCTACTTCTGCTTTCTTGACTACCAAAACCTTTGACTGTGTAGATCATAATAAACTGTGGAAAATTCTTAAGGAGAAGGGAATAACAGACCACCTTACCTGCCTCCTGAGAAATCTGTATGCAGGTCAGGAAGCAACAGTTATGACTAGACATAGAAAAACAACTGGTTCCAAATAGGAAAAGGAGTATGTCAAGGCTGTATACTGTCACCCTGCTTCTTTAACTTACATGCAGAGTACATCATGAGAAATGCTGGGCTGGATGAAACACAAGTTGGAATCAAGACTGCTGGGAGAAATATCAATAACCTCAGATATGCAGATGACACCACCCTCTTGGTAGAAACTGAAGAACTAAAGAGCCTCTTGATGAAAGTGAAAGAAAAGAGTGAAAAAGCTGGCTTAAAATCAAGCATTCAGAAAACTAAGATTATGGCATCTCATCCCATCACTTCATGGCAAATAGATGGGGAAACAATGGAAACAGTGAGAGACTTTATTTTTCTGGGCTCCAAAATCACTGCAGATGGTGACTGCAGCCATGAAATTAAAGACTCTTGCTCCTTGGAAGAAAAGCTATGATGAACCTAGACAGCATACTAAAAAGCAGAGACATTACTTTGCCAACAAAGTTCTGTCTAGTCAAAGGTATAGTTTTTCCAGTAGTCATATATGAATGTGAGAGTTGGACCATAAAGAAAGCTGAGAACTGAAGAATTGATGGTTTTGAACTGTGGTGTTGGAGAAGATTCTTGAGAGTCCCTTGGACTGCAAGGAGATCCAACCAGTCCATCCTAAAGGAAATCAGTCCTGAATATTCATCAGAAGGACTGATGCTGAAGCTGAAGCTGAAGCTCCAATACTTTGGCCACCTGATGGGAAGAAGTGACTGCTTAGAAAAGATTCTGATGCTGGGAAAGACTGAAGGCAGGAGGAGAAGGGGATGACAAAGGATGAGATGGTTAGAGGGCATCACCAACTCGATGGACGTAAGTTTGAGTAAGCTCTGGGAGTTGGTGATGGACAGAGAATTCTGGCATGCTGAATCCACGGGGTCGCTAAGAGTTGGACACAAGTGAGTGACTGAACTGAACTGCTATGTGGTCCTGGCTTCCCATGTGACTCAGTGGTAAAGACCCGTCTGCCAAGCACGAGATGTGAGATCCATCCCTGGGTTGGAAGTATCCCTGGCAATCCACTCCAGTATTCTTTCCTGGGAAATCCTATGGACAAAGGAGCCTGGTGGGCTACTAGTCCATGGGATAGCAAAGAGTCAAATACGACTTATTGACTAAACAACAACATATGTGATCTTGGCCTATGGTGCTTTGTTCAGATGAAAAATAAAAGGGCCAATCTACTAGATAAAATAAAAGGGCAAAATCCACTTTATTGAAAATGTGGTTAACATAAATAATTTCCAAACAACAGTTTCCAGAAATGTAGTTTACTTTAACAAATTTGGCACCTGGTTAAGTTATTTTATGGGAGGGTAGAATTGTAACACTTTAAAACAGTCTTTTAATTAAAATATCCCCTTTTCCCTAATGTAATTAGTTGATGTAATGATAATAAAATAGAAACAATTTGCACAGATGGGTTCCTGAAAATCTTCTAACAAAGAAGAGCACCACATTGCAATTATCCCTTTATTTTGGTAGATGAGTAACATTCTATCCCCTCTAATTCCTTCACTGAGAGTACATTTTTTAAAGCTTTTTTCTGTTTTCAGTTATTTTATAGTACTAAAATCAAGGTTTATCTTAACCTTATAGGGGACAGAGGTTTGAGATGCTCTTTTCAGAAGTTGCCATCAATTTAGCTCTTAAGGAGAATCCAGAAGGAGCATTTATGCACACTCCAGCTGGCACTTGCTTCTAATGAGATCAATCACATCCCTTCCCTGCAGGTCCAGCCTCCCTAAGCCCCAGGAAGGGAGTCCCAAGTTTCCTCTTGGACTGACGTATCCAGTTCAGTAGCCACATAGACTAGAGCTTGGCCACCTGGCTTATTCATCAGGCCTATTTATCATCTCAGTAAATGTGGTCTGTGTTTAAGCCAGACTCCCCTCACCCAAAATGCACTGCATAAAAATGATCCATCTATGTTCGATCACCACCAATGTGTTTTTCAGTGAGGAAAAGACAATTCACGGAAAGGCCAAGTATAACATTTCAGGGAGTTACTGTTTTGAATGTTTTGTTTGTGCTACAGAGTCTTTTAAAGAGAACTAAATAGAATATGTAAACCAGTTGTGGACCTTGTAATGTATGTTAATGTTGTAAGTATAAAAGAAGGAAGCCAATCATTGTAAGAAAATCATAAATGGCTTTGACAGAAGAGGTAGATTGACACTGAAGAAAAAAAAAATCTGTCTCCAAATTTGTGTCAGCCCTCCCCTCCTTGGGGGTGAGGTGAATTTGTTCAGCTCAGAGAAATTAGAAAATAAAGAAAAGTGGGGTCTAAAAAAAAAGTATGGAGAAGAAAAGATGAGAGGAAATGTCCAGTGTAGTTTTCATCTTCTCAAAAAAGGGAGAGAGTGCTATGGAAGCAAAATTATATGTCTGGTTTCCTGGAAGGAAAACCCTTAAATCCTAACACTAACTTTACAGGGGCTTCCTTGGTAGCTCAGATAGTAAAGAATCTCCCTTCAATACAGGAGATCTGGATTCAATTCCTGGGTCGGGAAGAAGACCAAGTTCAGTCCCTGGGTTGGGAACATCCCCTGGAAAAGGGACTGGCTACCCACTCCAGTACTCTTGCCTGGAGAATTCCATGGACACAAGAGCCTGATGGGCTATAGTCCATGGGTTCACAAAGAGTTGCATATGACTGATGGACTAACACTTTCACTTCGCTTTCACTTTCAACCATAAAGACAGTTATTTACTTCTTTGAAATTTTTTGAAATTTGCTATATTTTTAAAGAATGGCATAGCTGATATACAAGCATCTTGCACAGCTCAATAACAGAAAAACAAACAACCAGATCAAAAAGTGGCAGAAGACCTAAACAGACATTTCTCCAAAGGAGACATACAGATGGCTAATAAACACATTAAACTATGTTCAACATCATTCATTATTAGAGAAATACAAATCAAAATGACAATGAGGTATCACTTCACACCAGTCAGAATGGCCAGCATTAAAAAGTCTATGAAAAATAAATGCTGAAGAGGGTATAGAGAAAAGGGAATCCTCTTGCACTGTTGGTAGGAATATAAATTGATACAGCCATTATGAAGAACAGTATGAAGATTCCTTAATAAACTAGGAATAAAACTACCATTTGAGCCAGCAATCCAACTACCAGGCATAGACCCTGAGGAAACCATAATTGAAAAAGACACATGTACCCCAATGTTCACTGCAGCACTATTTACAACAGCCAGGATATGGAAGCAACCTAGATGTCCATCAACAATGACTAGATAAAGATGGTAGACATATATAAGGAATGCATTTGAGTCAGTTCCAATGAGATGGATGAACCTAGAGTCTATTACATAGAGTTAAGTAAGTCAGAAAGACAAAAACAAGTATCATATATGAATGCATATATATGAAATCTAGAAAGATAGAACTAATGAGCCTATTTTCAGGGCAGCAATGGAGATGCAAACATAGAGAACCAACTTGTGGACGCAGCTGGGGAAGGAGAGGGAAGGACAAATTGGGAGAGTAGCATTGAAAAATACAGTTTCAATGTAAAATCGATAGCCAGTGGGAATTTGCTGTATGACTCAGGATGCTCAAACCCGTGCTCAGTGACAACCTAGAGGGGTGGAATGGCGTGGGAAGATGGAAGAGAGGTTCAAGAGTGAGGGAATGTGTGAATACCTATGGCTGATTCATGTTGATGTATGACAGAAACCAACACAATATTTTAAAGAAATTATTCTCCAATGACCCAGCAATCCCACTGCTGGGCATATACACCGAGGAATCCAGAACTGAAAGAGCCACGTGTACCCCAATGTTCATCGCTGCATTGTTTACAATAGCCAGGACATGGAAGCAACCTAGATGCCCATCAATTGATGAATGGATAAGAAAGCTGTGGTACATATACACAATGGAATATTACTCAGCCATTAAAAAGAATTCATTTGAATCAGTTCTACTCAGGTGGACGGAACTGGAGCCTATTATCCAGAGTGAAGTAAGCCAGAAGGAAAAACAACAATACAGTATACTAACCCATATATATGGAATTTAGAAAGATGGTAATGAGAACCCTGCATGCGAGACAGCAAAAGAAACACAGATGTATAGAACAGACTCGTGGACTCTGTGGAAGAGGGCAAGGGTGGGATGATATGGGAGAATGGCATTGAAACATGTTAATTATCATATGTGAAATCAATCGCCAGCCCAGGTTTGATGCTCGGGGCTGGTGCACCGGGATGACCCAGGGGGAGGGAATCGGGAGGGAGGGGGGAGGGGGGTTCTGGAGGGGGAGCATATGTAATAAGCCCATGGTGGATTCATGTCAATGTATGGCAAAACCAACACAATAAAGTAAAGAAAATTTTAAAAATAAATAAATAAATAAAATTTTAAAATAGTAATTAAAAAGAGTGACAGAGCCTTATAATTCAACTGAAAATATGTAAAAACACATTTTTGCTTTATTTACTAGAAACCAACTGGTAAATGAGTTTCAATATTCAGATTCAGTTGATTATCAGTGGCTACCTGGAGCAGTGTGTTGAGAAGATGCATGAGACCAGTTCTGTGATCAGGGACATGTATCAGTAAGGGATGTGAACCTTAGTGGTGGGGTAGGTAGGCATGGTGGCATCATGCATCAGTCTTCCTTACATTACGATCTCCTTATTTATGAGTGTCATCAAATCCTATCCATGATATTGTTTTATGGGTGGCAAAAACTTTCTATGCTTCAGAATTGAAAATAATACACTGCAGACCATACATTTTAGGCACCACACTTTCTATTGAAGCCTTTTCAAATGAGTTTGAGTAAACTCTGGGAGTTGGAGTTGGACAGGGAGGCCTGGCATGCTGCAGTCCATAGGGTCGCAAAGAGTCAGACACGACTGAGTGACTGAACTGAACTGTTTCCCTGGGAAATCTAATTTGTCTCTGCCCTGACTTATCCTCCAAGGAGTATCTGGCCATGATGTTTTTGTTCTTTGTGTTCAGCTCCCATTTGTAAAGCCCATAACACAAAGGCTCATAAAACTAATCTATCAAAGCAGAGGCCCAGGAAGGCCTAAGTGGTAAATCACTAGCTGGAATACCCTGCATATCTACCTTTAGCAGATAGTCATAAAGAAAGGTTGGAACCATTTCAAACACTTATGATACACTTTCATAGGTTTAACATTTATTTATCTATTTGGTTGCACTCTGTCTTTAGCTGTGGCTTGTGAACTCCTAGTTGCAGCATGCGGGATCTAGTTCCCCAATCAAGAATTGAATCCAGGCCCCCCTCATTGGTTGTATCAAGTCTTAGCCAATGGACACCAGGAAAGTCCTCCATAGGTTACTCTTATATGTGACATCATGATGCCAAATTTCTGGACTGTATTGTGGCATGGAAGTCTGCATCAGGCAGACATGGGTTGAATCTTACATCATTAACCTTCTACTGAATGACTGTAGACAAAGATATTTAAATTTTTAAACATGCATTTTTTCATCTGTGAAAATGAGATTATAGTAATTATAATCATATTAAAAAATCAAATGAGCTAATGCACAGAGATCACTTACTACTGTGTCTGTAACTTCTCACTGATTTCTGGTAACCACTCTCTTAGGCTCAGAGATTCCTGCTACATGTGTACCTCAACAGGCCATCTTTGCTTCCTAAACCATGCCTGTTATCTTGTGAGTAGTCCCTATCAAAATCTCTTCATTTCAAGCATGTAAGGGAAGTCTGCTTCCTGCTAGGAACCTAATTAATACTCCATCTATATGCTGATGACTTTCAAATTTATCTCCCTTCCCAGACCACTTCCTTGAATTCTAGACCCCTAAATTCACTTTCCTATTTGACAACTTCATAATAAAAAAATAATATTACCCACAGAGAGGTCTGTCCTTTGCAATTAGCTCCTGGGTGGTAATCTCTAAGCCCCAAGAAGAGTATCTTTGTTTATCCAGAGGACTTGGGCCACACAGGATGTATAACAATGTAATTAATTTACCTTAAGGCCTTTGGGACATGAGGTATCAGCAAACCCCTAGAAAGGCTGGAGAGCTACAGGTTCAGTCAAGCAGGTGGTCAGCCATGTATACATGACCAAACCCCATTAAAACTCTGGACATTAAGTGTGAGCTTTCTTGGTTGGCATTACTCCATGCCTATTATCACTCACTGTTTCCTGGAAAAGTTAGGACTCCCTACAAAACTGTTGTTGGGAGAAGACAACCAGAACCTGAAGGTAGACCTTTCCTGGACTCTGCCCCATTTGCTTCTTCTCTTAGCTGATCTTATTCTGTATCCTTGTCATAAACTGTAATGGTGAGTAAAATAGCTCTTTGTCATTCTGTGAGTTCTAGTGAATTATCAAACCTGAGGGTAATCTTGGGGACTCCTAAAATGGCACTTGGTATCAGAAGTGAAGATGATCTTGTAGATCCTCAAACTTTTAAACTGATGTTAAAGGTAACGCTGTTCTTGGAGACTCCTGAAGAAAGCAAAAGCTCTACCTTGATGTATATTACATACTACAAAACATTCCAAACTTGGTTCTTCATCTCTTCCATCTCCAAAATTGTTCTTCCTTCAATTGTCTCCACCTATAATGATGGCAACTCTTTATCATTCCAATTACATAGGACAAAAACCTTGATGTCATCCTTGATCCTTTCTTTCTAGCACACCTTATACCCAATTTATTAGAAATCTTATCAAGTTTACCTTCAAAGATACATAAAAAGCTATTAACTGTTACTATTTTTAATACACTGACTTGCACTATTGTCTATCAAATGGATTATTATAGAATAAATGGCACTGCCCTTACATATTTGTATATCTAGGTTTAGCCAGTAGTGATTCATACTCTATGGTATTTATTTTAAAAATCTGGTGACTTATGAATTTTAGTTAGTATAGAACAATTTTAGTTACCATAGCTGTGGATACTATGAGGGTAGGTAAGAGGAAATACGCTCCGAGGCCATTGAAATTTGAAGTCCTTAGGCTTGACTCAATATATAAAGGCTTCTAAAGCATGAGGCACATCATATCAGTGGCTTGTGATTCTCCAGGCAAGTGAAGGGAAATATTGTACCTCTACACAACCAGTCCATCCAGAGAAAGCTGTTCCAATAAGAGTAGAGAAAGCACAGTGCAATCCTACTTGGGTCTCAGAGCTATACGCACAGGTCTCAAATTCAAAATGGGGGACACAGCAGGGTTAATGGGGACAAAGTGGACAGAGAATGCCAGAACCCCTACCATGCGCTTGAGGCTGGATCTACGCTGCAAGACAAGCTCCATCCCACCCATAGGGCCACCTGGTAACAGTGTATCTTAGAAGATGGACTGGACTGAAGTGTTACATGTAATGTATCAGGGCTCCCTGGAAGGTAGGGGCTGCAGCCTATTACTCTTTTAGTTGAGGCCAGAATATGCTTTTCCTATTTCTTCTTTTGCTGCTATGAGAAAAAGCAATTATGTCATTATTAAAAAGCAAACAGTGCTTTTGACGACATCAAAGCTAAAACCCTTTGGTCTCTAAAGCCTTTGGGTATAAGTTCCATGTGTGCAAAGGTCAATTTTCTATTCAGAAAGTTGCAGTTTGTGAAAGCCAATAGACTTAATGTTGCATTTTCATTCTCTCTTACTGCTATTAAAATTTGTTTGCACAAATTCATGAGAAAATAGGCACCTTAGAGGCTGATTTCCAGCAAAGGTAACTTAAGTGCTGTGCTCACTAGGGGGTACCAGAGTCATGATAAGTGGCTTTGTCCTAGGCTCACCAAGCCCTAGATCTATCCTATCAATTAATTTTCCTTTGTCCTTGTCATATACCTGCTGAATGTGGGTCTGTGCCTGGTGTAACGAGATAGGGCAGGTAAAAAGCTGGACAGTTTAATGAGAAGGCAGTTGTATTTGTCAGGAGTCTTTTAGTAATATATGCAGATCTAATTCACACTACACTGAGCAAAAATGAGACTTAACTGCCTCTATAACTGAAAATAAACTCTGGGCCTGGTTGGAGACAGGAATTCTTTCTTCATTGCTCAATTTTATCTTCCTCTATGTTACTTTTGTTACCCCTTGATGTTTTCCCAGTTGATGACACAAATGACCAACAGAATCTCAACTCAAGAAAGAGATCTGCCTCAAAAGTTCTATCCAAATCCTACGAAGGACTCTGTCTGGCCTGGGTTGGGGTTATTTGGTGGGAGTAGGAGGGAAAAAGGAAGGACACACTATGGGGTTACAGGGAAAGAAAGCCAACCTCGTCTGAACCAGAGACTAGGAAGATGTCCTCAGAGGGATTCTGACTGAACAACACAAATGAAGGCAGCCCAGAAATGTCACAGCAATGTTTTAGAAATTCTTTAAAAATGATGACTGCACTTTGGTTTGTGACCAGTTTGGTGTTATTTTGATTCAGTGGTTGTTTACAATTAAAAGTCACTTTATAATTTTTTAATCAAATTGGGGCCCTTTTCATCTAAGAGGGTAGTGGTAAGTACATAGTAATTAGCCCAGGATAATAAGCATTACCCAGGATGTCCTGGGCAAACCAGGAATTCTGGGCAGTCCTCCTCTTACTTCACAGCATCATTCATCTTTCATCATAGATATTTGGCTGCCTGCTGTCCTGACAATGTTACTGACCCAACCCTAGCGAGCCTGGCTCACCTCGTCGTTCATTTCTGACGGCCACCTTGCAGGTTCCTTTGTCTCAAGATGATCCTGCTTAGTTGTGCACCATCCTTCTGTCTCTCTACCTGTTCTCTTGTAGAGCTTGTGATGTCTCTTAGCTTGTGATATCTCAACTTCAGCTCTCCAGACGGTGGCTGATTAGGTGGCCTGCTGTTTGTTCTAATTCCTACTTGTGTCCAGGTCAGTGCGGTTATAAAGCAGCAAATGGTCCTTCACAGCTCTTCTTTTGGCTCTGTCCCAGGATGCTGCTGTTACTGATTTTATCCTGCCACTTAGGCATCAAATATGATTTAAAGTTAACATGATGAAACAGCTTAATAAATTTTATAAGCCAGGCCTACGACTAACAATAATTACCTGAACTACTGTGTGCTGGTGGGAATGCTGAGTAGAATGTGACTCTGGAGAAGCTCAGGTTTTATCTTTTTGCCCCAGAAAAGAATACCATTAACCACTAATGTCTTCAGCAACTGTGTTCACTGATCATTTATTTTATCTCATGAAAGACTGAACCATTATAATATATCAGAAACATGACAGCACTTAACTATGTGCTTTGAATTGGCAGAAGTGAAATACCAAACCTTATACAGTAGATATTTGCCATCTCGGAGATTATATGATAGTGTCTATCATCTATAGGATGATAGACATGCAAATCATTTTTCTACAATGAGTTTGTATAATAGCATGACTCTAAAGTATAATGGAAGTGGTGGGGATAGAATGTCTAAGGAAGGGTAACCATTTGTCAGGTGGAAAACGATGGATTACTTGTAGGAAGAGGAAACTGCAGGTAGAAAACTTAGGAGAGTATGGAAAGTGTTATGAGAGTACGGGCAGTTCAAAAATCATAAGAGTTATTTGGTGGCTGTTACTAGAAAATTGAGTATGAGCTGTAACACAGTGGGAGGTGAAGCTGGACCAGTAATAGACAAAAATCTGTTATGAAGGGCAACCTTATAAGAATGTACTTTCTAAGTGAAAAAACTTCACAGTTTTGAGTATTAAAACAACAACAATTTAGGCTGGCTTAAGCAGAAATGGAGATTTTTTAAGAAAAATCTAGGTAGTTTCATGAAACCCCCAGGTGGGAAACCAGTCTTTCCTCAGAATCAGAAACAAGTAGGAGCAGGGTTATTAAGATATCATTTCTCACTTCTGTTTTTTTGTGTGGGTCTGCTTCATTCTGATCTTTCCAGAGACCAGCTTTATCCTCTTCACAGTTCACAAAGGAGACATGGCCACGCTTCAAATTTACTCCTGAGTTTACTTGTTATACATCTCTTGGTTCCAATTCAAAATTCCTGGAGAGGATCTATTTGGCCCAGCTGTGTTAGCCCTTTGTCTAATCAACTGTAGCTAGGGGCACTGACTTACCATAGAGATTGAACATGAGCCTTGACTCCACCTCTGAGGATAAGGAAGCTGGGGGAATCACTATGGAATCACTGAATAAAGTAAGGCAAATTACATGAATAAAATTTGGTGTTAAACGTCACTTTGACTGTCTATGCAAGGATGCAATTGTGTGTGATATACTAGGGGACATTGAAATAGTGAAAGATATTAGTGGATAGGAAGATGTTTTGTGTTTTGGTCTCTATTAGCATAAATGAGATAATAGCAGGAGACATTTTCTCTACACT
Source organism: Antilocapra americana (assembly GCA_007570785.1). Lineage (NCBI taxonomy): Eukaryota > Metazoa > Chordata > Mammalia > Artiodactyla > Antilocapridae > Antilocapra > Antilocapra americana. The sequence goes on from ML662442.1 coordinate 44,889,167, forward strand.
CTCCCCTTTTCCTTGATTTTGGTAACATCCTACCATGTATCTGTAAGCATTCTCTATTATCCACTTCTCTGCAGACAGAATTTCTTATAAAGAAGAATTGTCACTGAATTTAACCACATCCTTAACTTAGGCAATATATGTTGAAGTTTTGAAATTGACTTTAGCTCAAAAGACATTTAGGTTGCTCTGAAACAAATGCCATGTTGCTAGCATAATACAGTCACATTAATCAAGATCATGAGAGTGAAAATATAATACAATCTATTAATTTATAATGAGAAATGTATTTGTTACAGACATGGAAAAACTTAAATTGCATAACCCCAGCATTCTCAAATTACATGAAGAAGCATACAGCAATCTGAAGTTTACTTAATATCACTTTGGGATCAGAACAAAGGTAATTGGTCCAATGAATGTAATAATCATTGACAGTACTATTGCAGGCTTGTGTTTTATCTGTAAGAACTCTGAAGAGGTATTGTTGTCAGTCCCAATTTGCAGATGAGATGAAGACACTGATAATGTGGGTTATTATGTTCAAACCCCATGTCTAGTAAGTCATAAAACCAAATTCCAACCCTGGAATGTTTCTCCAAAGTCAGTACTCAAACTTTGCATCCAGAGTGCAAGATGTCTCATCTTCTTGGTAGTAAATCAACTAAAAATCTATTTTCCATTAACATTTTTTAGGTGTGTTATCTGCATTTTCCTGTTTTTGTCTAAAGAATGCAAATATCTAACTTATCTTCTCTCTGATGGCCATATTCTTTCTTCAGATGTATCAGGTACCTTCAAGTAGGATATAATAAATCTTGCTACATGGGAGGCATTCTGACTTCTAAAGTGGCTTTGCAAATTTTCATTCTCATTCACTATGTTTTGATTTCATAGTTTTAATTCTCAAAGCATGACTTAATTTCCAGGTGTTTCCAAAGTACTTTAATCCCCATTTCAACAGTGATAAGGTACCAAAAAGTCCATAAAATTGTTCTGCAGGTTGAATTGTATTTGCCCATATGAGTTTGATGAGTAAAACTATTCTATTTGCCATTTATTTGTTATACAAACATAAAATCTGCCTTTGTACTTAAGCATAAATCTATTTTAAAATTTCTATACCAAAATATTTTTAGAGTTTAAATTTTATATTTTCTTTCAGTTATTATCTTACATGTATATTTTTGCCTCTGATTATCATTTGTCACTTCTGTTTTTTTGTCAAATCATTCCCACTTTCCCATGAATCATCTAAGAATTTTTCAGTCTTAATAAGATGAAGCAGAACTTCATCTTAATAAAATGAAAAATTCTTCTATTTCTTCCTCAGATCATAAGCGTATGCATGGCAGTCTCCCTCATATCTGTTAGTAAGCAGTAGTCCTAGATTGTCATGCCATGTGGAACTCCTAAATACCGAGTCTGGTTAGTACCCCCCACACACACCAAACACACACACACTTGGATATTTATACATTGTTCTTTGTCCCTGTTCCTTATCAGTACAATGCTATCTTGACATCACTACTGGTTGCTCCTTTATTTGTATCTCTATGGCACATTGCAATTCATCCTAAACATAAAAAGAAAATAAAAAATAAACTGTACATTATCTATTTTCATGCTTTCACAACTCAAAGGAGTTTCGATCATGATATTTGATAATGTTTATAATCACTCACTATACACAAAATCAGTGTTTTACTAATTCTTCACCAAAATTCTGAGAGGTACTTTTATCCTCTTTACACAGGAAAAAGAGGCACAGGGATTTGGGACAGTTGAAAATGGATTAAATCTAATAAATGACAGAGTTGGAATTTGTACTCAGTACAGCTATATTTTTCTCATGAGCAACTGTTCTTAAGAATAGTTGGTAAAATGAGCTCAATTAGGTTGGCTCATTGTTTCTTTTTCCAAACCTGTCAAAATATATAGATAATGATTTGCCTTAAGAAGAATATTTAGCCATTTACATGATAGATGGAATAAGTTTCTACCAAAAATTCCTACGCTACCCGAAATTCATGTATCCGACTTCCTGGGAAGAACACAGACTCTGCAGTTCATGTACTCAAATCTAAAATGCTCTTAGCATATGAAATATGAAAATGTGTTTAGACCTTTTGGGACAATTGAAGGAAACCTATGAACTTGAGACGTAACAGAAAAAATGGACTGTTACGTGCTTAAGTAAGCACCTTGAAGACAGAGGCACTCTGAAAACAGTTAACTTTTTATTAGAAGTAGGAGTGAGAATCACTGATTTGTCAATGTTCCTTCGCCTCAGTTTTCATACTAATCAAAGGTCAAAGTTAGTGACATTCCTGCATGCTAAGTCATTTCAGTCATGTCCAATGTTTTGCAACTTTATGAAACTGTAGCCCACTAGGCTCCCCTATTCATGGGAATTCTCAAGGCAAGAATACTGGAGCTGGTGATGGACAGGGAGGCCTGGCATGCTGCGGTCCATGGAAAGAGTCAGACAAAACTGAGCAACTGAACCGCACTGAAGAGCTGCCTATATTCATAGTCTCTGATTCCTCACCTCTGACTTTCATGCAAACTTACTCTAATCTGGTTTTTATTCCACTTCTCCACTGAAACTATCCTTGTCCAGGTTGCCAAGGATCTCCAGGTTGCTGAGGTCAAGTTTTAGCCTGAATTTCACTTGAAATATCAGCAACATCACTCCCTGCTTCCTTGATAGGATATCTTCACTGATTTCCAGGACATCCCATGGTCTTGGATTTCCTCTTGTCTTACAAACCATCTTTTGTCATCTCCTAATATCTTTTTACTGATCTCATCCAGTTTTATGGCTTTAATACAACTCTCAAATGAACATTCCAGTGCAGTTCCTACTGGGCTCTTAGACTTCTTTATCCAACTGCCTACACTATCACATCTCTGGCTGTTAACAAACCCCCAGAGATTGACTTATCCATAGCCATACATACTGTCCCCTTCACAGTCTTCCCAGAGTTAATTGATGGCAATACCTTTCTTCCAGTTCCTCTGTAGAATATGTCCTTTACCTGTAATGCTCTTCTCCTACTTATTTGATGGCTTACTCTCATCTGCTTTGACCACTCTATTTTTAAACTGTAGTCTTCTTCTTTTACACTTCCAGATTCCTTACATTGTTTTTCCCCCTCTGCTACACTTATCACCTGCCAACTTACTCTATAATTGACATATTTGTGACATTAATTACTTATTCTCTGTCACATTCCATTAGAATATAAACTCCATGGAGGCAGGGAAATTTGTCTGATTCCTTCCTGGATGTAACTCAGGTAATTAGAACATGTCTAGCACTTTGTGGATATTCAAAAACATTTGTTGAATGAATGAATGATCTTTATTCTTGAGAAGCTTGCAGCCCATTTGGGAAAATAAATTATATGTTGAAAAAAAGAATGTCTGCCAGGACCAGGCAGAATGTGCCAAGTAATAAGTGAGTAGGACCCAAAGTGCTAAGACATTGTCTTTTCTAAGGATTCAGAGGACTGGGCTCAATTTGAATAATTCATTCTGGAAGAAAACTGATCATCATCTCTGAAAGTGAAGATGGGAGTAAAACATTTTAGATGAGAGCAATTTAGGGCCTCAATGACACTGCATTTCTGAATTTAAAAGGAAGCTATTTGTTGCCGAGAAGAAATACATAAAGAGTTCATTCCAATTGGAGGTCTCTTTCTTCTTTGTCTACAAAAGTGCAAAACAATGTCTCACTAATGGGCCTTTTGGTTAATGCATATGTAGTGGCTGTTACTAAGAGCCAGGGCTGGCTGCACAGAAGGAAAAAGAAGTCAGTCTGTAAGCCCCATTAAAAATCAGATTTTTTTCAAGTCAGTCCATGGCAAAATAATGAGGGAAGGGAATTAAATAGTTACCTAGAAACAAAAGGAAAAAAAAAAAAAAAACACTGAAGTGGGCCAAGGGAAAAGCTTTTAGTAAACGTGAAAAAAATCATGCTGACATTGATGATGGGCCACTTAGAAGTGATTATTTCTAATGGAGCAAAGAAGGGCAGCGGGTGCTGTGAGGTGCAGGCTGGAGTCTCCTCAAAGAGACCCTTGGCTTCCCAACTGTCAATTTGTCTTAGGGCTGGAGCTGGCATTCCATTAATGCATCCTACCCCTGCATCAGCTGTCCCTAAGCATATCCACTTAGGAGATGAAACGATTTTTGGTACAGCTTGTTTTTGTCTACTGAGTATTTTTTTCAGGGGCAGTTGAAGGCTAAACTGAAAGAAAAATGGATAAAACTTATCTGTGCCCAAGGTCTCCTCTCCTGTCCTTTCCCTCTCATTGATGACCCCTCCAGTGCTTCAAGAACCAAGGGACTGCAGCCTTTTTCTTCTTCTTCTAGCTAAACAGAGGAAGACATATTTCTGGTCATTTATACTGACATCCTTACTAACTGGTTTCTAATATGTTTCTCCTCATTGGGATTATTGGTATATTAAACCTTTGCTCCTCAGTTGTGATCTGAAAAATTCTGCCTTCCCAGGAATGTTGAGGAGAATATAAGTATCTGAATTCACTAAAAAAGGGGGCCCAACCTGCTTTCAGATTGCTTCAGTCAAAGGAAACAGTTTGGATCTCTCAGGAAGTCCTGTTGCAATTTTAACTGCAGGAGACTTACTTCCATAAGACTGAGGGTAAAGGATTTTTCCAGACTTGCCTGCTCTCACCTGCAGCCTTACGGCATGGTCTCTGCTCAGACTTGATACTGAGGACCCCCTTGGTTGGCTATTTCTAGCTCTCTATACCATCTTCTTATGCAGATGACACCACCCTTATGGCAGAAAGTGAAGAAGAACTAAAGAGCCTCTTGCTGAAAGTGAAAGAGGAGAGTGAAAAAGTTGGCTTAAAACTCAACATTCAGAAACCAAGATCATGGCATCTGGTTCAATCACTTCATGGCAAATAGATGGGGAAACAGTGGAAACAGTGACAGACTTTATTTTTTTTTTTGGATTCCAAAATCACTGCAGATGGTGACTGCAGCCATGAAATTAAAAGATGCTGACTCCTTGGAAGGAAAGTTATGACCAACCTAGACAGCGTATTAAAAAGCAGAAACATTACTTTGACAACAAAGTTCTGTCTAGTCAACTATAGTTTTTCCAGTAGTCATGCATCGATGTGCGAGCTAGACTATAAAGAAAGCTGCTGTTGCTATACTGCTAAGTAGCTTCATTCATGTCCGACTCTGTGCAACCCCATAGCTGGCAGCCCACCAGGCTCTCCCATCCCTGATATTCTCCAGGCAAGAATACTGGAGTGGGATGCCATTTCCTTCTCCAATGCTTGAAAATGAAAAGTGAAAATGAAGTCACTCAGTCGTGTCAGACTCCTAGTGACCCCATGGAATGCAGCCTATAAGGCTCCTCCATCCATGGGATTTTCCAGGCAAGAGTATTGGAGTGGGATGCCATCGCCTTCTCCATAAAGAAAGCCAAGCACTGAAGAATCGATGCTTTTGAACTGTGGTGTTGGAGAAGACTATTGAGAGTCCCTTGGACTACAAGGAGATCCAACCAGTCCAACCTAAAGGAAATCAGTCCTGAAGATTCACTGGAAGGACTGATGTTGAAGCTGAAACTCCAATACTTTGGCCACCTGATGAGAAGAACTGACTCACTGAAAAAGACCTTGATGCTGGCAATGATTGAAGGCAGGAGGAGAAGGGGATGACAGAGGATGAGATGGTTGGTTGGTATCACTGACTCAATGGACATGAGTTTGAGTAAACTCTGGGAGTTGGAAATGGACAGGGAGCCCTGGCATGCTGCAGTTCACGGAGTCGCAGAGTTAGATACGACTGAGCAACTGAACTGAACTGAACTGATACCATCTTCCTCCTACATGGTATAAACTTCTTCCCTTTCTTAGCCAACTAGTGTCAGATGTAAGTGATATAGGGCTGGTACTGTGGGTTTTATCTTTGATTTTTTTATCCTTGACTCTTGGCTAACACCTGGTCTGATATCTTTGAACCTACCCTAAGCAGGGTGACTCCTGCCTTGAATATTGTAAATTCATTTTGTTGTTTGCTATAAATTTTAATTCTCCAAAGTAATTACAGGGAGGAAATCCAGAGTGGTTTAGGAAGGAGATTCAGTTCTAACAATGTAGGAAAATATAGGTAGACGCTTGAATGTGGCTTGTACTTGTATGTGGACTAGGGTCAGCTATGAAATCCAGGGCTAATTATCAGCTAGTAAACGTCTCCAATTTGTACCAGCTGTTGGTTACTGCTTGAGGAAATTGGTTGTTAAACATTTTTAATATTACCTCAACCTACTGTGGCCCAGAGGCAAAATGGTAAAATGGCAAAAGCATGAATTTAGATCCAGCCAGACATGAGTATTAATTAATGTGTGACCTTGGGCAAGTTATGTAACTTATTTACATCTTCTATGATTCCTGTGATTTCCCTATGTTGCCTGAAAGGATTAAACAAGATGACAAATAAAATATGTATCACAGTTTCTGGCACTATTATGATTTTACTTATTTGCTTGTTTCTACTCCCAGGCCTGACCTACTGTCAGAAGGAAGTGAAAGTTGGGAAGGAGTTAGAAAGGAGCTTCTGGAAAGAGAATGATCCCAGCAATTATTTAGAATGTTTAGTCCCTTCTACAATTCTCTAAAAATAAAAATAATTTTGAACTATAATTATTATTATCTCAAATAACAAACACATAGGATCACACGGTTGATAAACAATATTTATAGCATTGAACTCAAGTCTTATTTTATCACATAAGTCTCTGTTAAGGATATTGAACAGCATGGTATATGGTATTTTGGCTCATAACTTTAAAAGAAAAAACACTAAAAAATAGTCTTAAAGGCAATGCTCATCTCTATTTCCCAGTGAAAACATAACTCAGTGAAAATATATCTATATAGATATGAGATAATAAAGTCCACAATTTGTGATTTCTATTGCTCTAAGAGAATACAAGAGTAGACCTTGGAGAATCTGGATGAATGGTTCATATAATCCTTAGTCAAATTCAGATCTCAACTATGTCCTTTATTTTTATACCTCCAGAACCTGAAACAGTAACTGGCATTTAGTTGGTAATTAACAAATGTTTATGTGACCAATGAACAGAGACACTGTTATCCCAATTCTAATTATCCTGAGCAATATATACTGTTAGTTTCTCAGACTTCTAAGCCATAACTAAAGTTGCAGCCTATCTTTATTGCAAGTCTGCAATGTATTTATGTCATAATGCATTATTATTAATAGTAATACATAATAATAATATATATATTAAAATGTGGGGGAATGTATTCCAGCCCAGAATATTGGAGTGGGTAGCCTTTCCCTTCTCCAGCATATCTTTCCAACCCAGAGATTAGAACTCAGGTCTCCAACATTGTAGGCAGATTCTTTACCAGCTGAGCCACAAGGGAAGCTCCACTAAATGATGTGGGGGAATATATTAGGAGAAGGCAGCAGGTCTTCATCAGGGGTGATGTTGCCCTCAGGGTGTGAGTGTATACACACACACACACACACACACACACACACACACACACACATATGTATATATATATATAATTTGGCTGTCCCAGGTGTTAGTTGCATCACACAGGATCTTCCATCTTTGTTGCTGCATGCTGGATCTTTACTTTCAGCATATGAATTCTTAGTTGCAGCATATGGGATCTAATCTCTTAACCAGGGATTGAACCTGGGCCCCTCTGCATTGGCAGTGTGGAGTCTTAGCCACTGCACCACCAGAGAAGGCCCTAGAAATACTTTTGCTTATCACAACTGGGGGGTGGGGACCTCTACTGACATCTAACAGATAGAGGCCAGGGATGCTTCTAAACTTTCTACCACGTACAAGACAGCTCCCCGCAACAAAGAATTATCTGGTCTCAATGTCTACAGTACCAAGGACAAGAAACTCTGGCCTCAGCAATGGATATCTGAGAATGGCACTTAGCGCATCACAACGATGGGTGATTTCATCTTCTTCTCATGCTGAATGCCTTCTGTCCTCATCCATAAGATGTGTATTCCAGCCATTTAGGTAGATTTTCCATTATTTAACTTTACTTTGCTTACCCTTTTATAATATGGCAGAGACTATTCATCTTAAGTTAAAAAAAAATGACTGAGTGAGTTGTCACAGGGGCATTATGTACCCCTTTTATAGTGGCAGTCCTAGTTGAGATCTAATCTTTATCTGCTGTGAAATAGAGATATTATATATCATTTACTCATCTCTGCTTATCTCCTATTTTTGTTTGTCTGACAAAAGTTTCCTGGTCACATGAAACAAAACCATGGTTTAATGTACACATTTTATAGCCTTGGTGAAAACTTTAGGTCCTCAAAAATGTATAGAGTACAACAGTTACAAAGATCATATTATTACCTCAGTTTAGTAATTTCTGGAGGCTTTAGTGCTTCCCTGTCTGGAGAAAACTGTCTACATTGGAGCACTGCCATGCAGAGATATTCAGAGTTAACTACGGACCCCAGATAGCTCAGTTGGTAAAGAATCTGTCTGCAATGCAGGAGACCCCAGTTCGATTCCTGGGTCGGGAAGACCTGCTGGAGAAGGAATGGGCTACCCACTCCAGTATTCTTGGGCTTCCCTTGTGGCTCAGCTGGTAAAGAATCTGCCTGCAATGTGGGAAACCTGGGTTGGGATCTTCCCAACCAGAGAAGGGAAAGGTTACTCTACCCACTCCAGTATTCTGGCCTGGAGAATTCCATGGACTGTATAGTCCATAGGGTCTCAAAGAGTTGAACACGACTGAGCGACTTTCACTTATGGACCAGTATGGACAGAAGTTTGTTTCTTTCATTGTCAGTCACCCCTCACTTGTGGTTCATTGGTTTTTCCTTACTTGTGTCTGTTGTGAGAAGGCAGGGAATTGTAATGAAGAACATGAGTGCTGGGTTCAATACTTGGAATTCAGATCCTGAGTCTGACACTTAGTAGTATTTTACCTTAGAAAGTTTCTTAATATCTTTAAGGCTCAGATTTCATGTCTGTATTCATGGGAACAATAAAACAGTTGTGAAAGTAGAAAATAAGGAATGTGTGCCAAGTATATAGATAACACTCATGCAGCAAATTCTCAATAGAAATTTTGTCATGATGATCAATATTGATATTTATCTCTCACGTGTCAGATATTTCCTATCTCTTCTCTGTGTTAATGGTGATGGAATAATTTCCCTTCCAAATGTCTCTGTTTCTCTCCTTTCCATATATTCCTGGCTGAAGATTGGGAATTTTAAGATAGCACTGGCAGAGACAGAAATCTAGCATGTTTAATTTCTCTTTGGCAAGAAATGTAATGTATTTTGCTTACAAAGAATCTCAAAAGTCTTCCTCAATTTTCTATAGTGATATCTTTCACAAATCTTAAGTGTAGGTGCAGAATATCTACAAAAACACTGTAGTCATTACAGAAAGCAATTTGATATGTTGTTTTGTTTTCTGCTTTCAATTTTTTTCTGGTATAACTAAAGTGAACTAAAGTACATATATCTAAAGTACGAAATTTAATCAACTTTGAGTCAAATCATAGCTACCATCAACATAAATATTTCCATCACCCATGAAGATTTCCTCATGCCCTTTTGTAACTATGCTTACTTTTTACTCTTTCATATAAGGCCAGGAGGTAAGAACTGACAAGATTTAAGCAAATCTCATTTTCTGAACTAGACATACAGAATTATAACTAAATTATGAAGAAAGTAACAAAAGCTTTCCCTTTGAAATCCAAATGGGACACGGAGTTGTGTCAGAATACAGATTCTTAGATCCCATGACTGTATAGCATTTCCTCATTTGTTCGTTCAACAAATATACATATAACCATTTACTAGGTTCTGTTCCATGTGAGGACACAGGTCTAAAGAAGATAAATTCCCTGGAAAGATTTATTGAGGATAAAAGCAATAAACTAAAATCTTATGAGATGAGTAGGAAGCCCCACATTACTTTTTTTTAATGCAGTTTGAAAAGAAGTGTCAGCAATAGAAAAATACTGTTGAAAGCACTAAGTTGTGAGATATCTGATCACAAAATGTTTGATTCTAGAGAATCTTGTCCCCAAATATAGTTTATATACCTTATATTTAAAACAAGATAAACACAGAATGTTGTACAGGAAACAAAAAAACTGTTTCAGAAGGCAGTCGTGTTCACTTGATGTACAATGAATATCATTGTTCTAACCCATTCAGAATCTGGATTTTTAAAAGTATTTCTGATACAGAACCAATTTATTTTTAATCAAGTATCTGAGAAATGATCTGTTGTATCTTGCAGAACTGAATATGTCAAACTTACTATTTTTTCTTCTTTCCCTGAAGTCTTATTACAATTATAAATGAATTCTATCACTATTTTAGGAGTCAATGCTATGGACCATGGGCTTCCCAGGTGACTTAGTGGTAAAGAATCTGCCTGCCAATATAGGAGATGCAAGATGCGGGTTCAATTCCTGGGTCAGGAAGATCCCCTGGAGAAGGAAACAGCAACAGTGTTCTTGCCTGGAGAATCCCATGGACAGAGGAGCCTTCCAGGCTACAGTCCATGGAGTCTCAAACAGTCAGATACAACTGAGCAAACGAGACCACAACACAGCTCTGGGCCATAACCACTACTAACTAACTTGTATACAAATAAGCCTGTATGTGGGAAAGTCTCTACAATGAGTTATCTTTAAATAACTTACCATTGCCAAGACATATGGAACATGTCATAATGGAACATATACATATGTAGCCATATATGTGCATATATACATAAATACATAGGCACACATTAAAAAATGACAAATGTCATAAAAATCTCTTTCAGTTTTCAGTTTCTGAGAACATCCTTCTCTACACTAAAATAAAAAAACAAACAAACACACACACAAAAACCCTGCTTTACTTAAAATTCTTTATCTCTTCTTCCTTGGTTATTTCTTTACCTTCTTGCTTTTTATCTGAAACACTCTCTTCAGACACTCCCATGACATATTTTCTCAGCTCATTCAAGTCCCAGCTCAAATTTCACTTTCTAAATATGATCTCCTCTGACAATGCAGCTTAACATTGCAATATTCCCTCTCTTTTACTCTCGACATGCCTCCATTGCTTTATTTCTCTCCATAACACAACACATTTGATCCTCTATCCAGACATATTTATTTTGTTATGATCACTCTACACTAGAATGCAAACTCCACCAGGCAAAGAAGTTGTGTCTGTTTTGTTCACTCTTGTATCTCCAGTACCTAGAACAGTAATGACACATTGTAAATGTTTGATAATTATTTGTGAACTAAATAAAGAAATAAATTATTTAAAAAAAACAAAGGAAGAAGCAAACAAATCATAAATTAAACATAAAATATTTCAAGTTCTTAGGCTAAGGAAAGTGTCACCTTTGCTAATGGACCACGTGAACATGTTGACAATTGCACTACAAAACTGATGAGGAACTGTGTTATCAACTAAACTTCTGCATGGTATTCACAAAGAACAGAATTATGAACTCATGTCAGGAAAAGTTAGGGATGGTTACTTCACAAATTTACTTTGTAAGAATATTTTAAGGTACACCTGGAGGTGGTGAATAGATCACTGAAAGAGAAGAGCATAACAAGCCGAGAGAACAATGTGTGCACAGCAAAGAGGTTTGACAGAACAGAGGATGGTTGTTAAGGGTGAACTACAATTATTCAGGGAGAGCTGCAGCATAAGCGTTGAGAGAGGAAAGACCAAGGAAAGAAAATCAGAGGCACGAGAGTGCCAACTTAGAAGCCATGCATGACGTGCTGTGGATCTAGAACTCACCTTGCCAAGAGATGAGGAACCACCAAACAGCTTTATGCCTGGGCATGACAGCACCACACTGTCCTTTTAAAAAATACCATTTTGTCTGCATCAGAGATATGAACTTAAATAGAGTAGAGGACAGATAATAGTCTAGGTAATTTAGAATAAGGATGTTAGCTAAGACACTGGTCGGGATGGAGCAAGAGGTAAATTTGAGAAATGTGAGATAAAAATGAAAGGCATTAAGTGATCAGTTAGAAATGAGGCTTGAGAGGACAAACAAGAATCTAGAATGACCACTAGGAATCTAGCCAGATGAAGACAGAAACCCAGGAGAAAAAGCAAGTTTGGGAATAAAGGCAATACATTTGTGTTTTGTCATGCTGAGTGAGATATCTACATAAAGATGACCAATGGGTGACTGGATCTATGAGTAGGGCACTTGCCAGAAGATATCAGAGGTGTCTGGTGGTGGGGCTATAGCATGCAGGCAAAGAAAGGCAGGAGTCAGACGGAAGGCTTCAGGGAGAGTGAGGTAAACAAGGACAAAACAGGAAGCCTGGGAATAAAACCTTGAATGACATGAGCTTTCAAGGAGCAGAGAAAGTAAAAAAGAGTTTATGAGTATAAGAATGGGAATAAATGGCTGAAAAGAAAGAGATAACAAGGAGAGAATGATGGCACAGAGGCCAAACTAGAGTTTTACTCTTCCACTAAAGAAAGGAACAGTCAAAATTGTCAAGTACATCAGAAAGATAATTTAAGTGCTATCTTTCTCCTGCACAGCATAGAGAGGGAGACAGATAAGACCAGAAAAAGCCTAGGGGAAAAGTAACTACCAAGATGCTCATGCCAATATGTTCCAGATTTAAATATAGAAAACTGGCAGTGTTTGGCCATCACCAGGAAATTACTCTCACTTCATGGTTTTTTTTTTGTTTGTTTTTTTTTTTGTTTATTTTGTAATACTGGCAAATATTACTGATCATTAAGCTCTTGTACAAGTCCTTCTTCTTCTGTTTCTTTAGACATACATGTGTATTTACTTCACTATTGGCAGAAATATGAAATGTATGATTGTTATGGACTAGAAATTGTATATTTATCTTTTAGAGTTGGCAGTACTTTAAAGATTTTAAAACTCAGAGAAAGAATTAGTTCTATGAACATGTTTAAAAATGCTATCATGTAATCAAAGTTTAATAATAATATGCAAAATAATTTTGAGGCTTGCTTAAACAGGAATAAAGAACCTATGTTCATGCAGAACCAATTTGATGGAAGCATTAATATGCCATGCTATGTAATCACCTATATCCAAATAATTAGGTTTAACTCATAATTGCTAATTGTATTTCTACTTGGAACTAAAGAACTTGAAGGCTCTGTACTTAGAACATATAGCATATAATCAATCATCTTAGATTCAAATTTTTCCAGTCCTTGAAATAAAATTAAATTTATTTGGTTATATGTTTTACAACAGGCTTCCCTGGAATTGTTATATTATTCAAAAGTTAGTAACTTCTAAAAACATTAGCATCTATTGAGTTATTTAATTTTATTCTATTTAAACAAAGGGACCCCCCAAAAAAATAAAATAATTTTTACTGTTAATTGATTTCATGCATGCATGCATGCTGAATCGTTTCAGTCATGTCCAACTCTTTGAGACCCTATGGACTGTTGTTCACCAGGCTCCTCTGTCCATGGGATTCTCCAGGCAAGAATACTGGAGTGGATTGCCACATCCTCTTCCAGGGTATATTCCTGACCCAGGTATCCAACTGCTGTCTCCTGCCTCTCCTGCATTACAGGTGGATTTTCACCCACTGTGCCACCTGGGAAGCCCCATTAATTGACTTCACATTTTTCTTAAACTAACTCTAATCACACACAGGAGTATCTAGAACATAGTCTAAAAATAAAGTTCATTCAAGTCAATAAAGTTAGTAAAGAAATCATTTCTGCTTTTGCTTAGGATAAAGGTCCTGACCTTTTTTCCTATACTCATATCATGAAATTAACCAAAGTTAAGTTTGTTAATGTTAACATCTAAAAAAAATTACTGATTTTCCTTCATTAATTAAAGAAATTTACATTCTCTCTCCTAAAGTATTTTCAGGTATATATGTGTCTTCATGACTGCCTCCTCTAGTAGCATAACTCTGAACTTTCTTGTACCATGACCCTGTTTTTTGTCAATTGTCTTCATTTCCTCCTTTCATAAAGAAGTCCCGGAGAAGGCAATGGCAACCCACTGTGGTGTTCTTGCCTGGAGAGTCCCAGGGACGTGTTAGCCTAGTGGGCTGCCATCTGTGGGGTCGCATAGAATCAGACTCGACGGAAGTGACGCAGCAGCAGCAGCAGCACAAAGTCCAAATGGAGAGTATACCCATGGCGGATTCATGTCAATGTATGGCAAAACCAACACAATAATGTAAAGAAAATAAATAAAATAATAAATTTAAAAAAAACTGGAGAAGAGAGAAAAAAAAACAAAAAACAAATGGAGAGCAGAGGAATGCCAATGGGAACATTATATGCCTATACTAAACTTTTATTTTTCAAGATGGATTTCTGTCTCCAATATAACTGTATGATTCAAAGTTGCTTCAAGTTTAATGTGTTAAAAGTCAGACTTATTATACCTTTCCCAGGTAAACGTGCCATTGATTAGTAGTCTAGACCAGAAGTGGAGTGGTCATTCTAACTGTCTCTCTCTCCACTCCTCTGTTTATTTACATACTAAGTCCTAAATTTGTATCTCCTAAATCTTCCCAGAATTCTATTTCAATATCCTTCCATCAAAAACTCTCTAACTGAGACTTATCTTTTTTTCAACTTGTCTAATTCAGAAGTTTTCGTGCTTCTGGTCTTATCCTATTCCCCATATTATCTGAATAGCCTTAATGCATTCTCCACACTGTAATAAGAGAAACTACCAGAAGAAGTTCTGACTGTGCCATTCTCGTCATTTTGCTTTAGACAGCAAAATGAACCAAGTCAAAACATAATAACTATCATTATATCACAATATTTAATAAAGTGAGTTCTGCAGTTGATAGCGTTGGGTCAAAAATCCAGATCTACCATTAACTTGGGCTTCCTTGGAGGCTCAGACTTTAAAGAAGCTGCCTGCAATGTGGGTTCAAACCTGGGTTCGATCCCTGGATTGGGAAGATCCCCTGGAGGAGGGCATGGCAACCCACTCCAGTATTCTTACCTGGAGAATCCCCATGGGCAAAAGAGACTGGTGGGCTACAGTCCATGGGGCTGCAGGCTAGGACATGACTGAGCAACTAAGCACAGCACAGTACCGTTTACTTGCTGTGAAACCTTGGGCAAATTATCTCAACTGTCTACATTTAAATATTCTCATACTTTAAAATGTAGGACTGAAGATAATTTCTTTTTCTTAGAGTATAGTTAGGAATAAATGGAACATAGCACATAGCAGTTTTTTTGTTTTTCCCGTGGCTTCCCTGGGTCTTTTGTTACCTCGTGGACTTCTGTTGTTGCCCTGCAGCATGTGTGGGATTTTCATTTCCCGAACAGGGATAGAATCTGTGTCCCCCACATTGGAAGGCAGATTTTCAACCCTGAACCATCAGGGAAGTCCCCAAGGCATTCCTACTGTTGACATTTTTAAGCTACTGCTAGGCAACATGGGAGCTATAAAGTACTTCACATGTCTCCCTAATCATGACAACAATCCCCTGATGTATTCATCATCTTCAATTTATAAATGTGTCAACTCATGTCTTTAAAGTCAAGTAACTTGCTGAAAATTACACAACAGGACTAGGATTTCAATCCACAGTCCAGTCTATGGATATCCCTCTTTCTGTGTCCTTTTTGATTGCCTCTGAAAGGTACTGACTCTGTCTGTCTATCCCTGAGGCACTCGATGTGGTTTGAAAAGCAGGTTCACATCAGGCGGACACTGTACTCTGATGTACACAGTACACAGGCAGAACACTGTGATGATTTCACACCACAGCAGACATGGTACTGCTGGAGCATGCAAACTCCAAAGCACAGGAGCTAGGAAAAGCTCTTTTTGACTTCTCCTACATTGTATACATTCTCCCTCATTCTTCCTCATCTTCCTTTTCCTGATGATCCTTTGTAATGAAGTGCCTGCAATTCCTTGACAAACCAGCTTCCCAGGCATTCTCACATTTACATGTTACATCCTTAAGCCCCTTCTCTAGTTGAAGCATTTCTTCTTGTGCTTTATGATAATTTCAAAATTATCCTACCTTCTACAAAATTCTCCTCTGCCTTTAAAACCTTTAAAGGCAGCTTTAAAACCTTCAGCTCCCCTAAATTCTTTTATGTCTATATTCATCTCTTAAAATGTCACAATATTATTTTCTTGTCTCTATCTGTACTTGTTACACTATAATAATATCCTGCTCATGTGCTCTGTCTCCCCCTCACTCAACTCTGAGCACATGGAGACAAAGTTTTACCTATAATCCTCTCTCTCATGCTGAACATAGCATCTGTACCTAGTATACAGAAGATGCTTGATAATGATTTTTCAAATAAGTAAACAAGTAAATATATTTTAACTGCTGTTAACATATAAGCACAATTCACTCCAGATTACTTGAAAAATTTTTTAAATGATAGGAGAAATCATGTCTATATATCTGAAAATTATAGTTGAATCTACTTATTCTATGGCAAAGTATTAAAAAGCTGTCAAACTAAGTTGACCTTGGACAGATGACTTAATCCATTGGAGCTTCTTTGTCTAAACAATGGATATGACAGTAACTTTTCATGCATTCATTCCTTAAATATTGATTCAGGTATTTCCACTAGCCAGGTAATACCTAGGTGCCAGTAATAGAATAGTGGGCAGCCTTAGGTTCCAAGCTATTCAGATTTGTATTTGATTTAGTGGAAAATTCAGCCAAAAGCAGTCATTTGTAATGTAATGGTGTTCTCATGGCGGAGGGTCACAGAACCATAATGCTATGAGGATGTGTTGAAGGAAACCTATTCCTGCTTGGGAGCTGGGGTCAGGACGGCCTTTCTTTGTGACATCTAAGTCAAATGGTACAAATGTGTGGGTGCAAAGACACAAGTGCATGTATGTGGGTGTTTCCTGGGGAGGGGAGGCAGGAGTCAGAACCAGAGAAAGGGGGACAGGACAGTATTTTTCAGAAACCAAAAGAAATTTAATGGCTCAATTTGAAAGACATAAGTGAGGGATTTAGACTCAAGTTTACACTCAAATATTGGAGAGGTACAGGAACTAGATCACATCAAGTCTTATAAGACTTTCAAAAAAGCTTTGACTTTATCCTTAGACCAAGAGAAACTATTAATAGGACAATGGGTCAGAATTGCATTTTAAAAATTACTTTTTACTGGACTACCAGGAACATCAGTTAGGAGGCTGTTAGTAATAATCCAGATGAAATATTTTGACTTAAGAATTAGTTAGAAAGCATGAAAGAAATGAACAGACTTGAGAGTTCTCAGAGGTATTGAATTAAATAATCATTAGAGCTTGATTGTGGGGCTGAAGAAAGGTTGGAATCAAGGCAGATGCTCAGGTTTCTGACTTGGGCTACTGGAGGGCAGAAGCGCCAGCCACCGGAGGAAGCAAGGATAGTGAGCTGATAGCCTATATCCCTAGAAGGGTGTTGTTTTTATAGAATTGCTCTGAAGATTGTCATAGTTAATGTACAATAGCAGCTACCTCAATGTCTAGTGCATCATAGCTGTTTTCTGTAGTCATTTCAACTTCCTTCTTCTCTTTTCCAAAGTTGTACCCGTAATTCAGTAACAAAACTGGGACTAGAATCCCAGACTTCTGTTTACCAGTTCAGAGTTCTTTGTTAATGGACTGCTGATCTATAAACAAAGATGAAATACAGGAATTTTAAAGCAAATATTCACAACTTATCTTGGAATTGCTTACAAGCTGAGAGCTATCCAACTTATTTTTAGTTTATATTTAAAATGAATCATATGTTCCAAAATGACTGACAGAAACACAGCTTTGTTTCTGAAGCCAATTCTTTTCCATCATTTTGGACATCATTCAGAGCTATAACAGACTTTCAGGGTGTTTAAAAGCATTCATCCATGACAACAACAAATGCTAATTATCATAAAAAATAAACAGCTCCTGTTAACATCGTTCTAAGAATTTCTCCTACTCCAGCACTATATTTCATCTATCATCCCATCTGTTTTGGGGGTGGGAACAAAGACTGGATGAAAGCATAATTATCATGTATCAAACTGGACAACACAACAAAATAGAAATGAATATAAATGGGAAGAAGAGCACACATAATAAATCTGGAAAGGGAGAAAAGAAACATAAATAAAATGCATGCTTCATGCTGCAATGAACAGCAGATATGTAAGTCCATAATGAAGTCAAATGTTTATCTCATTGGGTATAAGGTGGATGTTCTCCCATTTCAGTTCACAGTCCTAGCTGTCATCAGATTTTCTCCCACATGATCAAAGAGTCATCTTGTTCACTAGGGAAGTTTACAAATTTTCTCTGTTGAGTTCTGTTGTTAAAATTCCACATTTAAACAATATGCAAACAAACAAACAAAAAAAGCCTATTTCTATATATTTATGAATACATTTCAAAAAGAATCTTCCATGTATCTTTGAGTCAGCTCTAGCCTTTAAAAAAAAAAATCAAGAATAGCAAAGTTCTCAAAAGTCTGTTAAATTAAAGGGAAGAACACACATATTATGGAGGTTATAGAGGCAACTATTTCACTACAAATAATACTAAAAACATGAATAACTTCATGTTCTTAATTAGAAACTAGAAACTCAAGAAGGACCAGGAGTTTGTTTCTTTTACTGGCATATACTCACACCTGGTACTGTCCCTGGCATGTAGCATATGCTTAATCAAAATTTGTTGGATTAAATATTGCATAAAATGAAGCATTAACACGCTTTTCCTCCCCTCTGAGGATTTTTAAGGATACCTATTCTAGAATAATCCTGCAATGGCTCTTAGCATTCATATTGAACTAATCAAAGACTTTTGTAATATCTAACTTGGACGTCAACTTCAAGTGTTAGCTGTGGTAAAGTTTCTTTTAAATAGCAACTTTTACTTTTAATAAGTTTAATTTTCAGGTCAAGTTTCCATTAAAAGTCTATATATCTAATTAACTAACTAACTAACTATATATATATATATATGTATGTATGTATCTGTTTAAATTTGTCTCAATGAAGTAAGTACTTAGACTAATACTCAAGCAAAAGATCAATTATATATGAAACACTGCTTTGCCAAACTATGATGTGACCTTGATTACAAATCTTATTATCCCTTTATTCATTCACTCAAGAACAACATATATGAAATAAAAATGTCAAACCCATATGCATACAAACAGAATAGTAAGGAAAGGTGGTATATCATAAACATTTCAGACATTTGCCAACTTTCTTTCTACTATGAGGGGCTTTAAGACTAAATAAATATAAACTATCACATCTAACACACATATATGTGTATTACATGTGTGTGTATGTACCATGTGGATGTGCATGTACATATGAGGGTATATAACATTTGGTCAGAATTCACCTGCATTATAACAGGAAGGAAAGGGGAAGTAAATAAACAATAGATTCACAATGAACTTATATCCATATTTTGTATATTTCTATCTACGACCATTCATAAGCATAAATGGAGCTTTCCAGGTGGCACTAGTGGTAAAGAGCCTGCCTAGTTTTGCCGGGTGAATCCCATGGGTGGAGAAGCTTGGCAAGCTACAGTCGATAGGGTTGCACAGAGCTGGACACGACTGAAGTGACTTAGCACACATGCAAACCTAAGTGGACAAATTTACAACTGAGCTGGCCCTGGAACATCATGATATATACGCTCAGAAAAACCATTCACATAGAACCTGCCATTCATAATTTGACATATATAACTTCATCGATGACAGAAAGTAATGATTTAGAATAAAACAATGCAATAAATTTAGTAACTCTATTTTAAGCTAAAAACCACATCAAAGGTACTTAGGTTATTTTAAGAATTTAAGTATACTTTCTAAAGTTAAGTTTTAAATAAAAATTTTACTTTTTTAAATAAAAAATGCAAAATTACACTTGTGTGTGTGTGTGCATGTGCTCTGTTGTGTCTGACTCTTTGTGACCCAGTGGACTGTAGCTGCCAGGATCCTCTGTCTATGGAATTTTCCAGGCAAGAGTATTAGAATGGGTTTTCATTTCCTACTCCAGGGAATCTTCATGACCCTGGGATCACACCATGCCTCTTGTCTCTTGTGTCTTCTGCACTGGTCGGCAGATTCTTTACCACTCTGACACCTGGGAAAAGCTTGCAAAATTACACTATTAATGTATATTTAGACTTACTCTTTCTTATCCCATTTTTAAAAAATTTCAAATTATTTACATTGTTTCTCCAACCCTGTAACTCCCTGTTTCTCTGTTCTCCTGGGAGAGCACCTATCTGTCAGTTCACAGATGGTCAACTTTATTGGCAAATGGATTAATTTCTGCACATAATTCTAAATACTGCATTCATAAAGTGTGCTTCAGGTGTATTTGTAGAGAATTTAAATTCAAGCGAATTTCATTTTTGATGTAAACATAAAAGCATAGTGAAATGTCCTCAAATAAAACATTTTTAAACTTTAATTTAAAGAGCACTATTTAGACCAGTGATAAACATCTTAATATGAAATTTATCACTAGGTAATAATCAAAACAGTATGCAGTTTCTTCATCAATATAGCTTCCAAGGAAATTATTACTTTTACTTTTTACTTTCTTTATATTTCTGAGACTTAACTTTTATTTGATATTTCAAGATAACCATTCATATATAAAATAACATGCATTACAACAAGAAAGCACAGACAATCTCTAGCCAGCAAATATTAAAGACACAAAAATAAATACCATGTAGTAAGCCCTTATGTATGCATATAAACAGTTCCCAAAACTCTAAGAATTTCAATGGGTATTTTAACATGCTATACAGATAGAAAGGTTATTATTTTTCATACACATTCTTTTCACATAAATAATTACAGAAAATGTAATGGCAAAATTCTGAATTTCTTTATTTCTCTAGATTTCTTGATACGTTTCAGTGACAGCTCATTGTAAGGCTTTAATTTGGGAAAATACACTGAAACTGGCAGAAAAAAAATGTCTGAATAAATGTTTCAATATGATGTTTCATACTATCTCTATCCTTCATCCAACACTATAGTTCACAGTAACTGATCATTCCCAGAACAAAAGTGCTTATTTTACACATACACAGGGGAAAAAAAATGTATGATCTAGTTGTTCTTTACTTGGATATATGAAATCAGTGTTTGATTACAAATGTTTTTCTATCCCTTAATTTTAAAACAACCTAAATAAAAAACAATAACATAGCAAGAATCTCAAATGAGTTTCAGAAAAGTATCTATATTTAAACCACAGCCCCAAAGGCTGCTGATTTTTCCTTACCAGTGCTGTCATCATAGACAACCGTGACGGTTTTCCACTTGAAGAACTGCACCAAGTCCAAAATGGCACGGCTGAGTGAAGAGAAGTCTGGGTAGAGACTGACGTAGAAGGAATCTTTGTTGTCTGACACCTGGTGCTTCCAGCGGGTCTGGATGTGGGGAACCCCCAGAGCGTTGCAGATGGACTGGACTGCATTTGCCGAAGAGCTGTGCGAAGGCCCGAAGATGGCGGCCACCCCGAGGGAGAGCTGATCGCAGGCTGCAGAGGGGACAGAAGACCGTCAGTAAGGAGCCCCGAGGCCAGGCTGTAACAGTACCACAGTATGCCTGCCCCAGAGGCGTCGTCCTGGACCGTTTGTTGGCCCTTAATATGACGTCTGCATCTAGCTGATTTTACATTTTGCCTAACTCCAAATATTCTCAGTTTGTTAGAAGGGAAATTCACCTAGACACCTGCAGCCTAGTGTTCAAACATAATAACCCTACAAATCATGTCAAGGGAGGAGAAGGGGAAGGAGAAAGAGGGAGAATATCTTAGAATTTAAGGGGTGAATATTCATTTTGCCAAAATACTTCATATCCAGGGATACTTCAGGGAAATACTTCAAATCAGGGGAATGATGTTCCTTCCCAAATTCACTGGTCATCCTCTAAAATTTCAAATTCTGAATCAGAAGCCATCTATTTTTCCCATCCATAGATGGGCACATAGTTTAGTATCTACAATATCTTATGATATAGGTCAAGCTGTGCATACAAATGCCCATACAAAACCTGACATGAGTCACAGAAGGTGATTTCATAGGGATTAATCTCATTGAGTAGGAAGAACATCAAAATATCTAATTAAATACAGAAATATTTAATCATCTTTATTTATTTGGCTTTGGATACTGTAAGACTTTTATGATGTACTAGTTTTAAGTTTATATTTACATGTAGAAAATTTTATTCACATAAATAATAATTATAGTAATTAAGAGACATATAAACAAATTAGAAGGTATTCAGACAGGAATAGCAATATTGTTACAGGACTTTAAATTGTGCAAGGTATACTATAGAAATTGGTAAGTTTGGGTCTAGAAAGTCAATAATTACTAGAAACAATAAACTCATCTTTAAATACATGAAGAATCTGAACTGTGAAAGAGGCTAAAATTTGTTTCTTTTGACTGGAAAAGGAAGAATTAGGGCAAATGCATAGAAGTTTTTCATGAATTCTGACACAACTTAAGAAATGTTCAAATATGGAAGTCTGTTCCAAGAGGCAACAGTCTGTCTATCCCTGAAAATATTTAAGGATGACTAAAATATTTAATAGATGACAATTGTTACTGGGATTTAGGGATCAATTAGATGTTCAGTCTTAATCCTTTCAAAATAATTTGTTATTCTACTGTGCAAAATTTACAAATTTTTCCTTCAGAGATTTTGCCACATAAAATACAATTTGATGGATGGATTCTTAAGCACAGAGATATTTAATAAATAAATTTTAGTTAGGAAAAAAAACACATTTGTTTAATCTTTTATTCAAAAATGCAATTTGATATAAATATATAGTTTTTGAACTCATATAGATTCTTACTTTTAAAGTAATAATTGGAATTCTGAATCAGTAGAAAGTTTGGAGCTTCAAGTTTTTCACTCACATAAATTTTAATTCACATACATTGAAAATAAAAGATCTTCCTGCTCTAGATTTTTGACAAGTCACAAATCAAGAAAAGTTAAAAACAGCTTATACAGAGCTTCTGAAGTGTGTTTCAAAGGAAAAGAGTTTTGGGGTATCAGAGGAGTCATTTAAAAGCAATGTATGATTCAAATAATAATTCAAATTATAATGCATCAGAGTTTATTGAGCAAAACAGTATTATCTATTAAAAATATAAGATCATATATCAGTGAAAATTTAAACATTGAACTTACATTCTTGCCTTGGAAAAATCAGTTTTAAAAAGTTTAACAATGTCCAAATGAATTGGTATTTTATAATGAATCATATAGTATCACATATATTATTGAGGCCTCATAAGATTCAAAACTATATTAGATCTCTCCTTTAAATTAGTGGGCTTCCCTGGTAGCTCAGCTGGTAAAGAATTTGCCTGCAATGCAGGAGACCCCAGTTCAATTCCTGAGTTGGACAGATCTGCTGAAGAAGGGATTGGCTACCCACTCCAGGATTCTTGGGCTTCCTTGGTGACTGAGGTGGTAAACAATCCACCTGCAGTGTGTTGGGAAGATCCCCTGGAGAAGGGAATGGGCTACCCACTTCAGTATTTTGGTCTGGAGAATTTCAGACACGACTGCGTGACTTTCACCTCATATTATCTCTTTATATATTGCTGTGCCACCCAAACAGTCATAGATCAACAAGCAAGTGCTCCACCAGACAAGATCTAAACCATGACGTCCACTATTTCAATATCTCACAAAGAAAGTTATTCATACACTTATTTGAGCTTTTTCAGCTTCAGGCAAAAGTCACTTCAGGAATTAGATTCCCAATAGATTTTTAATGAGTGAAAAATTTGTAAATCCTTTTTAATATTCTAAAGACCAAATGAGTTTGCCACCTCATAATTTTGCTAAGATATTCCCAAGGTAGTAAGATGTTTGTTGTCAGAACATTCTAGTTTACTTTTTTTTTATGTTGCTACTTTGAAGTCACCATTAGGAAATCGATTAATATTTTATTTAAACGGTACTCATATTCCATAGTCTTTGGTCTAAATTATTTCATTTGAGACAGAGCTTCTTCTTCCTAATGGAAATAATCATGAACGATGTCACTAATCAAATGCTCTTGTCTTGCAGCTAATGACTTATTTTGCAATTATGATGACACATGTCATATTTCACAATAACCTTTATCCCCTTTTTCAGCCTTCAAAACCTTTCATCACCCTGACATGGTTCTGAAATGTGGAAACTTATTTTTATTCATAAAGATATGAATTCAAAGGGCAGGCAGAACATAGGCTTTGATAAACACTAGTTAGCTGGGGGAAAAGAAGGATACTTTCATCTTAAGAAATATTACATCTTATCAACTGTCATTAATATTCATGAATTTAGAAGAACTCTGTACTGAGGTAGAATTATAAGTAATTATGTACATTTCTATCAATGTAAGGTAGCTAATAAAACAATATTAGCATTACAGAATAGCAGGCACTGTCTTAAAAATAAGAATTTAGAACACATGCTTTCTAAGTCCACTCCTTTGAGAAAATCTGCCTTATGGAATTTAATTTCATGAATGCTAACTATGCAAAAGAAAAGATCACCTACTTAGACAAAGCGAGCCAATGAAAACATCTCTCTAAACATATTTATTGCTAAAACTGTTGTTTGGTTGAAATAATGCCTTGACAGTAGTTTCTCTATTACTTTCTTTCATATATGTATTAAACTCATATCTCAGAAAATTATATTTCTACGCTTATATTGAAAATACAGCTTTATAAAATAAATAAAATTCATAAGGTATTTTTATTATTTCTTCATGTAATCCAATTTATGTATCATTAGCCATTTATTCTCAGTTACAAAAAGAAATATCAAGTGGCTAAAAAATAGGCAACATAAATGAAAGTTTGAATAAATTTTTCCAATTAAGTTTTAAAATTGGGCTGATGTTTTCAAGTCACTTGGAACCATAGAACTTTCAAGATACTCAGTAAATGAAGACCACAGTAGTGAAGTAGAATTGACACATAATGTAAATAAAAATGTAAAATTGGATTGTAAAACTTGGTAAAATCCACTGATAGTATTGTTTTATTTTAGTAGGTTCTTAAAATAGGAATAGTTTAGTAGTAAAACAAAAGGATTAATGGGGGAAAAGAAAACAACTTCACTATCCAAGACCTAACTACATTTCATGTTATAAGCAAATTTTTTCAGCAGGTAATCATATCACTTTACCTTTTCTGAAAAAAGAAAGGTATGTGCAGCTCAAAAAGAAATATTTGCATAAAAATATTTCTAGTAACTAATTAATTACTTTGTGGATTAAGAAATCTATTAAGAATAGTTAAAAAATTGAATTTCAGAAAACACACTCTTAAATATCTATCAATTACCTTTCTTGGATGCTTCAAAACTGTCATAGAGGTTTATCTTCTGGGTGTCATAGGTTAGGGTGGTATTGGGCAACAAGGTTCTGTTTCTGTTGATTGTGTTCACAGCAAATCTGAATGCAAGTTCCTCAGCTCCCATTGGGCCAGATTCCACATATTCAAAAATACCACCTGGCAAAGAAAGGAAAAATCACACAGTTCTTACAAGATAGAGAAAATCTTGGTGGGTATCTGTACCTTTATGTATGTATTTGGGTACTTAATTTGTGTGAGTGTGCAGAGTATGAACATTTCAAATATTCAACTAAAAATTTGAATTTATGCCCTTTAACATAAACTCACACTGGCAAAATTTCTTTGATATTGATATTAAAATTTTATATGATTTGAATATGATTTTGCCTTTTTATTTAGTAGTTGCTTCTTTGAGGGCCTAGGTATATATAGATCCTGCATTAAGTACTGAACTCTCAAAGATTTGCACACAGTTCCAAAATAATCAGTCCTCTATATTAATACAAAGCTATAATGTTAGCATTGGGAAAACTGTATTAAATTTGTCTCTGTTAATTCAGACATCAGAATTCCTTAGCATAATTCTTAATAGTTTTAAGTTTAATAATAACTTACCATGTTAAAAACCCAAAATACTTATTCACTTGCAAATTGCAGCATTTTACTTGCAAGAAAAGGAACAAAGTAGCATTTTTCTATGTGTTTTACTCTACATCCTTTTTCAGAAAACATTTGACATTTTTGAAAGATAGCTCTTCCAAATCATGAAAATCCCTTAGTCAGTGAATAACACTGTAGCAAATAATTTTGATCATAAAATGTGGAATATAATTTAACAACATGTTCTTTCCACTTGGCACCTTCCACCAGCTGTGTCTCAGACCATTCCCCTCAATTGTGTCCCAGCCTTGATATTATCTCTCTCTTCAGTTGTGAGTGACCTAACTGAGATCTTTGTCTCCAAGAGAATCTCTTCCTTCCTGGTTTGGTGAATGAAATGAAAGGCAGAGCACCTGATAGCTGACATCCTCCAACCTCTGTCTTTAGGAAACCAAAACACTAAAAATAATGAACATTTATTTTTCTCCCTTTCAAACTTCACACCATGTACTCTCAGCACAGTGATTCACAAATTAAACTCCCTTGAACAGGACATTTCCACAGCTTGCAATTCATACCTCATCAAAAGTCTTGACACATGAATGTCAGGAGACTATACTATCAGCACACTACCTATTCTAAATTAGTAAGAAGTCACGGTATGGTAATAATAATTCCTCCAAACATGAGGAATTAAGACTCCGAAGATACCACAGTGATTGGACAAATTTATATTCAAGAAAAATTGGAAATATTTCATTTTACATCATATTAGTTGGAAATATTTCTCTTATTTTTTCAACTAATTTGATGGTATGGTTACAGAACAGCCAACTTATTGTGAAATTAAACTGAATAATATACTATTTAATAATATTTAATATACTCTAATATTTATTACTATGATTTAAATCATGGTGGGTTATGCTAAGCAGAAGGATAATAAGTATTTATTGACATCCAAATACTTAATGCATGTCAAGAACAAAATTAGATGACATGTATGTGGAAGAGAACAGTGGTATGAGCATGGACTCCAGAGCCAAACCGTGTTTATTTACATTCTGGCTCTGCCACTTGTCATCCCAGGCCAATCAGGCAGTTGCTTAAATCTTCAGTCTGAGTTTCTTCATCTCTTAAAAAAAGAGATGATGATGGAGCTAGTACATAAAGTTGTTAATAGAGAGCACGTTGTCTCATAACAAATCACTTAGAATCAGTGATGTCCATAGGGCAAACACTACATAAGTGTTTAAGATTTCACTGAATCTTCAAAACAATCCCAAGTGGTGTAAGTTTACAGAAAACAGTCTTTTGACCAAAGGTGCAGCTATCAAATGATAGAGGCAACATTAGAATCTGTTCATGCCTGACTTGAAAGCCCTTGCCTATTCCACTACAAATTAGTAATTTTCTTCAAAATTTCACTCAGGCAAAATACACAAAAATTCCTAATTTCTAAAATGTGAGATAAGATGACTTTAATAAAAATAAGAAGTTAGAAATGTAAGATCATATATATGGAAAAGTAACTGAGCAATTGGAAAGTACTTCTTAAGCTTAACTAGGAACATAGAATTGATTACAGAATTGCAAACAAACCTGAAGTCATTTCTTAACAGCAAAATAAAATGAAAAACTGAATCTTCTACTTTCTTCCTCTGTTCAAATTTTAATTTGAATGTGATGTAAGTGCAAATGGGGAAAATCCCCTGGAGGAGAGCATGGCAACCCACTCCAGTATTCTTGCCTAGAGAATACCATGGACAGAAATGAGCCTGGCAGGTTACAGTCCATAGCGTCACAAAAAGTCAGATATGACTTAAGCAACTTAACATGCACAAATAGAAAATAAGGATACAGAAATGGTTAACACGTGATGATAGCAGGTTGCAACTTTCCTATCCTTCACCTCTCTCAAAATAACAATCTACTTTGAAAATTATGTGTCAGAGTCTTCTAATATTGAGACTACACCTACTCTGTGGCCCAAAATTTTGCTCCAGGTTTTATTTCCAAGAAAAACTGTATATCTATATTCATCAAAATATTCTATGACATCTCTTCTATGTGGAATCTCAATAGAAATGATATGAATGAATTTACAAGACAAGAAACAGACACAAAGACTTTAAGAACAAGCCAGAGGGAAGGACAGTGGGAAGGGATAGTTAGGGAGTTTGGGATGGACAGGTACACACTGCTATATCTAGAATGGATAATCAGCAAGGACCTACTGTAGAGCAATGGAACTTTGCTCAATGCCATGCAGCAGTCTGGATGGGAGGGGAGTTTGGGGGAGAATGGATACATGAATATGTACAACAGAGTCCTTTCATTGTTCACCTGACACTATCACAAGATTGTTAATAGGCTATACCTCAATGTAAAACAAAAAGTTCAAAGAGTAAAAAAAAAAAAGAAGAAGAAGAAGAAAGCAAAACATGCACACGAATATTCATAGTAGTGCTTCCCTGGTAGATCAGCTGGTAAAGAATCCACCTGCAGTGCAGGAGACCCTGGTTTGATTTCTGGGTTAGGAAGATCCCCTGGAGAAGGGATAGGCTTCACACTCCAGTAGTTTTGGGCTTCCCTAGTGGCTCAGATGGTAATGAAGCCACCTGCAATGTGGGAGACCTGGGTTTGATCCCTGGGTTAGGAAGATCCCCTGGAGGAGATAGCAACCCACTACAGTACTCTTGCCTAGAGAATCCCCATGGACAGAGGTACACCCCAATACAAAGCAGAAATTTTAGAGGTTTAGAACACGATGGTGGAGAAGTAGGTGGATGTGGAGTACATCTCTCTCCATGGATACATCAGGAATACACCTTCAGACACAGAAGTGCATGCAGAATATCAGCTGAGAGCAGACAGGAGTATTTGATCAATGCAAGAGAATATATCAGCTCAGTTCAGGCACTCATTTATGACCGACTCTTTTCGACACCATGAATCATAGCATGCCAGGCCTCCCTGCCCATCACCAACTCCCAGAGTCCACCCAAACCCATGTTCAATGAGTCAGTGATGCCATCCAGCCATCTCATCCTCTGCCGTTCCCTTCTCCTCCCACCCCAATCATTCCCAGCATCAGGGTCTTTTCCAATAAGTCAACTCTTCGCACCAGGTGGCCAAAGTATTGGAGTTTTAGCTTCAACATCAGTCCTTCCAGGACTGATCTCCTTTAGGATGGACTGGTTGGATCTTCTTGCAGTCCAAGGGACTCTCAAGAGTCTTCTCCAACACCACAGTTCAAAAGCATCAATTCTTTGGCGCTCAGCTTTTTTCACCATCCAACTCCATACATGACTACTGGAAAAACCATAGCCTTGACTAGACTAGATCTCCAACTAGATGGACCTTTGTTGGCAAAGTAATGTCTCTGCTTTTCAATATGGTATCTAGAACCACGCAAAACTTGGTAGGATGAAGGAAGTAGGGGGAAAAACAGGAGTGTTAGTAGGACTGGACCTGTCCTCAGCAGGTGAGGGAACTGAAACAGGGTCCAATTCCTACAGCAGGGCAACTGTCTGAGTCAGAGCAGAAACATTTAAGGCTGAGAGTGAAACAGCTGTTCTGGGACAGCTTAAATGGAATGCAAACAGACAGTCCTTGCCGCAGCCATAAATACCCCAGACAGGAATGCGGGTCTCCTGGAAGGGGCAGCAGCTGGGAGCTGAAGTTTAGGGATTGTACAGCAATCCCATGGCGAGGGCTGCTGTTGACTATGGAGAGATGGATTGAAGGGCCATGAGGGAGGAGATCGTGGTGGGAAATGGCTGTAGAGGAAAGCCAGGTAGCCATGGAAGTAAGGCGCTACTGCTGAGTCACGCGTAGGGGGAAGAGCCATCACCATAGCCTCTCTCTCCATGCATCAGCATGGCAGCAAACAATAGCGAGGCTGGTCCATCAAATGCCTTACAAACTGAGCTACAGAGTAGGACCCCCACTCTAGGTGCTCCTCTCAGTGACTGATGCATGGAACTACAGAGTAGGATCCCAACAAGGGTGCCCCCTTTAAGTGCCTGTTGCGCCAAACAACAGAGAAGGACCCCAGGAAGGGACCCCTCTAAGTGCCTGTATGGGCAGAGCCATGGAGAAAGACTGGCCAAAGAGGCCTTCTGATTGCCAGCTACAAGAGGCTCAAAAAAGGACTCTGACAGGGCCATAACTCCTGTTGCGGAGGCAGTCCGAGTCCTGCACACTTGTCGCCGCCAGAGTCCCTGCAAGCCAAGCAGCTGCATCACCTTCCCGCTCAACTCTCCCTGGGGCAGAGCTGCCACAGGCAAAAACAAACAAACAAACAAACAAACAAAAAGTCTTGTGTTTATGTGCACAGGGTCCCTTCAGTTCTGTCTGACTCTTTGCGACCCTGTAGACTGTGGCCTGCTAGGCTTCTCTGTCAGAAAGGGGGTTCTCCAGGCAAGAATACTGGAGTGTATTGCCAAAACTGGTTGCCATACCCTTCCAGAGCACTGCATTTCCTACTTCCCTAGACCACTGAGTATCTAGTGCCCCCAGAACCCCTGCAACCCAGGCAGCTGCACCACCTCCACACCTGGCCCTCACAGGGGCAAACCCAAGCCCTCCAGGGCAGCCTCAGGAGCAAACCCCAGTGGAGGATACACATACAGAGGTGGAAATAAAACCACAATTGAAACCCAGGGGCAGTGTGGCTAAGGAAAAAGACCCAATACCTTCCTACCAGCTGTATAAGCTGTAGATTAAATCCACACAATCAACTAAGAAGACTCTGTGTCTACGGAATATATAAAAGGCCATTGAGAGTGCCCACAAAAGAAAACGCACTAGCTCTGATAGCTGTGGACATTGGAGGCAAGAACACACAGGAGTAGGACCAGATTAGAATCTGAGCAGTCCCCACAGCAGGTCCAGAGATCAGCACAGCGTTGGAGGGCATCCTAGGGAGGTGAGGTGGACTGTGATTCCTGGTATGGGAAAGAACTCTGACAGCAGTAACTCAAGAAAAACATTTATTATTCTTATTTTTGACTTGTTCTGTAGATTCTTTTGAATTTTTTTTCACCTTTTTTACCCGTCTGTTGTAGCTGTCAATTTTATTGGCACTAAGAAATCCAATTAAACTTTTGAGCGTTTTTTTTTTTTTCCCTTTTTCCTCTGACACATTTTTTACTGTCATAAACCTCTACTTCTATGTTGGCTTTTGCAGATCTGTGGAGTTTTCATCTCTTTTCCTTTTTAAAAACTTTTAAAGCCTATTATTGTTTTTTCTACATTTATTCCTTTGTTTGCTTTTCCTACTGTTCTTTTCCCCTTACATTTAATCTTTAATGTATAAAAATGGTCTTAATCCACCTCTGTTTAACTTTATATAGTGATTCTTTTCTTTCTCTCCTTTTCTCTCAACATATTTGTTGGTTTTAATTTCATTGCTTTATTCCCCAATTGGCACCTTGGTTTAGTTTTGTTTTCCAGTTTGTGCTTTACTTAGTTTTGTTCTGGTAGATATAATTTTTGCTTTTCTTTGTTCATCAGGTGACTCTACTGTACTTAATTTATGTTGGACTGTTTTGATTTTGCTTATGGGTGTATATGTATATATGTATATTCAGTCACACTTTCCACTGTTATAAACCTCTGCCTAGACACTGGGCTTTTGCAGTCTGTGGAGTTTTCCTTCCCCTGCCTTTTCTTTCTTCTTCCTTTCTCCTTTTTTTTATAATTTTAATATTTTTAAACCTACTATATTTTTTTCTACACTTATTCCTACTACACTTACACTTATTGGTTTGCCTTTCCTACTATTCTTTTTCCTTTGCAGTTAATCTTTCTTGTATATAAATCTTCTTCATCTACCTCTCTTTAACTTTGCATATTTATTCTTTCTTTCCTTTCCTCTCAACATATTTGTTAGTTTTCTTTTCATTACTTTATTCCCCACTTGGCACCTTGCTTTAGTTTTATTTTTTTCTTTCCAGTTTGTGCTTAAGCTAGTTTTGTTCTTAACTAGTAAATACAATTTTTTTATTTCCTTTGTTTGCCAGATCAACCTACTGTACTTTATATTTGTTGGACTGTTTTCACTTTGTTCATAGGTATATATGTATATATGTATATTCCATTATTTTAATTATATTTGCCTGATTTTGTAACTGCCATTTGTCTGGGGTTCATCTTTGGCTTCTCGTTTTTGGCTATTTGTTTGACCCTCCCTTAATGCCATAACAAACCACTTGTGGAATCTTCATTCCTGACCAGAGATCAAACCCTCAGCTTTTGGAGTGAGAGCACTGAATCCAAGATCCTAGACTACCATAGAACTAACCCTAGGGATTATCAAATAGTGAGAACTCACACCAGGAGTTATATTCACACTTGAATATAAGACCTGGCATCACCCAACCACCAATAGCACCCTGTGCAGGACACCTCATCTAAACAACAAACAAAACAAAAATGCAAACCAAATCATTAGCAGACAGGAATAACACCTCACTTAGCCTTGCCCATTAGAGGAAAAACAAACAAACAAAAATTCAGCATAATCTAACCCTATAGGACGCCCACAAAACCACTGGACCAACCTTAGGAGGGCAGAAACCAAAAGGAATAAAGAATTAAACTTTATTCAAGGAAAGAATTCAACTTTCCTTGAAGCCTGGGAAAAGGAGACCTCAAACACAACACATTAAAAAAAAGAAAAGTCAGTAAAATACAGTACAAATGAAGAAATAAACTAGAAACACAGAAGTCCATATAAATGAAGAGGAAATAGGAAAATTACCTGAAAAAGAAAAAAGAATTGAAAATGATAGTAGAGATGATCAAAAACCTTGAAAGCAAAATGGAGACAATACAAGAATCAATTAAAAATGATTTAGAAGAATTAAAGAATAAGCATACAGATACAACACAATTACTGAAATTAAAAATACTCTAGAAGGAATCAATAGCAGAATATCTGAAGCAGAAAAACAAATCACTGAGCTGGAAGATAAAATGGTGGAAATAAATTCTGAAGAGCAGAATAAAGTGAAAAGAATGAAAATAACTGAGGATAGGCTCAGAGACCTCTGGGAACATATCAATGCACCAACATTCGAGTTATAGGGGTTCCAAAAGAAGAAGGGAAAAAGTAAGTTATGAGAAAATTTTTCAAGAGATTGTAGTTGAAAATTTTCCCAACATGGAAAAGGAAATAGCCAATCAAATCCAAGAGGGACAAAGAGCCCCATACAGGATAAACCCAAGGAGAAACACACCAAGACACATACTAATCAAGCAAAGACTAAACACAAAGAAAAAGAATATTAAAAAGCATCAAGGGAGAAACATTGAGTAACAAACAAGGGAAACCCCATATGCTTAACAGCTGATCTTTCAACAGAAACTCTGCTGGCTAGAAGGGAATGGCAGGATATATTTAAAGTACTGAAAGGGAAAAATCTACAACCAAGATTACTGTACCCAGCAAGGATCTCATTAAAAATTGATGGAGAAATAAAAAGCTTTTCAGACAAGCAAAAGTTAAGAGAATTCAGTACCACAAAACCAGCTTCACAACAAATGTTAAAATGGACTTACACAACAGAAGAAAAAAGATCTACAAAGTCAACACCAAACAATTAGAAAATGGCACTATGAACATATATATCAATAATTACTTTCAATGTAAATGTACTATATTCTCCAACCAAAAGACACAGAGTGGTTGAATGGATACAAAAACAAGACCCACATACATGCTGTCTACAAGAAACACACATCAGACCTAAAGACACATATAGACTGAAAGTGAGAGGATGGAAAAATATATTCCACACAAATGGGAAGCAAAAGAAAGTGAGAGTAGTAATCCTCATATCAGACAAAATAGATCTTAAAATAAAGAAGTTTACAAGAGATAAGGAAGGACACTACATAATTATCAAGGGATCAATCCAAGAGGAAGACATAACAATTGTAAATATCTATGCATCCAACATAAGAGCACCTCAATATATAAGACAAACACTAACAGACATAAATGGAGAAATTGACAGTACCACAATTATAGTAGGAGACTTCAGCATCCACTCACACCAATGGACAGATTATCAAAACAGAAAATTAATAAGAAAACACAAGTCTTAAATGATATATTAGGTGAGATGGATCTCATTGATATCTTCAGTATGTTCCACCCAAATGCAGAATAAAACATGTTCTTCTCAAGTACACATGAAACATTCTCCAGGATCGAGCACATCTTGGGTCACAAATCAAACCTCAGTAAATTTAAGAAAACTGAAATTGTATCAAGCATCTTCTCCAACCACAACACTATTAAACTAGATATCAATTACAAGAAACAAAACTGTAAGAAACACACACACATGGAGATAAAACAACATATTTCTAAATAACTAACAGGTTACTGAAGAAATCAAAAGGGAAATAAAATATTTCTAGAAACAAATGAGAAGGAAATCATGACGACTCAAAACCTATGAGATGCAGCCAAGGCAGTTCTAAGAGGGAAGTTTGTAGAAATGCAATCATATGCAAGAAACAACATACTTCCCTTGTAGTTCAGTTGGTAAAGAGTCTTCCTACAATGGAGGAGACCTGGGTTCGATCCCTGGGTTGTGAAGATCCCCTGAAGAAGGACATGGCAACCCACTCCAGTATTCTTGCCTGGATAACCCCATGGACTGTAGCCTGCCAGTCTCCTCGGTCCATGGAATCACAAGAGTCAGTCATGACTTAGCGACTAAACCACCACCACCACCACCACCACCTCAGAAACAAGAAAAACATCGAACAGACCAACTAACTGTAAAGCTAAAGCAACTGGAAAAAGAAGAAGAAGAAAAAAAACAAACCCACTTTAGTAGACGATAAGAAATCATAAAGATCTGAGCAGAAATAAAGGAAGGAAACAACAGTAAGGTTAATAAAACTAAAAGTGGGTTCTTTGAGAAGATAAATAATACTGGCAGGCCTTTAGCCAGACTCATCAAGAAAAAAAGAGAGAAGAATCAAATCAACAAAATTAGAGATGAAAAAGGAGAGGTTACAGCAGACAGTGCAGAAATACAAAAGATTATAAGAGAATATTATGTACAACTATATGGCAATAAAATGGATAACCTGAAAGAAATGGACAGATTCTTAGACAAGTTCAATCTTCCAAGACTGAACCAGGAAGAAATAGATATTATGAGCAACCCAATTATAAGCACTGAAATTGAAGCTCTGATCAAAAATCTCCCAAACAACAAAATCCCAGGATAAGATGGCTTCACAGGAGAATTTTATCAAACATTTAGAGAAGATATCATGCCTACTCTTCTAAAACTCTTTCAAAAAATTTCAAAGGAAGGAACACTTCCAAATTCATACTACAAGGTCACCATCTCGCTAATACCAAAACCAGTCAAAGACAAAACAGAAAAAAGAAAATTACAGGCCAATATGACTGATGAACATAGATGTAAAAATCTTCAACAAAATTTTAGCAAACAGAATTCAGCAACACATCAAAAAGCTCATATGCCATAATCAAGTTGGGTTTATTACAGGGATGCAAGGATTCTTCATTAGAAAAGAGCCTGATTCTGCGAAAGATTGAAGGCAAGAGGAGAAGGGGACGACAGAGGAAAAGATGCATCACCGACTCAATGGACATGAGTTTGGGTAAACTCTGGGAGTTGGTGATGGAGAGGGAGGCCTCGAATGCTGCGATCCATGGAGTAGCAAAGAGTCGGACATGACTGAGTGACTGAACTGACTTGAAGGATTCCTCAGTATGCACAAATCAATCAATATGCTAAACCGTAAAAAAAAAATTGAAAGATAAAAACCATATGATAATCTCAATAGATGCAGTAAAACCTTTAACAAAATTCAGCACCTACTTATGATTTAAATTTTTCACAAAATGGGCATACAGGGAACCTATCTCAACATAGTAATGGCCATATATGATAAGCCTACAGCAAACATTATTCTCAAGCATTCATCCTAAGATCAGGAATAAGATAAGGGGTCCACTTTTGCCACTCTTATTCAACATTGTTCTGGAAGTCTTAGCTACAGCAATCAGAGAAGAAAAAGAAAAGGAATCCAGATCAGATAAGAAGATGTACAGCTCTCACCATTTGCAGATGACATGATACTGTACATAGAAAACCCTAATGATGATATCAAAAAATTATAGAGCTAATAGTGAATTTAGCAAGGTTGTGGGATATAAAATCAATACACAGAAATCACTTGCATGTCTATATACTAACAATGAAAAATCAGAAAGAGAAATTAAGGAATCAATCCCATTCACCATTGCAACAAAAAGAATTAAATATCTAGGAATAAACTTACCTAAGGAGACCAAAGAACTGTACACAGAAAATTATAAGATGGGGGGAAAGAAATCAAAGATGACATATACAAATGGAGAGATATTCCATGTTCCTGGGTAGAAAGAATCAATATTGTGAAAATGATCATACTATCAAATGCAACCCACAGATTCAATAAGATCCCTATCAAATTACCAAAGGCATTTTTCACAGAACTAGATCAAAAAATTTCAAAATTCATATGGAAACACAAAAGACCCCAAATAGCCAAAGCAGTCTTGAGAAAGAAGAATGGAGCTGGAGGAATCAAGCTTCCTGACTTCAGAGTATACTACAAAGCTACAGTCATCAAGACAGTATGATATTGGCAGAAAAACAGAAATATAGACCAGTGGAACAAGACAGAAAGCCCAGAAATCAACCCATGCACCTTTGGGTACCATATTTTTGACAAAGGAGGCAAGAATAGACAATGGGACAAAGACAGCCTCTTTAATAAATGGTGCTGGTAAAACTAGACAGCTACATGTAAAAGAATGAAATTAGAACATTTCCTAACACCATACACAAAGATAAACTCAAAATGATCTTACAAAAACTAAATGTAAGATCACAAACTACAAAACTCTTAGAGGAAAACATAGGCAAAACACTCGATGACATAAATCAAAGCAAAATCCTCTATGACCCACCTCTAGAATAATGGAAATAAAAACAAAAAGAAACAAGTGGGACCTGATTAAACTTAACAGCTTTTGCACAGCAAAGGAAACTATAAGCAAGGTGAAAAGACAACCCTCAGAATGAGAGAAAATAATAGCAAATGAAACAATGACAAAGAATTAATTTCCAAAATATACTAGAAGCTCATACAACTCAATACCAGGAAAACAAACAACCTAATCAAAAAGTGGGAAAAAGACCTAAACAGACATTTCTCCAAAGAAAACATACAGATGGCTAATAAACACATAAAAAGATGTGCAACATCGCTCATTATTAGAGAAATGCAAATCAAAACTACAATGAGATATCACCTCAAACCTGTCAGAATGGCCCTCATTAAAAAGTCTACAAACAATAAATGTTGGAAAGGGTGTGGAGAAAAGGGAACACTCTTGTACTGTTGGTGGGAATGTGAATTGACACAGCCACTATGGAAGGTGTTATGGAGATTCCTTAAAAAACTAGGAATAAAACCACCATATGACCCAGCAATCCTACTCCTAGGCATATACCCTTAGAAAAACAAAATTGAAAGAGACACAGGTATCCCATTGTTCACTGAAGCACTATTTACAATAGCTATAACATGGAAGCAACCTACATGTCCACTGAGAGATGAATGGTTAAAGAAGTGGTGGTATATATATGCAATGGAATATTACTCAGTCATAAAAAGGAATGCTTTGAGTCAGTTCCGATGAGGTAGATGAACCTAGAACCTATTTTACAGAGTAAAGTGAGTCAGAAAGAGAAAGATAAATACCATATTCCAACACATATATACAGAATCTAGAAAAATGGTACTGAAGAATTTATTTACAGGGAAACAATGGAGAAACAGACAAAGAATAGAATTATGGACATGGAGAGAGGGGAGGAGAGAGTGAGATGTATGGAAAGAGTAACATGGAAACTTACACTACCATATGTAAAATACATACCCAATGGTAATGTGCTGTTTGGCTCAGGTAACTCAAACAGGGGCTTTGAATCAATCTAGAGGGGTGGGATGGGAGGCAGATGGGAGGGAGGTTCAAAAAGGAGGGGATACATATATATATATCTATGGCTGATTCATGTTGAGGTTTGACAGAAAACAGCAAAATTCTGTAAAGCAATTAACCTTCAATAAAAAATATATAAAAATTTTTAAAAGTTTAAACAGTATAAAAAATGTACAAGAATATTCATAGCGGCAGCATGGAATAAATGCATCAGTGAACAATGACCTTCAACACCAGGAGATGAATCTCATGAACAAAATGCTGAAAGGAGTTATCAGGCACAAGAGAATATTGCTGTATTATTTAATTCTTTTAAAAGTTCAAAAAATGATGGTGGGGGTTAGGTACAGGAAGGGTGTATGATGTGCTTCCAGGTGCTAGTGATATTTTGTTTCTTATCCTAGGTTCTCGGATGTATATTATTAAGAATTAACTCTATGATTTGTGTAGGTTGGCATGCATAGATCATCATTTAATAAAATTTTATGTTAGAAAGCAATTGCATAAAAGTGTGAAGACTCTTCTAAGTTTGATAACACAGGCAGTAAAAATAAGGGCAATATTGTTGACTATAACTTGAATATTTGAACAAAATTCATAATAAAACTAATAAAAATGATTAAAAGAAAATTAAGAAAGTATATCAAAGTTTGTTAAACTAAATACAAACATACTATATGCAAAAGGGTTGGTATCCTTAAAATAAAATAATAATAACTGAAAAATATAATTACACCAAAGGAAAAATTGGCAAAGAATACAAATAGTTAGTAAATATTACATACAAATAATCAATGAGTACACAATGTTTAAAATGTTCAAAGGCAGAGAAAAAGATTAAAACAATGAGATGAAACTTATATAGATCAAAATTATTGAGGTATAATTAAAAAGTACAGTCAAAAGAAAGCTAAATTGTTACAAACTTTTTTGAAAACTATTTTTTAGTTTATCAAGCTTTAAAAATACCCACTTGAATCTGCTAATTCTACTAATGCAGGGGTTTAGCACCAAGGGTACTCACTTTGTTCATAAGAACAGTATGAGAAGCATTCTAAATTTCCAATGGGAGTGAATTGTTTTCATAAATATGGTACACGTAATTAATAAAATACTATGCACTTGGCCATTTTACTCTGTAGCAGGTATCTGATGACAAATATGTTTTATAAGAATTTACAATTTGCACTTACACTTAACAGAGTAATAAGTGTGGTTTATTTTAAATGATAGACACTTGATTAATTTTCTTCTTTGTGTACACTTTAAATAGTTAACAAAAAACCTGTGTTAAGCTTACAATTTTTTTTAAAAAGTGGATAAAATACATTTTAAAATGAAGCTACAATATTAAGGGGTAGCAGAAAACAGGAGAGTAACCAGAAATGGTATGAAATTTCAAGACATGTATATATTTGTTATTTTCCTAATGGGAAAGACAATATAGTTATGTGATGGGGGAAGAACCAAAACAAAAAGAAAGTTAAAAGGCAGAGAAGAGAGGGAACTGATGAAGTAGGTAGCTCAGGAGCAAAACAGGATCAAATTCAAAGCATTCGAAGAGGCCTTGGATAGAAGAAACCTTACTTACTTAAGCACAAGGCAATTCTCTATAATCTGCTAATGCAAAGAGTTGAGCAACGAATTGAGAAATTAAATATATTATTTATTTTCATTATGAAGTAGAAAACAGACATTTACAAATTTGAGTCTCTGTGGAAGAAATCAGTTATTTTTATTCTAAAAGTATATCTTTGATCTTAAAACTTGCAAATATGAAATTGAAAGGTGAAACACTTTCTCCATCTGTTCCTAGACATACAAAAGGGTAATTTTTCACATGATTCGAACAGGGCGTTTTCTCTTACCGTGCAAAATAATATGCACCTTGTGCTATGCACCTGCTGTAAAAGGTGTTTGGTCCTAGACTTATTCTTTTTATTATGAAGTATCAGAATTATAGGCAGCATTTCATAACCATGTGGTAATGAAGACAGAATTGCTACCCTAAGGAGTTCACAGAAAGTATCTGGTGAATAAAATACATTCCAGGGTAATAAAGAACATAGAAGAACTATAAGATCCTGAAGCAGCATCTTAGTAATCTATAATTAAGTGCTTTCCACAGACTTGTACCAAGATTCACACAGTTTCATGAACCTAGAGATCACTATTTTATCACAATCAAATTTCATAGTCCCTTTTTTCACTGTTTTCTTATACTTATGTTTGGTTTCCTGAAATTAAAAAAAATCTAAGATAATCATTTTCACAGTTTTGTTTTTGTTTGATTTAATTATTTTGTCTGCATGTATTAACTTAGGAAAGGCTATCATATCTCACGTAACCTCAGCATCAAACAGTATGTGTGTTAGTCATTCAGTTGAGTCCAACTTTTGTGACCCCATGGACAGTAGCCTGCAAGGCTTATCTGTCCATGGAATTTTCCAGGCAAGAATATTCAAATGGGTTTCCATTCCCTTCTCCAGAGGATATTCCTGACCCAGGGATCGAACCTGGGTCCCCTGTATGGCTAGTAGACTCTTTACTACTGAGCCACTAGGGAAACCACAGTCACAGGAAACTAACCAAACTGATCACATGGATCACGCTATTGTCTAACTCAATGAAACTATGAGCCATGCTGTGTGGGGCCACCCAAGATGGATGGGTCATGGTGGAGAGTTCCGACAAAACATGGTCCACTGGAAAAGGGAACAGCAAACCACTTCAGTATTCCTTGAGAATCCCATGAACAGTATGAAAAGGCAAAAAGATAGGACACTGAAAGATGAACTCCCCAGATCAGTAGGTGCCCAATATGCTACTGGAAAAGAATGGAGAAATAATTCCAGAAAGAATGAATAGATGGAGCCAAAGTAAAAACAACACCCAGTTGTGGAGGTGACTGGTGATGGAAGTAAAGTTCGATGCTGTAAAGAACAACATTACATAGAAACCTGGAATGTTAGGTCCATGAATCAAGGTAAATTGAACGTGGTCCAACAGGAGATGGCAAGAATGAACATCAACATTTTAGGAATCAGTTAACTAAAATGGAATGAAATAGGCGAATTTACCTCAGATCACCATTATCCCTACTACTGAGGACAAGA
This sequence comes from Antilocapra americana, assembly GCA_007570785.1. Lineage (NCBI taxonomy): Eukaryota > Metazoa > Chordata > Mammalia > Artiodactyla > Antilocapridae > Antilocapra > Antilocapra americana. The sequence goes on from ML662442.1 coordinate 44,930,403, forward strand.
ATCCCTTAGAAGAAATTGAGCAGCCCTCATAGTAAACAAAAGAATCCAAAAATGCAGTATTTGGGTGCAATCTCTAAAATGACAGATGATCTCTGTTCATTTCCAAGGCAAAACATTCAATGTCACAGTAATCCAAGTCTATGCCCCAACCACTAATGCCACAGAAGCTGAAGTCGAAAGGTTCTATGATGACTTACAAGACCATCTAGAATTAACACCAAAAAAAAAAGATGTCCTTTCCATCATAGGGGACTAGAATGAAAAAGTAGGAAGTCAAGAGATACCAGGAGTAACAGGCAAGTTTGGACTTGGAGTACAAAATAAAGCAGGCAAAGGCTAACAGAATTTTGCCAATAGAACAATAGAGTTTTGCAAATTCCAACAGCACAAGAGAAGAATCTACACATGGACAATCACCAGATGATCAATACCAAAATCAGATTGATTATATTCTTTGCAGCCAAGATGGAGAAGTTCTATCTAGTCAGCAAAAAAACAAACAAACAAAAAAGACTGGGAGATGACTGTGCCTCAGATCATAAACTCCGTACTGCCAAATTAAGACGTAAATTGAAAAGAGTAGGGAAAACCACTATACCATTCAGATATGACCTAAATCAAATCCCTTATGACTATACAGTGGAAGTGAGAAATAGATTCAAAAGATTAGATCTGATAGACAAGTGACTAAAGAACTATGGATAGAGGTTCATGACATTCAACAGGAGGCAGTGATCAAGACCATCCCCAAGAAAAAGAAATGCAAAAAGGCAAAATGATTGTCTGAGGAGGCCTTACAAAAATAGTTGAGAAAAGAAGAGAAATGAAAGGCAAAGGAGAAAAGGAAAGATAAATACATTTGAATGCAGAATTCCAAAAAACAGCAAGGAGAGATAAGAAAGCATTCCTCAGTGATCAATGCAAAGCAATACAGGAAAACAATAGAATGGGAAAGACTAGAGATCTCTTCAAGAAAATTAGAGATACCAAGGGAACATTTCATGCAAAGATGGGCACAATAAAGGACAGAAACAGTATAGATCTAACAGATGCAGAAGATATTAAGAAGAGGTGGCAAGAATATACAGAAGAATTATAGAAAAAAGATCTTCATGACCCAGATAACCATGATGGTGTGATCACTCACCTAGAGCCAGACATCCTGGAAAGCGAAGTCAACTGGGCCTTAGGAAGCATCACTACGAACAAAGCAAGTAGAGGTGATGGGATCCCAGTTGAACTGTTTCAAATCCTAAACGATGATACTGTGAAAGTGCTGTACTCAATATGCCAGCAAATTTGGAAAACTCAGCAGTGGCCACAGGACTGGAGAAGGTCATTTTTTTTCTAATTCCAAAGAAAATGCCAAAGAATGTTCAAACTACCACACAATTGCACTATTCTCACATGCTAGCAAAGTAATGTTCAAAATTCTCCAAGCTAAGCTTCAACAGTATATGAACTGAGAACTCCCAGATGTTCAAGCTGGATTTAGAAAAGGCAGAGGAACCAGAGATCAAATTTCAACATTCACTGGATCATAGAAAAAGCAAGAGAGTTCCATAAATACATCTACTTCTGCTTTATTAACTACGTCAAATCCTTTGACTGTGTGAATCACAAACTGTGGAAAATTCTTAAAATGATAGGAATACCAGACTGCCTTATGTGCCTCAAACAATATGCCTGCAATTCTTTCTCCAAGTTATAGTAAAAGTTAATAGTTTTCATCATTTTATAAGAGGCCCGTTAGGTAAAAAAGAAACAAAATAGAATAGAATAGGCTTCTATTTCATAAGAGGTTGGAAAAGTTTTCCATAGCTGCCCCACTTTGTTTAGCAGATATAGAAGATCAAATAGTAAGGAATCCCTCATTTGCACTGAAATCACAATACTGCAACTTTCTCCATCACAGACTATGACTCACAAAAGCACAACATTACTCATGACTTGAAATAAAAGATTTATATTAGTCAACTGCTGAAGCCAATCCAAATTTTCTCATTTAGGTCAATTTTAACCACTACTGAGGATTGTATGACTCATAAACCTGTGATAGATGTGCCAGCCAACGTCACATCTAACTTCTATGATGGTTCAAAAAGATCCTATTTTAAAGTAGGTATAATCAGTGTCTTACACACATTCACTTCAAAAAAGGAATTGATGTTGTGAATGACACATCATTTGTTATCCTCGTAGTAGATATGGCAGTTTCTAGAACTTTTATTAAAAGAATGTTGGCCTCATCTTAGTCACAGAGTTGCAGGTCCAAGAAGAGGGTGGTCTGAGGAATGAAAACCCAGATTCCTGTTTAACAACTTTAGTTAAGAATGGTCCATAAGAGTCTTCTGTGGGTACTGGTTTAATTGATTCCTGAGTAGCTGCAGCTTAAGGAATCTGCCACTGGAAGTGGCATTCCTTCAAAGTTAGATAGATCCTGTCCTGCATGTCCCAGACTTCAGCTATCCAAAGTTCCAGAAAGAATGATAAGCATCTATATCACCACTGTACCAACTCCGCAACACCAAAGTTTCGAAGACACAAAACCATCCCAGGGCCAAATGCAGTCACTAGAACAGCCTTCCCTCTGAACCCCAATGCCCTTTGGTCTGGGCTTGCAAAGTTAAATGCCTACACTGGAGAGACAATAAAAGGTGGTGAGGACTAAAGAATATCTTCTCCATCGAAAAGGAAGTTTAATTTTTAATGCCCTGCTGGCTAAACTCATCAGAATATGCCCAATAGACCACCAATAAACACTGGGGAAGATCAATGTGCTTCCCAAGGAAAAGACTTTATTTTCTTGGGCTCCAAAATCACTGAAGATATTGACTGCAGCCATGAAATTAAAAGATGTTTGCTCCTTGGAAGAAAAACTGCGATAAACCTAGACTGCATATTAAAAAGCAGAGACATTACTTTGCCTTCAAAGGTTCATCTAGTTGAAGTTATGGTGTTTCCAATAGTCATGTATAGATGTGAACTGGACCAAAAAGAAGGTTGAGCACTGAAAAATTAATGCTTTTGACCTTTGGTAGTGGAGAAGACTCTTGAGAGTTCCTTGGACTGCAAGGAGATCCAACCAGTCCATCCTAAATTAAATCAGCCCTGAATATTCATTGGAAAGACTGACGCTGAAGCTGAAACTCCAATACTTTGGCCACTGATGCAAAGAACTGACTCATTGGAAAAGACCCTGAAGCTAGAAAAGACTGAAGGCAGGAGGAGAAGGGGACAACAGAGGATGAGATAATTGGATAGCATTACCAACTCTATGGATATGAGTTTGAGTAAGCTCCAGGAGTTGGTGATGGACAGGGAAGCCTGGTGTGCTGCAGTTCATGGGGTTTCAAAGAATTGGACATGACTGAGCAACTGAACTGAAATGAAGGAAAAGTCTAGACCTCCCATGCTTGTGCAGTAGAATTTTTTTTTTTATCACACACACAGCCACCACCTGGAGGAAATGAGAGATGAAACACAAAATATAGATGCTTCCAGGCTTTCCAAGAGTACTAATCAATTCATCTAATCTAGCCAGACCACCTCACTTCAGATCTTAAAATGCCATTAGAAGAAATGGCCCCAGTAGTTAAATTCATACACGTTACCATTTTCTGCTGAGGGGGTGGAGGAAATCTAACACCCACACAGTCTCCCTTTTCTCACAAACATTTTCTAAAGATCATACCATGACAGGCCAAAACTTAGAGGTGTTTGATGATGGTGGCACAGGGCTTCCCAGGTAGTACAGTGGTAAAGAATCCACCTGCCAATGTAGGAGATGCAAGAGATGAGGGTTTGATCCCTCGATCTAGAAGATCACTTGGATTAAGGAAATGGCAACCCCCTCCAGTATTCTTGCCTGGAAAATTCCACAGACAAAAGAGCTTGGTGAGCTAAAGTCCATGGGACTGCAAAGAGTTGAACACAATTGAGTATGCACACCCGTGTGCTGGTAGCAATTCCAGGCCCATAACACTTAGGTTCATTCATAGAGCCCTTTCCAGAGCCCGCTGACCACAGCACAATTGGCATCTCACTACTAAGGGTGGTCTCTGTTCAGAGACACAGCCTCTACAGGATTATAGTCAACTCTGAACAAAATTCTGAGCCTGACATAATGTGAAATGCCGAAGCCAGAGCTACAGGTAAACAACAACAACAGCAACAAAAAGCATACCCAAAAAAAGATAAAATCATGTTTCTTTATTAATATCAATGGCCACTGAAAAATACCCTGGATATTAAATGACATTGGGGAATTATCTGTTCCTTTTTTTTTTCCTTAGGTAAAATAATTATATTGTTTAAGTAAGAAAATATCCTTCTTCTTAGGCGATCCATGATGAAGTGTTTAGGTGTGAGGTATTACAAAACAAAAATGGAAAAATGTTAACAAATGTTTAACAAGGTGGTAAGCATAGGAGTATTAATTTCCTTGGAACTTTCCTGTATATTTAATTAATTATAATTTCATAACAAAGTTTGGGAGGATAAAGCTCCTGTACTTATAACTTTGTTATTGCTATATGCTTTGATAACTATCTCACAAAAAACATTAAATCAATCTGCAAGTATTCATAAAAATGCTTACTCTGTACTAAAGTTGTACCATTATTGTAAATGTAAAGGATACAGGAGTCTAATGACACAATCGATAAATTATCTCATCTATCCATCCTCTGGATACTCAAATTGCTTCTAATACTACATATAGTGAAAGTGAAAGTAGAAGTTGCTCAGTTGTGTCTGACTCTTTTTGACCCCCATGGATGGTATCCTGCCAGGCACCTCCGTCCATGGAATCCTCCAGGCCAGAATCCTGGAGTGAGTAGCCGTTCCCTTCTCCAGGGGATCTTTCCAACCCAGGGATCAAATCTAGGCCTCCCACCCTGCAGGCAGATTCTTCACCATCTGAGCCACCTGGGAAGCCCCATACTACACATAGATCTCTAGGAACGGCAGACCTGCTGCCATATAAAGCTTCTTTCTTCTCTTGGAGAGTTCTAGCACAAAATTCTCTCATTAATTCATCTATTCCCCTGAAGTTTCTAACCATTTTTTTTTCTGATTTAAAAAATTTAAAGCCCAGCTTTCATGTGATCATCTTCCAGAATTTGAAAACAGATACCAACTTCTTACTGTGTTTCCTTCTAGCTAGGTTAAAACTTAAATCTTTTAATTGTCTGTCATATGCCTATTCTGATCCATTCATTTCTCCTGTTATTTTTTTTCTGTAAACATACTCCAGTGTATCCACAGCTCAATGTAAGTCCATTTCTTAATCACATTCCAAGTGAATTCAAGTAAAGCAAACTATAATGGGACTGCCAACTCCCTAAATTAATGAGTGTGTATGCTCAGTCACTTCAGTCACACCTGACTCTTTGTGACCCTATGAACTGTAGCCTGTCAGGCTCCTCTGTCCATGGGATTCTCCAGGCAAGATTACTGGAGTGGGTTGCCATGCCTCCTCCAGGGGCTCTTCTCCACCTAGGAATCTAACCTGTGTCTCCTGCCATATAGGCAGATTCTTCACCACTGAGACACCAGCGAAGCCCAAATTAATGTAGCATACATAGTATAAAGAGTGTTATTTTTTTAAGATGCAATATCATACTGCTGATTCGTCTTAAGCTTGCATTAAAAAGGTTGTTTTGGGATGTACTATTTTTTTTTAAATTTTCATGTGTCCCTGATTAACATCATCTATTTATAGCTGGTCTAATTTTCTAATTAATATTATTTGAATGCTGTTTCTATCAACTCTTTCTTAATATTAATTTATTTAGTTTCTAATGTGCCAAGACAAGTTATTAACACTACAGAGATATATGAAGTATGTTTCTTTTCCCTTTAACTTTAGGTCACGTTCACTTTTGTTCTATGTCTAAGTCAGTGGTAAAAATGAGGAGTGAGAGGGAGAGTTAAAGAGGAAGACCCAGATCATAAACAAATGAATGCCTTCACTGGAAACCCTGACTGTTGTTAAGCTAGCTAGTGATCTTAATCATTCCAGCTAATGGTTGGTAGGTCTCCAGCACCTCTAAGAAACATCATTGTAAACCTTCTCATAGACTTTGCTTGACTAAGTCAGATGCGTAATACCTTCCACATTGCAATCCTGCCTCTCTACTGGATCCTCCACAGAGCTCTTCCCTGACTCTGGCTTTTTCCAGTAGTTTCTCAACACTGCAACCATAGCAGCATTTCTAAAAGACAATTTTAATCTTGTTATTTATTTTCTAAAATCTTTAAATAACCATTTTTTTTAGCTCAGTGTTAATTACTAAGTTCATGATCTATCTTCTATCTTTCCTAAGGCAAAAGAAATAAAGACAAAAATTAAAAACCAAAAAGGACCTAAAAAAATGTAAAAGCCTTTGTACAACAAAGTAAATCATTACCAAAACAAAAAGACAACCTACTGCATGGGAGAAAATGTTCACAAATAATATGACTGATAAGAGGTTAACATCCAAAATATGTAAACAGCTCACACAACTTAACATTAAAAAAAAAACCCCGAAGAACTATTAAAAATGGGCAGAAGGCCTCAATACACATTTTTCCAGAGAAAGGCAGATGGCCAGCAGGCATGTGAAAAGATGCTCAACACCATTTATTATAAAGGAAATGCAAATCAAAACCACAATGAAGCTTCACCTCATTGTGAATGGCTCATGTCAGAGTGGCTGTCATCAAAAAGAATACAAAAAACCAATGTTGGTGACAATGTAGAGGAAAGGACACCTTCGTACACTGGTGCTAGGATTTTTAATCAGTGCAGACACTATTGAAAACAGTATGGTGGTTCTTCAAAAAATGAAAAGTAAGACTGCCATATGATCCAGTAATTCCACTTCTGAGTATTTCACCAAAGAAAACAAAAGCAGTAAACTTAAAAGGCACAGCCAGCCTAAGGTTCATAGCAGCATTGTTTAAAACAGGCAAGAAATGGAAACAAGCTAAATATCTATTAATAGATGAATGAGTAAAGACAAGTGAAATAGATAAATATGATTTCCCAGGTGGCTCAGTGGTATGGAGCTTCAATCCCTGGGTTGGGAAGATCTCCTGGAAAAGGTATTGGCAACCCACGCCAGAATTCGTGCCTGGGAAATCCCATGGACAATGGAGCCTGGTGGGCTATAGTCCATGGGTTTGCAAGAGTAAGACATAACTTAGTGAATAAACAACAACAGCAACACACACACACACACACACACACACACACACACACAGTCTCTCTCTGTAGACTCAGACAGAGAGAACAGACTGATGGACACAGCAGGGGCAGGAGAAAGTGGGACAAATTGAGAGAGTAGCCTGGAAACAAATACATTATCATAGGTAAAACAGAAGCTAGTGGGAAGTTGCTGCATAACACAGGGAACTCAACCTGGTGTTCTGTGACAGCCTAGAGGGGTAGGATGTGGTGGAAGGTGGCAGGGAGTTTCAAGAGGGAGGGGACATAGGTATATCTGTTGCTGATTCATGTTGACATATGGTTCTGCTTTACTGACTACGCCAAAGCCTTTGACTGTGTGGATCACAACAAACTGTGGAAAATTCAAGAGATGGGAATACCAGACCACCTGACCTATCTCTTGAGAAATCTGTATGCAGGTCAGGAAGCAACAGTTAGAACTGGACATGAAACAACAGACTGGTTCCAAATAGGAAAAGGAGTACATCAAGGCTATATAGTGTCACCCTGCTTATTTAACTTGTATGCAGAGTACATCATGAGAAACGCTGGGCATAAGCTGGAATCAAGATTGCCAGGAGAAATATCAATAACCACAGATATGCAGATGACACAACCCTTATGGCAGAAAGTGAAGAAGAACTAAGGAGCCTCTTGATGAAAGTGAAAGAGGAGAGTGAAAAAGTTGGCTTAAAGCTCCACATTCAGAAAACTAAGATCATGGCATCTGGTCCCATCACTTCATGGCAAATAGATGGGATGAAGTTACCCAAATTCATGGCCATTGAGTTGGTGATGCCATTTAACCATATCATTCTCTGTCATCCCCTTCTCCTCCTGCCTTCAATGTTACCCAACATCAAGGTCTTTTCAAATGAGTCAGCACTTCACATCAGGTGGTCAAAATATTGGAGTTTTAACTTCAACATCAGTCCTTCCAATGAACACCCAGGACTGATTTCCTTTAGGATGGACTAGTTGGATAGGGCCACAAACTAACATGTTAAATAAATAAGCAACAGGTATATACTGCAGAGCACAAAGATATATAGATATTATGTAGCAATAACCCTGAAAATAGTATAACCTATAAAAATGTTGGATTACTATGTTGTTCATCTGACACTAAATTGTAAATCAACTATACTTAAATTAAAAAAGAAACAAAGTTAAATCAGTATGAAACATGTTAAACCCATGCTACTCTGAAGGATGAAAGCTTCTAATAGTCAACATTCATTAAGAACATATTTTATATCAGACATCATGATAAATAATTTACAAACATAAATAGAATGATATCAAGAAATGTAGTTGAATCACATTTTCTGTCTTCAGTGTATTACCCATTGCTCTAATATGTTATATTTTAATTCTGCATATAATTTTGATATTTAAGTCTTTCATACTGGTATGCCTAAGAATTCCTTGTCTCTTTTATGGTCAATTGCCTCACAAGGATTTTACTTCTTTAGGCCAAACGACTTACTTTACTGGGTCTAATGTCCACTACTTTAGCAAGACCTTGGAACAGGTCCAGCATCTTAAGAATCTTGCCTAAGGTCAGTTGCATGGTCAGAAAGTTATGGATACTGGATTCAGACACAGAAGACCTTAATCTAGGCTTCAGCTTTTAATCACTATGCTGTACTGCTTCCTGCTGGGTGAGATTGCCACCCTTTATCTTCAATTTCTGGTAGTTTTCACAGCAGCTTTCCTTTTTCTGAATGATAAACACTTTTAGTTTCCTAAGACAGATTCTCAGAGTTTTTTACACCCATATGAAATATGACTATGACATTCTGAAACTGATTTTGTGTGAAGTTGATAGATACCACCCAGGTTGCTTAAGTGTATACAATCAGAAGAACACATGCACACATGGACTTGAATGACTGACATGCCAAGGAAAAATGAATAAGTAGGTCAAAGCTCCCAGAAAAGGACTGTGTGGAAAGCATATGGTATAATGTATGAATTTTCCAAGAGGAGGAGCAGTGATTCATCTCTTCCCTCACACTGACAGACACTCCTCACTTGTATTTAACTCCCATGAGCCATGAAGCAATAGGTATTTCTAATTTAATTAAAAGACTGGCTTCAGAATTTTGAGACATCTTTTCTAGTGACAATAACGTTGTAATTTCATCTAGGCATACAAGCTCACACCTTTGTAAATATTTCAAGTAAATATACAGACATGTGACCAGTGAAAATTTTTGCTTTAGAATGTTCTGTAATTTTCTGCCATTTTACCAGTCTGCAGTTCTTTAACTATAGAAGCTATGAAAGCTAATCTTGCATATCTCTTCCACATCTATCATAATCAATACAACTCAAACTGGTAGTGGTCATTTGGGAAAAGGAAGCTGCTGATAGTCTAGAATAATTCTAAAGAACATGATTTAGATGGTTCATAAAAACTGAAACCACGCTGAAGGAAATGACTAGTTTTATTGGACAGAGATTGGTTATGCTCAGGCATGTAAATGTGCTTCCTTATTTTAAAAATAAATACGCTTTTAACTTTACAAACCTCCTACTGTTTCCAACATAAATTTTCCTTGTGTATAGAAAATAGGTGTTAATTTTTTTTTCTTTCTACAAATGGATCCTTAAAATGATAGGGAGAACCACAGAGTTACACATTCAAATAATATTAATTTTAAAGTAGATGTACTACATACTGAGAGGAAAATTGGGAAATGGCTACTTAAATGTTAGCAATTTAGGATCAAGAAGGAATACACACTGATTGGGAAGGCAGATGCTGGAATAATATCGAGATATAAATACAGCAGATCAAACTGAGATAACAGGGAAGGCAGCCACGTGAATAAGCACCACATAAACAGTATAAATAACACCAACAATTTGAGGGCCAAAAGCACACTTAATTATACTGATTTTTAAGAAACAGGTCAGCTAAAAGAAAAGGCAAAAGTCATTGAATGAACAAACCTCTTTCACTATCCAAATGTTTTCTTCTCTGCAAAATGAAGGGCTGGGTTAAATGATCTTGAAGATCAGAGGTTCACAAGACTTTCCTGATTCTAAGATTGCTTAAGAACTGCTCAGTAAATTAAGGAGAAATACTGATTCTATCAGAAGTTAAGGACTGGTTACATGCTAGTCTCACTCTCATTTGCAAAAAAAAAAAATAATTGATTTGTGAAATTTTGCTTCAAAATATTACTGAATCCAGTCAATAAAAATATAGATACAAGTATGTTTTGAGTTTACAAAGAGGATTTGGATGTTATAAAGCTAAGTTAGAGGTATTAAAATAAATTTCCTCAAATTTTAATCTAGAAATAGTAATAAAATAATGGCTAGTAAATTATTTTAAAAACTCAGAAATCAATTTAATAATATATAATCCATGAAGCAGCCTAAATATGTGATTTGATATTACATGCAAAATAATTTACATTATTTATCTGGACTATAACATTAAGAAAATCCCTCCATTCTCCTTTACATATTTATTGTGCATAGTTTACTAAAAAATCTTCTTTATGCTATTAGCTGCACTATCAACTATTATGGATGAGCTGTGTATTTTTGCATTTATTATTTTCCTTTAATTTAGAGAATTAAAAAATAATAAAGAAAGGAATTGTTTGCACATTTGGGGGCAAAGTTTCTTAAATCCTTAAAAATATTTTGTTTCTCTTATAAAAGCTATAGTATTAATCAGATATAAAATTGTTTGAGATTATTAAAAATTTTAAGATTCATGTTACCATTAATAAAACCCCATCATCTCTTTCGTAAGCCTACCTCTACACAAACTTCCTTAGTTAGATTTATAGCCATAACCTTCTGTTCCTGTACATGGTTCAATGTGTTGGAACTCACTCATTTTTGACTCATTGGATTTAACTCAGTGCTAGGCGTACATGTGTGTTTAATATATGTTTGAAGAATAAACGACTAATGTGAGGAGAGAATATGAGTATTGCAAGTACTAATGCAATACTGTATATCAATACAATATAAAAGAAATATTAAAGAAATTGACCAAATGGACAATCCTTATTTTCCTTTTCCCAGGCAACTACAAGAATCATGTGGATCAGACTGTGTCCCTTCCTCTGTGATTCTCTTAACATAATTTAGAAAGCCTCTCTTATTTGCTAAAGCCATTTAACTTAGTCATATGAATTATTTTTTATAATTAGGACAGCCTGTAGAATAGAAGCTTGTATCACTAAGGCTAATTGGAAATTATATAAAAATTATAACTTTTCAGAACTAGTTTCAGTATTCAGTAATGGATTTAATTTCCTGACAAATTTAAAAACTGAAAGAATTCAAAGCAGATGTGGAAAGAAAATATTGCAGACAATTGTACGTCAAGGAAAATGTAAATATGTAAATAGAGCATTAAAGTTAGTAAGTTTCTTTTTCCAAAAATCTAACTTAAGAAATCACTGTGGAAATTTTAATTGCAAATAATGTGACTAAGCCAGTAGAGATCTAATATAGAAACAATGTTCACGTATGTGAGTATGCATTCAAAACTGATACACGCCCACAAAGACATACAAAAGCAGGATCTGAAGAAAACGTAACCAGTTACTCAATCCAGAGGCAAAGTACGGGAGAAAACATAGTGGCCTGATACTGTCAAATAACGCAATAAGTCACTGACAAAAATGTTTACACTGACTCTATGTAAATACAGCATAAAGAATGTGTCTTATGGTCAAATGAAATGACCCAGCTATAGATTATTCCATTTTGGATGTTCAGAATAGAGAGCTGGTCAAAACATAAACACACACAAGCACATATAGGCAACAAATTTTCACTGAAAACTGTTACAACTCCTAAACATATCCTGGGAAATGATCAAGTGAAGCTTTTTAAAAGTGTGTCTAAAATTCTTAAGTTAGTGAGAATAACTAGCCTATAAACTCAAGCAATTGCTATAGTTGAATCCTCAGCTCTTAGCTGAGTGCCTGTCACACAGTACATGCTCAGTAAATAATTCCTTCACTAATGTAATTTTATTGACCTACAGAATCAAGGAATGATCTTTGATCAGATAATTCTGCAGGGCAAATTTTATCAGCAGAAAGGCAAACAACAAAGATATTTAAGAGTTAGACAAATTATACTAGAAATTGTACATGTGCAAAGAAGTTCATAGCAGTATCATTTTTAATAAGGAAACAAGCTAGAAAGAATCTAAATGTACATCACCAGCAGAGTGGTTCTATATAGTATTGTAAACCACCAATGGAATAGTGTGCAATCATGAACATTTTTGGGTAGATGTACATTTATTGACATAGGAAAACATTCAGGATACATTGCTAATGAAATAGCAAGTATGAAATCAGCAAGTTTTTAAGAAACAATATTATGTAATGGTTCAAAATAACATGTCTAGTGTCAGCCTGCTTGGATTCATAGCTCAGTTTAGCCCATTGGAAAAAATGTTATCTTATTGGCTTTATCAAGTACATAGGATTGCAGAGAAAATTAAATGAAAGGATAAATTAAAACTCTTACAACAATGATTCTCAATAACACTTAGCTATCCTATCAATAAGTGTTAAGTGTTAGTCACTTCAGTTATGTTTGACTTTTTGTGGCCCACCAGGCTTCTCTATAAATGGAATTCTCCAGGCAAGAATACTGGAGTGCCTTGCCAGTCCATTCTCCAGGGAATCTTCCTGACCGAGGGATTGAACCTGGGCTCCTGCAGCTCCTAAATTGGGCAGGTGGGTTCTTTACCACTAGTGCCACCTGAGAACCCATATAGATTTGTCTAAATATTTATCTACAGATCCCTATTTATTTCCAAGGCAAACCATTCAATGTCACAGTAATCCAAGTCTATGCCCCAACCACTAATGCCACAGAAGCTGAAGTTGAATGGTTCTATGAAGATGTACAAGACCTCCTAGAATTAACAACAAAAATAGATGTCCTTTCATCATAGGAAGCTAGAATGCAAAAGTAGGAAGTCAAGGGATACCTGGAATAGCTGGCATGTTTGGTTTTGGAGTACAGAATGAAGCAGGGAAAAAGCTAAAAGAGTTTTGCTAAGAGAATGCATTGGTCATAGCAAACACTTTCTTCTAACAACACAAGAGATAACTCTACACATGGACAATCACCAGATGGTCAATACTGAAATCAGATTGACTATATTCTTTTCAGTTGAAGATGGAAAAGCTCTATACAGTCAGCAAAAACAAGACCAGGAGCTGACTGTGGCTCAAATCATCAACTCTTTACTGTGAAATTCAGACTTAAACTGAAGAGAGCAAGGTGAACCACTAGATCATTCATGTATGACATAAATCAAATCCCTTATGATTATAAAGTGGAAGTGACAAATAGATTCAAGGGATTAGATCTGATAGACGAAGTGCCTCAAGAACTATGGACAGAGTTTCATAACACTGTATAGGAGACGATGATCAAAACTATTGCGATAAAAAAGAAATGCAAAAAGGCAAAATGGTTGTCTGAGGAGGCCTTACAAACAGCTGAGAAAAGAAGAGAAGCAAAAGGCAAAGGAGAAAAGGAAAGACAATCCATCTGAATGCAGAGTTCCAAAGATAGCAAGGAGAGATAAGATAGCTTTCCTAATTGATCAATGCAAAGAAATAGAGGAAAACAATAGAATGGGAAAGACTAGAGATGTCTTTAAGAAAATTAGAGATACCAAGGGGACATTTCATGAAAAGATGGGCACGGTATGGACCTAACAGAAGCAGAAGATATCAAGAAGGGGTAATACACAGAAGAACTACAGAAAGGCAAAAATGCAAGAATACACAGAACTACAAAAAAAAAAAAGAGCCTAATGACCCAAATAACCACGATAGTGTGATCACTCAACTAGTGCCAGACATTCTGGAGTATGAAATGGACTTTAGGAAGCATCACTATGAACAAAGCAAGTGATGGTGATGGGATTCCGGTTGAGCTATTTCAGATCCTAAAAGATGATGCTATGAAAGTGCTGCACACAATATGCCAGCAAATTTGCAAAACTCAGCAGTGGCCACAGGACTGGTAAAGGTCTGTTTTCATCCCAATCCCAAAAAAAAGGCAAAGCCAAAGAACGTTCAAACTAACACACAATTGTACTCATCTCACACGCTAGCAAAGTAATGCTCAAAATTCTCCAAGCCAGGCTTCAACAGTATGTGAACTGAGAACTTCCAGATGTTCAAGCTGGATTTAGAAAAGGCAGAGGAACCAGAGATCAAATTGCCAACATCTGCTGGATCACTGAAAAAGCAAGAGTTCTAAGAAAACATCTACCTCTGCTTTATTGACTAAGCCAAAGCCTTTGCCTCCTAAGAAACCTGTATGCAGGTAAAGAAGCTACAGATAGAACTGGACATAGAACAACAGACTGGTTCCAAATTGGGAAAGTAGTACATCAAGGCTGTATATTGTCATCCTGCTTATTTAACGTACATGCAGGGTACATCATGTGAAATGCCAGGTTGGATGAAGCACAAGCTGGAATCAAGATTGCCAGGAGAAATATCAATAACCTCAGATATGCAGATGACACCACCTTTATGATAGAAAGCAAACAGGAACTAAAGAGCCTCTTGATGAAAGTGAAAGAGGAGAACGAAAAAGCTGATTTAAAACTCAACATTCAAAAAACAAAGATCATGTTATCCGGTTCCATTACTTCATGGAAAACAGATGGGGAAATGATGGAAGCAGTGACAGACTTTATTTTCTTAGGCTCCAAAATCACTGCGGATGTTGACTGCAGCCATGAAATTAAAAGGCGCTTGATTCTTAGGGGAAAAAAGCCATGATCAACCTAGACAGCATATTAAAAAACAGAGATAGGACTGATGCTGAAGCTGAAGCTCTAATACTCTGGCCACCTGATACAAAGAACTGACTCACTGGATAAGACCCTGATGCTGGTAATGACTGAAGGCAAGAGAAGTAGGGAATGACAGAGGATGAAATGGTTGGATGACATCACTGACTCGATGGATATGAGTTTGAGCAAGCTCCAGGAGTTGGTGAGGGACAGGGAAGCCTGGCGTGATACAGTTCATAAGGTCCAAAGAATCAGACATGACTGAATGACTGCACTGAACTGAACAGATAAATATAAAAATACATAGATATAAGACTGGAAGGATATATACCAAAATATTCATGGAGAATATGAATAATAGGAATATAGATAATGACTATTTCCTAGACTTCTTGAAATAAAAAGAATTTTTATATATCTGAGATATCTTTATAGAAGAAATGATTTTTGAGGATGGAGTAATTTAGGACATAAGATTATACAATTTTGGATTCTTGGGACTGGATAGAACCCAAGCTAAAGGGAGAACATTTCCAATCATAGGAAATTATCCAAATATAGATTTAGCAAACCTAGCCCTTCACTATAGAGATGAACCATTTTATCTCTACAGAACAATGACCTTGAAAACTGAGGCTGAATATGCTGTTTTTAGAAAAATGATTCCAATCAGGCACCAACAATGCTGCATCCACTGAGTCTACGGGACTTCCCTAGTGGGCTAGTGTAAAGAATTTCTCTGGCAATGCAGGAAACATGGGTTTAATGCCTGGGTCTGCAAGATCCCCTGGGGAAGGAAATGGCAACCCACTCCTGTATTCTTGCCTGGAAAATTCCATGGACAGAGAAGCCTGGTGGGCTACAGATCAGGGGGTCACAAGAGTCAGACACGGTTTAGCAACTAAACCACCACCACCACCACCACCACCTGCATCCCTCAGAATGGCACTTTCCAATATGTTTTTGAGTAGTGACTTAGTTGAAATTTTCTCCCCAGCCTCAATGTGCTAAGAAAACTCAAAATCAAAACTGTTCCTTTTTAAATGAGAGGACAACTGTAAACTAAATGGGAAAAACATATTTAAAAATCGGTGAAAAACAAATACAGCAAAAGTTACTTTAAAAATGTCTTCTAATTCTCACCAAGATGATAATGGGCAAGATAATTGATAATTCTCCTGAGACTGGCTATCACAATGTAGTGAAGGTTTGCAAGGAGTCAAAAGAATGGGGCAGAGGTTCTCAAGTAAAGTGAGCTCTTTATCTGCCACTGAATCTAGAGTTTTCTTTGACTAACTGTTCATTTTAGGAGACTGATAATGAGAGTAATATTCACTTTATTAATTTTTACCCCATGGCTCTTGGCTCTTTAGCCCAAAATTGACCGAGGACATATGGAAGTGATGCAGACTGTACCCTGAAGAACCTTTGCCAAGAATATCATGAGGTTATCCCGATATTATTGGTTACTTTAAGGTAGTACCCTCCTGCAGGCTCTAGATTGCTTAAACTGCTATGTAAGTTGGTATAAAGGTTAACTTAACTGATTCTGAGAAAGACAAATACTTCCCTAGCCAGGCAGCAGCCATGTGAGAACAATACAAAGCAAATTCTCTTTCTATCTCTGGTAAGTTAAAGAATGACAGGTTTCAGCAACATTTTCAAACATTATCATTTGCATAAAGCCACAGATCAGAAGAGTGACTGCTAGTACTTTACAATTCAAAAATCAACTCTCATTCACTGTTCCGTTTATCATAACAGATGTTCTGATCAGCATTCCCAGGTCACCATGTACAGTGTACATGTTTATATAATTACAAGAGAAAAGAGGTTAAAACGTTGTGCCTCATTCAATGCTGTCAAAATGAACCAATACAACAATTCACACAGGGGAACAGCAAGAGAGTAAATGCAAGCACTATAAATATACATAAGCCACAACCTAAACTGTTTCCCAGCCCAACATCCAAAAATGGATTCCTCCCTGTAGACACATAAGAACCAATATATATCCCTAACTGCCTGGAATGACCTAGTTGAAGGTAGTCTAGAGGCAGAGATGGAATTTCCACTATGTTTGTAGGATGTTATGAATATGTATTTAGCTTTTGTCAGAGGGCAACAAATATCCCAAAGTCCTAATTTGAGTAAAAGTGTCGTTTGTTTTTCTTCTCACATACCTGTTTCTGATGCATAAATATGTGGCACAAAGTACACTTCAGAGGAAAGAGAGAAGGTTATTTATGGGCAGACTCACAGAATGAAGACACAAAGAAAATGGTACAACTGTAAACAAAAATGTGCCTGCGTGCTAAGTCGCTTCAGTCATGCCCAACTCTTTGAGACCCCAAGCACTGTAGCCTGCCAGGCTCCTCTGTCCATGGGGATTCTCCAACCAAGAACACTGGAGTGGGTTGCCATGCCCTCCTCCAGGGGATCTTCCTGACCAAGGGATCAGCAAGCGTCTCTTACATCTCCTTCATTGGTAGGTGGGTTCTTTACCACTAGTACCACCTGGGAAGCCCATAAATAAAGATACCCTTCCTCTAAAGCAAGGAAAGATTTTCTTGGGCTGTTAATTTACACTGTTTGCATCTAAATGCACCTGTTTTCTCTGCTGTCTGTTGTTTAAATTTCATTATTTATGTGCTGTACAAATATAGGAGACCTAATTATACTATACCATGCTTCTGTGAATTGACTGAAAAAATTAAAAAGCATCATAGTAAGTGCCAATCCTGGCAGTGGCTCGGTCTGAGATTCTAGTTATGGACTTGGCAATCACACGTTCTCTGCCTCAGTTTACCAGGTTGTGAACTTAGGACCTTCCAGGACCTGAGTGATGTCAAGGCTAATGCTTTTCTTTTTATCTCCTTAATCCCAATGCTTAGTACAGTGCTTAGTTCAGAACAGATAGTCAGTGACTATTTGTGGCAATGAATGAATGAATCATGTCATGAATCAATGAGTAATAAAAGTACCCATTAAATCCTTGCCACCTAAATTACTCATGACTACATGTCATTAATTTGCATGACAAACAAAACTTTACAAATCCTAGTTGTGAGGTGAACGTGCATTTTCTGAAATGGTATCTAGAAAGTAATATTACAGCCTCACATCCTAAATCCCCTGCCAGTTCCCTCTGAATCATGTACTCATCTGGAGGAAGCAAAGTTAATATAATGACTTAGCTGAGTCATCCACTGAGAGCCCAGTATTACAGGTAAAGTTAGAGACCTCATCCATGATCAAATTTCCACTGGTGGTGACTTAATTAACCATTGACCTTGTGCTGAACAGCAGAAATCATAACTGGATTTCTGTCAGCCTGCTGCCTTTCCTGTTCATGCCATATCCACTGGAAAATTATTATCTTCCCCAAGAATAAGAAGTGAGCTCTACTTTATAGAAAGAGGTTATGTATTTGAAATAGCCCAATCATTTTATTTCTACCCTATGAAATTATTATGCTAATGAGCTGCTCTACAAAATCATTTTCTATGACTTTTGTTCAAGCTTGGAAGAAAAGGTTAGGAAGAAATAACTCTGATTTCAACTTATACCAAGGTAATTATGCGAGGTATCTAGCCATCCTGTAGTTAAGAGGACACCTAAATATCTGCATAAAAAATGAAAAATTGAGTTAAAAGAATTTTTAATCTTTTACCCAACATTTAGCAATTTAAGAACACTATATAAGCTTTTTTTTTTTTCTTTTAGAATCTTCCCCAATATGGATAGCTATTGGAAGGAAAATGAGAGAGAGAAGGAATGGAGGCACAAAGGGAGGGAGAGAAGGAGGAAGAAGAAGGAAAAATAATACAAGAACTAATGACTCCATAGCATTTGATAAAGGTTACACTGTTCTCATAATCGGAGAAGGCAGTGGCAACCCACTCCAGTACTCTGGCCTGGAAAATCCCATGGACAGAGGAGCCTGGTGAGCTGCAGTCCATGGGGTGGCGAAGAGTCTCTCATGAATGAGCAACTTCATTTTCCCTTTTCACTTTCATGCATTGGAGAAGGAAATGGCAACCCACTCCAGTTCTTGCCTGGAGAACCCTAGGGACAGAGGCGCATGGTAGGCTGCCGGATATGAGGTCGCACAGAGTCAGACACGACTGAAGCGACTTAGCAGCAGTTCTCATAATCAAGCATAGATTTACTATGAGTGAGGAAAGTATTAATACCATTCCAGTTTTCAAATGAAAAATTAGAGTCTCAGAGAAATTAAGTGACTTGCTCAAGATCACACAGTAGAATGGTGATGGAGTTAGGACTCAAACTCAGGTCTTCTGTATAAAAACATCAAACCTTTCCGTTGTGTTTCAGTCACAATATATGCATTTTTCTCAGAGAATACAAGATAGGAATTCATTCAAAAATGTAAATGGTGACACCTTATCTCTGACAGATTGGTATACAGCCAGAGGGAGAGGTACAAATCAGTGGTGATGAATCAGTATTCATCCAGTAATAATACAAGATTCCAAAGATCATTAACAATGGTGAACTCCTCCCCTTTTACTACTTATTGTTCTTTTCATTTCTTCAAATTTGTAGGCCTCGCTTAAATATCAAGTTTCAAGCCACCCATTGTTTTGAAAACTTAGTATGCTTAATTACATGCTAAATTGCTTCAGTTGTGTCCAACTCTTTGTGACCTTGAGTTTGAGTAGCGCTAGGAGCTGGTAATGGGACAGGGAAGCCTGGAGTGCTGCAGTCCATGGGGTTGCAAAGAATCAGACAGGACTGAGCGACTGAACTGAACTGAACTTTGCAACCCTATGGACCATAGCCCACCAGCTTCCTCTGTCCATGGGATTTTCCTGGCAAGAATAATGGAGTTGGTTGCTGTGCCCTCCTCCAGGGGATCTTCCCAACCCAGTGATTGAATCTACATCTCTAAAGTCTATTGCACTGGCAGACAGGCTCTTTACCACTGGCACCATCCGGGAAATCCATGCATAATTATATCAATACCTAAAAAAGGAAGCTATTCAATATTATTTTTAAATGTTATATATTATCATAAGGAAATTAAACTATCATATCATGCTAAGTAAAGAGCAGGAAAAATGTTCATTATCAAATAGGTCATTACATATTTAAATAAATTATTGGCTTTTTAAACTATCATTATGTGGCTAATTAAGCAATATTCTTATCTTCTAACAGCCCTTCAGATGGCATAGTTTATCATCCTCCAGTCTGAAACTTCCCTTTGGCCATTGACTAAAATGAATAAAATGAGTGTCAGAAAATTTGGAAAACCACTGTTCTTCTTAAAGGCAATATTTACATCTGCTGAACCTTAACAACACTTAAAATCTGTGTCATGTATCAATTATACATTGTCTTGCCTTGTTCTTTATTTCTGCCGAACTTTATGTATATTAAACTAAGTTTCCATAGATGATGGGAACCTACTGTGTAGCAGAGGGAACTCTACTCAATGCTCTGTTGTGACCTAAATAGGAAGGATATCAACAGTGAGGGTATGTATATATATATATATATAGCTGATTCACTTTGCTGTACAGTAGAAACTAACACAATATTGTAAAGGAACTCTAACTTTTTTAAAAATAAAAAGCAACTGTACTCATATTGAAAAAAAAAAAAAACATGAGGCTCAAGAAACATCATGGCTCTAGAAAAGCAATTGGGAGTTGTCTGAAAAAATTTAATTGATTTACTG
Source organism: Antilocapra americana (assembly GCA_007570785.1). Classification (NCBI taxonomy): domain Eukaryota; kingdom Metazoa; phylum Chordata; class Mammalia; order Artiodactyla; family Antilocapridae; genus Antilocapra; species Antilocapra americana. The sequence continues at coordinate 44,951,151 of ML662442.1, forward strand.
TCAGTTACCAATACATTCATTGGATTTTACTGCATTATCCACATGCATCTGGTATCATATTATAATTACACATTACATATAATATTGTTTTCACTTTAAAACACTTATCTTTTAATTTTATGAATAGGAAGATTCTAAGACAAGTTTTCAAATGGTAGCAATTAACCTTTTAATGAGAAGCAGGGGCTTCAAGGGTTTATAAATTTTCTTGGGATAATTTGTAACTAACATTTTCTATTAACAAAGCTACATCCTTAAAAGGATTTCAATTCCAATTTTAATACAATGCTACTATATCTTTTCAGGACATTTAATTATAGACAAATTTTTATACCTTACATAAGTGCTAAAAAACTAATTATTATACCTTATGTTTACATTTTATGTGACATAGCATCCCCTGACAACTAAAATCCACTCTGTATAGAAACTACAATTGTAAAACTTTAACAAATGCATGCACACATTTTTTTTCTTATTCTTGGCAATTATAAAAGTAATTATGAACAAGATTGCTGGTCAGATGTGTGAAATTCCTGGTTGTTAAAGCCCCAGCTCATAGCCTCTGCTTTAATGAAATATGTCATACAATGCACAGTTCTCTAATATCATTTAACCTATAAATTGTGCTTCTGACCCTTTCATCACTCAAATAGAGAATACAAAGAATAGAATTCATTATAAATTCATGGAGCTTCTAAAACATGAAGAGATACTGGCTATAATTCATTCATGAGTTATTTTGAGTTTATGAAAGAAAGTCTTGCCAAAAGAGAGTAAAAGCAAAGCGCATTAAATCATAAAATTATATGCAGATTTTGCTGAGCATGGTCTTTAAGTTTCTCCACAAATAGTTCCAGCCTTATTCTCACTCAACTCCCCAAATTAAACCACTCTTTCTTTCCCATCATAAGCACATTGGTAGCCCAATCAAAAATTCTGCTTGCCAAAATTATGTTTATGATATTTTTCTCTCCCATGACAGTCTACAAGATCCTGTCTTATCTACAAACTTACGTTTCTAAACTTTTTCCTCAGATCTTTAACAAAATATCCACTTTGCTTCTAAGGTAGCTGTGATTAAGCCAGTTAAATCAACAACTCTATCTACTTTGGCTTGATGTGAACACATTGGAATTCGTGAAATTCCGCTCCATTCAGTTGACAATGATGAGCTATATGCTGAATATCTGCACTCAGGTTCACATCCATTATTTTTCAGTTAAATGATAATATCATTGAGATTGGGGGATTGTGTTACTGATTTGACTTTTGTTAGCACAAAGGAAGTTAATACATTGAAATAATGCTCTAGACATCTATTATGCAAATGAACACAACAGTAGAACAGTAGAACAAGGAGGAGATTGAGCATTTTGCATAGGAAATACAACAATGGCAATCTTATTCTGGAAGATAGTTTCCTTTGAGTGGAGATTCAACCAATGTAATGTGAATCACTTAAAAATTCAAATTAGTGATAAATTCACATTACTATTGGACATTCACTTTGGGAGACATGTGAAAGCTGGATTGTTCTTTCTATACTTTCTATACTGATTGTGTATACAGGTAAACACTACTGGCTTACCTTTTTTGGCTTTTTTCTAGAGTTATACAACATCAATAAGGAAGAGTACAGGAACAATAGTATTCAGAGTTGCTTTATTCCAGTCCTATCACAGAGACACAAAACCTTCCATAAATCATCTAACTAATGGGCCCCAAGTATTCACGTTAAAATGTAGAGACATACTACTGTATTATCTCTAAGTTACCTTCCATCTCTAAAAAGCCTATCATTCACTGATTCTCCCCCTCTGAGAATCAGTATAAACCAAAATTTTTTAGATGAGAGAAAGAATGAAATAATTTCTGTTTATGAAGTATTAACTGGTAGCTTAAGCCATTAGAAAAACTGTTAAGAAAAATTCTTATTCTACTCAGTTGTCACTAAAATCCTATCAGCTGCCTACATATAATGAAAGTGAGTTTAACAAGCTTTAACATTTAGTAACAGAAAAATCTAAAAGATGAATTCACCCACAAAAAAATAAATATATGATGATCAGTTTACCCAGGAGAGAGAAATCCAACTGACCAAAATGAGGGAATAATGGCTTCTGGTTTTAGAGTAAAGAAGTACAATTTGTTTTCTTGAGCAGAGAGGAAATAATTTTACATTAATGTTGACTACTGGTGGTGGGTGTATCTGTCTCTGTTTAGTGAAACACAATGACAAGGTACTTTGTTTCTTTTCTTTTTCCTTTTAAGAAGAGAGATCTTGAAGCAAGATAATAATAATAGCTAACACTTAATGAAAGTGCTTTGCATTTATCAATTCATCACAGCCTTGCAATCATGTAAGAAATTAAAACAGGACACAGAAAAATTTATATTTCCCAGAGTCAGACAGTTAATAAAAAACAGAGGAAGTCCAGCACCAATGAGATCTCAGTCCAGAGCTCACGTCCTTAAACACTGAACTCCGTCCCCACCAGGATAAGCAGAGACAAAGCTATTCTGCGTAAGAAATAAGAAATAAGGGTTGGAAACAAGGACAAGGGAACCAGGGAAAAAAGGTGGTAAAAAGGGGGCTTAGAACAATTAGGAAGCCAAGTATAAGCCAAGTTGAAATGATACAAACAGGAGAGAATAAGTGAAAATGCGGGAGGACAGAAAGGGAACATTGTCCACATAACTTTAAAATAGGGAGATGTAATATTATATCCTGCAATCCATGGTGTTGCAAAGAGTCGGACATGAGTGAGCGACTGAACTGAAATGAATATTCTATTCAAATTTACTACATGTGTTTTACTCACTGAAGCACTCAGTGAATTCAGTTATACTTCCTGTCTTTGTGTGGGTGGTATTTTGGGGTAATCATAGAATGGAGACTTTTTTTTTTTTCTCATATTTGAGGAATGCTAACAGTTGCAACACCTGACAAAATTGGGAGAATTCAAAGGAATCAACTATAGCCAGAGATGGCTGGGTAAAATGCCATCCCCACCCCTGCCAAAGAACCCTAGAGTTATTGAAAAAGAGCAAGTGGCCCTGATGACATCTTTGTTACATTAATACTTAAACACTATCTCTTTAATAGCTCTTTAACAAATCTTATACTGAAGATGGAGAAAATCTTTGCTATAATATGGATCTAAGGATAATGCCAGTGGAACAACAGATAGGGCAGGTGTGGGAACAGTGTAGGAAACTAAACTTGCTCTGAAACTTAAAATGCCTTCTCACTTTTCTACCAAAACAGATCCCATTGCCTCAATATTGTTTTAAAACTGAGAATGTTCTAAATTATTTCATTCAACAAACTAGTATTCAGGATCTACTTAGTGCCAGGGACTAGAGCACTGTATAAACAGCTGAAAGAATCCCTGTACTCATAAGCTTTACCTTCCAACAGCCTGACATTCTAATTCAGCATTCACTACTAATCATCCGAAGTGATAGTGATTCAACCACTGTCTTTTTTATACATACACTAAAATCAACCCAAGGTTTGATAGGGATTTGCTTAAAATCACCTAAAGACTTTTCAAGAAAGAGTCGTTCACTTTAGTTATCGCATTTCAGAAACCACATGCATTTTTCTTAAGGAAAGCCCTCCTGACACTTGTAAGAGCCTTAATCACTGTTCCCACCTCCCTTACAGTTAAAATATTGCTTCTATTTAAGGGTTTTGGTGAGTACTTTTATGGTGAGATGGCAGAAAGTGAATTGGGTATTATTAATTATCTCTTATCTTAACCTAGAATATCATCAAGTCCATCTCCCAGAGACACTGAATCGTAAGTTCCACTCACTCACTTCTAAAAAATATACTTTTGCTCTTCATTTCAACCGTATCTCTTGATCTACCTCAATTCTTCCTGTCATTTTTTTTAATGGAAAGGATAATACTAACCATAGAGAGTTGTGATAACCACACAGAGGAACATAAATCAGATATCTAGCAATCCAGAACCTAGTTTAAAACAATAAAGCCTGATACTGCTTACAACAAATTAAGCCTCTCAAATGAAAAGGTGAATTTCCAGGAAACGGTAGTTGGTAGAAATGAAAATAATGAAAAAGATACCTAACTCTCTCTCTCTGCAACACAATTATTTCTTCCTTCACTTATTTTGCCTGAGAGTGAACAGAAAAGACACAGACAAAAAGGAAAAAAAAAAAATCAGTTTAAAAACAATTCTGTCTAGGTCAATTGGCCACTGATCTGAGAAGCTCTTGGTGGCATGATGACAGAAAGGCCTTGTAAGAATATAAATGTCTAAAGTTAGTTAAAAGTTTGAAGTTGTTTGCTATGTGAATCATGATGCAAGGACTTGAACAGATTCACAGACCTTGAGTGAAAGAAGGGTAGTGTTCCATACAATGTTTTTGTATTCATGGATTTGGAGCTCCATGTGAAGGAAAAGAAGTTGTGAATCACAGTTAGGCTGACCCCGGGGCAGAGGTAAAGAAAGGAATGCAAAACACAGAGGGAAGAAATTGGTAGACAGAAAATCAGAGATAACCAAAAGAATAGAAGGCCTCTGTAACAGGCTAATCTTATTCAAATTCAATAAATTAGAGATTCCAGATGACTTCTGGTATGTATATGTGTGTATGAAAATACATATGCATACATACATATAAACATTTATATACATACATTCATACATAAATGTACGTGTGTACTCTTGCTTTTACATTCAGGAAGTCCCTGTTTGTACATTCAGGAATGCCATTAAGTCATGCTAGTTTGGTTTACCTGTAACCAAATAGACTGGCATCATCTGGATCAACAAACCATTTCCCTTAGGTCAAATCTAACCTACCATCTGTCTTTGCAAGAATATAACACCAACTTTTGGCTTACATATTGTCTAAGGCTATTTTATGCTACAAAGCAGAGTAAAATAGTTGCAACAGAGTTTATGGCTTTCAAATTCTAAATTTCAAATTCTAAAACCTGGCTCTAAATATAAGAAAAGTCCCTTGCCCCAGCTATCACCCTCCAAACCTCTGGCCTATTAGAGAACATTTAGTGAGTGTCGATCATTATTATTTCTCCCCTATATTTAAAGGCTATTTTCAGAGCAGTGCTAGGTTCACTGTGACACTGAAAGGAAGGTCCAGGTATACCCCCTATCCCCACACAGGCATAGCCTCCTCTATTACCAACATCCCTCACCAGAGTGGGTTTTTTGTTATTTATTTGTTTTTTACAATTTATGAGCCTACATTGACACAGCATAATACTTCGGAATCCATAGTTTACATTGGGGCTTCCCCGGTGGCTCAGCAGTTAAGAATCCACCTGTAATGCAGGCGACCCAGGTTCCATCTGTAGGTCAGAAAGATCCCCTGGAGAAGGGAATGGCAATCCACTCCAGTATTCTTGCCTGGAGAATTTCCTCAGTAGAGGAGCCTGGTAGGCTACAGTCCACAGGGTCACTAAGGGTCAGACATGACTGAAGCGACTGAGCACACATGCATAGTTTACATTGGAAATGACTTTTGGGGGTACACATTCTATGGGTTCGGACAAACTTATAATGACATGAATCCATCAGTATTGCACCATACAGAATATTTTCGCTGCCCTAAGTGTCCTCTATACTCCACTTATCTATCCCTGCTACCCTACCCCTCCCTATAACCCCTCACAACCAGTAATCTTTTACACAGTTTTGCCCTTTCCAGAATATCATGTAGTTGAAATGATACAGTATGTAGCCTTTTCAGATTGACTCTCATCATTTGGTTAATAGACATTTTAGTTTCCTCCATGTTATTTCACGGCTTGATAGATATTTTTTTTCTAACCCTAAATAATATCTTATTATCCAGATGTACCAGTTTATCTATTCCACTACTAAAAGGACACCTTCATTGCTTCCAAGTTTTGACAGTTATGAATAAAGCTGCTATAAGTATCTGTGTGCAGGCTTTTGTGTCGACACAAGGTCTCAGTTTCTTTAAGTAAATACCAAGGGATATGATTTCTGGATCATGTGGTAAGACTATGTATAGTTTTGTAAGAAACCACTAAACTGTTTTCCAAAATGGTCACTCCATTCTGCATTTCCACTAGCATTAAATGAGAGTTACTATTGCTCTACATCTTTACCAGCACTTGATGGTCTGGTGTTCTGGATTTTGGCCATTCTAATGGGAGGCTTATGGTACTGTACTGTTGTTTTAATTTGCATTTCCCTAATGGCAAGTTATGTGACAGATTTTTTTCATCCTTGTTATCTGTATGCTTTATTTGGTGAGGTGCCTCTTAAGGTCTCTGTTCTTCTTAAAGTTTGGTTGTCAGCTTATTTTTAACATACAGTAGATCTTTGGGATGATATGGGAGAACGGCATTGAAACATGTAAATTATCATATGTGAAATCAATCGCCAGCCCAGGTGTGATGCTTGATACAGGGTGCTCGGGGCTGGTGCACCGGGATGACCCAGAGAGATGGGATCAGGTGGGAGGTGGGAGGGGGGTTCTGGAAGGGGAACACATGTGTACCCATGGTGGATTCATTTCAATGTATGGCAAAACCAACACAATAATGTAAAGAAAATAATAAATAAATAAGATATATTAGTTCTTTGTATGTGTCTTTTGCAAATATTTTCTCTCTGTCTGTGGCTTATCTTCTCATTCTCTTGACTTTTCTTCCTTTTTCCCCTTTTATTTCCTTGTTTTTACCTCCCCATCATGTTCTCTAAAGTGACTATATCAAACTTTTCATGATTTGAAAGTTTGTTGATATTCAAATAATATTTTGTTTCTCTGCATCTTCACCTTCCTCTTTCTTTCACTTCCGTTTTCTTCAAGCTTAACCACCCAAGTTTGCCCTGACTTAGCTTCCAGACATCATTATGTTGCCCAAATCCATTCTCATATGCTTCTTTGTCTACCAATATTTTCTATTTTCCCTTCAAAACAACATAAAAATATTCCTGCCATTCTGTAACTCACCACTCTATTTTCCTTGACCCATGTTTCTTAACTACAAATATTTCTTTAAACATAACCCATACACCATTGCCTATACTTTATTACCACCCACTTACATTGTAAATTTCTTCAATCTGGCTTTGCCTTGCTACTCCACTGAATTTTACTCAGAAGACACCAAAGACTAACATAATCAATTTTCTGTTTTCTTCCTCCTTAAGATCTCTTTGGTAGTGGATTTTGTTATGCCTTTACTGAAATTATTTTCTGACATGGTTTCTGAGACCTTAGAAAATTCCTACCAGTACCCAAGTGAAATACACTGCTAACTTTTCCTCAGACGTACACTATACTTCCCAGCCTCAGACCAATTTTTATAGTTCTGCTTTTTCTTTTTTTGAAATAAACAATGTTTTTATTGTAAGCACAAACTCTATCTACTTCAAGGTGTAATGCAACAAATAAGTCAAATACACAATACCAGTACAAAAGATCCAGGAGGACAAACATCTTTCTTATTCTCTCTTGTGTCACCAGTTTCAGCTATATATTAAATAATAATTGAAAAAATGTATTTAATATCTTAAAGAAAATTCAGAAATTATCTACTTTATCACTGTTTGACTTTCTCATGCTGATGAAATAAATAACTGATAAAGGTGGAACATCAAATCTCATTCCAGTGCTTGTTTCCGTATTTTCATGCTGCCTCTATTATTATTACTAAATTGTCATGTAATTGTTTTCCTCTCAAGGTGTCTTTAAAAAAGTGCATATGTGCTAATTTGATTCAGTTATGTCTGGCTCTTTGCAATCCTATGGAGTGTAGCCTGCCAGGCTTCTCTATCCATGGGGATTCTCCAAGCAAGAATACTGGAGTGGGTTGCAATGTCCTCCAGGGAATCTTCCTAAACCAGGGATCAAACCCATGACTCTAATGTCTCCTGTATTTGCAGGTGGATTCTTTAGCACTAGCACCACCTGGGAAGTAATTTACTAAATTAAGAAAATCACCTATTATGATTATCAGAAATTATGAACTAGTTAATATATGCTCCCACGTAATTTTACATATCTGCCTAACCTCCCTGAGATTTGGTACATGTAATGAGAGTATACAGAAATATAGATATATTTTTCTTAGGAGAGGGCTGTATTCATTTTAGAGAAATACCTATATAGAACATTCCATCTGTATTTTCTGTAATATTTTCCTATAGCATGAGAAAAAAGTTTCCCAAATGTGATACTACATCTGCAGTAACATATGAAGCTGTCACTGATTCAAAACTAAACCTTGCTCATTCGGAAGTAAAAAATGAAAAAAAGTCAACTTTAATATTACTTGGAGTCATCTCTTGGCAGCATATTCTATAATACCTAATTTTATGAGATCATAGTGCCTCAAGTATGAGTTCCTACTCTTCCCACTAAAATCTGTTGACGCTTTTCATATTCAAGGCACTATCCTAGGATAGAAATGAGCTTTGTAGCTTGAAGTTTATAGTGTTATAAGAAAGGAGTAATAATATTAAGCAACTAGACTTTCCTTTTCATATGTAAAAACGGTGATAAAATCTCCTGTCCTGCCCACCTCATGGTATTCTGGAAGAGTCAGATGAGTACTGAAATCACTCTGTAAAATATGAATAAATATACAAATCTCAACTATTGTTGTTATAATGAGTACCCATTATAGCAAACTATCAAAGACCAAAATGTGTTGAGCAATAAGACCTGGGGCAGATGAGAAGGAAAAATCAACATGGAGCAGAAAATTAGGAAGTTCTAATAAAGAAAGTTGCTTCCATTTCCATCTCATCTCTGTCGCCTAAATCTAGACTTTGAAATTTGCCTATTAGTTGTCTACCATCCCCCAGTCTCCTACTTTAAGCTACTACACTACTGCCAGCCCAATTTCTCACTAAGGTCTTCACAATACTTCTGTCAACACCTTCTAACATTTCTAGGATCCTGGAAGAAACAGTTTAAATTCCTTATTTATAAGCCTTTCAACCTTACCTCCAACTGCTCGGTTTCCCTAACTTTCCACTCCAACTAAACTCCTGTAGCAATAATTGTCTATATCATTAATTTGGTAATTTATTTTTATTTGTTCCAGCAAAGATTTAATATGGCTCATTTGGCAATTAATCATGTAATATAATTCCTTGTGGCATCTGTTCTGCTGTTGCATCAAACTGTTACTTACATTTTCTTTTCATTTATATTGTTTCCTTTTAAAACTTACATTTTGGTCTCCCAGTCAGATACTAATTGTCATTAAAAACTGATACCATGTCTTAATCTTCTCTTTATACCCACTATCCCAGGATCATGCATATGATTTTGCTTCAATTCTACAAATTTATTAATGGACAACGCTGCAAAGCAGGGTCATTCCTGCTAAAGAGAGATGGATGATACAGTTTCTGTCTATGAAACACAAAAAAATATACGTATTACCAATTCTGCTCTGTGCCTTCTAGATTCTTTTTCAAGACTTTCAAGACTAAAGGACTTATTCCCTTGGTTGCTGGAAAGGTTGTGTACTAGCCTTCCCAGTAAATGCCTCTGCTGATGAGTCCTTCCCCCAAAGCACACCTTCTTAGAAAATCAACTCTATAAAAACTATACAAATAAAAAATTTAGGGGGAAAGTTCTACCTCTAGGGCCAGTAGAGAAAAATCTAAGGAAGGGGCCGCATTGCAAGTGCTTCCATTCCCTTGCCACAGACTGATGTTCAGACTTTCAGGAAAGGTCTGCCTGGGGTATCCCGGCTCAGAGCTGGCTCACTGGAAGCCACAATCTGGGTTGACATCAGAGTTCCCTGGAGCACTGTGGGCCAGAGCTGGTACACAAGAAGTTACCTGCTGCATGGCATAGAGTCAACCCACAACCACTGGGGTGCTGGAGAAATTCTCCAAAAATTGAGGGGAAAAACTCACTGAAGGGCCAGCACCCTTGGGTTCCTGCATGCGTATCCCCACATGCATGCTAAAAAGTGTCATATTAGAAACAATAAGAAAAGATCTAAATAGACTTTTCTCCAAAAAAGACATACAGATGGTCCCTAGGCACATGGAAAAGATACTTAACATCTCTGATAGCTAGAGAAATGCAAATCAAAACTAAAGTGAGTTACCACCTCATACCAATCACAATAGCCATCATCAAAAACATCTACAAACAATAAATGCTAGAGAGGGTGTGGAGAAAAGGGAAATATTCTATACTATTGTTGTAAATTTGTATATCCACTATGGAAAACAGTAGGGATGTTCCTTTGAAACCTAAACGTAGAGTTACCATATGATTCAGCAATCCCACTCCTGGGTATACACCTGGAAAAGATGAAAACTTGAAAAGATACATGCACCGCCATTGTCACTGCAGCATTAGTTAAAATAGCCAAGACATAGAAGCAATCTAAGTGCCCATCGACAGACAAATGGAGAAGATGTGGTACATACAACTCACCCATAAGAATGAACAAAATGATGCCATTTGCAACAACACAGATGGACTTAGAGAATATCATACTAAGTGAAATAAGTCAGAAAGACAAATATCATGGTATGACATATATGTAGAATCTAAAAAACAGTACAAATGAACATGTTTATAAAGCAAAAACAGGCTCACAGACATAGAACACAAATTTATAATTATCAAAGGGAAAGGAAGGAGGGATCATTTAGGAGATTAACAAATATACACCATATATAAAAGAGATAAACACTAAGGATTTATTATGCAGCATAGGAACTATATTCAATATCTTGTAAACATTTGTAATGGAAAAAATTCAATATATATACATATAACCAGTTCACTTTGCTGTACACTCAAAAATAATAGTATTGGAAATTAACTATACTTCAATTAAAAAAAGTCCTGGGTGTTCATTGGAAGGACTGATGTTGAAGCTGAAACTCCAATACTTTGGCCACCTCATGCGAAGAGTTGACTCATTGGAAAAGACCCTGATGCTGGGAAGGACTGGGGGCAGGAGGAGAAGGGGAAGGACAGAGGATGAGATGGCTGGATGGCATCACCGACTCAATAGATATGGGTTTGGGTGAACTCTGGGAGTTGGTGACGGACAGGGAGGCCTGGCGTGCTGTGGTTCATGGGGTTGCAAAGAGTCGGACACGACTGAGCTACTGAACTGAACTGAACAATTTAAAAAAAAGAGAAAGAGAAGCCCTTTCCTGTGCTCTAATTTACAGTATTCCCCAGTGTCCTCTATTGACAAAATCTAACACTGAGTTACCTGAGAAAGGAGAAATGTATATAGGGTCCAGCTCCAGTATCACAATATGGGAAGGTGAGGGAGGGGGATTTGGAACTGATAGATAATAAGCTAATAACTAGTGTAGTCTATCACACGTTTACTTGATATGATAAGAAGAATTTGTTAAATGATATAAGAAGAAGCACAAACTAATGAAAAATAAACTACAGTTTTTTACTTTTTTTCAAATATACTGTGTTTTAAAAATAAAGAGTTATGCCCAAATGCATCCTGAGTAGATTGCATAGACAGACAAATACATTTAGTTCTAGAGAGGGCTTCCCTAGTGGATCAGATGGTCAAAAAAAAAAAAATCATCTATCCACAAAGGAGACCCAGGTTTGATCCCTGCATCAGAAAGATCCCCTGGAGATGGGAATGACACCCCACTCCAGTATTATTGCCTAAAGAATTCCATAGACAGAGGAGCTTGGCGGGTTAAGTCAATGAGGTCACAGAGCGACTGGATGACCAACACTTTCACTTTTTCATATGTTTCAAAGCCAAGGAAAAATCAGTCTACATTTCTGAAGCACTAAAAATACTAACAAGTTATCATGGTCTAGGTTATTGTGACTAGTCTCTTCAAGTATGTAAACAAATTCAATTAGTAAATAAATAATTCAGTTACCCACAAGATCTGAATCCGAAATCTCTGTCTTCAACATACCTTTCTCCTGACTTCTAGACACATTTAATCTGCTACCTATCAAACACCTTTATTTAGATGTCTTATCAGTACCTCTAAAACTAGTAGCTCTCGAAAATAAAATCAAGCCTCAATATACTGCGTGCCAATTCCTGGAGTGTAAATGTTCCCAACATGGCCCCACAAATTTCTGACAATTTAGCAGCCATTAAAACAAGTCCTAATTACCTGTTCAGTGTCTGAGTGAATGTTCGCTATAATATTCGAACCAAAAGCTTTGGTTTCATCTATTATGTCTCCTCCCTCCTCACCACCCACTTCATTGTCTGCATTATATCTGTTCCTCAGCTTTGTTGGTTTCTCGCACCTGTGACTGCCTTTGTTCCCACTGCTACCATCTTATATCAGGACATTTATGTTTCACTACACTAAGTGGTATTCTTGCTTCCAGTCTCCCTTTCCCAAGGATTATTTACTGAGGCAAGAATGATCTTTTTTTTTTCAGTTGAACTATAATGGACATTGTAACATTGGGTAAGTCTGAAGTGTACAATGCTGTTGATTTAATTCCTTTATTTATTGCAATATGATTATAGGTGAAGTTTCAGCTAACACCTTTATCATGTCAGATAATCATAGTTTCTTTTTTGTGGTAAGAAAATTTCAAATGTACTTTCTTGGCACCTTTGAAGTATATAATACAGTTGACTATAATCACCATGCTGTATGTTAGATCTCCATTATCTTATTAATATTTATTAATACTAGCTGCAAGTTTGTATCCTTTAAACCAAGGGTTCGCAACCTCCAGAATCTAATACCTGATGATCTGAGGTGAACCTGATGTAATAACAATAGAAATAAAGTGCACAATAAATGTAATGTGCTCGAATCATCCCCAAACCATCCCTCCACCCCCATCTGTGGAAATATTGTCTTCCATGCATCAGGTCCGTAGTGCCAAAATGTTGGGAACCGCTGTGGTTTAACCAGAGTCTTCCTAATTCCCCATACTGTAGCCTCTGGCGACCACCATTCCACACTTCGTTTCTATGAATCCTGGATTTTTATATTCCACAGTTACGTGATATCACACAGTACTTGTCTTTCCCTCCTTCGCTTTTCTCTCTTAGCAAAATACCCTCAAGCTCCATCCATGCTGCTGCACACAGCAGGACTGGTCTTGCAATGCTCATGAATCTGGTGGTTTCACTTACGTTAAAGAAACTTGTATGGCTTTTGAAATACGATGATCTTTGGGCTTCCCTGGTGCCTCAGTTGGTAAAGAATCTGCCTGCAATGAGCGAGCCGTGGGTTTGATCCCTGGGTTGGAGGAGGGCACGGCAACCCACTCCAGGACACTTGCCTGGAGAATACCTATGAACAGAGGAGCATGGCAGGCTACGGTCCAGGGGATTGCAAAGAGTCAGATAATGACTGAGCGACAAAGCGCACACACATGGTGATCTTTATGACTCCTGATCACCTTTCTAACCTCATCTTGCCTTACACCCTAATCCTCTACCCACTGTGTACCTCAAACAACCTCCTTCTCAGCCTCTGAGAACTATTTACAACTCCAAACATAACTGCTTTCCCTGACTTTCAGGCTTTTACATACACAGCATTTTCTGCTTAGATTGTTTTTTGTTTTTAATTTATACTTTTTTCTATGTATTTTTTCTTACCAATGGCCTGATCAATTTTTTAATCAACTTTTTAAATTCATAATTTAATGAATTAGTAAATCGTCTACTAATTTCAAAGTTGTACCTATTTACAATCTAATTACTCTTTTATTTTAGTGAAAGTTACTCAGTCGTGTCTGACCCTTTGCGAGCCCATAGACTGTATAGTCCATGGAATTCTCCAGGCCATAATACTGAAGTTGGTAGCTGTTCCCTTCTCCAGGTGATCTTCTCAATCCAGGGATTAAACCCAGGTCTTCTGCACTGTATGTGGATTCTTTATCAGTTGAGCCACCACCAGGGAAGCCCTTCTATTTTAAGTTGCATGCATATCTTACCCTAACAAAATGGTAAGTTAAAGAAATTTCTACTCTCTTCCATTAAACAAAAACTTGAGAATGCCTATGCACAGGTCTTCCCCCTGACAATACCCTTATACCTGTCTTGTATTTTATTTATATCTTTCTGTTAGCTGCCCCAATGTTATTTTTAAAGCCATCAATTATTTACATTTGCCTACATGCTCAGCAATTCTTTGCTCACCACTGCTTATGTCTCACATTTTTTTCTACCCAGTTTCAATTTCTTCTTTCTGAAGTATACTCTTTAGTAGATCAGAGAGTCTTTGCAAAATAGAAACCTCTGCAGTCTTTGTTTGCCTGAAAATGTCTTTATTTTAGCCTCAATGTTCATTACCAACTTAGCAATTTTGAATTAGAATTCCAGTCTGACAATTATTTATTCTCAGCACTTTGAAGACGCCATTTTCTTGTTTTCTAGCCTCTAATGTTGCTTTTAAAATCCCTGTTGTCCAACTAATTCTAATTCATTTGTTCATTATGTCTAAAAATGGGTTTATTTGTATGTAATCTGATCAGAACTCACTATGGATTTCAATCTGGGGATTCATATATTTCATTAACTCAAAAATCCCTCAGTCATTAGCTCCTTAATTATCTCTTCCCTATTCTATCAACTCCTTCTGGAAATCTTATTTAAGATAGATAAATTCTATCATTTCATTCTCCATATCTCTTACTCTCCCATATTTTCTATCTCTTTTTCACTTGTGCCTTATTTGAGGAATTATCCTCAGATCTTTCTTCTTGAGCATGGTTTTGTCTAATTTTCTCTATACTCATCTCTTATGTCTTTAAATTTTAACATCTGTAATTTTCATTTCTAGAAAGCACTACTTCGTTTTTCTACACTTCGTTAACTTTTTGTTTTCTTTCCTTTTTAAAAAATTATTGTTAATAACTGTTTTCCTTTGAATCTCTTTGTTTTAAACATAATAATCCATTCAGTAAATTCTGGAATTATCCTCAACACTTGAAGATACAAAGATAAATAAAACACACAGAGTTTTGTCATCATTTTGCTTACATCTATACTTTATGTTCCTTTTCAGATTGTCCTTTTATCTCAAGTTCTCATGGATGCTGATGCTCCTATTCGTTATAATTTCTGTCACTCAAAGTGGATGATTTTTGTAGCAGTGGTGAAGAGGGTCACAGAGCTCATCACGAGAGGAGTTTAATTCTCGGTGGGATTCTGTGTAAAGCAACTAGGCTGGAAGTATTCCTTCAGAGTGGTTTGGCATCTGCATTTGATTCTACCAGATATCCAAAGCATTTCATCATGTAAAGTCAATTTTTATGATATAATGTCCACGTCAAAATTCCTGCACCATGAAGAGAGTGAAATTTATATATCATGTATGAAATTTATATATCATTGTATGAAACAAGCTTTGAGCTTTGATTTCTTATTTTAAAAAATGCTTTTTTCCCCCCATTTTATTTGTTTTGTTTTCCATTCAGAGCCTTGGACAAAGCTATGTCTCCTACTTCTTTCTGTGATTGCACAGATAGAGATTTTAGTTCCTAGTCTATGGAAGAGTTAGCCCTTCCAGAGTTTAGCTTTATGCAGAGATCTCAGTTTTACATTCATGAAAAGACCTGATCAATCGTTTCCTATTCCAGATTGTGAACTAAACCCCAAGTACCTGATTGTTAGGGCCTATCATTAGCACTAATGTCTTAAACCCCAACCCTAAAACTCTCACTGCATTATCACAGCAACTCACATTGTTACTGCTGTAGGTGTCCTTTTGTTTCCCCCTTGACATTATTAGAAAAGAAAAAAACAGATTTATTCTTTTTTCTTGAAAGTTATTTATCATTTTCTGTCTACCACACGGATGGGGCCATTTACACTCTCTGCCTGGAGCACCCAGTTCACTAGGTACACAATAACAGACAGCACTGCACACGTTCTTACTGTAAGCAGGACTTGCGTCTCTGTGTGACCCCATGGACCACAGCCCACAAGACTCCTCTTTCCATGGGATTCTCCAGGCAAGAACACTGGAGTGGGTTGCATTTCCTCTTTCAAAGGAATTTCCTGACTCAGGGATTGAACCTGTGTCTCCTACATTTGCAGGCAGATTCTTAACCACTGAGCCACTTGGAGACTATCCAATGAGTGTCTTATGTAATATTTACCTTATTATATTGTCTGTTTCTTTATTAAAATTGTGTCCTCTTTCATGAGTTGCATGAGATTAGGATACAATCCTCATTCATCATTATGTGCCTGGGACACAGTAGACACTATTTGTTGAATGATTAAGTAATTGAATATACAAATGCATGAATTCATTTTATCATAGTGGATGAGGAGATTCACATTCTTACATATTCATCATACATACATATATAAACACATACAATTTTGATATTTTTAGATTAATTTCATTTAAAAAACTGGGTTTGAGTTTAAATAAACACAGAGCCCTATAATCAACAAATTATTTTAAAACGTGATGGCAGTTATGGAATAAATTTCTGAAATTCAAAGATACTACTAATTTATTAATGCTGATTATTTTTGAAAAGAATCTCCATTTTTTTATATTATAATCATGCCTAAGGATTATCAGGATGTTACTATAAGCCTGTTAAATTAGTTATGTAGATGAGAAACAAGTAATTATAATGGAGGATTTCTCTACTTCATTTTTCAAATGAAAAAGATCCTTATTAGAGCTTAGGAAAATGAGGAATACTGGTTTACTGATCATACTTCTTTTACATGTAGTAAGCTTCCCATCTATTGAAATTTGGAGCATGTAACTTATTATATAAAAGTCAAGCCTCATGGTCTTGCATTTTTGCAACTTCTGACATATATGTGCATGTGTTTCTAAACAGTTATTGCATTAAACATCTTTGAATATCCTGTTAAATGGTCCATAATGTCAATTCCCTTTCTTTTTGTGTCTTCCAAGTAACATTGCTATAACTTTAAATGATTATGTTGATTTTGAATTTTTTCTGCTATCTTCTTTAAAACTATTATAAAAATTTAAACAACAGTGCTGCATAGAAGCAGCTAGGAATAGCTTTGATGCTGATTCACTTGACAAAGAAGAATTATTCCTCTCTTTGACTTTGTCTGGATTTTGCTCCTCAAGCAGTTTCCTATATCTGGATTTATTATGGCATGTTTTAAATGTTAGTTTTGCTACTGTCTCCTGATATTAAGAAAACATTTTCTGATGTTGAGCAAAGCAGCAGACTTCGTTAGTATCCTTATTAAAAAAAAAAAAGTGCTGTGAAATTACATTAACATAGACTGTTTTTATTTGAAAACTTGAGAAGTATGGGCTGCATTATAGAAAAGCCATCATCTAGAGAAAGAGAAACAAATCCTACTAATGCCAGAAAATAGTTTTAATTATATTTGAATAGATGGGAAAAACCACCAAGAGAAGTTCAACATATTTTCATATTGCATTTAAGTGCCCTGCTTTGAATCACCAAGTTCAAGAAAGCAAAAATATGTATTACAAATGAAGTAGAACTAAGATATTCCTCTACATTATAAATACAGATTTATGTCAAAATTTTACAATATTTTATATTTTTTCTTTAAGAGAAAATTTGGAAAATACAACAGGCATTCAAAAAAGATCCATTTATCATTGCATTTAGGCCTATAATAACATCAACTGCAGCTATCATGCCAATATTCAATGACAGATAGCATATGATATCAAGAAATCTAGTTATATACATCTACATCATATAAAAATCTGCCATATAAAAAAGACTTTTGCTCATATTAAAGCTACTTCTAATTTTCTCTGCCAGAGTAAGCAATTTATTAGGCAGCATGTTTGATGAGAGCAATTAAATTCTCATCTTTCTAGGATGGTAGCATCTTTCATGGATGAGACATACAACATCAAACAAAAGAACCAAATAAAATGAAAGGAGAAAAAAATCCAGTTGCATAATTTCCACTAAGCTAGATTTTTTTTCCATCTCCAGCTATCCAAATAAACAATGATCTATTCTCTGATAATACTATTCTACATGGAAAACACACAAGTAAATATCTAACAGAAAAAATTATAGGTTCTTTTCATTGTTATAGAGATCCTTGAAAGACATCTAGGAAGTCCACTTCATTTGGTACATCACAGTTCAGAAGAGGAAGCTGATGATGAAAAAGTAAATTGTTTGTGTAAGGGCATTTGACTTGCAAGTATCAGCAATGCACTCAGTTGATTGTAAATAATAGGTCAAAAGAAGCATCTGTGATGGTAATAAGGCAGAAAATACCCTCACAGGAATCCAAGAAAAGATATTTTATTCATCCATTTTTAGAATCCAATATAAGTGATTTTTAGAATCCAATATAAGTACCTAATTGGATTCTTTTTTATGGCTTGGTAATATTCCATTGTGTGTGTATATACATACTATATCTTCTTTATCCATTAATCTGCTGATGGACACTTAGGTTGATTCCATACCTTGGCTATTATAAGTAATGAATCTATGAACATCGGGGTGCATTAATCTTTTGTAATTAGCATTCTCATTTCTTTCCAGATATATACCCAGGAGTGGAACTACTGGATCATAAGATGGTTCTATTTTTAGTTTTTGAGGAGCCTCCATACTGTTTTACACAATGACTGTACCAGTTTACATTCTTACAGTATATGAAGGCTCCCTTTTCTCCATATCCTTGACAGGGTATGTGAAGAAGCATCTACTACACATAACTGACATCTCCCACTCCCTTTATGTGTATATTCCACACACTTCTCAAACTGAAATGCATACTATTCTCTCTATATAATCTACCTTTTGCATTGCTATATTGATTTGTTGATGTCATTCCTTCTGTTTTAGTAATCCTTTAATACCCATCTCATCTCTTCTAGCTGAAATCCTGCTACATATTAAGGGTCCATTAAATATTAAAGGACAATTTCTTTATAAAAAGTCCATCCTATTCCCCTTAGCATTTTAATTCTATTTTTTATGCCCCTATATTGTTTTATACTGCAGATGTTTATATGCTTTATTTCTCAACTTTTGATTTTAAGTTTCTTGAAGGTATGGAATATTTTTATCTTCTCTTTATTCTAAGCAGTACCTAATACAATGATATAAGTTTAGTGCTCAGAAAATTCTCACAGAATAAGTTAACAAGTCAACAAATATTTATGACATGCCCAATATGTCCTGGACAGGACTGTAAGCCTTAAGATAAAACTGTGAACAACAAAAAAAGGCAAAGATCTTTGCTCTCTTGGAACTTACGTTTTGCTGGAGGAAAAAATAAATGTACAAGGAAAATATACAATATGTGAAAAGGTAGAGATTGTTATGAGGGAAAAGAAAAAAGGGAAGAAAAATTTGCAGTGCTAGCTGGTAATTTTAACAGATGATCAGGGAGCTGCTGACTGAGAAGCTGACAATGGTACACAGACCTGGGAAAGGTCCCAAGAGGGAGTATTCCAACTGTCTGAAGAAAGAGCATCTGGGGAGAGGAAACAGCAAAGTGCAAACACCCACAGGCTGGAGCATGTATGGCATGTCCAAAAAAGAACAAGGAGGTCATGGAAGCTGAAGGAGGGAAGGAGAGAAGAATCGTTGCCAAGGGCAGAGAAATCAAGGAGGGGACAGATGCTAAGGTAGGGCCTTAGAGGTGGTTGTAGGGATTTTGTTTTTCTCCCAGCAGACTAATACTCTGATTTTACTTACACTTTGGAAAAATTATTATGTTGTGTTCAGAAGAAACTGAATGGGGGCAAGAGTAGAAACAGGGGGACTAGTTTCAGTTCAGTCATTCACTTGTCTCTGAATCTTTGCGACCCCATGGACTGCAGCATGCCAGGGCTCCCTGTCCATCACCAACTCCCGGAGTTTACTCAAATTCATGTCCATTGAATCGGTGATACCATCCAACCATCTCATCCTCTGCTATCCCCTTCTTCTGCCTTCAATCTTTCCCAGCATCAGGATCTTTTCCAGTGAGTCAGTTCTTTGCATGAGGTGGCCAAAGAATTGGAGTTTCAGCTTCAGCATCAGTCCTTCCAATGAATATTCAGGACTGATCTCGTTTAGGATAGACAGGTTGGATCTCCTTGCAGTCCAAGGAATTCTCAAGAGTCTTCTCCAACACCACAGTTCAAAAGCATCAATTCTTCAGTGCTCAGCTTCGTTATAGTTCAACTCTCACATTCATACATGAGTACTGGAAAAAACATATCTTTGACGAGATGGGCTTTTATTGGCAAAGTAATGCCTCTACTTTTTAATATGCTATCTAGGTGGGTCATAACTTTTCTTCCAGGGAGTAAATGTCTTTTAATTTCATTGCTGCAATCACCATCTGCAGTGATTTTGGAGCCCAAAAATATAAAGTATCTGTTTCCCCATCTATTTGCCATAAAGTGATGGGACCAGATGCCATTATCTTAGTTTTCTGAATGTTGAGCTTTAAGCCAACTTTTTCACTCTCCTCCTTCACTTTCATCAAGAAGCTCTTTAGTTCTTCTTCACTTTCTGCCATAAGTGTGGTATCATCTGCATATCTGAGGTTATTGATATTTCTTCTGGCAATCTTGATTCCAGCTTTTGTTTCATGCAGCCTGGCATTTAGCATGATGTATTCTGCAGAGAAGTTAAATAAGCAGGGTGACAATATACAGCTTTGACATACTCCTTTCCTGATTTGGAACCAGTCTGTTGTTCCACGTCCAGTTCTAACTATTGCTTCTTGACGTGCATATAGATTCCTCTTATAATAATCAAGGTCAAAGATGGTGATGGGCTTAGACCAGGAAGTAGTGGTAGAGATGGTGAGAAGAGGTCAGATTTTGGATATAATTTGAATGGACAGCTGAATGATTTGGCTGGTAGATCACAAGTGGGCATAAGGGAAAAAGAAGATTTAAAAATCATTTTCAAACTTTTGGCCCTGTGCAACTGGGAGGATGGAGTCACTATTTGCTTAATCAGGGAAGGTGACAAAATAAGAGGTTATAGGGGGATAAAATCAGGAGCCCAGTTTGAAATGTTATGTAGAAAGTTGAGCGTAAGAATTACAATTTGGAGGAGAAATACATCAATTGAGATTTAAATTCTGAAGACATTAGATTTATAGTATTTAAAGTCAAGGTGTTAGATAAGATAACCTGAGAAAAGAGTGTAGAAAAAGAAGTGAAAGCTAAGGACAGGGAATACTGGTGCCTTCTAAAACATGAAGTTACTTCTTTCATTTAACAGTCTGCATCATACTAACATGAATCACAAGCTGGAATCAAGATTGCCAGGAGAAATATCAACATCCTCAGATATGCAGATGATACCACTTTAATGGCAGAAGGTGAAGATGAACTAGGGGGCCTCTTGATGAGGGTGAAAAAAGAGAGTGAAAAATCTGGTGTAAAATTCAACATTCAAAAAAATTAACATCATGGCATCTAGTCCCATCACTTCATAGCATATAGAAGGGGAAAAATGAATACAGTGACAGATTTTATTTTACTGAGCTCCAAAATCACTGAAGATGGTGACTGCAGCCAAAAAATAAAAAGATGCTTGATCCTTAGAAGGAAAGCTATGACAAACCTAGACAGTGTATTAAAAAGCAGAGACATCACTTCCCTGACAAAGGTCCATATAGTCAAAGCTATGGACTTTGTAGTCATGTACAGATAGCTGACAGAATGTAGTCCACTGGAGAAGGGGATGGCAAACCACTTCAGTATTCTTGCCTTGAGAACCCCATAAACAGTATGAAAAGGCAGAAAGATAGCACACTGAAAGATGAGATACCCAGGTCAGTAGGTGCCCAAAATACTACTGGAGATCAGTGGAGAAATAACACCAAAAAGAATGAAGGGATGTAGCCAAAGCAAAAACAACACTCAGTTGTAAACGGGACTGGTGTTAGAAGAAAGATTTGATGCTGTAAACAGCAATATTGCACAGGAACCTGGAATGTTAGGTGCATGAATCAGGGCAAATTGCAAGTGGTCAAACAGGAGATGACAAGAATGAATATCAACATTCAACATTCAAACAATCAGTGAACTAAAATGGACTGGAATGGGTGAATTTAACTCAGATGACCATTATATCTACTATTGTGAGCAGGAATCCCTTAGAAGAAATGGAGTAGCCATCATGGTCAACAAAAGAGTTCGAATTGCAGTACTTGGATGGAATCTCAAAAATGACAGAATGATCTCTATTAGTTTCTAAGGCAAACCATTCAATATCACGGTAATTCAAGTCTATGCCCTGAACAGTAACACCAAAGACGCTGAAGTTGAATGGTTCTATGAAGACCTACAAGAACTTCTAGAACTAACACCCAAAAAAGATGTCCTTTTCATTATGGGGGACTGGAATGTAAAAGTAGGAAGCCAAGAAACACCTCGAGTAACAGGCAAATTTGGCCTTGGAGTACAGAATGAAGTAGGGCAAAGGCTAACAGCATTCTGCCAAGAGAATGCACTGGTCATAGCAAATACCCTCTTCGAACAACACAAGAGAAGACACTACACATGGACATCACCAGATGGTTGACATCGAAATCAGACTGACTATATTCTTTGTAGCCAAAGACAGAGAAGCTCTATATAGTCAGCAAAAATAAGACCTGGAGTTGACTATGGCTCAGATCATAAACTGCTTTTGCGAAATTCAGAATGAAATTGAAGGAAGTGGTGAAAATTACTAGACCATTCAGGCATGACCTAAATCAAACCCATTATGAGTATACAGTGGAAGTGAGAAATAGATTTAAAGGACTAGATCTGATAGACACAGTGCCTGATGAACTATGGATGGAAGTTTGTGACATTGTACAGGAGACAAGAATCAAGACAATCCCCAAGAAAAAGAAATGCAAAAGAGCAAAACGGCTGTCTGAGGAGGCCTTACAAATAGCTGTGAAAAGATGGGAAGTGAAAAGCAAAGGAGAAAAGGAAAGATATTCCCATTTGATGTAGACTTCCAATGAATAGTAAGGAGAGATAAGAAAGCCTTCCTCAGCAATCAATGCAAAGAAATAGAGGAAGGGGAAAGACTAGAGATCTCTTCAAGAAAATTAGAGATACCAAGGGAACGTTTCATGCAAAGATGGGCTCGATAAAGGACAGAAATGGTAGGGACCTGACAGAAGCAGAAGATATTAAGAAGAGGTGGCAAGAATACACAGAAGAAGTATATAAAAAAGATCTTCACAACCCAAATAATCATGATAGTGTCCTCATTCACTTAGAGCCAGACATCCTGGAATGTGAAGTCAAGTGGGTCTTAGGAAGCATCACTATGAACAAAGCTAGTGGAGGTGTTGGAATTCCAGCTGAGCTATTTCAAATCCTGAAAGATGAGGCTGTGAAAGTGCTGCCCTCAATATGCCAGCAAATATGGAAAACTCAGCAGTGGCACAGGACTGGAAATGGTCAGTTTTCATTCCAATTCCAAAGAAAAGCAATGCCAAAGAATGCTCAAACTACTGCACAATTGCACTCATCTCACATTCTAGCAAAGTAATGCTCAAAATTCTCCAAGCCAGGCTTCAGCAATACATGAACCATGAACTTCCAGATGTTCAAGTTGGTTTTAGAAAAGGCAGAGGAACCACAGATCAAATTGCCAACATCCACTGGATCATCAAAAAAGCAAGAGAGTTCCAGAAAAACATCTATTTCTGCTTTATTGACTATGCCAAAGCCTTTGACTGCGTGGATCACAATAAACTGTGGAAAATTCTGAAAGAGATGGGAATCCCAGACCACCTGACCTGTCTCTTGAGAAACCTGTATCCAGTTCAGGAAGCCACAGTTAGAACTGGACATGGAACAACAGACTGGTTCCAAATAGGAAAAGGAGTACGTCAAGGCTGTATATTGTCACCCTGCTTATTTAACTTATATGCAGAGTACATCATAAGAAATGCTGTGCTGGGAATCAAGATTGCTGGGAGAAATACCAATAACCTCAGATATGCAGATGACATCACCCTTATGGCAGAAAGTGAAGAAGAACTAAAGAGCCTCTTGATGAAAGTGAAAGAGGAGAGTGTAAAAGTTGGCTTAAAGCTTAACATTCAGAAAACTAAGATCATAGCATCTGATCCCATTACTTCATGGCAAATAGATGGGGAAACAGTGGAAACATTAGCTGACTTTATTTTTTGGGCTCCAAAATCACTGCAGATGTTGACTGCAGCCATGAAATTAAAAGATGCTTACTCCTTGGAAGGAAAGTTGTGACCAACCTAGACAGCATATTAAAAAGCAGAGACATTACTTTGCCAGCAAAAGTCTGTCTAGTCAAGGCTATCATTTTTCCAGTGGTCATGTATGGATGTGAGAGTTGGACTATAAAGAAAGCTGAGTGCCAAAGAACTGATGCTTTTGAACTGTGGTGTTGGAGAAGACTCTTAAGAATCCCTCGGACTGCAAGGAGATCCAACCAGTCCATCCTAAAGGAGATCAGTCCTGGGTGATCATTGGAAGGACTGATGTTGAAGCTGAAACACCAATACTTTGGCTACCTGATGTGAAGAGCTGACTCATTGGAAAAGACCCTGATGCTGGGAAAGACTGATGGCAGGAGGAGAAGGGGATGACAGAGGATGAGATGGCTGGATGGCATCACTGACTCGATGAACATGGGTTTGGGTGGACTGCGGGAGTTGGTGATGGACAGGGAGGCCTGGTGTGCTGCGTTTCATGGGGTTGCAAAGAGTCAGACATGACTGAGCAACTGAACTGAACTGAACAGATAGATCAGTCTAGCTAAGCTTCCCTTGTAGCCCAGTTGGTAAAGAATCTGTGTGTAATGCAGGAGACCTGAGTTTGATTCCTAGGTTGGAAGATCCTCTGGAGAAGGAAATGGCAACCCACTCCAGTATTCTTGTCTGGAGAATACCAAGGATAGAAGAAGCTGGAGGGGTATAGTTCATGGGGTCGCAAGAATCGGACACAACTTAGCAACTAAACTACTACTACAAATATAAGTGTGGTACCATAAACAAGGCTGAGCACCCAAGAACTGATGCATTTGAATTTTGGTGCTAGAGAAGACTCTTGAGAGTCCCTTGGACAGCAAGGAAATCAAACCAGTCCATCCTAAAGGAAATCAACCCTGAATATTCATTGGAAGGACTGATGCTGATGCTGAAGCTCCAATACTTTGGCCACTTGATGCAAAGAACTGACTCACTGGAAAAGACCCTGATGCTGGGAAAAGACCCTGATGCTGGGAAAGACTGAAGGCAGTAGGAGAAGGGGACAACAGAGGATGAAATGGTTGGAAGGCATCACCTATTTGATGGGCATGATCTTAAGCAAACTCCACGAGACAGTGGAGGACAGGGAAGCCTAGCATGCTTCTGTCCATGGGTTCACAAAGAGTTGGACACAACTAAGTGACTGGACAATGAACAACAATCATGCTAGCTTCTATTAAGGTGCCCATTTGACAGATGAGGAAAACAAAGCACATATAATTTGGATGCCTGCAGTTTAACTTCATTTTCTACACCATATATGGCAGGAGTTGTCATTTGAACCTGTGTGATCTGGCTTGAAAATTGCTCTTACCCATTATTTTATTTTGTATCTCAGTGAATATAATCCATATATTGCCTGATATACAGTTATAGTCAATAAATATTCACTGAATGTGAATGCGGTATATCAGTAACAATTTCATTCTGAAAATAGAAATAAGTCTTCATCAAGTAACTCTTAAGCAGTTTGGAAAAACATCCAAGAAGCCAAAGAGGAATTTTCACATGGGGAAGGTGGGAAGGCCAAGCAGGTAATTTAGACCAGTTACAGGTAGAGTGGCCACAGCTGTTTGCTTTCTGCTCCTTGCTGTCTCTAAGAATACCAAGCAAAATCCACCAGCTTCTGAAGCAGTCCAAACACAGAACCAGACACTTAACACCAACTTTCCTGTTCAAATGCCCCATATGCCAGACTCTGATTAGTTCTTTTGGTGTCAGCACACAAGCCAGTCCATGATGGTTTGGTTTCTGGCTTATCATGTTCTATAATAGAGCAGAGACTCAAACAAAATGAAATACTACAGAGTCAAACCTATTCTGATCTTCTCATTTTAGACAATAATGTAGAAAATGCAGAGTTTAGATTTAACTTGCTGCTGCAGGATGGTTCCTAGCATATCTTCAAGTGATACACAGGGCACATATTTCAGTTCTTCCGAGTCCTCCAGCTTGTTTCATCTAAATTAGGCATACTTTTATATAAGCCTGGGGCTTCCCAGGTGGCAAAATGGTAAAGAATCCAACAGCCAGTGCAGGAGATGTGGGTGAAGTCCCTGGGTCAGAAAGATCCCCTAGAAGAGGAAACAGCAAGCCACTACAGTATCCTTGCTTGGAAAGTAGGACAGGAGTGTCTGTAGCTTGGTGGGCTACAGTCTGTGGGCTTGCAAAGAGTCAGACATGACAAAGCACAAGGGCAATGCCATAACAATCAATTTGTAAGTCAGTGGAACACAATGCAGAGTCCAGAAAGAGACCCATATATATCTGGTCTTTATATCTTACATAAGCCAAGAAAAAACAAAAAGAGGGAAAGGAGACTATTTAATGTTGTGGAGAAATGAACCACTGTATCCCTTGGCCCTAGTGAAATGCACTGTTGGATAAAAAACAGGTCCCGGTCTATCTTTTTAGGGAGTATCTGAGGCGAAGAGCTGGATTTAGAGGTGTCATTCATCCATACCACATGAACAAGTTGTCAGCTACAGCAAGTCAAGTTCATGATCAAGACTCAGACCTTTTGTAACTGTTCCCACTCTAGCTATATATCCCAGCCCACACACAGGCGCTTTCTGTCCATTCATCACATTAATGGTAGCTTTCCTACAGTCCTTCTCTCTCAAGGCTGCTTCATTACAAACAAGAGATTATATATATTACATTGACTTATCGCTTTCTAAGACAAAATGAGATCTAATTAACACTTTACTAACTTCATTATCATACAGCAGAAAACAAACTTCAATAAATCATCCATTCTTCTAATCGGTTTTATTGACCTATGTTTTTCATTCACAATACAATTTGAGACAGTCTCACTCACATGTACCCAAAATAGCCAAGGCTCCTCTTTTACAGAATGTTTTTATATAACATTTGGTTTTCTTTTGTGATTTGCAACTTTATTTAGGCTTAGTTAAAGGCTCATCAAGTTATTATATATGTTCTAACTTGAGGTTCACCTGCAGATTATCACTTGGACTGCAAGATCAAACCAATCAATCCTCAGGAAATCGGTTCTAAATATTCATTGGAAGGACTGATGCTGAAGCTGAAACTCCAATACTTTGGCCAGCTGGTGCGAAGAACTGACCTCTTGGAAAAGACCCTTATACTGGGAAAGAGTGAAGGCAGAAGGAGAAGGGGATGACAGAGGATGAGATGGTTGGATGGTATCACTGACTCAATGGATATGAGTTTGAGCAAGCTCCAGGAGTTGGTGATGGACAGGGAAGCCTGGCATGCTGCAGTCCATGGGGTCACAAAGAGTCAGACATGACTGAGCGACTGAACTGAACTGTGGATTATTCTCTTATTTAAAAGGAACATTATGCTTTCTGTGAATATGTGGATTACTTGGAATATTATTTGATTAATATTTATGATTTAGAGACTATTTTCAAAAAAAAGTTATGCTATTAAAAGCATACAATATCATGTTACTTGCTATCATTTATATTGATTTTTAATGATATATTGCTGACCTATGAAATTAAATACATCAATTTAATTAAAACTGTTTCTTTACAGTGCAAAACAGCCAATTAAATAGCTTCCTTTAAGAACTCCTTGAGTCAGATCCAAAGTTACATTTAGCCTCATTTTTTTTTTACCCATATGTAACCAAGCAAACAAAATCTAATCAGCAACCTATTACTTGATTTTTAATGACATCTTTAAAACACCTATATTCTAATCCCAAACATCATTGTAAAGACATTTCTTAAGCAAGGCTGAAATTCTCATCATTTGCTTCTAAAAACAAGCTGATTAGACTGCCAGATATAAAAACAGGATGTGTTCATTGTATATTTATAGAATATAGTTTTTTTATATGTCAGAAGGAGATCTTTTTTGAAATGATTCTTGTTTGTGACTCTCTAGTACTGTACCTGTCCAGCAAAACTCTTAAATAAAAGCCAAACTTAAAAACAAACAAGTAGCCAAAAATTTTAAGTTCAGGTACTCTACATATGCGGGCTTCCCAGGTAGCTCAGCATAAAGAAGCCGCCTACAA
Source organism: Antilocapra americana (assembly GCA_007570785.1). Taxonomy (NCBI): domain Eukaryota; kingdom Metazoa; phylum Chordata; class Mammalia; order Artiodactyla; family Antilocapridae; genus Antilocapra; species Antilocapra americana. The sequence continues at coordinate 44,979,386 of ML662442.1, forward strand.
TGTAGAAGCTGCAGGAGACATGGATTCGATCTCTGGGTGGGAGAGATCCACTGGTAGAAGGCATGGCAACCCACTCCAGTATTCTTGCCTGGGGAATTCCATGCACAGAGGAGCCTGTGTGCTGCAGTCCTTAGGATCGGGAAGTCGGACACGATTGAAGCACACATTCTATATTAGGCAGCAATCCTCCTCATTTGCACAATAAAATAATATATAAATGCTACTTTTCTTAAATACCTTGTATTTCTCTTATGTCCTGGTAGGAAAATAGCAAAAGAGATTAATTTAGCATTAGAAAGTGAAAGTGTTAGTCGCTCAGGGGTGTATGACTCTCTGGACGATAGCTCACCAGGTTCCTCTGTTCATGGGATTCTCCAGGCAAGAATGGGTTGCCATTGCATTCTCCAGGGGATATTCCTGACCCAGGGATCGAACCCAGGTCTCCTGAATTGCAGGCAGATTCTTTACCATCTAAGCTACCAGGAAAGTTAACATAAAAATTAATTTCTGTGCATTACGTGACAGGTATTTGCCCAATGTGTATCACCCTGGAGATAAATATAAAAATCTTGATAAACATTTCAATTTCCTACACACAAACACCAGGGGTGAAGCATACTTCCCTAAGATAAATAATTCTTCTGGGCAAAAGAGAAGGCAAAAATGGTGATTAATTATAATTCATACTGATCCTAGTGGAATATCAGGTTTAGATGTCTTAACAACTATCACTGCATAAATGTTACAAATGCTACCATGATTACAGCAATAACTGAGATTTCCTACAGATTACAAGTTCCTTCAGGTTCACAAAATTTAGAGCAAGAAGCATGGTTTAAAGTACTACCTAGAACTAGCGATTCCCTTGTAAACCCTGCCAGTGCCTACTGGCGTTACCAGTACAAAGCAAGATGTTTTTTTATTCTTTATCAGTGGTAACTGAGCACCTTGGAGAGCACATGTGGATATGTGACATGCTCAACAAACCACCCATGTTTATCATACTGTAATTTGCCCTACTAAACCACAAATTTTAGATTCAAATACTCTGGTTGTTTAGCAGAATGACAAATGTTTATTAGTTAGCCTTTCCAGACAAATCTCTAGATAGAAAGCAGAGGGGGTGGAAACATAGAAATTCTGACATAGGTTACACAGAAAAGGAGTCTTTAATGCCAGGTGAGGGCATGAAATGAAAATGATAATGAAAGAACACACAGACTAGGCTACAGATGTTAATTTAAGACAATATAATGCAAAATGTAGCCAGCTGTAAAAGCCCATAATCAATCTCTTGCTTTACTGTGTGATGATTATAAAGCCAGAGCTTAATGGTTTTAATAAAAACAAAAACAAAATTACTGTGTCTTTGTGAATGCATCAGAAATATGTTCAATTAATGGAATTAAGGAACAGAATACTGTTTATATTTTCTACATGAAATCATGATTTGACTAAAAGCAAACCAACAAAAAGGAAGGAAAAAAAAGCCACATACTGGTATGTTTCTTCTCAGATTACCAACAAAATAAAGACCTATTTACTCATATGGAATGGTTACTTCCCAAATGCGCCAAAATTCCTGAACGGAAATAATATACAGCTTATGGACTTATAGTATGATCATTTATATTTATACTACTGTACACATTTATTTTTCTTTTATTTAATTCAAACATTTTTTAGATATCGTCTAATTTTTTCACCTATGTTTAATTAAAAGCCTGGTCTGCTAACAAAAAACTTAGAAAAGTATTACACATATATATATATATATATATTGAATTAACCTAAGATTACCCAGTATAATATTGTGTTGTCACCATCTATAATGAGAGAACTTGATTGGTTGAGGCTTAGGGACAATTTATTTATGCTCTCTCTTATCTTTGAAAATAATAAAAAATATTATAACATATATTGCATATAAGAAATAATAAAATTATTCTAAAATATGAATAAATTGTGTCATAACATTAACTAATGACAAGTGTGACATATTTGTCATTGAAAAGTCAACTCTTCATATTACAGAGGTATTTATTTCAATCTTATTTCCCCCAGCATATAATAAAGAAGAGCATTTTCAAGAAATTAATATCGGAACTGTTTGTTAAAGATAAACATATCCTAAATGACATATCTGAAATCCTTATATTAGCTAATTTAGTAGATGTTTCCAAAAATGATAGTATTTAATATGATTATCTTATGTACAATTACATGTTAGATTATAATTTTTTAATTTAATCTTAAACTTGGCATTCTAGATTCACACTTTTCTCCACTGAAATATCCAGTAAACCTGGTTTTATAGCATGACACTAGCAGTGTGCTTTGTATTGTTTTTACAGAAGTAAGCCCTGCACTGCCTTGGAACCAAGCAGTCCTAAAATACGGTGATTAAGATTTAATAAAGGCAGTGAAACACTTCAAGTACACATTGCCTATTTTCCAATTTTTCATTTTTCTGCCACTGTGTAATGTTTCTGTCCAAAAATTTAACATGGAACTCTTTACTCACATGTTTTCTTTTCCTTCTTAACAAGATAAAGAGGTAACACTCTTACATTAGAACTTATCAGAAATATATATATATTTTAACAGCTTATTCATATCACAGTTGCCTCAATTTGATTTAAAACACACCTTTGCTGTTATTAAATCTGCAGTTACTTTTTATTACCCCTTTATTTTTTAATAAATGGTTTCCATAACATCTATTATTCATCCTTAAAAGTAATATTCCCTTTCAATTTATGTTCTATGATATAGTTTTATACATAATCTTAATAACAGGAATAATCAAAACCTAAACTCCTTTCATAGCACAAACTAAAAATTCCAGTGTATTACAGACAAACAAGCACAGCATGATGGGAACTGTAACTTACATGACTTTCTTTCAAGGAAGAAACTAACTACAGAGTCCAGTAAGAGCTTAACTTTATTGGCAAAATACTTTTGTAACTTAAAGGACATTCTTCTAAAGCCACCTTCTAAACTTTACCAAGGCAGGAGGCAGAGGACATTCCTTAGCTTTTGTTGTTTCCTAATTCTCAGTTTAAATTTGATAAATGCTGTTTATATGTACTGAAATGTTATTTGAATTTTTGCCCTGTCCCACAAAGTTTAAAGTGATCTATAATAAATGAACACCCTGAAAAAAGATAAATATATAAAATATAGAAGTCAGGTTTAGCAAAAATGCCTCCACCACAAGGTTATCACACATTATGGCATAATGTACTAGGCACTATGCTAAGCTCTAGAGATTAGAGCTTATTTATTTAGAAATAAATAAAACTAAGCCTGCAATTTACTCATGTGTGAGTTAAAAATGATAGAAATACTCTAAAAAGAAAAGAAATGGATCACAGAACAAGTGAGTACTAGAGCTGATTTTCAGCACAATTATTAAAGAGGAATATACATCTTCAGAATTGTGGCTTCTTTCAATAGTTAGCTTTGTTTCCTTGAACTGTCTTTGTCCCCATCAAGTTTGAAACATACACATATTCTACAGAAGAGGATTAGAACAAATTTTGAGGTCCTGCTACTCTCTTCATGGCATAATCCTTTAGTAAACAAGACTTCCACCACCATCACCTGAGCAGTACCACCACCACACATTAATTATCTAACTTCAATGATTCTAAAAGAAGACACTGAGGCCAAGTAAAATGACACAGTAGTATGGTAGAAAATAATACCGATTTTCTGGGACAGATAATATCTTGCAATAAATTCTGAATTGCATTGAATAGAATCTTGACCTTCATTTATGCTTGAGTGACGCTAAAGGGAACATATATCTATGAGATTTTAATTAATAAGCAAAAAATAAAACAACTAACCTTGGCCTCTTCATATGGCATCTCCTATTCTACTATTCAATCATAAAATGAACTCAACTTCAGTTTAATGTTAAGGTTTAAAATGTTTATGCCACATTATAATATGAACACTTAAAGTAAAATATTGGCTACAACAAAACTATGGACATCAGAATGGTTTCAAACTCTTTATGGTAGAGGAAAGAGTGCTAGTATTGGGCAGGGGAAGAAATATATTTCCAGAGCTAAAAACATGCAAAATAAAATCCCTGAACAAACCATTTGCTACACTATCCAAGAAAAAAAAGAGAGAGAGAGAGAGAGAGAGGACTCAAAAAATAATAATAATAATAAGGATGCATTACAATTGATACCACACAAATACAAAGGATTGTAAGAGGCTAATATAAATAATCATGGAATTCTCCAGGCCAAAATACTGGAGTGGATAGCATTTCCCTTCTCCAGGGGATCTTCCCAACTCAGGGATCAAACCCAGGTCTCCTGAAAATTCTTTACCAGCTGAACCACCAGGGAAGCCCAACATAAACAATTATATGCCAACAAATTGAACAACCTAGAGAAATAGATAAATTCTTAGAAATATACAATTTATTAAGCCTGAATCACAAGGAAATACAACACCTGAAAACACCAGTTGTTAGTAAGGAGATTAAATCAAACATCAAAACCTTCCAATGAAGCAAAGTCTGGAAACAGATGGCTTTCCTGGTGAATTCTACCCAACATTTTAAGAAGAATGAATGCTGGTCTTCAAGCTCTTCCAAAAAATATAAGGGGTAGGAAATTCCTGAACTAATTCTACAAGGCCTGCAATACCCTCGTGCCAAAACCAGGTAAGAACACTACCGCAAGAGAAAATTACAGGTCAGTATTCCTGATGAAAACAGATGCAAAAATCCTCAGCAGAATATAAGCAAACTAGTACAACTTTACATTAAAAGGATCATACAATATGATCAAGTGGGATTTATTCCAGGGATGCAAGGACGGTTCAAAATACACAAATCATTGTGACACACCACATTAACAAAATGAAAGATTAAAGTAATATAATTATCTCAATAGATACAGAAAAAGCACTTGACAAAATTCAACATTTTTCATGACAAAAACTCTCAGCAAACTTGGTATAGAGGGAATGTATGTCAAATGATAAAGGTTATATATGCAAGCCCACAGCTAATGTTAAACTCAACAGTGAAAGGCTGAAAGCATTTCCTCTGAGATCAGGAATAAGACAAAGATGCTCTTGCCATTTTTATTCAATATAGTATTAGAAGTCCTAGTTACAGTAATCAGACAAAAAAATAAATAAGTTAAGTAAAATAAAAGGAAACCAAACTGTAAAGGAAGAAGTACAACTTACTGTTTGCAGATGCCATGATATTATATACAGAAAATCTTAAAGATGCCACTAACTGTTAGGACTAATAAACAAACAAAGGAGAGCTTCAGGATACAAGACTAACATACAAACATTAGTTGCACTTGTATATAGTAACAACAAACTATGAGGAAGGGAAATTAGGAAACAATCCTGTTTATAATTGCATCAAAAAGAATAAAATACTTAGAAATTAATCTAAGAGGTGAAAGATCTTTACACTGAAAAGTATAAGGCATTCATAAAAAAATCTGAAGACAAAATGGAAAGATATCCTATGCTCATGAATTGGAAGAATTAATATTGTTGAAAGGCTGATATTTTAAAGCACTTGACACATTCAGTGCATCTCCATTAAAATTCCAAAGGCATTTTTCATGGAAATAGAAAAAACAGTCCTAAAATTTATATGGAACCATAAAAGATCTTGAATATCCCAAGCAATTATAGGGAAGAAGAAAAAGCTAGAAGCATTTCAGCCTCTTGATTTCTAACTATACTACAAAGCTTTACTAATCAAAACAATATGATATTGGCATAAAAACAGATATATAGATTAATGCAATAGAATAGAGATCCCAATAATGAATCTACACATATTTGGTCTATTAATTTATAATAAAGGAGTCAATAACATACGAAGGGTAAAGGATAGCCTCTTCAAAAAATGGCGCTGGGAAGACTGGATACACATGCAAAAGAATGAAATTGGACCCCTTTTTAACACCACATAGAAGAATGAACTCAAAATGGATGAAAGACTTTCAAAGTGAGACAGTAAGTGGCAGTGGAAAATAAGAAAAAGACAATAGCAGACTATCAAACATCCAAGTGTAACTTTCCATCTTCATTTATTCTGACCTGTCCTTCCCTAATTCTCACATTGCTATTTATAGAACATCATCATAGTTTGTCTAGTATTTATTACCTACCAGTAAATGAGTTTAAGTGATTTATACAGATCATCTCATTTATTCCTTATGCCTACTTTACGAGGTTGATATTATGACTCTAAGATCACCATTCAGAAAACCAAATTTTACAGAGGCGGAATAAACTTTCTTAAACCACAACAGATTGTGGAAGTGAAAGTCTCAGATTCAAACTCAAATCTATGTGTTTCAAAGGACTCTGTCCTGAATCACCACACTATATTCAATGACTGAGGAAGAGCTTAATTCAGCTGTTTCTGCAAGTCTCAGGCACTGGATCCATCTGGCTACATTTTCCATTCCATCTGTATCACTACCTGTAACTGAAGTTTTATTGCTTCACAATAAAGTTGATGAAGATTATTCTGAATCAAGAAGAAATGTTTGCCTCAAGCTCAGTATACTATTTATTTAAGAGGGTAAGAAAGAAAGTAATTCAAAAAGATTTCCAGCAAGGATATTTAAAATAAGCATACCAAGGCTTACGGGGTTAATCTTAGTTATCTAAGAATTTACTCATCTTTCTACAATTATTCCTTCTGAATGGATATAGTCAGTTGAAGATTTATTCTAACACTTTTAAAGGTAAGCAGTATTTTGTTTAAATACATAAATATTTGATGATTCTTTTTTGGACAGAAATGTTAGCATACACAAGAATATGAAAAATTCACTGGAAATATTCCACCTATCATTTGGGTAACAATATGGGACAGAGTAAGACGGTACATATAAAGATTATATCATTGCAGATATGTATCACTATATCATCTATAAACACACCGTGTGTGTGTTATGTGTTTAGCTGCTCAGTCGTGTCCAACTCTTTGTGACACTTTGGACTGTAGCCCACCAGGCTCCTCTGTCCATGGGATTTCCCAGGCAAGAATACTGGAGTGGGTTGCCATTTCCTCCTCCAGGGGATCTTCCCAACCCAGGGATGGAACCCGCATCTCCTGCATCTCCTGCATTGCAAGCAGACAATAAACACACTAAATACATTTAAAAGAATTCAGAAATAATGTTATCCTAATCCGTTCTATGCCATTTGTATTTTATGAATTCACTAAGGGTATTACTTGCCATATATATTTCAAGGTAGCATCCATAAAATAAACTTTGAGTGGAATGCAGTTCCATTGGAATCATAAAGTTAAATATCTGCTTCACTATTTGGAAAGCTTTATTTATAGCATTAAAAGTGCAGCTTCTTAAAAATCATCTTATGAAGTTTTAAGCATTTTATTCAGTATTGTTTTTCTCTTACTTTAAATTATATGATTTAAATATCTTTTAAATATTTCCACCAATGCCAAAGTGTGTATTTGTTAAAGGAAAAATTAAAACTATTTGAGAAGTTAAATTTGACGTGAGCTAGATGTACTACAAAAGGCCCAGAAGCAACAAAGCTATGGACATTATGCAGAATGTCTGTTCCTTTCACACTAGAGAAGCTTTTCCTTCACTGGTAGGTACTCATAGCTAGTAACAGTTGTGAATATCAGGGCTCTCAAAGCAAGGCCTTTTCCATGGAGGGCCCTTGTCTTTGTAATTACCTCCTACTCCAGCTCTGAAAGAGTCTGTTGAAGGACAGAATTCCAGAAAAATTGATTTTCATTTTAAGAAAGAGCATAGTTGATATATGAGGAATTTCATTGCTATAGAATAATGTAGTTTCATGCTAACATATTTTATATAGAGTTTCATATGTGAATTCATGGGCTTGTTATCAGAGTAATGAACAAATCTTTAAAAGTAATTCTAAATAATTGAAAGCAATCTCCTAAACAAAAATACCCTGAAGGCAAATTTTAACCATTTCTAAGAATGATAGAAATGGTCACAAGATTATAAAAAGAAATTTTACAGTTGGCATTTGTATTGCACTTTAAAAGTTCCAAAAGATGAAAATTCTTAGTAGCATAATTTACACCTTCAAATTACATGTATTAAGCATCTCCCTGGAGAAGGCAATGGCAACCCACTCCAGTACTCTTCCCTGGAAAATCCCATGGATGGAGGAGCCTGGTGGGCTGCAGTCCATGGAGTCGCGAAGAGTTCTCTCATGACTGAGTGACTCCACTCTCACTTTTCACTTTCATGCATCGGAGAAGGAATGGCAACCCACTCCAGTATTCTTGCCTGGAGAATCCCAGGGACAGTGGAGCCTGGTGGGCTGCCGTCTATGGGGTCGCACAGAGTCAGACACGACTGAAGCGACTTAGCAGCAGCAGCAAACATCTCCTTTAAAACATATGCAATACTAAGACTTCTGTGTAATAAAGGTAACAGGTGGAGCCTTTGTCATAGAGGATAGTTCAGTAAAGTACATAAGCAGAAGAAGGAACTGTCATAAAAGCAGTCTGAGCTCAAACCTGGATTTACTGCTACAATCAATATTTTTTAATAAATAGAAGCAGTATCTATGTTGGAGTGGAATACAGGCCAAATGACCTAATGACATAAAAAAGAACAGGAGAAACTGACCAATAACAAGCAAAATTTTATACATTTGGTTTAAACCTAGTCCTACCTGTAAGTAAAACAGAAACTAACAAGTACAAATAGCAGCAGGCTGTGTACCATAAAAGCATATTTTAGCAAATATACTTTTTTAAAGCTTTTTGTTGAACATGGTAGCTATAAATAGCATAGAAATATCATTATGCAATATATGTTTAAGAAACAGAGACTGCAAGTTAGGTACTTCTGGTATTCATAGTAACTCAAAGACACTTAATACAATTTAGTAAATTTATTTATTTCTTAATTTACAATCTGATGAGCTATTTTTCCCTCTAATATAGAGAAGGGAAACTAGCCACGTTCATTTTAGAGGAATATACTCCTTCCACTTTCTCCAACTCATGAGAAAGGTTTTCCTCAATGAAACTATACTTCTATATGTAGATAACCTTAGCATTAGTCCTTTTTTCTGCCAAACTGAATATAGGATGAGTATAAACATGCCTCATAATATAGTACCGAGAGCTAAAAAATCAAAAGAAAAATGACATAAAATAGTCTGAAAAGAAAAAATTAACATATATGTGTAGTTTTATTAATAGGACAAGAAAACGATAGACACAAAAGCACTTCTTTTTTGGTTTACTAAGATAGAGGATGTATTTTCTGTAAAATTTGCAGATTCCTTTACAATTGCAAGAAGCATAAGAGAAACATAAGAGTTTTTAACCTGTAAGAGATAAAGTTTTTTTTAAATTATGATTCACAGTTAAATATTGAGTTGAACAAAAGAAGGGTGATGTTCAATAAGTGGATATTATAAAAAGAATGATCTTTTCCACAAAATATCTCTGGGTACCTTTCTAGAAGGTAGAATTGTAACTCTATTGAAGAATTTTTTTTTTTCCAGGTAGGTAGCTATCTCAAACACCTACTTTGTTTCTAAATTGTGATAAATCCAACAGAAGTGATCTCTTTATAGTTCGGAGGGAAGATCATTTGAAATGTAAATAATCTAAGTGTAAGAAGTCTAAGCAGGTCTGAGTCCTACTTAGAAAATTCAGGTACTCTCTAAAGATGACAGCATTATAATTGGACTTAAGATGATTCTGGAGAGTAAGATTATGAAAACAGAAGGTTATTTCACCAGCCCAAATGTGAGATTGATGAAGAAAATATGTGTTATAAGGGGAAAACATAAAACAATTAAACAATAAAAAAACAATGCCACTGTTGAGATTTGATAGAAATGGAGAAAACAATAGAGTCCCTGAAGTCTTTTGAGAAAGATAGTGAAAGGGTTGTGTTTATGAATATTCACCTGGCATTTATTTTATAGGATGGATTGAAAATAATATTTTTGAGGTAAAAAATAATTTATAAGGTTATTAAAATATGCTAAGAGAGAAGTTAGAACTTTGAAGTAAGAATGTGAATGAACAAGAATCTAGGTATAAAGAATTTGTAAAGTGATTCATCACTATTACCATCAAAAAAATTTAGGGTCCCTAATACAGAGCATAGGGCAATATGCTCACTCAAAAAGTACAAAGAAATATTTGTTCCTAGGTAAACAATTTCTGCCCTTCAGGTTGACAATATACCAAAAATCATAGACATAGATGATTTTTTTTAGTACCCAAGCAAAAAGAGTCTCCCAAGGGAATTTTTTATGTAAGACATTTAGATAGATAGAATACACACACACACACACACACACATATATATATACACACATTCACAGATGTGAAGTAAAAAAAAAAACTTTGTGCTATTTATTCTTATTGGTAAATAAAAGACTGATTTTGAAGTGGCAAATAAGAGCAGGGGAGAAAAATAATCAGATGTTTTTGATTATGTCACAGATAATTGAAACCCTTTCATTTTTAGCTTGCATAAGTTTACTATGGAAAGAAAGATACCTTAGAAAAGGTGTTGTTTAGTTTTTAATTTGACTTATGTTAATTTAGTACCTTCTAATTTCTTCAAATAAAAATTATGTGGCACTAAAAACATCCTAAGGAATGTATGATTTATTTTTTAAATGTTAAGGAAGAAAAATCATTCAAACATGTAGGCAAATGGTATACCTAGTGAGGGGAAGGAGCATAGAGGTGGATGTTTTAATGTGAAAGCAAATAAGGAATATAGGAGAGGCGTTTGTAGCATTTGCTGCAGTTCCAAATAGCATGTAATATTATGCCCTTGGAAGGTATTTATTTTAATATATTTAAAGTTTAATTTAGTAATCATTCTGCCATCAGGTGAAATTTAAGACTTCAAAATATATACTGAATGATTATGATTTGTATTATAAAGAGTTACAAAAATTGGCTTGTTTTCATGTGACAGGGCATTTGTGTTTTGATTTCTGACACAGGAACTGATTAAATATGATCCCTTAAAGAAAGTAAAAGATATATATTTTAATTATTGGCGTAAAAGTTCTTTCAAGAGTCCCTTTCATTATATTTGATATCTTCAATGTAATAATCTTTATTAAATGATTTGCTTATTATAGAAGGAGGTGCAAGATTAAATGTACATCACCACTGTCATATTTGACAGATGAACTGAATATTCCAAAGGACAGATACATGAAAAACATATTTTTCAGAAAAACATCCATTTAGAAATTCTTCAAAGTAGAAAAATTAGAGAATTATATAAGAAACATATTACACTGACTAGCAAAGTCTGAACCCAAGACTTTTTTCACAAAAACTGGAACATTTGTGCAAGAATTGCCAGCACTTTCTGCCTTCTAGGATGGCAGAATTATTTTGGGAGCCAACTAATCTTTTGTTGTCAGAAGGACCATGCTAGAAGACGCTACTTTTTACTCAGATACTCATATACATCCTTTTGGGGAGGCCTGAACACAGTAAGCAAATCAACTACAGATACTCCAGATGAAGATGGAAAGTGTTCTGTTTAGTAATGTAACTAGTGTGTCCTTCAGAATAATCCAGACTCTATAAACTCTGTTAGCAAGAGTCCTCCTAAATTTTAAAGTCCTAGATTTAGGTAACTTCTTACATGAAATAATATACTATTGAGATAATAGAAATCAGGAGGATACTGAGAATGGAGATGACAAAATTGCAGGAGGGAAAGTACGGTCCAAATACTTCCCTCCCTCTAAAGAGTAAATGGAATTAACAATGTTGGGTAAAGTACAACATGGATCAGAAGGCTATTGTCCCAGCATGTGTCACTGGAGGTTGAACAATCAAGAGTTCAGGAAATATTTTGGACCAGGATTTATCATGTTAGAACCATGGAAGTGTGAGCTGAGAAATCTTCCTGAAAGTAACCTATCAGAGGAAGAAGATAATCCAGGGGATCAAGGTCATGGGGGTTAGATAGATCAAAGGTGCTGCTCTATCTCTTTCCATTGGCTAGTAATAAATGTGGCAACAGTTTGGTCAAATCTCCAAGGCAAGCAGATGTCTGAGAAATATTTAGATTGAGGAAAAAATTGACTCCTGCCAGGGGGGAGGCTAGTTATTATAGAACCTAAACAAAGAGGCACAGTTAGGGAACCTGAAGTCAACTTGAGGCATTTGGCTCTTAAAAAAAACCACTCCAGTTCCAACTGATGTTACATTTAAGGATTCCACCTCATATTGTCCTAGAGGTTATGCCCCAACCTTACCAAAGTCTTGTGATTTTAGTTTATTTTTGTTGTGAAGCAGTGGGAAAGACTCATGCAATCTTGTCAAAGTGGTCAAGAAAGAGCCAGAGCCATTCTACCTTGTGGCCAAGCATCTAGCAGAGGTCACCTTGAAGGAGAGCTGTGCCAAACAGAAAGCAAGCCATGGGGGTCACTGCTAGTGGAGGAGCATTGTTGTAATAGGTAAGAAAGACACTGAAATACCTACACCAAGGCTCCATGGGGGAGAGCGCTAGCAACTTCTCAAAAAGAGCTCAGAATGACTCAAGGGGATACAATTTCTAGCAATTAGCCCAATGAGGGGCTCAGTTTTAATCATTTGGATATATAAAATAAATGTGTCTTATTTTGTATTCAGGCTGGAAGGGATCCAGGATATCTATGTTGAGCAAATAATGAAGTTTTTATGGTAATATTCATAAATAGTAGATTAAAATAGAAATATTGAATATTACATCTCCTGCACTGCAATTTTTATATTGTTAATTTTACGTTTTCCTTGTTAAAGCTTAAGATTTTTGGCTTGTGATAAAAGGAAATGTTCTAAAGGCTAAAATTTGCTAAAATCATACAGTAAAGAATAACTCTCCAAGTCCGCTACACAGGATTGATGGGAAAGAGGGGTGTTTAGATAATGTAAGTAAAAAGGCATTCTAAACTTTACAATTTATATAAGATAGTCCACAACACATTTTAAATTCTAATTTTAAGATTTTTTTAAAAACTTATTTAATACTTTTAGATTTGTTCATTTATAATTTATGAAACCTCTTTGAACTTTAGAAATTTCAATCTTTAGGCTTTCCTAACTTTTAAAATGCAAAAGTTGCATGGAGGGGAAATTGTGTGACAAAAACATTTTCAAAAAACACTAATCCTTCTGATAATGTTAAGTATTTAAGTACAACATTGGAAAACATTCAAGTGAAGTTTAATTGTTAAAACCAGCGCTCTACATATCACAATATAGGACAGTGCTGATTTCAACAAAGCTAAATTATCAAGATGTTTGTTGGAAATATGTTCTTCCCTTCATTATAAATAAAATTATCTTGTCAGTCAAAAACAAATTACTTTTTCTTCTCTCAGAACATGTGTTTTAAGCTTTTTAAAGTCAACAATAATTTATTATTGATATTTTAAGCTACTTAATGTCACCAAAAAATACAGTTAATGATAGATGTCCTGCCTACTGGTACACTGCCCTATCCTTCATGCTTAAAATTCTATTCTTCTATTCTATAGTGTTTAACAGTTGCATATAAGCAGATGGAAATTACAGATATGGCATTATTAGGGGAGGGAGGGAAAAGGACCAAGGATGAAAATAAATGCAAGATTTAAAGACCTAGTAGAAACAGCTACCCTTAAAAATATTTTTGGTCTTGAGACCTGGTAGGAGTAACTGCCCTTAAAAATATTCTTGGTGAATTTGCTAGGAGAGAGGAGACAGCCACAACTGTGGTAGTCCAGAAATCTTTACTGCCTCTTTCTTATTTCTACTAGTTTTATTTTAAAATCATGATTACACGGAATCAAAAAAATAAGCACAGAGACCAGAAACTGACATTTGGATTCAAATAAATAGAAAAGTAATTATCAGTATGATACAGAAAGCATCATCTTCAAAACAAGATGGAAAATATCATTTATTAAGTGTATGGCACTCAACATTTTACCTACTTCATTTGATCAACAAAAAATCCAAAAGACGGATATGACAGTTCCCATTTAACAGATGAGAAAATGGGCTGAGAGAGGAAGCTTGCCCAAACCAAACAACTGCTAAGTACTTGAACAGTTTGATGTTCTTTCCATTATGCTAGAGATACTACCCTGGAGAATACAGTACTAAATACCAAATAAAAATCAGAATCATAGTTGTCTCAAATGTTTTTTAGGAAATTATGTCAGATCTAAAGCATTTTATTTTGTGGATATTTCTGAAACCTGTTTTGTAAGGAACACAAGACAATAGAACAGACTGCCCCCCTTTCCACACTGAGCTGGAATATTAGAATAGAACAGGCACAAAGCTATGCTATTACTTTTTGCACTTCTGCCAGGCTAGTGGGAGTGATAATCTACTAACTTCAAGGTAAGGTGAACCCCTGCTAGTGTAACTTGGTTCAAAAACAGTTAAGATAATGAATACAAGGAAAAAATATATGCACAAACAATATTATCTTTAAAAACTTATGTTCTTCACCATTTATCCTTATGTGTCAGTCAGCTGTGTCTGACTCTTTGCAACCCCATGGACTGTAGCTCGCCAGACTCCTTTGCTCAGGTAAGAATATTGGAAAGCATGGCCATTCTCTTCTTCGGGGGATTTTCTCAACCCAGGGGCTACTGCCAAATACATCTCTCTGTTATTTCACAAACAGATTTTTCCTAATACTATCCCCATGTGTATTCTACTCAAATTTCAAATTTTCTAATACCAAAGACCAAATTGTCTTCACTAAGGTCCTAATGATTACCAAGCTGCTAAATTCAAAGATAGTTTTCAGTTCTCATCTTTCCTGACTGTACAGCAGCATATGATGTTGTTGACTGTATATTCCTTCATGAAACCCACTCCTGCAATGGTTTCTATAACATCACATTTCACTTTATGCCTCCATCTTCTATGGCAAAGTTTCACTAACTGCAACATACTCCTCAAGAGTAACCAATGCCACGGATTCTCAAGGCTTAGTCTTAGCACCTCCATTTGTCCTGCACACAAAGACAATCTAATCAACACTTGTAGCTTGGAAACTGTAGAGTTACCAAACCAGCATATTAAACTGTCTTAACACTGTTAGCATAACACACAGACACCTCAAATTCTAAATGTCAGAAACTAAATTGACCATCTTCTTCCAAAAGTCTGCCTACTTTCAATCCTCAACCAGTGCTAGTGAGAATCTAGTAATCATCTTTGGTACCCCTTTCTACCAATTGCTCTTATCCAGTAAATCACCAAATCACCTTTCCATTTTGCCTCCTAAACTATACCTTGAATCCTTCCATTTCTCCCCAGTTCTTCAACCACCACCCAAATAATGATCTACCATCATCTCGAACCTGGACCACTGATTGCCTCTTAATTGGTCCCCTCAGGTCTATTCTTCCTTCCTTCAATATTTTTTTACAAAATGTAACCAGGGTGATCATTTTGAAACTCAATGTGACCATGTCACTCTGTTGTTTAAACCATTCAGCAATGCCTCTTCAAGTTTGGGACAGAGGACAGAATTCCGGCACTGTGTCGATCATATTTTACATATCTGACTTACCCGACCCCTGATTTCCTCCACTCCCTCCTCACTCTCATCGTTTCATCTCTCTGGCTTACTCCTGGCTCCTCAAATGCCTCATACTCTGTCTCCTGGAGCAACCACACATACTATCCTTTCTGCCTGATATTCTTTCCCCTTGCTTTCTTATATAGTTAATTCCTATCTTTCTTTGCATGCTCAGCCCAAGAAAATTTTCTTCAAGAAAGGCATCCTAACTTCTAAGACTAAATCAGGTCCCTAGGCATCCACTGTTAACAGTGCCAGGCAATACTCCTTTATAACATTAAAACTGCAAAAACTAACATAATATTGTAAATCAACTAAACTGCAATAAAAATTATAATTGAAATTAAATAGACAAGTAGTTATTTAACTACTGTCATTCCTGCAAGACTAAAACTTATTGACTTAAGGACTAGATCATGCTCATTACTGTACCTCAACACAATGCTTTACACACTTTGTTTACAACAAATTTATGTTGAAGAAATGAATAGGGCAATAGTTAAAACTCATCTTTATTCTTTTACTTCTGACACCCCAACATATCTTACTTTGGTGTTTGTTCTCTACCCCCCAGTAAAATTATTTTACTTCCAAAAAAAAAAATCCATGACCTTTAGGTGTCAAATATGGTAGATATATATGAGCTTATAATACTGAATTCCCCACATCCTTTAGCACTTATGATTATTTTCTTATTCTTAAAACTGTATTCTAACATAATTACCTTCTGTTTTCTCCAATTTCTGTTCTTTCCTTTCTGGTCAATCTTTTTGGCATACTGTTTATCTGTTTGTTCCTAGGGTTACAGCACAGCTCTCCTCCCTGGCACAGTCTCCTTGGGAATATAGCTAATACTTTTGGAATATTAGATATTACTTTTGTTAGTGTATTATCAATATTATGTCAAAGTTTCACATTTTTATTACTGTATCATAGACATTTTACTGATGAAGAAACTTAGATATTAAAAAGTTAACTGAATTGCTGAGGTCACACAGTAATTAAGGAATTGGGGATTTGAAGCCAATCAGACTGATTCAAGAACAGATTTATTGATCTCTTTCTGCATTATAATTTAAACCATTTAATTGACTATCCCTTTACCATGATGATTCTCAAATCTTTGTCTCCACTCCAAATAACTCTAACTATTCTGATAGTATCCACCTGCTAACTGAACACCTCCGCTTAGTGTCACACAGCATTTTAAAAGCTACATGACCCCAAAACTGAACTCTTACCTTCATGCAATATTTTTTCTAAATTTTCTAAACACCACCATGACCCCCACACAAGTCTCAAGTATTCAAGTTGAATTCCTCCCTCTCCCCATCCCTACTGATCTCACTTTCAGTCCTGAAGTTCAAGAGATTTTTCCACCTGTATATTCTTAATCACATTCATTATTTTGCATTTACATCAGTGCTCTGATAGTCCATGTGTTCTTTATTATTCATCTATACAATATTGCCTTCTCAACTGGTCTATCTAAACTTACTGATTTTGCTTATATTCTTCTTACTGCTATCCAACTGAATGTTCAAATACATTGATTTGACTGAGACATTTCTCTGTTTTACAGCATTTAATGACTCATTTTCACTTTCAAAATAAGAGCTTAATTATTTAGCAGAAAGTATAAGGGTCAGCATCTTTGTCTGCCTCTTGTTTATATACTTATCCTTCCCTCCTATCAATTTGCTTGCATCCTAAGTTCCAGTCATACTAACCACTTAAAATTCCTCTGAAGTGCCATTCTTTCCTCATGATTTCCTTTGGACAGAACCCTTTTAATCTCAACACAAACTATTCGTACTTTACAGCCAGCTAAGCTGTTGCATCTTTCAAATGAGCTATCCTTGATCTTCACCCTGGGCCTAGTTATCTCAAATACCCAACCCACAGTGTCTTTAGAAGTGCTTATAAGCCTTTGGCAAAAGAATATCCACACTTTAATGAAGCTGTATACGAACAATCTGTTTCCAGGTTGCTATCTTTGTTCTTTCCTCACTTAGTCCAGTGGCTGTCTCACAGCTGAAATCTTCAGTGAATGATAAGTAAAAGCTTATATAACTAAAGTCTACATTTATTTCCTATTCCCTATAGAATAGACATTACTATTTTCCAAGTCTACATTCTTCAGACTACTATGTAATAGATATTTTTGCAAACATCCTTATAATTTTTAGATAAAGAATAAAATAATGCATCCTTAATACAGTTCTTTCTTGTAAAAACCACTGCTGAACATCCAAATAGATATTCTGTTTTCTTATCACAGAAATCCTATCTTCAAATTCCTAACACACTGATGATAAGAAATGAATAGCAATAATAAGCTTTAGACTGTTAGTAATAACAACATGACTTGAAATGAACTTCTACAAATAGTGAAATTTCATGGGGTATTTTTTTTCCATTTAAGACTTTTTTTTTTTTTCATTGCTTTGAGAAAAGAAATAACTTTACTGCTGCAAAGGGTATCAGGTCATCTTACCAAATTAGAGATGTCTGAATGATTTATGTTAGAATTAAATAAGGTCTCTTAAATCATTTGTCAATAATCACTGTGTTCAGTTTTAAGAATTTATCTGGTTGTTTAATTATAGCTATTTTTTGTAATATCCAGACTCTAATTATCTACAATGTGTTTCCAAATGATAAACCAAGTTAAAAGATGGAACTAATATTGTTAAGATCATGAAAATATTATTCTACATGAGAAACAATAAACATGTGACCTTTAGTATTTAAGCCTGAATTTAAGCCTGAATCATTATAGTCAGATGGAAATTTTTTTAGTGACCCTAAAAACCTAAAAGATATTCTTACTACAAACAAGAGTAAATACTGATATGTCCATAAATTCATTAAACAGTAAAATCCAACTCACTAGCATGTAACATGAAATTATAAGAAATACTGCTAACATAAAATCCACAATGGACCGATAAATAAATGTGGAATATTGAAGGAATATATCCCAGTCTTTTGACACTCACCCAATGTGGGTGAGTCCTGCTACCCACAAACTATCTAAATATTGGGCTGTGAGGACTAACTCTGAAGTCCTAATCTGTAACCAACTTTTCTAATAGTGCATCCAATAAACTGACCTATTCCTTTGCTATGAAGCAATATCAAGTTGAAAAATCCTTCCAGACCTCTTGCTTTGTTCACAGGCTTTGTCCATTTCTCCTTCACACTCCTTTTCTTAGACTACCCCTCATCTCCCTGACTCCTAATCTTCTGCTCCCTCTTGCTCTCTCATGTGGTGTTTTGAGAGCATTCCCTGGTGGCTTAGTCAGTAAAGAATGCCTGCAGTGCAGGAGACTCCAGTTCAATCCCCGGGTTAGGAAGACCCCCTGGAGAAGGAAATGGCAACCTACTCCAGTATTCTTGCCTAGGAAATCTCACGGACAAAGGAGCCTGGCAGACTACAGTTCATGGGGTTGCAGGAGTCAGACAAAACTTAGCAATTAAACTACCACACCACAGTGTTTTGTACCTGGTAATTAATGTGGTCCTTTACTTACTAACCTTTGTTATAAACTGTGCTTTCTTCTCTATATCTATTCCCTCACTCAGTCCAGGACACTCCTGCAGAGTACCATATTGGTCCCACAGTTCATGTATTACTCAGGTAGGCCATGTTGAGCTGTAGTAATAACTTTCAAGAAATCTGTGGCTTAAAACAAAATTTCTGGGCTCACTCTAAGTCTGCTGCAGGTCCAGAAGCTCTGCGAGGAAACATCAAATCAAGCAATGATTCAGGGATTTGGATGGGTCCATTTTGTGGTTCTACAATCTTAAGAGGAAGCTTATGATCACTGTGGCAGGAGAAAAAAATAACTCAGGAGTCTCACAACAGTTTTTAAATGCTCTGTCCTCAAAGAAACCAAGGTTACTCTCGTCTAGTAGCTCGACGATTCACATAGTTCCATCTTATTCAAAAGAAGATGACAAATGTGAAGACACATACACATTTGGTAACCAATACATATCTCATCCAGATAACTTAACACTCTTTTCCACTTCAAAATAAAATGGTAATCTCAATTAAATTAGTTTTACATTCAAACTAAAAGAATTAACAAATTTAAGAAAAATGATGAACTTATTAATGACAAGTTTACTCCTGAAAATCACATTTCTGTTTTTTTTTTATTAAATGAAAATGAGAGGCTTAAAGTTTAATAAAAGTTTTCAAGGATGGCATGAACCAAGACTGTTGTTCATATGAATCCCTTTGTCTACTATGAAATATCAGAAAAATGGGATGGGGTGATTATTCAGCAAAACTGACATGCATTATAGGTATTTTTAAACTTTTAAAATGAGCAACAGAAGTTCAGAATTTCATAGTGCTATAAATCACATCTCTCATTGTTCATATATGTGTGTGTATGTGTGCATGTGTGTACATATACACACACACATGTACAAACACACACTGAAAACTACTGACTAGTGATTTCTTAATCTAATGAAGGAGACTCTGAAGCACATAGGTAAATTCAAGTACAAATTAAGAAATGAATTCAATGCAATTCCTATCAAGCTACCAGAGGTCCTTTTCAGAGAATTAGGACAAATAATTTCACAATTTGTATGGAAATACAAAAAAACCTCGTATAGCCAAAGCAATCTTGAGAAAGAAGATTGGAACTGGAGGAATCAACCTACCTGACTTTAGGTTATACTACAAATCCACAGTCATTAAGACAGTATGGTACTGGCACAAACACAGAAATATAGATCAATGGAACAAAATAGAAAGCCCAGAGATAAATCCACACATCTATGGACACCTTATCTTTGACAAAGGAGGCAAGAATATACAATGGAGAAAAGACAACCTCTTTAACAAGTGGTGCTGGGAAAACTGGACAGCCACTTGTAAAAGAATGAAACTAGAACACTTTCTAACACCATACACAAAGATAAACTCAAAACGGATCAACGATCTAAGCATAAGACCAGAAACTATAAAACTCCTAGAGGATAACATTGGGAAAACACTCTCTGACATAAACCAAAGTGGGATTCTACATGATCCACCTCCCAGAATATTGGAAATAAAAGCATGAATAAACAAATGGGACCTAATTAAAATTAAAAGCTTCTGCACAGCAAAGGAAACTATAAGCAAGGTGAAAAGACAGCCTTCAGAATGGGAGAAAATAATAGCCAATGAAGCAATGGACAAACAATTAATCTCAAAAATATATAAGCAACTCCTGCAGCTCCATTCTAGAAAAATAAATGACCCAATCAAAAAGTGGGCCAAAGAACTTAACAGACATTTCTCCAAAGAAGACATAAAAATGGCTAACAAACACATGAAAAGATGCTCAACATCACTCATTTTCAGAGAAATGCAAATCAAAACCACAATGAGATATCTCTTTACACCGCTCAGAATGGCTGCAATCCAAAAATCTACAAGCAATAAATGCTGGAGAGGATGTGGAGAAAAGGGAACTCTCTTACACTGTCGGTGGGATTGCAAACTAGTACAGCCACTATGGAAAACAGTGTGGAGGTTCCTTAAAAAACTGCAAGTAGACCTGCCATATGACCCAGCAATCCCACTGCTGGGCATATACACCGAGGAATCCAGAATTGAAAGAGCCACGTGTACCCCAATGTTCATCGCTGCTCTATTTACAATAGCCAGGACATGGAAGCAACCTAGATGCCCATCAACTGATGAATGGATAAGAAAGCTGTGGTACATATACACAATGGAATATTACTCAGCATTAAAAAAAAATTCATTTGAATCAGTTCTATTCAGATGGACGAAACTGGAGCCCATTTTCCAGAGTGAAGTAAGCCAGAAGCAAAAACAACAATACAGTATATTAACGCATATATATGGAATTTAGAAAGACGGTAACGAGAACCCAGCATGCGAGACAGCAAAAGGAACGCAGATGTATAGAATAGACTTGTGGACTCTGTGGATGAGGGAAAGGGTGGGATGATATGGGAGAATGGCATTGAAACATGTTAATTATCATATGTCTAATCAATTGCCAGCCCAGGATTGATGCTTGGGGCTGGTGCAACGAGATTTCCTGGGGGGAGGGAGGAGGGAGGGGGTTCTGGAGGGGGAGCATATGTAAACCCATGGTGATATCATGTCATTGTTTGGAAAAACTAATAAAAAATAAATAAATAAATAAATATGCAAAAAAAAAAAAAAAGAAATGAGTGTGGTAATAAAAAAAAAGTCTACTTTTTTGAGAGCCCACAGTAGAGTCAGTTAAATCAAATAGATTTGGTGGAAAGAGAGAAAGAGATTCAAAAGAATCATAAATATGCATGGTTTACAAAGAAGCTGTATCTCCCTCATTGTTATTGAAATTATAAGGCAGTTAAGGATGTAGGTATTAAACAATAAATATTTGAACAGTGTTACATGTCCGAAATTTTTGGGAGTCGTTGATTGCAAATATAGCTATAAATAAATCCCCGTCCTTGAAATGCTTACAGTCAAATAAATATATCACATTCACTCTTAATCTCTAAATAATTGAAATACATATGGTCAACACAAAGAACACTAAAACTTGAGTAGGATGTTTCATTTGAATTCACATTACAATGTTCAGCTAGTACAACTACTTGGTATCATTATAATACCCCAAACATAACCAAAAATATATGAAGTATATGCTAAAGAAATTGAAGTATCATCAGACACATAGATAAATTAACTACTTTGAAACAAAGTAGAATATATTGGTATTATCAGAGGTCCAAACTATGCTAAGTAAACACAAAAAATCAGGTGGTTCCAATTTGACCTATGAAATAAGGTACACAAGAAGAGGTCCTAAAAACACTGGGCCTTAAGGGAAAATGGGAGTTCAGCTTATGATCAAGTGAGGCAAGGAGATGGACATACTAAATATTGAGTGAATCCTCAAGGGAATAAAAGAGCATATTCAGTGAATAGATAAAATATAGAGTAGGGTAGTCATGCAATGGATTTCAAGACCAAAAAGAAAAGTGACAGAAAGATTATTAAAGAGCCTCCGGACTGGAATGTCAAAATTGGGTTCTATTTTGTATATAAATGAGTAATATGCAAAACTTTAGAAAGAAAACAAGCTAACTGATTTAAACCATACTGTATATAGTTTTATATTATTTACTCCAGTATAAAAGACAAATTGAAGAAGAGGCTCCAGGTAGTGAAACAACCATTAAAATACTTGGAAAATTGTTTAGAAAATAATGACATAACTAAGTGAAGAAGAAAATAAGGAATCTGACACAGCAAGTATTTTAGTAGCATGACTAATTAAAATCTAATCAGTTATCCAGAGGAAGGAAGGAAAATGAACATGGTCCTTTTCTTGGAAACCAAAAAGAAGCTGGAAGCCGATAATGACTGAATGACATAAAGGATACCAAAAAAACAGAAACTTCAAAAATTAAGTATACATTGATATTGATCATCGGCTTCCCTGGTGGCTCAGGAGAAGAACCTGCCTGCAATGCAGGAGGCATGAGTTTGATCCCTGGGTTGGGAAGATTCCCTGAAGAAAGAAATGGCAACCCACTTCAGTATTCTTGCCTGGAAAATCCCATGGACAAGGAAGATGGGTGGACTACAGCCCATGTGGTCACAAGAGTCGAACATGACTTAGTGACTATACCACAACTCACTGGCCATATTTAATATGTGATGAATTTGACACACAACAGAAGATTAGCATTCACATCTGTGGTCAGAAGAGAAGTCAGCAATAGAGATTCTAGATGCTAGCAAGCTGCATGTGCCTGATACAATGGTTGAGGACATGACGTAGAAAATGGTACCTGGGCCAAGATACAAGTACTGTGAGGTAGTTTAGTTTCACTGAGTTAGACAAGGCTGTGGTCCGTGTGATTATGGTTTCAGTGTGTCTGCCCTCTGGTTCTCTTGCAACACCTATCATCGTACTTGGGTCTCACTCACCTTGGACATGGGGTATCTCTTCATGGCTGCTCCAGCTTGTCTAACTCAGTGAAACTAAGCCATGCTGTGTGGGACCACCCAAGACAGATGGGTCACAGTGGAGAGGTCCGACAGAATGTGACCCACTGGAGAAGGAAATGGCAAACCACTTCAGTATTCTTGCCTTGAGAACCCCATGAGCAGTATGAAGGGCAAAAAGATAGGACAATGAAAGATGAACTCCCCAGGTCAGTAGGTGTCCAACGTGCTACTGAAGATCAGTGGAAAAATAACTCCAGAAAGAATGAAGGGATGGAGCCAAAGCAAAAACAATACCCAGTTGTGGATGTGACTGGTGATATAAGCAAGGTCCAATGCAGTAAAGAGCAATATTGCATAGGAACCTGGAATTCATAGGTCCATGAATCAAGGCAAATTGGAAGTACTCCAAATAGGAGACAGCAAGAATGAACATCAACAGTCTAGGAATCAGTGAAGTAAGATGAACTGGAATGGGTGAATTTAACTCAGATGACCATTATCTCTACTATTGTGGGCAGGAATCCCTTAGAAGAAATGGTTAACAAAAGAGTCTGAAATACAGTACTTGGATGCAATCCAAAAATGACAGAATTATCTCTGTTCGTTTCCAAGGCAAACAATTCAATATCACGGTAATCCAAGTCTATGCCCCAACCAGTAATGCAGAACAGGCTGAAGTTGAATGGTTCTATGAGACCTACAAGACCTTTTAGAACTGACACCCCAAAAACATGTCCTTTTCCATATAGGGGACTGGAATGCAAAAGTAGGAACTCAAGAAACACCTGGAGTAACAGGCAAATTTGGCCTTGGAGTACAGAATGAAGTAGGGCAAAGGCTAATAGAGTTTTGCCAAGAGAATGGACTGGTCAAACAACCTCTTCCAACAACACAAGAGAAGACTCTGCACATGGACATCACCAGAGGGTCAACACCAAAATCAGACTGGTTATATTCTTTGCAGCCAAAGATGGAGAAGCTCTATGTAGTCAGCAAAAATAAGACCGGGAGCTGACTGTGGCTCAGATCATGAACTTCTTATTGTCAATTTCAGGCTTAAATTGAAGAAAATAGGGAAAACCACTGGACCATTCAGGTATGACCTAAACCAAATCCCTTATGAGATTATACAGTGGAAGTGAGAAATAGATTTAAGGGACTAGATCTGATAGACAGAGTGCCTGATGAAATATGGAAGGAGGTTCGAGACACTGCACAGGAGACAGGGATTAAGAATATATATAAGAAAAAGAAAATCAAAAAAGCAAAATGATTGTCTGAGGAGGCCTTAAAAATAGCTGTGAAAGGAAGAAAATTGAAAAGCAAAGGAGAAAAGGAAAGATATTCCCACTGAATGTAGAGTTCCAAACAACAGGAAGGAGAGATAAGAAAGCTTTCCTTAGCGAACAACGCAAAGAAATAGAGGAAAACAACAGAATGGGAAAGACTAGAGATATTTTCAAGAAAATTAGAGATACCAAGGAAACATTTCATGCAAAGATGAGCTTGATAAAGGACAGAAAAGGTAGGAACCTAACAGAAGCAGAAAATATTAAGAAGAGGTGGAAAGAATACACAGAAAAACTGTACAAAACAGATCCTCATGACCCAGATAATCACAATGGTGTGATCACTCACCTAGAGTCAGACATTCTGGAATGTGAAGTCAAGTGGGCCTTAAAACTAGTGGAGGCGATGAAATTCCAGTTGAGCTATTTCAAATCTTGAAAGATGATGCTGTGAAAGCACTGCCCTCAATATGCCAGCAAATTGGAAAACTCAGCAGTGGCCACAGGACCATAAAAGGTCAGTTTTCATTGAATCCTAAAGGAAGGCAATGCCAAAGAATGCTCAAACTACCGCACAATTGCACTCATCTCACACACTAGTAAAGTAATGCTCAAAATTCTCCAAGACAGGCTTCAGCAATACGTGAACTGTCAACTTCCAGATGTTCAAGCTGGTTTCAGAAAAGGCAGAGGAACCAGAGATCAAATTGCCAACATCTATTGGATTATCAAAAAAGCAAGAAAGTTCCAGAAAGACATCTATTTCTGCTTTATTGACAATTCCAAAGCCTTTGACTGTGTGGGTCACAATAAGCTGTGGAAAATTCTTAAAGAGATGGGAATACCTGACCAGCCGACCTGTCTCTTGAGAAACCTGTATCCAGGTCAGAAAGCAACAGTTAAAACTGGACATGGAACAACAGATTGGTTCCAAGTAGGAAATGGAGTATGTCAAGGCTGTATATTGTCACCCTGCTTATTTAACTTATATGCAGAGTACATCATAAGAAATGCTGAGCTGGAGGAAGCACAAGCTAGAATCAAGACTAGATGAGAAAGACTAGTCTTTCTAGCCAGAAGAAATATCAATAACCTCAGATATGCACATGACACCACCCTTATGGCAAAAAGTGAAGAGGAACTAAAAAGCCTCTTGATAAAAGTGAAAGAGGAGAGTGAAAAAGTTGGCTTAAAGCTCAACATTCAGAAAACTAAGATCATGGCATCTGGTCCCATAACTTCATGGGAAATAGATGGGGAAACAGCATCAGACTTTA
This sequence comes from Antilocapra americana, assembly GCA_007570785.1. Lineage (NCBI taxonomy): Eukaryota > Metazoa > Chordata > Mammalia > Artiodactyla > Antilocapridae > Antilocapra > Antilocapra americana. Next base: position 45,005,559 of record ML662442.1, read on the forward strand.
TTTTTCAGGGCTCCAAAATCACTGCAGATGGTGATTGCAGCCATGAAATTAAAAAAAAAAAAAGATGTTTACTCCTTGGAAGGAAAGTTATGACCAACCTCAATAGCATATTGAAAAGCAGAGACATTACTTTGTCAACAAAGGTCCGTCTAGTCAAGGCTATGGTTTTTCCAGTAGTCATGTATGTATGTGAGAGTTGGATGGTGAAGAAAGCTGAGCACAGAAGAATTGATGCTTTTGAATTGTGATGTTGGAGAAGACTGTTAAGAGTCCCTTGGACTGCAAGGAGATCCAATCAGTCCATCCTAAAGGAGATCAGCCCTGGGTGTTCATTGGAAGGACTGATGTTGAAGCTGAAACTCCAATACTTTGGGCACCTGATGCAAAGAGTTGACTCATTGGAAAAGACCCTAATGCTGGGAAGGATTGGGGACAGGAGGAGAAGAGTACAATAGAGGATGAGATGGCTGGATGGCAGCACCAACTCGATGGACATGGGTTTATGTAGACTCCGAGTATTGGTGATGGACAGAGAAGCCTGGTGTGCTGCAGTTCATGGCGTTTCAAAGAGTCAGATACTAGTGAGTGACTGAACTGAACTGAACTGAAACCTGCATTCAATAAGTGTTCTTTAGATGCCCATTATGTGCAAATCCTTGGCTTTAGAAGTTGAATAAAGCCCTCGTTGAACCACCTGAAGTTCCCAGTTTACATGAGGGAAACAGATTCAAGAAGAATGACCATACAGGGAGATGTGTGCTCTAATGCAGTTTGCTGAGTAAAACATTGTGGGACAAAGAGTGGGGGAATTTCATGGGGTAAGTGGTATTTGAAAAGATTAGTGGGTGGGAATTACAGGATATTTAAATAGTACAAGGAAACACTGAGCTGGGAACAAGCATGTTTTGGAAACAGTGTGGCTTAAACTTTTAATGCCTGAGAATGGTATGGGGCTATGTATAGTATTGGGAAATTGAAAACTGTTCAGGAACAGAGTGTACAGATTGGAAGCTTTTCTCTATTGCCTCTGTTCTTCCTCTTTGATTCTTACTTTCCTTGGTTGATGCCCAATTTTTTAGATTACTCCTTAAAAATAATTTTTCCATCATATAGTATTGTTGGGGGAGTTTGTATTTCCTTGGTTCTGTCTTGTTTGAACAAAAATTTGAAGTGACAGATGGACCACTGTTACAGCCCCATGTAATTTCTTCAAATGGAACAGTGTTATAGTCTCACGTTACAGCTCACTTTTATTTAGAAAGAAAAGGAGGCAGGAGGGTGGACCAACCCAAAAGACATGCAGAGAAAGCCCCTGGGCCAACTTTGGCTCCTCTTTTTGCATGTTTTTTCTCCTCCCCATAGGCCTGCCCTGTGTAAATTGGGCTAGCCAGGAGTGCTGTTTGTTTTACCTGAGGTCCTTACTCCCGTCCTCCAACCTTCCTTTGTTCTATTTTTGTAGGCTTTGCCCTTCTTTGTCTTTTAGTCACCACCATTCTGGACTCCTTTTTCCTATTCTAACTACCTAACAGTTCAGTTCAGTTCAGTTGCTCAGCAGTGTCCAACTCTTTGCAACCCCACGAATTGTACCATGCCAGGCCTCCCTGTCCATCACCAACTCCCAGAGTCTACCCAAAACTATGTCCATCGAGTTGGTGATGCCATCCAGCCACCTCATCCTCTGTCATCCTCTTCTCCTCCTGCCCCCAATCCTTCCCAGCATTAGGATCTTTTCCAATGGATCAGCTCTTCGCATGAGGTGGCCAAAGTATTGGAGTTTCAGCTTCAACATCAGTCCTTCCAATGAACACCCAGGACTGATCTCCTTTAGGATGGACTTGTTGGATCCCCTTGCAGTCCAGGGGACTCTTAAGAGTCTTCTCCAACACCACAGTTCAAAAGCATCAATTCTTCTGCACTCAGTTTTCTTTCTTCACTATCCAACTCTCACATCCATACATGACAACTGGAAAAACCATAGCCTTGATTAGACAGACCTTTGTTGACAAAGTAATGTCTCTGCTTTTCAATATGCTATTGAGGTTGGTCATAACTTTCCTTCCAAGGAGTAAACATCTTTTTTTTTTAATTTCATGGCTGCAATCACCATCTGCAGTGATTTTGGAGCCCTGAAAAATAAAGTCTGATGCTGTTTCCCCATCTATTTCCCATGAAGTTATGGGACCAGATGCCATGATCTTAGTTTTCTGAATGTTGAGCTTTAAGCCAACTTTTTCACTCTCCTCTTTCACTTTTATCAAGAGGCTTTTTAGTTCCTCTTCACTTTTTGCCATAAGGGTGGTGTCATGTGCATATCTGAGGTTATTGATATTTCTCCTGGCTAGAAAGACTAGTCTTTCTCATCTAGTCTTGATTCTAGCTTGTGCTTCCTCCAGCTCAGCATTTCTTATGATGTACTCTGCATATAAGTTAAATAAGCAGGGTGACAATATACAGCCTTGACATACTCCATTTCCTACTTGGAACCAATCTGTTGTTCCATGTCCAGTTTTAACTGTTGCTTTCTGACCTGGATACAGGTTTCTCAAGAGACAGGTCGGCTGGTCTGGTATTCCCATCTCTTTAAGAATTTTCCACAGCTTATTGTGACCCACACAGTCAAAGGCTTTGGAATTGTCAATAAAGCAGAAATAGATGTCTTTCTGGAACTTTCTTGCTTTTTTGATAATCCAATAGATGTTGGCAATTTGATCTCTGGTTCCTCTGCCTTTTCTGAAACCAGCTTGAACATCTGGAAGTTGACAGTTCACGTATTGCTGAAGCCTGTCTTGGAGAATTTTGAGCATTACTTAACTAGTGTGTGAGATGAGTGCAATTGTGCGGTAGTTTGAGCATTCTTTGGCATTGCCTTTCTTTGGAATTGGAATGAAAACTGACCTTTTATGGTCCTGTGGCCACTGCTGAGTTTTCCAAATTTGCTGACACATTGAGTGTACCACTTTCACAGCATCTTATTTTAGGATTCGAAATAGCTCTACTGGAATTCAGTCATCTCAGCTAGCTTTGTTCATAGTGATACAGGCCCACTTGACTTCACATTCCAGAATGTCTGGCTCTTGGTGAGTGATCACACCATTGTGATTATCTGGGTTGTGAAGGTCTTTTTCGTACAGTTCTTCTGTGTATTCTTGCCACCTCTTCTTAATGTCTTCTAATTCTGTTAGATCCATGCCATTTCTGTCCTTTATCATGCTCATCTTTGCATGAAATGTTCCCTTGGTATCTCTGATTTTCTTGAAAAGATCTCTAGTCATTCCCATTCTGTTGTTTTCCTCTAATTCTTTGCATTGTTTGCTAAGAAAGGCTTTCTTACCTCTTTTGCTATTCTTTGGAACTCTGCATTCAGATGGAAATATCTTTCCTTTTCTCCTTGCTTTTCTCTTCCTTTCACAGCTATTTGTAAGGCCTCCTCAGACAATCATTTTGGTTTTTTGATTTTCTTTTTCTTATGGATGGTGTTAATCCCTGTCTCCTGTACAATGTCATGAACCTCTGTCCATAGTTCATCAGGCACTCTATCAGATCTAGTCCCTTATCTCTATTTCTCACTTCCACTTTATAATCATAATGGATTTGATTTAGGTCATACCTGAATGGTCCAGTGGTTTTCCCTATTTTCTTCAATTTAAGTCTGAAATTGCCAATAAGGAGTTCATGATCTGAGCCACAGTCAGCTCCTGGTCTTGTTTTGCTGACTGTATAGAGCTTCTCCATCTTTGGCTGCAAAGAATATAATCAATCTGATTTTCGTGTTGACCATCTGGTGATGTCCATGTGTAGTCTTCTCTTGTGTTGTTGGAAAAGGGTGTTTGTTATGACCAGTGCATTCTCCTGCCAAAACTCTATTAGCTTTTGCCCTGCTTCATTCTATACCCCAAGGCCAAATTTGCGTGTTGAATGCAGGTTTAGTGGATAGTAATGTTATAGGATTCTCAGCAGTTAGAATTAGCATGGAGAATAGGAAGTTTTATTTGCTATTTAGAAGGAAGTGATGACCTTTTAAGAATGATTTCACTGCAGTGCTGTAGGTAGAAGCCAGATAATAAAGGATTAAGAAAGGAGTTGGTAGTAATTAGATAGAAAACTACAGATCACTTTACCTATAATTTGCTACTAAAGGGCAATTGAGAGATGAGAGAGTAACTTGACAGAGAAGAAATGTTGAGGGATGGAATTTTAAGGATAAGGAAATCTTGAGTACATTTTTAAGCTGAAAGTAGATATTTAAGAAATCAAATAATAACAGCCATGTTGCTCAGCCATGTCCATCTGTTTGCAACGCCATGAACTATGGTCTGCCATGCTCCTCTGTCCATGGAATTTTTCCAGCTAAGGATATTGGAATAAATTGCTTTTTCCTCCTCCAGGGGATCTCCCAGACCCAGAGGTCTAACCCGTGTCTCTCTCCTGCCTCCTTTGTCTCTTTCACTGGCAGGCAGATTCTTTACCACCGAGCTACCTACAGGCACAGATATGTGCGTGCTAAATCGCTTCAGTCGTGTCCAACTCTGTGCCACCCCATGGACTGCAGCCTGCCAGGCTTCTCCATCCATCGGATTCTCCAGGCAAGAATACTGGAGTGGGTTGCCATGCCCTCCTCCAGGGGACTTTCTTGATCCAGGGACTGAACCTGAGTCTTTCAAGTCTACCTGCACTGGAGGCAGTTCTTTACCATTAGTGACTTCTGGGAAGCCCAAGGGCATAGATAGCTGAAAGCAAAGGGAAAACATTCCTCTTCTGAGATTAGAAGGTAAAGGAAAGGTAGTGTCCCTGCAGAAATCTTCTGTTGTAGATGAGAAAAACTGAGAGATCTCTCTTCTTACTGCACCGTTTCTCTGATTAGGTGGTAAATTATTCTGCCATCTTCCATGAGTGTAGGAGTAAGGAGTGAAATATGAAAAACTGGATATTGAATAAAGGAAGGTAGCATAACTATATAATTTAATAACAAACAGAAAAATCTATTTTATTTGAACAGAGGCTAAATATTTAAAAGTCCCATAGTTAAGTAACTAATTAATAACCTTAACATCTATGTCATATGTAATAAATATGAATCTGGTTAACAAAATACCTCAGTTAATAGAGAGTTATATAAACCATGAGCTAGCTTGATAATTTTGACAGGTATATTTTTCTTAAATTGCCCTTAGTACCAAAATTAGATGACTCTTAACTTTGACTCTTATTACCTATCTGCAACAGAAAATACTTCAGGATGTTACTCTGCCTTGGAGTCAAGAGAATCATCTCTAATTTTCATGGTACTTGTAGTCTAAAAATATAAATCAAGAAATTTAAGGTCAATAGAAATCTAGAAAAAATAATTAACAGTGTGTGTTTTATTATATTATATACATATTTCTTATATTAGACTGCACTAACTCCAAAGTCAATTTTTCAAGTTTTTATAACTGTCTTCTTTAGAAAAATGTGGCTTAAAATATACTAAAACCATTTAAAAATACAGTGCTTAAGTCAAAAATTATTTAGAGATTATGCATTTTTTTTTTCAAATCCTAATGATACTTGAATTTTTCTTACTTTAATCCACTGTAAAGTACCACACATTCATTGTGTTATTTATCATCCTCAAAATATCACCATGAAGCAGGTTCCTGAAACAGTACTGTGGATAAGAGGCTGAGGTTTGACATCAAACAATCCTATTTAAATACTCAGTCCACCATTTACTAGTTAAGTGATCTTGGCAAAAGCTTTAAACTGTCCACACCTGTTACCTCTTTTGTGCATTGGGGATGCCACCACCAATCTCATAGGTTTGTAGTGAAGATAAACAATTGGCTGTACATAAACCATTTAAAAAGGTGCCTGGCACAGATTAAGCTCTCAGTCAATGGCAGCTGGACTTTCCAGGTGGTGTTAATGGTCCTGCCAATGCAGGAGTCACAGGAGATGCAAGTTTCATCCCAGGGCTAGGAAGATCTCCTGGAGGAGAGCATGGCAACCCTAGTATTCTTTTCTGGAGAGTCCCATGGACTGAGGAGCCTGGCAGAAAATGGTCTATAGGGTCTCAAAGAGTCAGACGTGACTAAAGAGACAGCAAGCATAAAATGGCAGCTACAGTGTTCTTCAGTTCAAGCATTTTCCTTCTGACATTTTTCCTTTCTTATCGAAACAGTTTTTTTTTTTGTTTGTTTTACCATATACTAGCTGTGAAGGCTAGTTATCTATTAAACTGTGAAGGCTGTTCATCTATTAAACAAATTTTAAAATATTACCAATATATCACACAGTATAATAGTAGTATTTCTGGACAAACCAACTCTATAAAGAAACCTATCATATTAGATAAATATGCTAATGAAAATATGAAAACTAAAATGCAGAGATTAAACTTTTCTTATTAAAATGCTTTATAGAGAACAGACTATTGCATAACTTTCAAAAGTGTCATGTCTTTATGATTAACATTTGCAATTTGAAGTTATATCTGCTATATACATATTATTAAAAATAAAAATATACTCACTTAAGTGCATTCTGATAAAATATCAACATGAATTATTATAATCAATTACTAAAAACTTCAGCATTTAATATTCTATTCATAGCATTGTTCCTGTTTCCTCTCTTCTTCCTCACTAATCAATTTATTTTAGTTCTCTTTCTTACATTAATACAGTGGTTAGTCAGATATATGTTACCCATGTGAAAGACATTTTCCCAAAATTCCCCATTTGTATTTACCACAGTGGAAATAGCTGAGTGAGAATTAAATCAAATAATGCAGCCAAAATAATCAAGTATTTAATGATGCTTGTTTCCACATGCATGAAAACATAGTTGAAAAAGTAACATTATTGAGGTAATTAATATTGAAACTTTTACAAAATATTATAATGCTGGATTGAATGAATATATATTCTAAATGCTCTTAGTAAGAAAAAGAATGTATTCAACAAAAAGAAAATCACATTAAATTTTAGATGAAAATCTGCAGTTTTGGATGTGCCTTTCATTGGACTAACCCTGAAGTCCAAATCTCTCCAGATATAGAAGTTACTCTTATATATCTACATGTCCCATAATGCACATAGGTCAAATTGACATTGAAAAGAGGAGCCAAGAACTACTGAGCCAGACGTTTTTTTGAAAATTAAGAGAGCCATGATATACATACTGGTTGCCATAAGAGGATCCGTAAGAGGATCTGCTCCACTAACCTTCCTTTTGTCTTTGTGTGTGTGTGTGTGTGTGTGTGTGTGTGTGTGTGTGTGTGTGTGTTCAGTTTTGTCTGCCTCTTTGCAACCCTGTGGACTGTAGTTGGCCAGACTCCTTTGTCTATGGGATTCTTCAGGCAAGAATACTGGAATGGGGTTGCCATTTCCTACTAGAGGGGATCTTCTTAACCCAGGGATCAAACCCACATCTATTGCATCTCCTTCATTGACAGGTGGATTCTTTACCACTGAGCCACCTGGGAAGCTTCCTTGGGACCCTATAATTACAGCAGAGGGGGGCTGGGAACTAGTTCTGTTAATAGCACAGCACAGCCATCTCTGCAGAGCCCAGTCACTATGTAAGAAGTTCATTTACTTTGAAGACTAAGAGGGCTTTTGCTTTGATTCACCAGCATAAAAATTATAGAGGTTACCACAACAGAAACAGTAAAATCCAAATTAGCAATTAATGAACAGTAAACGACAACAAACAGCATACTTTCAGTACTCACTACTGAAATTTTTGTCAATAATGCTTCAACTGTCAGTATTACAAGATGGTCAGGAATGAGTATGGGAGTTAAGCTCAGTTGCAACTCATTATATTCTCTTGTCTTTTCTATTCAGTTATTGGATCACCCAGTTATATCATAGTGCTACCACATGATATCCTTTCACTTTGAGTGACAATATATAAATACAGCTGATCTGGGGAAAGATTCAATACTTAAGCTTGCATATTTAATAACAAAGTGTATCCTTTCTATACCCAACTACAGATTTTTTTCAGCAATCATGTGTCTGGAATGTATTCAGTTTGGGCATTTTTATGGCACTATATTGGACACTGGGTTTCCCTGGTGGCTCAATCAGTAAAGAATCTGCCTACAATGCAGGAGATTCAGTTTCCATCTCTGGGCTGAGAAGATTCCCTGAAGAAGGAAACTGCAACCCATTTTAGTATTTTTGTCTGGGAAATCCTATGGACAGAGGAGCCTGGAGGACATAAGATCATGAGGTCGCAAAGAGTCAGACATGACTGACCAACTAAACCACCACCACCATAGGGGACACTAAAAGAGGAACAATAAATAATTCAGAACCTTAACCCTCAAAGCCTACTATCTATTGGAGCATGCAGAGTCTGATTAAGAGAGAACTGCGAAGCTATATTTATTTCCATGATAGTGATACACACACACACACACACACACACACACACACATATATATATATAAATAGAGTTTTTAGGGCAAGTCTGAGAGGTCAGCTAACCCAGACAGGGGTAGACATGAAGGCAATTAGGAGATCTGAATTGTTTTCATTCAAATACAGTGATGGAAATGTTCTGTCCACACAATTCTCTTAATCCCACCTAACATCTCAACAACAACAAATTAGCATTTGTGAATACTTTAATTGGATTTTGGATATGATGGAAAGAACAAAATCCTACCTTAGTTACCTCTAACAACAACAGCAGCAGTAAAAACCTTGAATGTGTGTGGTAGGGAGGGGTGGCAGGGGGTGTACAGGTATGAAATTCTAAGGACATGGGTACCAGAAATGAAAAGCCTTCAGGAGATTTGGCAGTGCCTCTCTGGGGCTGTCTGATCTCCTTCACATGGGGTCTCTGCATAACTCTCTATTCTTTTCCTTGTGACTTCCTGATTCATTTCCTCCCACTAGCAGATTTCGTCTCTGCTCCAGAGATAACACATCTCAGATTCTTAGGCCAGGTAAGGTGTAGAAGAATGGGTTAGCTGTCTGTGGGTCAGGGGCCCATCCAAACCTACCAGGTTGAGACAAGAAAATGGCCCAGACCATATGAGTCCATTGGTCTGTCAGCAGGCAGATTCTTTGGAATGTGGTATGGGGGGGGCAGGCATGAACTAGGCTCTGAGATTTAAGCTATCTCCTGACAAGGCTTAAGGCGCTTTCTGGCTTTTTCCTGTTTTAGCCTTTGTTCTTATTACTTTGACTTTTAGAGTCCTGTGGCTCCTTGCAATTCTCTAAAATTTGATCTATGGCTGCAGAACCTAATTGCTTTAACTCAGTTCCCAAATATCTTTGCCCTGCTGCCTTCCATGACACAAATTTAACTTGTTCATACAAGAAAGAAAACTTTGTCTTTGGCTTTATTAGTTCTGTGCACAGACTAAGGCTTTGAGTTGAAACTCCCTACGGTCATTTCTACTATGTTTCTCTAATCAAACTCTGATGATGGTTATTTCAGGATAATTCATGCATTCATTAAATATTTATTTAGCTTGTACTATGTGCCAGGAAATGTTGTAAATGCTGAGGTTATAGCTGTATAAAAGCAAAATAATGTTTCAGTCATCAGAAATTTCTAGAAAATAAAATATTCAAAATAATGACAAATTCTGCAACCGATATATATCCCTTCGATTAACACATTTTGAATTGTCTTTCTATGATAAATTTCAACCTTTTAATTGAGAATTTTGGAAACATTTAACCAGTTCCTAATGATGAAGGATAATCATTATAAGCATCTATTGTTATGTCATATAATACCTATGGTACCCTGCATATAATTCAATTATAGTGCTTACAATATCGCACATCAATTATTTTCTTTTTCTCTCTCCTTTCCAAAAACAGGAGCTCCTTGAAGACATCTTGTATTTCCCTCAGTGCCTGACAGATAACTGGCTTTGACTATTGAATGGGTGAGAATGAGCAACTCACAAGGATAGCACTGAAGGTTTAAGTAATTTGATCATGTACATTTCCAATAAGATTATAAGTGGAACTTAAAGAGTGTGCTTCTGTGCAGGACTGCCCAGACTTACCAGAGTCCAGTAGTTTGAACTTCAGACAGAGTGTTTTGAGAGTATTTCCTATTGATCATCTTGGAACACCAGTGTAAGAGTAAAAGGAAGCCTCAGGTGCCAGGAGAGGCTTTTTCTTTAGAGGATTTTAGAGTTCCTAGAGAAGTAAGCTTATAACAGAATGCTGAGCACACCACCTTTCCAATTCTCAGGTGTACAGACAGCAGGTTAGACACATCTGTGCTGGGCAGAGCATCTGATTAGTGCCACATCATGTGCAATGAAGCATCCCAAAGGCCAACAAAGCTAAATGTACACACTGGAGATTTCCCTGCCCATACATAATGCCAAAAAGGGGCAGGACCAAGTTTTGGATGGGAGGAACTACTCTTTAAGAACCTTTCATGACTATCTTCTCTAACCCTTTCATTGTTTGCCCTCTAGGCAATAAGGAGAAGATATGAGGATGACAGGGGATTCCTAAGTTTCACTTCAAAAAAAATCCAGCCAAGGCATATGCAGAAGACAACGCTGCATGTGACACATAATATATTTCAAGAGAACAAAAAGAAAGTAAAGAACAGACATTCTCTGAGTGAAAGCTCAGGACTATCCTCTCAAAACTAGAAAGAAGAGAATGCTAAACTTCATTGCCTCAAACCTTCTATACCTAAATGGTTGATTAAATTTCTCTATAATTCTGATCATTCATTTGAAATATACCAGCTCAAATTTTTTCAACTGTCAAATGAGACCAACATACAATCTATGCCATGCACTATGAATTTATTCTCACTTCCAAGGTCTTCTCTTTTCTAAAACACAGTAGATAGTCGTTCTTTCCTCCCCTCCAGCCATGGCACTGAGAAAAAATTCTATACACCTCCTTCCCTCCCAAGTACTCCCCAGCACAACTGACCTGATGATAGACCAAACTAAAATTCACCCAATATTTTTCATTTATGATTCACTAATTACCTTAAGTCAGCTCTGTGCTTGATGCTGAAGCTTTACATCAATCTTCGCAATTCATAATCCTTCCCACATTATCAGAAAGTTAGATGCCACCACATAATCACATTTTGTCTACTACATTGGGATGATATATTTGGCTTTTGTAATAAGACAGCATTCTAACAACCAAGAAAGAAGCAAAATAAAGACCAGGAGAATTACATCAGTAGGCATAAGAATGATGTTTGGGTGAGAGTCAGCTCACATCTCATTGTTGAGCTCTTCCTGGTGTAAACCTTATGAGAGCAAATGTTTTTCTCTGTCTTGTTCACATTTGTGTCCCCAGGGCCTAGAAGAATGCCATCATATGCTGGGTACACAACAAATTCTTATTTATCAAATGAATGCATGAACATAATGGGGATTCAGCCAGATCCAGATATAAGTATACCCAATGACTAAATGAAAATGATTTAGGCTTCTAGATTATGAATGTCCCACATAGTCTTTTTACTCCCCTAAAATTTTGTGCACTCCAACCCTAATCTCTTCCCTGGTGGCTCAGCTGGTAAAGAATCCGCCTGCAATGTGGGAGACCTGGGTTTTATCCTGGGTTTGTGAAGATCCTCTGGAGAAGGAAAAGTCTACCCACTCCAGTATTCTGGCCTGGAGAATTCCATGGACTGTATAATCTATGGGGTCTCAAAGAGTCAGACATGACTGAGTGACTTTCATTTTCACAACCGTAATCTCTAGGTCTCCCATGCTTATGGATAGTGATAAAAAGGAATAGTATGACAAATTATGCATAACTTATGGTGGCATTCAAAGATGAACTAAGACAATCCTTATGGACTTAAGAAAGTGAACACAACCCATCACCTTATTCTCTACAACCGGGAATACCACCTAAAACACTCAGTTGTAGATGCTACAGAAAGTTCTTCCAAATGGGAACAGCACATTTAACAGTCAGCTAGAAGTTTAGTGTTCACCAATCTCAAAAGGAAATTCTTATACTCTGATTACATTTCACTGTGAATGTTTTCTGGACAAGCTGCCAGGAAACATTACATTATCCTTAAGGGGAACAGGGTAGGGAGAAATTTGAAATCACAGTGATTTAGCTATAGCTGTCTGTTCTCAAAAAAACTATAGTGTCATAGGTGAACCTTAGGTGGGTGCTGACCTGAGGCTTCCCCAGGTCATTGGAGGAGGAACAGTATAGAGGTGAGACTAATAAAATTTCCAAGATCACAAAACAGTCACAACTCAACCCCAAATGGCTTCCAAAAGATTTAGAATAATCCTTCCTTTTATAGGGAAGGAAATAAAATCCCAGACAGGTAAGGAAACATACCCAAGGTTACTTGACTTAATGGCAGATGGGGGTTCTCTCCAAACCATAAATGCTTAGAAAGGGAAATTGTACCCACAGCACATTTGCACGCACTGCATCTGTCTACTTTCACTGCACAGCCAGGCACATGCTATTCACTTTTCACTAGAAAGGCAAAATTGGGCCAAATAGTATTTAATTCCCCACTGTACTAGTAGATTTACATTCCATATTCAGACAGCTGGCATAACTGAAGACAGCTCGGAACCCCTGAGGATTTCCAAACTGTCACAATTGGAGAAAAGATTGACATATCCTGCAGTGTAAGACATACTCAATGACATTACAAAGCTGATTCAAAATATCATCTTTGTCGGATCCTCAATATCCAATCTATGAACAATAGACATAATTAAACATAAAAAGCTGTAAATTAAGCGGACTAAATGATGAAGCAAATCATTTCATTTTTGCACCTGTGAAGTACAGTATGCCATTGTAATTTTCCCCAAAGAAGACAGCACAGATACTCACATGGACAATTATCAGAAGAGTTCAGAGCAGTAGCAGCTATAATGGACAATAGATTTCTTGCCAAAGAAAAAGACTAAAAAGATGTCAATGAATGTAGTTTTCAAGTCACAGCGAGAATACACAGCTGCTGCCACAGATTCTATTTAATGTATTTCAATATGACTAATTAAAATAAAAAACTTAGGTCTCCCATTCTCAAGCTGGTAAAAAGCAGAGAACACAGAAAAACAAGTTCAAGTTATCATTTTGTATGTCTCTGTAAGAGAGTTTCTGGCTTGTTTTGTGCTTGACAGCTACAGAAAATAGTCTGCGCAAAGAAGCACCTTGCCTGGAGCTGACTGTCCAAAAGGCACTGTCGTCATGGTTAAGAGCATGGGTCCTGAAGACATAGACCTCGCTGCAAATCTTACTTGGCCACCTCCTGAGTAGCCTCCTCTGTCCATGTAATTCTCTAGGCAAGAATATTGGAGTGTGTAGTCATTCCCTTCTCCAGGAGACCTTCCCAACCCAGGGATCAAATCCAGGTCTCCTGCCTTGCAGGCAGATTCTTTACTCCTCTGAGCCACCAGAAAAGCCCAAGTTATTTAACTCCTCCATATTTTGTTTTCATCATGAGTAAAATGAGGATATCTATAGTTCCTCCTACATTGGATTGTTGTGAGAATGAAAAGCTACAGATGAAGTAAAGCACTTGAAACACTGATACTCAGTGACCACCCAGCAAGTGTTAGCTTCTATAACTGCAGTCTGAAGTGCTGCATCTGGGATTTTAAATGAAATCAACAAGAGCAGGTATTTCAGAACCTATTCTCACTCTAGCGTTTTAACGTAAGATTCATACAGCAATCAAGGCAGTTTCATCCATAAAGTGGCTCTCTAAACATTTAAATTAAAAAAAAAAAATTACAGTATTAAAATCAGGAAAAAAATCAGATAAAAATATATTTTAATATGAGCTGGAAAGATACTGGTAAAGTCATTGAACATACATTGCAACCAGAGACACACAGTGTCACCTCAAGCCCGGAATGAGCTAAAAGAGCCAAGGGAAAGATCTGCCAAAGAGCCCACCATGAACTAGCATAAAACCACCTGCAAAATCCATTCAAGCATCTGTCTCTGTGAAGTGCCAAGCCTTCTCCTCCCACCCCACCAGGCTGCCCTCATCTACCAGAGAGCAATACTAGAGGCCCTTTTTTTCTTCAGTTCAGTATTTCTCCACTTGATCAATCCAGGAGGCATTGCGTGAAATCCCACACAGCAACTCATTTTCCTTCTTTGTCACAAATTATTCCAAATACCCTTCTCCCTCTAATTTAGTACATGCCAAAAGCAAATCGGGCTGATCCATGTGTTCAAGTGTTAGACTTTTATTTTGTCCTGGAGTATAGCTGATCAACAATGCTGTGACAGTTTCAAGTGGATAGCAAAGGGACTCAGCCATACATATACACGTATCCATTCTCCCTCACACTCCCCTCCAATTTAATTTTCCCTATATGAATCCTCAAAACTTTTATAAGAGAAATTAGAAACACATCATCCACTCAGTGGTCATTTGTCATCTAATAAGGGTTCAAGGCAGGGAAGGGAAGGTGGATCACCAACAAGGTGGTTTTCTGAGGCAATGCAAAGGTAAGAAAGAAGCAGGAGAAATGATGACACCACTACAATATTTCTGTATCTGTAACTAAGGATAATATTACCTACCTTCTGGGACTCTTATGAAGATTCGATAATTCAATAAGTGCAAAGTGCTTAGATTAGTTCGTGGCAGGTCCTAAGCATTCAGTAAATGTTAGTTATGATGAAATGATGATCATGATCAAGATGATGGTGATGGTGAAAGAAATTGCTAACAGGCAATACATACCACAAACCAATAAGTGCAATTTGGAGAGGATAATTAATCTCCCTCTGCTTTCAATAATTTCACATACTATAGGAGAAAATTGGAAATATCATAATAGAGATGTTTATTTCCTAAGTAAGACATTAGCTAGAGATGCAAAAATTGATGAGAGTTAAAAACAGAAAAGCCACAAGGTATGAAAAAGATGCCACGGAATTGTTAAGTCCAGCTCAGGAGATCACAAAATAATATCCCTGAATGATATTAATTAATATTCATAAAGCAGGTGCAATGAGTCAGGCACTGTTCTAAATTCTTTAACATATATCACTTATTTAATCCACACAACAATCCTGTGCAAGGAGACTATTATCATCCTCTGAAAAGTAGGGCACAGAGAGATTAAATGATTTCCTCAAGGTTTCACAGCTGATAAGTGGTGAAATCAGGATTTTATACCTTTAGTTTTTCTCCAGTCTTCGCCCTTAATTGCTGTACTATAATCCTTCTCAGTACATGAAGGAGAAGATCTTTGGAGAACTTTAGCAATTAGCACAAAAGACAAATTATGACTGGAGATATGAAAAAATTCCTAAACAAAATACCAACATAAAACATCAACATTTCTTAAAGTATGATGTTAATCATTAGGGGTGATTATTATGTAACAGTTAAAGTAAGTAAATTTGGTTCTAAAACAAAGGTTTATCATGTTTTTCCCTGAAATTGTTATTTGAGGAAATTGCATTGTTTTATATGATTGTTTTTAATGATGTGATGCTTATTCCATACAAGATTTTTCTCACATTTATTATCACAGTGTGATAATCCTTGTCCACAGCAGAAGTGAATGGAAGTTATCTGTGCCTTTTGAGAGCCTACAATCCAGAACTGAATAACCATGAAAAGTATGTGTAATACATTTAAATAGGGTAGAAGCTTTGCTTGATTCAGCAGCATGAGAGAGATGGATGGGGCATCAGATACAGGAGAATGAGAAAGCTGGAGAAATTAATTCAGAAAAAAATATTGAGAACTAAAGGGTGATATGATAAACAAGAATTCTGATCTCATGAAAATAGAAAAGAAGAGGAAAAGGAGTAAGAACTGCAGATACATAATCAGGTTAATGATAGCAAGGAACACTTATAAATTCTAAATAAATCTTTAGGAGGTCTCTTTGAGAAACACTTCAAGGTTTCTTGATTAATAATTGAGTGATATAATTATGGTTACACTATCTTAAATTAAACCCAAATGAAAATCTTAGCCAAGTAAAAAATTGCTTTATGAAAGACTATTATACATATTAGCTCTATATTTATGTAACAAAGTCATGGTCTGTTTTTCCATATCCTCCAAAATTGAGCCAAATGTCTCTGGAGTACAAAGATGCACACACACATTGTATAATTGTTCAGTGTCATGTGTTCTCAGAAGGCTTCCATAATTCAGGTGTGCAGCTTCCAAGATGAAACAGAGCTCTTCTTAAGGTCTGTGTTTCTCAGTGGGGTACTTCTACCCCTAGAGCATTCAGCTTTGTGCTCTGATGCATGTATCTGCAGGATAAACATGGTACACAGATCTGGCTACGCACATTTCCTGGAAGGCTTGAGGAAAACATTGTTTTTATATTTCAACAAAAACCTCTGTATTATTAAGTAAAGTGAAAAATATACATAGAATTTAAAAAAAGAAAACAGTAAACTTTCAAGAAATATGTTCTTTTTTTAATTTTTTTTTTTTATTGTGTTGGTTTTGCCATACAATGACATGAAACCGCCATGGGTTTACATATGCTCCCCCTCCAGAACCCCCCTCCCGACTCCCTCCCCCTGGGACATCTCGGTGCACCAACCCGGAGCATCAACCCTGGGCTGGCGATTAATTTCACATATGATAATCAACATGTTTCAATGCTATTCTTAAAGTAAGCCACTTTAGGCAAATCCAACTGAAAAGAAAATGCAAATGGCCTACAGGCCCTTCCAGACTCAAATGACAACATGTAGGAAGCACTGCTAGGCTTTGTTTTGTAAGATGATACATCAGAGTCTGTATACCTGAGAGGTAGGAGATCAGAGCAGCACTAACCTGCTTAGTCAAGAAAAAGGCCAATCATCTGTGAATATCTCCCCAGTGACATAGCTAAATATTCTAAGACAGAATACAGAAACTATAATCTAAATTAAGAAACAATTTGAAAAAGTGTCCTACTTAAAAGATTCAAGAGGAGAGAAACTTCAAGTGGAAGGAAAAACAAAGAAATAAATGTTAATTTAGCTTTGAACAAATTACCTGGAAAAATAGGAAACATTTGTGGGATCTACCCTAGGGTGGCCTTTTTTATTTTTTTTTCTCCAAAAAAGAGCAAACAAACCCTCTATGAATTGATGTTGAAGCTGAAGCTCCAATACTTTGACCACCTCATGTGAAGAGCTGACTCATTGGAAAAGACCCTGATGCTTGGAAAGACTGAGGGCAGGAGAAGAGTGTGACAGAGGATGAGATGGTTGGATGGCATCACTGGCTCCAGAGACATGCTGCTGCTGCTAAGAGGCTTCAGTCGGGTCCGACTCTTAGCGACCCCATGGACTGCAGCCTCCCAGGCTCCTCTGCCTACGGGATTTTCCAGGCAAGAGTACTGGAGTTGGGGTGCCATCGCCTTATCCGCAAGAGACATGAGTTTGAGCAAATTCTGGGAGATAGTGAAGGACAAGGAAGCCTGGCATGTTGAAGTCCACAGAGTCTCAAAGAGTCAGTCGGACACGACTTAGTGACTGAACAACGAACACTATGTTTGGAGACACTTGAGTGCAACTCAACAGGTTTGAAAGAAATGAGCAGAATGTACAGTGAGAAAGCCAGGGTTTGAACTTCAGCTCCACCACTGCCTTGGAAAGCCTGGAGCAAGATAACTTTTCTGAACTTATTTCACCCAATGAGCAGCATGACAGCTATATCAAAGATCAAGTTTAGGGATTAAATTATTTGAAATGTATCAGAGCACAGAACATGGTGTAGAGGAGGCCACTCAAAGAAGGCTAGTTGCTTTGGAAAAAAAATCCATAGAACATTGAAAGAGGGAAGTATATCACAGGCATGGAATCCAAAATAAAATAATAACTGAGAGGAGATAATATGGAGCAAAGCACTTTAGAGGTGATTTATACAGGATTCTCAACAATGGTGCAGGTCTTACAGGGTGCAACAAATTGAGTTACACACACTAGACTTCCAAGGCAGGATAAAAGTGTTCCTTCCCCAGGGTGCAGTGCAAGCCCTATTCAGTGGAATACAAACATGGAAGTTCAATGAATCAAAAGCCAGAGCCCATCATGCTTTGTCATCAGTGATGACATGAAACAGGAAAGCTTTAAACTTCTGTTTAGAATACAAGATATCCTATTCAGAGAGCCCAAACTCTATTAATTTTCTCCAGCATATTCTTCAAAAATAAAGACATAGCTGTTGTTTTTCCTAGGTAATCTCATTTTCCTCCAAATTATTTTTAAAAATAAAAGAAAAAGGAAGAAAAGAAGAAGAGAAGAAGGGAGGAGAGAAAACTAAATTGATTACAATGCACCAAAAAGAGGTTTAAGCACTTCACCCAGTGTCAAGGCTGTTTTGACACTTTTCCATCAACACAACCTAGTGTCTGTTTATTTTAAGTAATTACAGCACTGTGTTCTTGACATATGCTCCACCAATGTCCCACTGAGATCACAGCACTTCTTCTGCTATATTATACTCTGCTTACTCAATCATTTTCTATCACTGAGTATTGTTTGGAACTCATCATGAAAAGCAGTATTTTCGCCAACTCCTTACTAAGCATTATTCTGTTTAGGTTACTTTTTTATTTAATTAACAATGCTTGTAGCATAGCTGAGGATCAGCCATTGTTTAATCATTTTACCAATGATAGTGCACTCAATGCTTACAGCAATTCTAAAGACTAAAGATTATTATCAACAATTCTTGCCTGGGGAATCCCATGGACAGATGAGTCTGGTGGGCTACAGTCCATAGGGTCAGGAAGAGTTGGACATGACTGACTGAGCACACATGCGTGGGCGCACACACACACACACACACAAACACATACGAGGAATCCTAGGCACAGAGAGTGGTATAATTCACTCAAGGCCACAAGTTAAGTGGTATAACTAAAGTATGAATCCAGACTTTCAAGTTCCTGACTTTAAACAGTATCTGATATTGCTTCTTGAATAGAATAATTGAGTCAATATATGTAAACACCATAGAATAAATAACACCTCGAATATGTGAATAAATGTCAGTTACACTTTATTGTTTTGATGGTGGTGTTGTTGAGATCATATTCAGATTATATTAGACGATCATTCTAATAGGTTTTATTTGAAATGTTCCCATTGACCAAAACTATTGCCATTCTTTTGAATATTGGTAGAAAAGTTTATGTTTCCCAGGTTGTTAATTGGGAATAGTTCAGAACAGATAAAAAGCCTCACTATATCAAGTTACATTGATACTTTGACTTTAGGTGGGTTTACTAAGTCTGTTACTCTGCCACAAAAGAAAATTAGATTAATCCAACAAGAAGCATTCCTCATGGAGTCACATTGATTTTTGCCTGCATTGGATGTTCTTTGCACTTACAGAATTGATTTATTCCAGGTGAGCAGAAAATCTATCATTTTTGGAGTTTCTTTTCTGTCTGTTTGTTTTTCAAATGGCTCTGAGTTTAACTATTTCTAAACATATATCCCATAAGCATAATCAGAAGATAACTCAATTCTCCATATAACACAATTTTTTCTTGTGTAGCTTAACTTCATTAATGGACAGTATCATTCAATGATTGTCTGTATTTTCTTACCTTTCCTATAACAATGGGTTTTGAGTAAATCAGTAGTTACCTAAACATATGACAATCTGTGAATCAAACAGCAACTGATGATATTCTAAAAATAAAACAGGAGTATAATTATTAATGCAGCATTCTTGATATCACTAAATTTTCATTTTATGTGAAGACACTAATGTTTCATAGTTTACTTAATTTTCTGCTTGAGTTTTAAGGTCATTTACACTCTTAACAGTTATTGTATAACAATGTAACTATTAAAAAAGCTTCAAATGCCTCATGATCCCAAACAGCTATTTGTAAGTAAGGTCTAAAAATGGCTGACTTGTAAATGCTCTGAATTTATGCATAATACTTGAAATGGTATAAACCATTACTTTTTGTGTACATTTGCTGACAGAAAGAAATGTGTTTTAAAGGAAGATACTACTGCTTCTTCTAGCTTCTGTACATCAAACAAAATCTTTGTGCTAAGGTGACCATCCTTTAGGTATGTTTGTTGCTGATATGGAAGCATTTATACAGATTATGTGCCTGTAAAATGCAAAGAACTCTGAGTTGCCAGTAATATTTATTCAAACATGGGTACAATGAACATGATAAATATGCAATTTATTTTAAGATAGTTATTTTCTGATTTCAACAATTATTCCAGCCTTGTTAACAGCATTTGAAATTCACTTATCATTCTTTTATTTCTCAAATTTACAAGAAAAATCTCCCAAAGCTCATTATAAACTATGATTACATCTACTTTTCAACTGGATTTCATCAAAGCTTAAAAAAAAATTAGATAAGAGGCTTGATTATCACAGTTTCCTTAGAAACACGGGAAATAGTAAAAACACCTTAGAATCCAAGACTTTTTGGCAAAGACTCTTACAGTCCATCTGCTGTGTTCAACTATTAATACAAACAGAACAGCTGTATTTCAGATACCATTATGTATAATTATATTTTGTTAACAAAGGGAAAGAATTTACATTGTCTTTATGATACGTAACTATACAATGAATATATTAGACGAAAGCAAGAAAGAAGAAAGGAGGGAAGGAGGGAGAAGGGAAAAAGGGAGAGAGCTAGGAAGAAGACGACATAAAAGGAAATAAAAGGAAAAGAGAAGAAGAAATTAAAGGCTGAATTTCCTTCACTATCCAATGTCATCAACATGTATCATAATAGCCTCTGAGGGTTTCTGAGAAAATAGCTTGCTAAATTGTATTCTTTTCACCTACTGAGAGTGGACCAGCAAACTTCTAAGATACATCACTTAAATTCAGTTAGCAACCCACTCCAGTATTCTTGCCTGGAGAGTCCCCATGGACAGAAGAACCTGGCAGGCTGGAGTCCATAGGGGTACAAAAAGTCAGACACAGCTGAGCAATTAAGCACAGGAGAGCATTCATTTGTTTGTTTAACAAACATTTACTACATAAAATCCTATGCCCCGATAACTGATGTAGGAGCTGGGGATTTAACAGTGAAAAAGACATAATCCCTGACCTCAAGACTTGGATGTCACTGGGAAGACAGGAAAAGAACAAAATTCTTTAATAAAGAGCTTATCTTTTCCGATAGGGAGAGAATGAAAGGACAAAATAGGTGATTAAATAGTTAATCTCACTGGGAGATTGTAAGAATAAAAATATGGAAGACCACTTTAAGTTAATGATTACTTGAGAAAGCAGGTTTGTTAAACCACAAAAACAAGCAGGCTTGCTTAGCAATAAAACCATGCAATAGAAACACAAGATAAGCCCCCAAACAATAAAACAATGGTGGCATGAGACCTACATCCAGCAGTGAGCTCAGTGAGTTAGTAACCCCCAAAACCTGTTCTTTGGCCCCTAAGACATGTTCTTTGCACAGTGCCCCCCAAGCAATAAAATGACAGTAGAAAACAAGGCCTACAATCTGACCAATGGTGTTACCAAGGAAGGGCAGATGGTAAATGAACCCCAAAACAGGCTCTGGGAACACATACACACAAAAACAATTATTTATGGAAAGGTGACTTTTCAGAATGGAAGACCTTCATTGTACTGAGACCTAAAAATATTTTTCCAGCGTGCTACGATAGTCCTGGCCTGACCATATAGGTGGTGACAAGTAGACTTCCCTGCCCAACCTGGGGAGGAACTGATGATGGAAATGGGACGTCTATTCAAGAAAGACAAAGGAGATCTTCTCCCCACTTCCCTCTCTTTCTCTGGTTATAAAAATGGAGCCTACTAAGTATTCAGGGTAGCGCAGTGCCTGCCTGCCTGCTTGAGAACGTTACAAGCTTTCTGTTCTAATAAATCACTTCTTAACTATCACTTTGTCTCTCGCTGAATTCCTTTCTGCATTGAGACATAAAAGGCTGTGGTGTCAGAGCACTTCAGAGCCCCAGAAAAGACACCAATTGGTTTCATTTCCTTTCGGCAACTCCTAACATATCCCTGTCTCAAAATACTACTTTCAATCAATATTCTTACTAGATCTTTATTCTGGTGTGGGTGGCAGTCACAGAACCCAGGATCTCTTCACCTACCAATCTCCTCCCGACTCCCTGCATTCACAACAGAGTGTTATAACTTAATTTAGGCCCATCAGTTTTCTCTTAAAATTTGAATAACAAACACAGACAGACAGGAACAGAAGAGTTTTGAAACTGAGTCATTAACACATAGCCTACAAATTCTGCCATGGTGATGCAGAGCTGCTGAGGTTTCCACCTTTGCCCAAGGTTTGATTTCAATTCCTCATTCGATCCTGCAAACCAAGGATATCCCTCCAAGAATCTCTTTTTCTTGCTTATGCTAGTCAGATCTGTGTTGAAAACCTGGCTTATTAATGACTCTAATATATCACTGTAGAATATCAGGACAACTTACCTAATGCGTTAGCTGAAAAAGACAGATGTTCTGAGTCTAATTCTTCATGGAATCCTTACTCAAGCAAAATTCCCAGATCAATATAATTATGCTTAATTTGGGACTCATAGAAAGTTAAATTGAATTTTAAATCAAAACTAAAATTAAGAACCTTAAGACAAGGTCATCTAGTCTCCCACTCACTGGTTTTGACAATCTACATTATGTAACCAGTCAGCTGCTCCTTGAATACACCCATTGATAGGGAACTCACACTACACAAGGCAGTTCGCTTTCTTTTAGATGATTCCAGTTGTCAGAAAGGCCTAGCATTTACGCTGTCTCATAAATTTGTATCATAACTTTTCAAACATTAAATTCTTTGCCATTTCCTAAAAAAAGCT
The DNA here is from genome assembly GCA_007570785.1 of Antilocapra americana. Lineage (NCBI taxonomy): Eukaryota > Metazoa > Chordata > Mammalia > Artiodactyla > Antilocapridae > Antilocapra > Antilocapra americana. The sequence continues at coordinate 45,028,349 of ML662442.1, forward strand.
CTAAACTTAATTTGACACTTGTACTATCAACTGGCCCTCTTATATGTTCCAATACATATTGCCAGAATAGACTCAAAATCCTATAAAATGGAGCTTAAAAAAGGGTATACATATTCACAGACCACAATTTTGACCACAGAAAAATAGCCATGCTTGAATGAATATTAAAAGATCAGGTGAAAAAAATGCCAAGAATCTCTGACCTTTCATGACAAGCTGCCAAGAAAATAAATACTTCTTGGCAGGTAGACCAGATTCAAAGGCCAAATATCAATGGATGCACACTCATCCTCCAATCTTTAATATGACTCAATGAATCTTAGCATTGGCAGGAACTTTAGATATCATGTAGCTAAAATTCTATAATTTATTGCAAAGAAACTGAGGCATGGGAATTGAAATTCAAAGCTCTAAGAATGTCTTGTGTGTAAGATGTGAGGAAAACTTACAGCTAAGAAATTATTATTTTTCATGTGCAGGCATGACTTAGGACATTGAGAATTTTTCTCTATGGGTTTCTCTGCAACTCGTCCATCTAGAATGCAGAGTGTGAGACAAATCCTTACTATATTTGGGAGATAACATATTAGGGAAAAGAAGAGTCTGACCACCAAAAACCTACTTAAAGAAATGGAGACTGTTTGTAACTTATTACTACCCCTCCTAACAAGCAAATGGCTTTGTTGCCAAGACCCCAGAATTGAATTTAAACCCTATGGTAATTAATGTGAGATGATAAATTATAGTCATTGCAGAATTTCAATTTCCTCCTTAGTTATTTAAAAACTTTTAAATAAAAGGCTTCAAGTAATCATATTATTTCCTTTCTTCCATTTTCATAATAGCTTTATTCATGTTCCAGAATTTGGAGTTAATTTTCAATAATTTATATTTAATATATATGCCTATCAGGGATGTATTTTTCTGTATAGAGCCTATTTCACCAAAGATTGACATATTTCTGCTATGTATGGTTGGTATTACAATTTGGTGTAATAAAGTAAATAAAAGTAAAAGGTTATATTTACTCTCTAGAACACAAGTGAATTGCCCTTCAAAAACTCTCATTTTTTATTTCAAGAGTCTGTGTTAATAATTATCTAACCATTAGTATGAAGTGACAGTTCAATCTCTGTCTCTAAGTAATGATTATTTGTTGAATGACTCAATATTATTTAATTGACTTGCTAGATGATCCCTGAAACTCTTTTTTTCTCCATGTCCAATTTTTCATTTGTGTAATATTGTATCTAATACCTTTCAAAACATAATAACTCTACTTATCATTAAGTTAGCCATCCAGCATTCTCAATCACATGAAATTCATCTGGAATTAGAAGTTGATAAAAGAGACCTTTGGGCAGCAGAAATAAATTTTATACAACATTCATCAAGACACCCACATTTTAATCACAGAAAAAGTCTTAGATGTTTACTCAGAGCTTGTTTTTGTTCTGCAGAAATTTCTAACATATTCAAATTGATGGGAAATACTAAATAAATGGGAGCTTCCCTGGTGGCTCAGAGATAAAGAATCTGCCTGCAATGCAGGAGATCCAGGTTCGATCCCTGGGTCGGGAAGATCCCCAAGAAGAGGGCATGGCAACCCACTCTAGTATTCTTGCCTGGAGAATACCATGGACAGAGGAGCCTGGCAGGTTGCAGTCCATGGGGTTGCACAGAGTTGGACACGATTGAAGTGATTAAGCGGCAGCAGCAGTAAGTAACTGAATAATATGAAGGAGCACTGGCAGCAGTTGCATTACCTTTGATAGGAAGGATGCGCTATGACAGTCTGGAGTTATTTAGAGTAAGCATGTGCATGAATGCATACTTAGTCACACAGTCGTGTCTGACTCTTTGCGACCCCATGGACTGTAACATGCCAAGCACTTCTGTCCATGGGATTCTCCAGGCAAAAATACTGGAGTGGGTTGCCATTTCTTTTTCTAGGGGAATCTTTGACCCAAGGTTCAAATCCATGTCTCCTATGTTGTAGGAAGATTCTTTACCACTGAGACACCAAGGAAGCCCAGGATATTCTCTAGCATTGTCAAATAATACACAATGTCACGATAACAACACAGATTAGTGTAATTTTTACTCTCCTATTTGTACTTCTGGAAGTCCAGTTCCTGTCCCTAAGCTTAGATTAATCGATTCTGAATATAAAATATTTCCTAAATAATCTAGCTGAGCATCACAGCATCTTGAGAGAATCCTAGTTTTGCAAACAAAAGCCACTAGTATATTTTTCAGTAAAAATACAAAACTGAAATTATTCTGTAAGCAAAGGATGCTAGGTTACAATGTGCTGTTATCAAGAGTCTTGTTGGTTTTAAATATTGTTGATCTTGTGCATACCTTCTTGTTTCTATGGTAATAAGTAGTTCCCTTTATTGAAGTTTTCATTGCAGTCAGTCTAAACCTGAACATCTCATCTCTATTCTATTTCAGAAAATACAAAGAAAACAATACTATGCAGATGGCTTCAGGAAAATCTCAGTGTGACAGGCATGTGCTTAAAATGACTGCTCACGGTAAGGTATTTCCTCTAGCATTGCTGAAGTGTTTTGTTCAATGGCAGTGGCATATGTAAAATAATGCACTTGAAAATACGAATCTTTAGTTCCTTCTCCAGCTGCATGACTGATGATTTGTGGAGGTCAGTGAATGACTCTAGGCATGTTTCTTCAATCAAATAGCAAACTAGAGAAATAGTAAATGTGTTTAAAAATAAGTTTATAAGACAATTTGAAATCCTCTCAAGTGATTCTACCTTGCCAAGATGATAACCCTCTCTCTGAGACACAGAGGCCCATCTGGCCACAAATTATGAAAAACAGATAAAGAAATCACTAAGAAGGCATTGCTTTCTGCCTCTGTCACTCCCTGAAATACTGTCTCCCTGATTGGCTCAAAATAACAAAAACCAAACAAAAAACACAACTACTCTCATTTTGTGACATAAAAACAAGTCACTGGAATGCCCATTAGTTTTTGTTCACTGGCTTTTGAGGAAATAGCAATGAACTCACTCTGGCTAGAACCAATATTCATTAAGCAAAACAAAATTGTCTCTGTTGATTTGTCCCCCTAATGGAAATAAAACATATTATAAATTCCTTTTTAGTTCTTACTGAAAAGAATGTTCATATTTAATCTGAATTTCTTTGTTGTTGTTGAGTCGCTAAGTCATGTCTGACTCCTTGCAACCTCATGGACTGTAGCCTGCCAGGCTCCTCTGTCCATGGGATTTCCAAGGCAAGAATACTAGAGTGGATTGCCATTTCCTTCTCCAGGGGATCTTTCCAACCCAGGGATCCAACCTGCATCTCCTGCGTTAACAGGAAAATTCTTTACCACTGAGTCACCTACAGCAATTGGTCAAATGTGAGGAGCCAGAAGTGTTCGATAGGAATAAGCATATCTGTTTCAGAAGTACTTTAACTTCTCTGGCCTACTTGGATATTGTTTCAAGTTTCATCAGAATAATATACCAAATAAAATTCCAGGAACCTAAAAGAGATACCTCCATGTATTTTGATCCACTTCCACAACAGACCAACAGCATACCACTCATTTCCAAAGTCATGTATTTAGAATTTTTATCTTTTTACTCTTCATTATGATGATAAAATTCAATGATGCTGAACTCACTTATATTGCAGTAATGTGGCATTGATTAAAACTAAAATAAATTTGGATTTTTAAATAAGAATCATTACCCATTGGAAGAATCTAGATGAATGTGTATGAATGACTTTTCATGGAAGAAAAATTTTGATATTCATAATAATAATAATATGATTATAACCCAAAGAGACTGATAAATATCTATCCAAAAGCATTAATGACAATAAACCAGAGTAAAAGCATTTTATATCTTAAAGCATAATATAAATCAGAATAAATCTAACAATGAAAATGATAATTATAATCAAAGGAATTGTAATTTCTATAAATGTCTTCTCTAAGGTTTTTTCTTACTCATTGGTGTGCTTCTTATCCCACCCCAACTGTGCTAGATTCTGTACCTAGAAAAAAATTGAATGTATAGAGCTCCTTCAGATAAAACCTAACATATAGAGTGAATTAGAAGAAGACGGACATGCTAAAATGGAAAGGAGATGTGCTTGATGTGCCTAAAATCATTCTTAAAAATTGAATGCATTTTTCCCCTAGTATAATAGCATTTTATCTAAGGCACTGCAAAAATCAGGTCATCTTTGATGCACAACCTGAATAGACTGTTGAAGCAATGTACATCATTCCTGAACACATTTCAGTATCAGAAAAAAAGTAGGGGGTTTAAAAGCCAGCTCACAAAAAACAATCTCTTTCACCCTTTCAAAATGTCAATGAAACAAGTGGGAAATTGAATTAATAAGAGGTAATTATTCTAACTTATCTTAGACGATCGTGGAATTTGTCCCTCAAACTATAGTAGTTTGTCCCTACTTTCATGCAACTTGGAAGAAGTAAATTCATGAATGCAACTGGGGGAAAAATGTATTAAAATCTAGCAGACTATATACATTATCTCTGAAGTATGGCTTACTAATTGGTTTGATGTTTTAATACTGAAGTATGTGTGACCAAAACATTTACACAATACTTTATTTAGGTGCTTACTCTCAGTAAAACCAGTATTTTACAGTAATGAGATATTCTGTCTTCATAAAATATGTCAGCATTATGAAAGAAAAGGGAAAAAATCATAGCAAGTCAGCTGTCCACCATAGCTCATCCATGTCATATGCCACTATAATACTACAATTGCTTTTTACTTAGATGAGAACCCAACAATAGTTGTACAATGTGGCCCTATTTATTTTATATATTAGAGTTAATTCAGTGGAGGAAAGATGGGATGTTAGCAAATATACTGAAAAGTGAAATAATAACATTGGCAATTAGTTGATCTCGACTTTAATTAAAAAATGATCAGCACTCTGTTATTCCCTGGGTTCCCCAAACAAAGCCATCTTGCAGTACAGTTGCCTGGCTCTGAGTTTCTTTACATTAAAAACAAAAAGTTACCCAACACAGACAGGAAATGAATTATGCTTTAGTTCAAAAAGTGAATTTTCATTTTCATGTGGTACAACAAGCAGTTATATTCCTTTAGTTGACAAGTACGATATTGCTACCATACTGATGTAATCTCAGTTTAAGCCCAATATTTCATGAAAGTTTCTCATTTCTAGCCAAGATTTAGAGATATCAACAGTAAACACATCATGCTTTTATGGAGGTTTTCGTTCTCCTCTGACACACCATTTTAGTGATACATTTGTTACATTAATAGAATTCTGTTTTTTTTTTTTCTTTTACAACACTGGAGCAATACCTAGTTATTTTCAGAGAAATCATACTTTTTTGCTACTTGTAGAAATTGTGGGGTATTATGCTACAAAATGAAACTACTTCACTTTTAGTCATAAGCAATATGTTAATGATGTAGCTCAGAACCCAGCAAAATAATGTCAAACTAATCTGCAATCTGCCCAGAAAAAATGAAATGTCAGCCAATTCTACCAAATGGCAAATGGTTTTGCTGTTCAAGTATATGGCTTATAAATCTGCTGGTGTAGAGTAAGGGGTAAAAGGAAAAGAAAAATGAAAAGTCTAGGGAGAATAAAAAAGCACTGCAATGGCAATCTTTTACTCTTCCTGATTATCTAAAATTTTGTTGGTCATGTTTTAATCAGCAAGTTTTGATTTGTTTTCAGTGCTTTTAGAATGATTTAGTAGCTCAAAGATTTAAGCTACCATTTTTCAGGGTTTGTAGAATAATATGCTTCAAAGGAATTTTTATAAACAGAGACCATCTTCCTTGAATATTATTAAGAATAGCCCTTACAACTAAAACCATTAAGTGGAATTTTATATGTAAAGTCATCCATCTGTGTCAATGTTCACAAGGATTTCCACAGATTGTACTGGGTGGGCATCTTTTAAAAGTAAGACCAGCATAAAATACAGATGCCTTTTACATATGGTTTAGATCATTTGAGTTGACTTCAAAATCACTCAACTTAGTACTGGCATGTAGAGTTAATATTTTGCAGGTAAGAAAACTAAACACTGTCTCTAGAAACAGCATCTTAAAAGTGATTTCCTCCTCCAACATGTGAACACCACAAACCACCTGAACTGAACTGTATTAAAGCATAAATTGAAAGCATTCACAGTGCCCTTGAATACCAGTGTCTAATCAACCAATATCAAAGAAATCTAATGTCAGTCATTAATAACAGGAGACACAAAATTGTGAGGATCTATCTTTCAAAGCAAATCATTTTCCTAAAACAAGAAGTACTGCTAAATAACTGTGTAAATTATATTTGAAAAAAGTTTAAACTTGATTTATATCACAGCTTATGCTTCTGATTAGCTTACCACCATTAACTGTTTTTTAGATAATCAGGAAAAGTGTATCTATTTGATCTACATGCAGTCTTTTGTAAGAAATGCCTCTTGAATCTGTAAATTATTTTCCTTAATGTCAATGAGTTAAGAAGGTATGAAAAGAAAGAGAAGCAATGATATAAGAATATAAAAAAATATAAAAGCAGAACTTCTAACCAAGAATGGACAAACACGAAATAAACACAGAAACGCCACTGAACTATGATAAATAAGTTCCAGTGGCAGAAACAACTGGATAGTAACAGATTATGATTAACTGTGAGGGCAGATGTTTAATTTCCTTCATGATGAAAATAAGTGGTTCAACAGCTGTCATGTAGTAAAATCACTGAACTCTTATAGTTAGACACTCACACTCAAAACCAGAGCACAATTCACATTATCTCTCCATTACCGTACATGGATGCATGAATGGCCTAACAGCACCGTCGGCAGGCAAATTGTGAGATATAAGATTTACTTCTTAAATCTCAGCTATGTAAGAAGCCCATTTAAAGTCTTCAAACAGGTCTGCCTGTTCTCAACCATTATGTGAACTAAAAATCTTTTCATATGTGCTATGCTACCTTCCAGAGTAGAAGGACATTCCAAAGAGAGGTTATAACAAGGTATGAAAAGTACCATCCTCTCCTTTTCCCAGACTTGACTGAAGCCTCCAGTCTAGACTCCAAGCTAAATAATCTTCAGTTTCTACTTTTCCTCTGATAAACTTCATATCAATGCTTCTTTTTGTTCTCATGATAGATTAGTCCCTACCTGGCAATTTCTGCTCGGATACTTGTATTTGCTTCTTAATTGCTCTTCCTGGAGATTTTCTCACTTGCTATAGCCAGGTAAGCTTAATCCAACTCAAGCATCACTTGCGAAAGGACATTCAGGGAATGGGAAGTGCTCTGCCTTACAGAACAGACTAAAGCTGAAGTGCTTACCATGGCATTTGAAGCCTTTACAATCTGACCTCAAATTAATAAATTAGTTCCCAATGTGGTTATGGATGGTAAGTGTGCTAAAAAACAAGGATGAGGAAAGACCTGTGTTGACAATTTCATGGAAAGGTTTGAGATAAGCTGGACCTAATTGTTCATTTTGTCTTAAATATTAATTTATTCAATTTATCCACTCTTTAAAAAAAAACATTTTTTAATATTTATTTTGGCTGTGCTGAGTCTTCATTGCTGCATATGGGCTGTCTCTAGTTGTGGTGGGGGAGTACTATTCTCTAATTGTGGGGAGCATGCACTACTCTCTCTAGTTGCAGGACTACTCTCTCTACTCCTCTTCCCACTGTGGTAGGTTTTCTTGTTGTGGACCAGGGGCTCTAAGGCGCATGGGCTCAGTAGTTGCAGTGCAAGGGCTTAGTTGCCCCTTGGCATGTGGAATCTTCCCCGACTAGGGATCAAACCTGTGTCCTCTGCATTGGCAGACGGATTCTTAACCACTGGACCACAAGGGAAGTTCTTCAACTAACTCTCAAACTATCTTCTCTATGTTTTTCCCATGCTTTCTTCTTTTCCTCATATTAACTCATTCCTTTATTACAGTTCTATGTAAATACATCAAATAATATAATCTGAAAAACATTAAAAATACAAAGATATAAGACAAATCCCTGGACTTCCCTGGTGGCCCAGTGACTGAAACCCTGTGCTTTCATTGTAGGGGGTGCAGGTTCCATCACTGATTGGAGAACCCAGATCCTACATGCCCTAAGCTGTGGTTAAACAAACAAACAAAAAAGACAAAATTCCCTCCTTCTTCACCTTCATCCTTTCTTCCTCATGTAGAATCATATTTCCCCTTATATACAGCTATATTTTAAAAACTCAAATACATTTTTATATCAGTTTCTTTCCAATAGCCCATACTCTCTTTTACATTTTCCCGTTCAAAATATCTCAGGACTTGGAACTCTGAAACTCCTTTGAGATTCGATCCTATTATTTTTTTAAACTACAGTCACTGACTCTGAGTCTTCTCACTCTAATTCCTTAAACTACTAAAGTCTATTACTACCCTTCACCTATCTCCTAAAAGCATTATATTAAGGTCACAAATAAGAACTGGATTTAAAAAATAACAATAACCTCTTCTTGGTCATCAGCATACTTCTATGCAGAAGCTGATAAATATTTATTGGATGTTCAATATCTGCCAGGCACTGCACCTGGTGCCTGACTAAAAGATGACTAAGATAGTCTCTACTTTCTAAAATTTCACAGTATAAACTCCTCTCCAATAGGCATGTAAATGAAATAATGTATGATAGAAAATATACATGGTATGAAGTACATTCAGGGCATAAGAGAGTGGTCAATTCTATCAGAAGAGGTCAGAGAACGCTTATTCAGATGAGACAGGAATTAAGCTTGTTTTTGAAAAAGAAATAAGAATTCTTCAGAGTAGAAGAGAGAGCATTTCCAAAGACAGAAATTAATGAGGTACAAAATTGCAGTGGAGTGTTTGAACTGTGATTAGGTTAGTATAGTTGGAGAGGTGAGTAAAAAATAGTAATGAAATTAGAGAGACCAAAACATAGAAGGCACCCTGCCACAGAGATGTGTGATTTGTCATCTGAGCAACTGAGAACCATTGCAGCATTTTTTAAGAGATAAGTAAAATTATATTTGTGTTCTATAAAGATAATTCTGTTCTCTAATGGTGGGAGGTTGAGGGCACAGGTAAAACTAGAGGCAAGGAAGACAAGTTGATGAGTTACTGCAATGTTCCAGCTGATCAATTATGAGAACTGGAATCAATGAGAAGCAGAAGGAGAATATGAGGGCAGAGGGAAGTATAAAGTTATGAGATGTTCAGGAAATACATTTAATAGAATAAGAATCAGATTCATGTTTATGAGGAAATGTTGACTTACAGCTTTCTGATATATTTCATGGTGGTGCAATGAACCAAAACAGGACTTGGGAAGGAGAACAGACTGAATAGGGAGAGGCATGATGCATTCAGTGCTGGATTTCTTGATTTAGGGGACTATTTAGAATGCAGTTTGGCTTATCTCTAATGCAGGAAAGAGATCAGAGCTATAAGTATATATTTGGAAGTCTCCACTAAATCAGTAATATACCTCTATACTTGTGCACATGTGGGTAGAAGAGCTCAACCAAAGGAAGCTCTTTTATAATTACATGGTTTTACTTGAGTACTTTCACCACATAGATTCTATTACAACTACTAGTTATTGTTCAGTCTTTTCTGACTCTTTGCAACCCCATGGACTACAGCACACCAGGATTCCCTGTCATCACCATCTCCCAGAGACTGCTCAAACTCATATCCATTGAGCCAATGAAGCCATCCAAACATTTCACTCTCTGTCAATCCCCTCTCCTCCTGCCCTCAATCTTTCTCAGCATCAGGGTCTTTTACAGTGAGTCAGCTCTACCCATCAGGTGGCCAAAATATTGGAGCTTCAGCATCCATCCTTCCAATGAATAATTAAGGTTAATTTCCTTTAGGATTTACTGGTTTTATCTCCTCACAGTCCAAGGGACTCTCAAGAGTCTTCTCCAACACCACAGATTGAAACCATAAGTACTTTGGTGCTCAGCCTTCCCTATGGTCCAGGTCTCACATTCGTACATGACTACTGGGAAAACCATAGCTTGACTATGTGGACCTTTGTCAGCAAAATGATGTCTATGCTGTTTAATACTCTGTCTAGTTTCATCAAAGCCTTTCTTCTGAGGAACAAGGGTATTTTAATTTCATGGCTGCAGTCACTATCCACAGTGATGGAAGACTCTTGAATCTATATGCTCCTTGTTTTCTTTCTTATTTATTCAATTAAACAATTCTGAGTGCCTACAGGACTGGCAGTGGACTAAGAACTGTACAAATCTTCTTAAATGAATAAGGTATGGTTCCTTCCTTCCCAAGGTATACATATCAATAAAAGTCAATAATATGAATAAATAAAATACAATTTAGTAAAACAGTGTACCTATGCATAATTCTATGGAACCACAGAGAGGTCATTAATTTTTACTAAAAGGAAATACTGGGCTTGACAGAGCTCTCAAACTATATTTCTAATGGGTTTGTCAGATATCCCAATCGAATTTCCTATGGTACTTCAAACTCAATGTATCTAAACTCAACATTTAACTGTAAAGCTTTTGATTAGGTCACTTGACCTCCCTTTCATTTTCTTACATGCAATTAGACAGAAGAAATCAATGGTCACTTCCAGATGTAACACTCTAATTTCTCTGAACTTTTCTCATAAACCTGTAGCATTTTTTACTCTTTGTTTAGGCTGACACCAACAGTCTTAGTGGCTCCTTCCTCTCCTTTGCTTTCCTGACATTGATAATGGATAAGTTCCTTTCATCCTCTCTCCAAAAAATTTAGTATCTATATCTCTCTTGCATCTCTACTATCCCTGTCAAATCTCATGTCTTTCTTGCCTCCCTTGTAGGTTTCTGCATTAACCTCTTAATTATCCGTTTTAATTCCAGCCTTGCTCATCAAAAATCTCTTCTAAAGGCTGTTTTTAGAATAACTTTTAAATGAGGAATTTTGACTCCTGCATTGCAAGCAGATTCTTTACTCTCTGAACTACCAGGGAAGCCTTAGTGATCATGACTCAGCTCAAAACATCAGTTTCCCCTTTCTGCATTTGTCAGTCACATAAAGTCAAATCTGTATTTTTTTAAGGCTTTCTAGGATTCTGCAACAATTAGTTTTCCAACTTCATGTCATCTATATTTTTTCACCATCTTTTTATACTTCTTCTGCTTCTACCAAATTGGATTCATAAATATACAAATGTAGCCAAAATTTCCTTGTAAATACCATGTTCTTCAATAATTTATCATTGATGGCTAAAATAGTGTTCATAATGACTTTTGACAAAATGATTTTTAAATTACTTGGTTTCTTTTTGTAAAACTGATTCATATGTGCATACATGCTATGTTACTTTAGTCATACCTGACTCTTTGCTACCCTAAGAACTCTAGCCTGCCAGGCTCCTCTGTCCATGGAATTCTCCAGGCAAGAATACTGGAGTGAGTTGCCATGTCCTCCTCCAAGGGAGGAGGGATAAAACCCAAGGAATTTGATCAAACCCAAGTCTCTTATGTCTCTTGTGTTGGCAGGCAGGTTCTTTACTACTAGCACCATCTGGGAAGCTCAATAATTCAAAGAAAATAGGTAAACACAAATTTTGTAGGTAAAAATCATTTGAAATGCTAGTCAACTTTTGTTGAATATCTATCAGACAATTCTCCAGTTATAAACATATGTATCTAATTTTACACAGATAAAGCATACTATGTATGCTGCTGTTTGACTTGCTTTTTTTATGCAACAACATGCTACAGGCATCTTTACATTATTTTAATTGTATATTCATTGTAGATAAGGTTCACATTCGGCCAGTGTCACACAGAAGATGGCAGCTGTCCGTTCTAAAAAGTCAGACATCTATTCTGAATTGTCAGTGTACACATTACACTGGTCACTGAATATTTTAATATCAATCTAATTATAGAAGTGTATTGTTATTTTCCGTGGCTCAGCGGTAAAGAATCCGCCTGCAGTGCAGGTGATGCAGATTTGATCCCTGGGTCAGGAGGAGCACCTGGAGAAGGAGATGGCAACTTATTCCAATATTATTGCCCAGGAAATCCCATGGACAGAAGAGCCTGGGGGACTGCAGTCCATGGGATCACAAAGAGTCGGATAGGATAGGACTTAGTGGCTAAACAACATTATTATTTCTTAGTCTTCGCTTGATGGGCAAATAAAGATAATACTTTAATTGACTTTTTAATAAAAAAATGAGTTATACTTAACCTTTGATATGCCACTTAATGCATTTCACTCCATTAAACCATTTTTAAAATCCCAAGCCAGAAGTTATTTCCAGCCTTCTTCTGAATTCCCATGGGACTTTGCCCAGTCCTCTGCATTTATCAGTTTCAACCTTGAATTCTAATTATTTTAGTCTTCTATCACTAATAGAATATAAGCTCCTTTAGGACAACAACTCTTTTTATATATTCCACAGTACTTGGATCAATGCCTTGCTCATCATAAACATTCAAAACTTGTTTGTTGAATAAATGGTTGAAATAATTAGTATCAAAAATAGACCAACAAAGAACACTATATCACAAGGGCAATTCAGAATTCAGCATGTTGAGATTATTAGTGAATGCTCAAATAAATTATATAACTTATACTAAATTATCTAGTAAGCAAATTACCAACTGTCAATGACTTTAGAAAGAAAAAGGAGAAAGACTTATTCAATAACAATTTCTCATCAAGTAATTTAAAAAGTAATTAATGAATGGTGAGCCTTGGAGACTATAATGGCATTATTGGGTGGAAATGCCTTCATTTAGCCATCATTTTTCTAACCGTCAAAATTTTACAAAGTTAATTCACTGATGGTGTTCTTCTATAAGGAGGCTTAAAAAAAAAAAAAAAACCAACAGGAGACAAATAAATTGAATTGTGTGAACTTTAATTTGGATTTTGCCATCCTCACTAAACCCTAAGAGAATTGTGAAATTTATGGAGAAACAAGGTAAATGAATAATAATGTAAGTTCAATTTCAAAAGGCATGGGGCTCCTAGGCACTCCACTTATTGTTGATAAGAAAGAAATCTAGCTTAACATTCCATCTGTACCGTTAATCAGACCAAATGAAATGCATGAATTTTGCCCTTAAGAGATGTTCACTGATTAAGCCGTAGCATCACCCAACCTCATGCTTTAGCAAATTAACTGTTTTCAATGCTAGCTGAGTAGTATAGAAAGTTCTTTCCATAGCTTAAATTTCATAACTAAAAAATGCCATGAACTAGAAACATCATCATAGAGTGAATATTTGGAAGAGAGGAAAGAAAATGAGTTATGGTCTCTGGACATAACAGAATTAGGTAGTTTGGCATTTTATTATCTACTTTGACTTTGAATCAAATTTTTAATTAAACCTCAATATCTACATAAGCACATGTAGGCATTACCTTTGCCTATGGAGAGCAAGACGGGACAATGTGGGACCTGAAATGTAGGCATGGAACCTTGGGCATGGGCATCAGTAGAGCCCAGAAGGTTTCTGAAAGAAAAGGGGATGACCCACAGCAAGATGCATCTGTGAACATGAGATCCAGCTGGAGGCAGACCTGCCTGTCTTTTATAAAGGAAAATCTCTGAAATAGTGAAGCAAGACCAGATTGTAAGAATATATTTTCTGAAAATCCAGCAGACAGGTTTTAGTGAAGAATACTTTCATTCCATGTATAAGTTTTTTTCAGTCCTAATGGAATATTAGGGCCCTCATACAAGCCAGCTTTATCCTACAGAGAGGCCTGAGTCAGCAGTAGTTTAAGAACCACAGAAAATGGGTCTGTCCATGTCCTTTCTAGGATGCTTGCCATACTGTCGTTGCATCTGTTTTGGCTAAGGAATATAAGAAAATACAATAGAGATCCACAATTCCTTTTTTAAAAATTGGGTATAGTTTATAACGTTGTATTAGTTCCTGCTATACAAAAACATGAATCAGCTATATGTACACATACACCTCCTACCTCTTGGATCTCCCTTCCAGCCCCCACATCCCACCCCTCTAGGTCACCACAGAGCACCAAGCTGCCTGTGCTCTCTATAGCTCCCTATGCTATATAGCAGCTTTCCACCAGCTGATTTACACATGGTAGTGCAAACAAGTCAATCCCCATCTCCCAGTTCTCACCCCTCTCCTTCCCACGTCCACACACATGTGTTAAAATTCGATATTTGCTTTCCTCTGACTTACTTCACTCTGTACGACAGCATCTACATCTCTATATCTACATTCCATCTGTATCTCTACAAATGACCCAATTTAATTCCTTTTTGTCACTGAGTAATATTCATCTGAAATTAAAAAATCTAAAACCATCTCTAACAAAAGATTTTCTTGGTATCTTTAGTAACAAAATGAAGCTTGAACTGACCCAAGACTCTCTATAATTTTTATTCATTCCAGGAAGCATGAATATTGTAGAGATTCTACAGCAGAAATATCAAAATGTTTAAGAACCACTGTCCCAGAACCTAAAGCAAGTATTCTGTAATACAAAGTATAGATAACTTCTAAAATCTAAAATATTTTAATTCCAAAGTCTATAACCCTACAGGTTTCAAATGTAATTAGGTAATAGTATCATAGCTAACATTTACTAGGTGTGAGCTAAGTGCCAGGGGCCTTCCTATGCACTCCCATATGCATTAGCTCATCTAATCTTCACTGCAAGAACTCTATGATTATTCACATTTTACAGCTAAAGAAACTGAGCTAAAGGCAGCTTCAGGAAAGAGCACAGAATGACCCATCACACTGAGTGGTAGAACTGGGATACCAAATCAGTGATCTGATACCAGAGCCCACATACCTACCAACTCCATATCACCTCTCCATGTTTTGTTGGGAGACACTGTCAATTAAAACTGCCCTTTGGAAGAAATAACTACTTAAAGGACTCTAATAAAGTCTTGCTCTACAGGGAAAGTTTAAGCACATAATTACCCACCAGCCGTCACTTGCTAAATTCTCCTTAGAAGAGAGTGGGTGAATGAGGAAAGAGCACCCCTTTTTCTATTATTTTCTACAGAATGTTACTGGACTGTGCCTCTAAAGAATGAGACATCCTGTCCTTAAATGAACTCTTAACGTGATCACCACTATTGGCATCTATTCCTAATAAAATCTGAAGAACACCAGAAATACCCCTGTGCACAGCCTGATATTACCCACAAAGTGTCGGAAACAAACAGGCAAGCATGGCCCTCATCAAAATCACAAAATCAAAGTGGTCGACATGCTCTGAGAAAACATACCTATGATAATTAAAAATTGACTAAAAATTGACTTTTTAGTCAATTTCCATTCCAAATTGCAGTTCTAACTCTATTGTCACTGTAATATATCTGTCTTGATAAAAGGTCGCTGAGACCACCCTCGTTTGCAGAGCTTTAGTGAATTCTTAAGCAGACACCATTTTGTAAGGAGACTTGCTTTCTTTTCCTGTGAAGGAGGTAAAGTCTATGGACCTCTAAGCTAAAATCAGTCTATTGAGTTTGATCATAATACAGTAGTTTTCAGTGTGTGACTGTTTTACACTTAACTGTTCTGAAAGGCTGAGCAGATTGATTTTGCTTCAGATTAGAGAGTGAGGGACACACTTGGGCCACCCTGCCATCCTTGATGTGTCAGATACCTGGTGTCTTTGATCTGTCCACGTTGAAAGAGTGGAGGCCATACTTTGCTGACCCCAAAAGAAAGAGAGCCAAAAGCCTTTACTCTGGGACCGCCTGAGGCAACAGGACACAGGTCAGGTTTGTAACAGTAGCGGGTACCCACTGGAGCCTACTAAGAGAAGCTGCCTTCTCTGAACCCCAGGAAAGGACTCAGCTTTCTACAGGGCCCACAGCTTAAGGAGGGTCACTCCATTTACTCCCTGTAAACCATTAACTTGTGCTAAAATCCATGTGTAGGGATGAAAAATTGCAACACTTTAGCTACCTCTCTGCTCAGTACTTATCCTTTCTGGGTGTCATGAGAAGCTACAGGGAGCATTAAGCTCTGAGTGATGTGCAGCTATGAAATTAAAAGACGCTTACTTCTCGGAAGCAAAGTTATGACCAACCTAGACAGCATATTAAAAAGCAGAGACATTACTTTGCCAACAAAGGCCTTTCTAGTCAAGGCTTTGGTTTTTCCAGTGATCATGTATGGATGTGAGAGTTGGACTATAAAGAAAGCTTAGCATTGAAGAACTGATGCTTTTGAACTGTGGTGTTGGAGAAGACTCTTGAGAGTCCCTTGGACTGCAAGGAGATCCAACCAGTCCATCCTATAGGAGATCCGTCCTGGGTGTTCATTAGAAGGACTGATGTTGAAGCTGAAACTCCAAAACTTTGGCCACTTCATGTGAAGAGCTGATCCATTTGAAAAGACTCTGATGTTGGGAAGGATTGAGGACAGGAGGAGAGGGGATGACAGAGGATGAGGTGGTTGGATGGCATCACCAACACAGTGGACATGAGTTTGCGTCAACTCCAGGAGTTGATGATGGACAGGGAGGCATGGCATGCTGCAGTTCATGGGGTCACAAAGAGTCGGACACAACTGAGCAATTGAACTGAACTGAACTTTATACGTCCCCCAAATAAAGCTCGCCCATCTACAGACAGTTCCCTATTGATTCAACTTAATGATTCTTCAACTTTACGATTGTGCCAAAGTGATTCATGATCAGAGCAAACTATACTTAAAATTTTGAGCTTGATCTTTCCCCTGACTAGTGATATACAGTGTGATGCTCTCTCACAATGTCAGGCAGAAGCAGGGACTTGAAGCTCCTGGCCAACCATGCAATCATAAGGGTAAACAATCGCTAAACTTACAGCCATTCTGTCGCCACATAACCATTCTGCTTTTCAGCTTCAGTATAGTATTCATAAATCACATGGGAAAGCCAACACTTTATTCTAAAATGGGCTTTGTGTTAGAAGACTTTGCCCAAGTGTAGGCTAAGAGTGTACTTTTAAGGTAGGTGAGGCTAAGGTATGACGTTGGGTAGGTTAGGTAAAGTAAATGCGTTTTGACTCATGGTATTTTAAGTTTACAATGGATTTATCTGGACATCAACCCATTGTAAGCCGAGAAAGGTCTGTGGAGAAGAATGACTTTCTCCAGCTAAACATGTGGAATTAGAAAATTAGTACTAATAATTATATCAGCCATTATTTAATCTGCCACATGTAAGGTGAGAGAAGGTAACAGAGCAGCTCCCTTCATGTTTTTGGACTGCAGGTCAACAAGAAACAGTTAGAACTGAACATGGAACAACAGACTGGCTCCAAATAGGAAAAGAAGTATGTCACAGCTGTATATTGTCATCCTGTTTATTTAATTTATATGAAAAGTACATCATGAGAAATGCTGGACTGGATGAAGCACAAGCTGGAATTAAGACTGCCAGGAGAAATATCAATAACCTCAGATATGCAGATGACACCACACTTATGGCAGAAAGCGAAGAAGAACTAAAGAGCCTCTTGATGAATGTGAAACAGGAAAGTGAAAAAGTTGGCTTAAAACTCAGCATTCAGAAAACTAAGATCGTGGCATCTGGTCCCATCACTTCATGGCAAATAGTTGGGGCAACAATGGAAACAGTGACAGACTTTATTTTGGGGGGCTCCAAAATCACTGCAGATGGTGACTGAAGCCATGAAATTAAAAGACGCTTGCTCCTTGAAAGAAAAGTTATGACCAACCCAGACTACTAAAAAGCAGAGACTTGACTTTACCAACAAAGGTCCATCTAGTCAAACCTTTGGTTTTTTCAGTAGTCATGTATGGATGTGAGAGTTGGACTATAAAGAAAGCTGAGTGCTGAAGAATTGATGCTTTTGAACTGTGGTGTTGGAGAAGACTCTTGAGAGTCCCTTGGACTGCAAGGAGATCCAACGAGTACATCCTAAAGGAGATCAGTCCTGAATATTCATTGGAAGGACTGATGCTGAAGCTGAAACTCCAATACTCTGGCCACCTGATGCGAAGAACTGACTCACTGGAAAAGATCCTGATGCTGGGAATGACTGAAGGTGGAAGGAGAAGGAGATGACAGAGGACAAGATGGTTGGATGGCATCACCGACTTGATGGACATGAGTTTGACCAAGCTCCAGGAGTCGGTGATGGACAGGGAAGCCTGGCATACTGCAGTCCATGGGGTCACAAAGAGTCGGACATGAGTGTGTGACTGAATTGAACTGAACTGACCAAGATTAACCAGGAAACAAGTTGAAACATGTTGATTTATGCATATTTTCTTTCTGGTTTAACAATAAGCAATTGTGTATGGTTATATATATATATATATATATATATATATATATATATATATATACCCTGATTACTAGAAATTCTAACTTAACATTACCACTTAATTTTCTATTTTTAAAAACCCTGTCAATAAGTATCTGTTTGTAAAAGTATATAAACTTGTTGAACCAAAAATTAGAAGAGTGAACATTGAAGTAAATCATTACCCTACTAAGAATAAAGATCAGAGTTAATAAAGCTCTCTTTTCTGAAATAAAGTCAGGGACAATGTTGGAGAGTAACAGGGAGTGAGTCATGTGCAGAGACTGGTCCACGAGAAGGCCTAAGAGAGGAGTCGGTCTGTGCACACATCTAGGGAATCACTTCTACTCTGCTGCTTTTACAGCCATCATCCCAGCTTCACCTGCCGCCTTATGCACATTAACCTCCACAGTCTCAGTGCATCTTGCTGGACTTGACTTTACTCTATCACACTTTCTACTGCACTAGTGGTATTTGCTTTCCTCTCTTTTATTTATCACATTATATGGTCCTTAAATCAGTGCTGATGCTCACGAAAAGAAAGTGGGAAACTGCGTACCTGATTAATATGTGAACTTGATAGTCCTCCCACATATAACAGAATTGGCAGCATGTAGTTACACACACACATTATTTTCATAAAGTTGCTCATTCATTTCTTATTTGAAATTCACCATACACATTTTGTATAAAGTGAGTATAAAAAACAGGGAATCTTGACTCATCCTAAAGCATAAAGGAATCAGAACTGGAGAATGAAAGTATATGAATGATTTCAACAGCTTGTTCTTCTCTGAAATTCAGGAATTGGCCCTTTAAAGGTATCAGACATTTAAAAAGTAAAAGAGTAATTCTTAACTAAGCTCTCTGCATTAGCCTGTGCCTCTAGTTGACACTAAAAGAGTTTAAAAAACAAAAACATTATCTTCTGTTTTTACAGCAAGAAGAAAAGAACTGAGAATACTGATGGGTACTACCCATGTTTATCTCAACTACTGAATCAATGCGTTTACAAAATGGCATTCATATTTTCTCTGTAGTTGGAATGGCTTTCTGTCCTGCTCAAGAATTTAAGGCTCAGATTTAATACTGCTTTCTCCATAAAATCCCTCCTAATATTCTTAACTTGAAGATGTTGTTGATGGTTGATCTAAGAATCATAGTCCCAGCCCTTATCCCTTATGCTACACTGCTTTTTACAAGTTTTAATTGTATTTACATCTTAGTCCCAATCAATGGTCAAATCTTTCAGGACAGAGATCTTGCCTCATTCATCTTTGAATCCTCTTCTGTGATTTCCTTCAGCAAGTTCCTAGTACAGTTTTTATCACAGTAGATCTACAAAAAGTGTTTTGCTAATTGTGGCAAAGAAATAGGGACAAGTTTCCCAGCTGCCAGAAGTTAGTTTCTTTCTACTTGCACTCAAATAGAATTCTATCCTTAGATTTTTTCAAATAACGTTAGGAACATAATATTTACTAAAAATACTTGATTCATCCATTAAGAAAGAATTGGCTTGTTGCATACTATCACACATGAAACCATGGGAGAGTGAAAAGAAATTAACACAGACCCAACTTAATTACTTAGCATTCTAACTGGAAGACTGCACATCGTGGAAAACCATTAGTTCATTAAATCAACAACATATATATGTAGCTTATCATACGCCAGTTATTGTGAATAAAATTGTTAGCAAAAATTGATGAAGTCTCAGAAGGTCATGGACCTTACAGTCTAGACAGACAAAAATAGACAATGAAACAATTTGTTATGATAATGACTATCAAAAATAAAGGACAAAATGTTAAGAGCTTCTGGAGAAGATCAGGGGAGAGCGCGGTGGTCAAGAAAAGATACACAAACATTTTATTTAATCTGTGTTTGGTAGATATTACTAATGTCTATCAACATTCTCTTTCCTGGATATGTGGGCAAATTAACACTTCCAGAAAGAGGTACTTAAAAACTTTGGCCTAATTTCGTATGCTTTCTTTCTTCGTGGTCCTCCTACTGCAAATTACGTGTTTAGATAGAGGTACTATAGGAATGGAAGCAACTAAACGGCAAACACATCACATGAAGGACATGACAGCCCATGACAGTGACCTCTATTAACAACAGGCTTGCGCGACTCAGAAATAAAGACTTGCTATGCTAAGCTGCTTAGATTTGATCTTTCCTTTTTTTAATGAATCATAATCTAGTTGATCCAGACTAATACAAAGCTACCTAAGGGATGAACAGTGATTAGGTAAATGAAAGTGATGGGAAAGGGGAGAGACCTGGTGTGCCAAGCAGGAAAATCAACGGGGACAAAGCCCTGACATTAGAGATGACAGGTGCTTTTAAGAAAGTGAGTAAAATTAACTTTATGGTTTAAATTGCTGCAAAAGATCCTAAATAACTAGCTTTTAGGTAGTTTTTTCAAACTGGTCTTTTAGCCCTAAAATTCTGATAGCTGCTAAGGACATATGAGGTACATATCTAATAAATATGGGGATACTTTCTCCATAATGCCTTCAGAGTATTCATAAAAACAAATGCCCAACACAATTACTAAAATTCTCATTAAATATAAAATATACTGTCTTACTTCAAATGTCTTACTTCACCTTTGATTTAAATAAACTAAAATTAAACAATGCATCTTTCAAAAAAAATTTGATTCTTTTTTTATATGTGGATTAAAATAAAGCTGAGCTCCTTTTATGTGGTTATTTCCTATCATCTCCCTGAAATGATCCAGAAAAAAAGAGAGGGAAGGAGTAGTTATTTTACCTCACATCACAACTCATTTCCAGAGAACTCTAATGTGCTATTAGGAAAGCTAGTGAATTCCCTGGTGGTCCAGCGGTTGGGTCTCCATGCTTTCACTGCCAAGGGTCTGGGTATCACAGCACAGTCAAAAACAAACAAACAAACAAAAAAGAAAACTAAACCACATTTATCCTCTATGTAATAACTGCTTTAAATTAAAAGTACCTTAGTTACTTTATTTCACTTAATCTTATCTTAAAATAATTCTACTCTAGTCAATTTCTGATCAATATATTGTTCATTTTTTTACCAAATTTTTAAATTGGTTACATTTCAGTTTGAGCAATTGAGAATTAAAACTTCAATCATGGAAAACAGTTTTGTGCTGCCAATTAATGTAGTAAAAGATCTGGGAACAAAAATACAGTAAGTAATCAAAAAACCCCCACAAAAGTTTACATGAATATGCTTGTAATGGTTACATAAAATAATACTTCTGGAAATGCACAGGAAAAAAAATCTCATAAGTGTTGATTTGCTAATAAAACTAATGATTTGTCTAGATAATTTTATTTTTAATAAATCCCAATAAACTAGTTTGAAATTAACACAAAGCTTATTACAGTAAAACTGGATGAAGTTTTTGTCTATACAAGTTTTCTTTTCTCATCCAGAATAGATGTGGCAACTCTAGCCACTAGAAATTGAACTTTTATCTTTGAAATGTAATTTTATGCTTTCATTTATTTAGAGAAACTATAAAATTGGGTATATATCTTTTAATCTAAAAGTCTTATTTTTCTGAAAAACCATATGAATAATTATGTGAAAAATGAAAAACTATCATGTTAAATATTACAGTTTTGCTCCTTTTATTTAAGCTTTCTAAATTTGAATTTTTTTTTGCTAGAAATTAAATTTCTTTAATGTAAAATATGGTATAGCAATGCATGGTACATCATACATACATTCATTAGTAATTATGAAAACTTTGAATATAACTGAATATTTTTTCATGAAAACAATCATAAAACAGTTTTTGTTTAAGATTTCAAGATATTGCTCTGCAGCGGTACTGTAATAATGTCACTTCCCATTGCACAGTATTTACACTGAGAATATCTAGGAGGTTGTGTTTTACCCGTAGTCTATGTGATCACTTGGTTATCTGCAATTTTTAATTCTTATTTCGACTGTTCACTAGCAGATATACTTTCTCACAAAAGAGTTGTAAACAAAATGCCAAATGAAACTGGATACCAGCTAAACAAGATATCCCTGATCTTTTTAGTACATCCAGTGAGATTTGAAAATCTCAGAAACAAAAAATAACCAGTATTTCAATTGTACTTTCTTCCCTGCGTTCCTTCACCTTCCTGTGAAAGGTATGGCCTTGGAAGTTTTGACACTATAACCTACTGCTTATCTAAGCAGAGAATTAGATGTAATTTCACGTGGGTGGCCCCACTGCCTAAGAGTAATTGGGACAACGGCTTTATTAGCACCTGAAGCTTCAAAGATAATTAACGGATGAAATCTTACTGTATTGACTTCTCATGATGTGAGTGGAATCATAAATTCCAAGGTTAATATTTGGATGACAGACAGTAGGCTTCTTAAATATCAGTCATTGTTGTTAGAAGGACCAGTAACTCAGCTCTCAGCTTTTCTTTTTTTTTTTTTTTTTATTGTTTTTGCCATACATTGTCATGATATCACCATGGGTTTACATATGCTTCCCCTCCGGATCCCCCCTCCCTCCTCCCTCCCCCCCGGGAAATCTCGCTGCACCAGTCCCGAGCATCAATCCTGGGCTGGCGATTGATTAGACACATGACAATTAACATGCTTCAATGCCCTTCTCCCATATCATCCCACCCTTACCCTCATCCACAAAGTCCACGAGTCTATTTAAAAATATCTGCGTTCCTTTTGTTGTTTCCCATGTTGGGTTCTCGTTACTGTCTTTCTAAATTCCATATATATGTGTTAATATACTGTATTGTTGTTTTTGCTTCTGGCTTACTTCACTCTGGATAATGGGCTCCAGTTTCGTCCATCTGAGTAGAATTGCTTCAAATGAATTTTTTTTTAATGCTGAGTAATATTCCATTGTGTATATGTACCACAGCTTTCTTATGCATTCATCAGTTGATGGACATCTAGGTTGTTTCCATGTCTTAGCTATTGTAAACAATGCAGCGATGAACATTGGGGTACACGTGGCTCTTTCAATTCTGGTTTCCTCGGTGTATATGCCCAGCAGTGGGATTGCCGGGTCATATGGCAGGTCTATTTGCAGCTTTTTAAGGAACCTCCACACTGTTTTCCATAGTGGCTGTACTAGTTTGCATTCCCACCAACAGTGTAAGAGGGTTCCCTTTTCTCCACATCCTCTCCAGCATTTATTGCTTGTAGACTTTTGGATGGCAGCCATTCTGACTGGTGTAAAGTGGTACCTCATTGCGGTTTTGATTTGCATTTCTCTGATAATGAGTGATGCTGAGCATCTTTTCATGTGTTTATTAGCCATTTTTATATCTTCTTTGGAGAAATGTCTGTTAAGTTCTTTGGCCCACTTTTTAATTGGGTTGTTTATTTTTCTAGAATGGAGCTGCAGGAGTTGTTTGTATATTTTTGAGATTAATTGTTTGTCTGTTGCTTCATTGGCTATTATTTTCTCCCATTCTGAAGGCTGTCTTTTCACCTTGCTTATAGTTTCCTTTGTTGTGCAAAAGCTTTTAATTTTAATTAGGTCCCATTTGTTTATTCGTGTTTTTATTTCCAATATTCTGGGAGGTGGGTCATGGAGTATCCAGCTTTGGATTATAGCAGAGAGTGTTTTGCCTATGTTATCCTCTAGGAGTTTTATAGTTTCTGGTCTTATGCTTAGATCTTTGATCCATTTTGAGTTTATCTTTGTGTATGGTGTTAGAAAGTGATCTAGTTTCATTCTTTTACAAGTGGCTGTCCAGTTTTCCCAGCACCACTTGTTAAAGAGGTTGTCTTTTCTCCATTGTATATTCTTGCCTCCTTTGTCAAAGATAAGGTGTCCATAGACGCGTGGATTTATCTCAGCTTTTCAACAGGCAATAACAGAACTCCAGGAGAAGACTCCTGACCCAGCCTCTGAGTCAAGCAAGCCTCTATTTGTGCCAGGAATTGATTCATGGGTACATTACACTCGAGTTGCGAGGTGGCACCCTGACCTGACCTAAGTGAATTCATTTTATGTCTTTACTGTCTATGCTCTGACTTTGTACTTTTCAGATGGGCCTGATAATCTATGTGAGCCAACTTCTGCTGACTCTAAAAATCCTGAGTCTGCAGTTTGATCCTCAAGACAACGCCTTCCTGTCCTGGGCTCACTCCTATGCTGCATTCCACAATCAGTCTAGCTGCTGGGTCTGTGGAGCACTCCCCTCTTCATCAGTGAAAGACTCCCTGTGGTGGACATCTCCACTTTAAGGAAAAGACTTTCTCCAAGTCTGCAAATACCTTCAACAACAATCACATGTGATGCCTCTTCTTAAACTGATGACATCTAACAATGCTAAGATGGACTGATCTAACTATGGACACAGTGTGACTTTTGATTTTAACTTGGTTTAATGACTATTTTGCCTTACATCTGTAACTGTATAATGGGGTTTTCTAACCATCAAAAGCTTTTAATTAAGTTACAAATGGTTGTCCAAGCTCCTACGAGTGCCACAGCCTCTTCCAAATATTATGTGGGGCCCCTGGATCAGATATCCTCAATATGAAGGTTAGGAGAATATGTTGCCTCAACAATTTAGGGACAACACCCCTTGTCAGCTCAGAAGCAATTACAGAATGAAAACAATACCCCTTTTCCCTAGGCAAAATAATTCTCCTAAAAGAAAAGGAGGGAATAAGAGAGTCATCTCCTAGGCAGGTTGATAAGAAGTCTAGGGGTCCCCAAGAAGAGAGGGATCTGGAATTCTCAAGGAGGAGAAAAGGACAAACTTTTTTCTCTGTATTCCTTAGCCTTAGTTAATTACACAACTCAGTTTAAACTCTATACTAAGGATTATATAACAACAATATATCTAGCTGGAGGACAGTTTCTCCTCCCTGAAAACCTGACTAATCCTAATATCTTAAAATGTATATTATGGGAGAGGGTCTGGAAGATCTTTCTAAGCTAATCCTGATATCTAAAGATGTATAGTGGGTCTAGAAGATCTTTCTATTGTCAAATGTTAATCCTGTTATATCAAAATGTAAATTATGGGAGTAGGTCTTGTGAAGCCTTCACAAGGATTATTTAACAATAATATATCCTCCCTGAGGACAGTCCCAGAATTAAACTTTCTGGCTAAACCTGTTGTTGATTCAGTATATAACTCCACAGCTAACTCTTTCTGCCCCCTTCTGATGTCTATGTCAGAAGCTTTCTCTATCTCCTTTATACTTAAATAAAACTTTACTACACACACAAAAAAAATTTTTATTTATTTACTTAGGGCTGTTCAGGGTCTTCTTTGTTGCATGGACTTTTCTCTAGTTGCTGCAAGAAGGGGCTACACTCTATGAATAGCAGTAGTATGAGGGCTTCTCCTTGCAGTGACTTCTCTTCTTGTGGAGCCCAGGCTCTAGGGCATGTGGCCTTGAGTAGTTGTGGCACATAGGCTCAGTAATTGCGGCTCCCAGGTTCTAGAACACAGGCTCAGCAGCTGTAGCACGTGAGCTTTGTAGCCCCGCAGCATGTGGGATCTTCTGGACAAATGGTCATTCCCATGTCGCCTACATTGGCAGGTGCATTTTTTACTACTGAGCCACCAGAGAAGTCCCCTTCTTGTTCTTATTTGGTTGTATAACACCTATAACATTAGACATACATGTACTAGCAATTTATTAATTGCTACTCCATCCTTTGTACATATTATTTCTGGTGTTTATGAGCTCATGTATTAATTTTGTGCATGAAACAATATAGAAACATTTAAAAAATGCTTAATGTTAGAGAAAAAATTCTTTGCAAAACAGCAGTTGTCCAATTAACTGAAAATTCAGAAAAAGTGTGAAACACATTGATACCTATTTAGAGTTTGGTAGGATGAAAAATATCTTTCTTCCATTTATAATAATGTACTATAGAAAATAGTAACTTCAAAAATTCTCATTATTTTAGTATTCTAAACATGGTCCTCATCATTAATAGTTTATTAATAATGTTGGACTTAAAAGACAGAATAACTTTGGAATCCTCATAGGCCCCTTGACTTTTGAGGCTATTTAGGTCTTTCAGTCATTGTTTTCTGATAGATATCCTTCTCATATATTCTGCTGTAGAGAATATAGAGCTTATACCACAAACCAAAATTCAGTATCAATTCTAGATGATTGCACTAAAAGAAAAACACAGGCAAGTCATCAAAAACTGTTCCAGACACACCTTACAGAAACAGGAAGTTATAAAATTCCTTAAGAAAAAGTCAAACACAAAGGTTCAGATAAGCATTATGACTGGTTCCACTGTGAACCAGAAGAAGTTCAAAATTATACAAATATTTTGATAATTTGTATTCATATCTACTATTGCAACTCAAGTAACAGGGGTGGTACATAATTTTTTCTATTATTTCATATCCTATCAATAACTCAATCAAAGAATGTGAGTAGCAGAAAAGAAATCATACTTTTCCTCAAGAATGAGATAGAAAAGGTATTTTGTATTCTGGAGCTTAATTAGATGAAGTTTCTTTACAAATGCAACAAAATGACTAAAATGCAGTCAGAGATGGCATTTTGTTTCTGTTTTGGCGGGGCATACTTTATTATTTTTCATAATTTTATTTTTTTATTGGAATATAATTGATTAACAATACTGTGTTAGTTTCTGCTATACAACCAAGTGAATAAGCTATATGTATACATATATCCCCTCCCTCTTGAACCTCCCTCCTCCCACCCACCATCCTACCCCTCTCTGTCAAGAGATAGAGTTTTGAATCTCCAACATACATTAGCAGTGTAACCCAAGGAAGATTACATCAAATCTTAGTATTTCTACATACATTTAAAAAGGAAATAGTAACATTCATAGTATGCAATGATTTTGTGGAATAAGCTGTAATAAAGTTCTTAGAATGTTTCATATTAGCACCATTAGCCGGAAAAAAAAAAAGTCTTTCAGTAATGTCAAAATGTGCCAACTGCTCATTTTGGACTTGGAGTTTGGAGTATCAAATGTAGAATGATGTCTCTTCTATCAAAATATTGCCCATCCACTGAGGCTGATTTAAGTCCCACCTGCTCCATGAATCTTTTTCCAACCTTTCCAGTCCCCATAAATCTGTCTCTACTTTTCATCTCAGCAGCACATCTCGTGTATGCTGTTATATCTCAAGGTGCATTGGGAAATGTTGAGGAGGATACTGAATGGCATGCTGATGAGATTATCCTTAGTTCAGAGGCAAGGCTTAGCCAATTAAAAACTCTCAAACATGGGTCTAGAAATACATTTCCAAAGAGCACTAATAGATTATATTTTATCATGTTTGCCAAATTTCCCTCCCAAAAAGTTGTAACAATTTCTACTGCCCTCAATAATGCAGTTTTTAATATGACTGTTTTTAAATCAGCATTTCATTATAGAAAATAAGCTTCCCCATCCTGTAAGGGGATGCTCTGTTGGATTAATTAGATTCTAAATGAAAGAGTATTTTCTAAAGTGGGCTCCAATAGGAGATACCCAGGACATGCTCAAAATAAGCTTGGAAAATTGCCTATCCAAATAGTTTTTACTGGTTTCTATATTGCAGGCCTTCTCAGACTCTTTAATATGCTGAAGTATATACCGTAAATCTTTAAAAGAGATATATATGGGGCCACATTTCCCAAACACATTTGGCCATAGAATATTTTCCTCAGAGCATTTCAAGGAAATAATACTTCATAGAATACTTTGGGAAATGCTGTTCATTACTTACTCATATATCAGCCAATATTGCTATCTGATCCTTGCAGAGAATTTATTGCCTCTCCAATGTGATGGGAAGCTACTTACCTTGCCTTATAATCTTTGCACTCTGCATAACTACCATAACATATACTGCAGAAAAAATGTGCAATAAATATTTGCTGATTAACTGACAATATATTTAACAGCAAAAAGATTATATATGCTAAAAGTTCAAACAGAGTACATGGGAAGGTAATGCTCCTAAAGAGTAAGTAGGACTCAAAGCCATTTCCATCTTTTTAACTAATCAAGATACTTTAGGCTTTCATCACACACAAAAGTTTCATTAAATGCTGGAGTACATTAACGATTTTCTCTAACAACAAGTAAACAATTGCTGTTATACTTTTTAAAAACTTTACTGCCAACATATTTATCTTAACAAGAAGACACACTCCAATAAAAACTTTACCTTGTGATCTTAATAATTCAAAACACTTGTTGTCTAAAAAACACTCATATGGCTCTTTATAAGACATTTAAAATTTATCTTTTAATATCTAAAGAAGATTAGCTTTAGGTTGAAAAGGTTACAATTTAAAATAATCACATAATTATATAGAAGATAACAGACACCAGGAGTCAATTCCTAACTGTGAGAGTAGTGAAAGAAAAAATAGTTAGCATATGCTATGACTACAGGAACCAATATTCAGAAGCATCACTATGAACAAAGTTAGTGGAAATGATGGAATTCCAGTTGAGCTATTTCAAATCCTAAATGACGCTGTGAAAGTGTTGCACTCAATATGCCAGCAAATATGGAAAACTCAGTAATGGCCTGGAAAAGATCAGTCTTCATTCCAATCCCAAAGAAAGGCAATGCCAAAGAATGTTCAAACTACTGCATAATTCCACTCATCTCACATGCTATCAAAGTAATGCTCAAAATTCTTCAACAGTACGTGAACCGAGAACTTCCAGATGTTCCAGGTGGATTTAGAAAAGGCAGAGGAACCAGAGATCAAATTGCTAACATCCGATGGATCATCAAAAAAGCAAGAGAGTTCCGGAAAAACATCTACCTCTGTTTTATGGACTACACCAAAGCCTTTGACTGTGTGAATCACAACAAACTATGGAAAATTCTGAAAGAGATGGGAATACCAGACCATCTTACCTGTCTCCTGAGAAATCTGTATGCAGATCAGGAAGCAACAATTAAAACCGGACATGGAAAAATGGACTGGTTCCAAACTAGGAAAGGAGTATGTCAAAGTTGTATATTGTCACCCTAGTTATTTAACATAGGCAGTGTAAACCATGTGAAATGTTGGGCTGGATGAAGCATAAGCTGGAATCAAGACTGCCAGGAGAAATATCAATAACCTCAGATATGCAGATGATACCACACTTATGGCAGAAAGCAAAGAAGAACTAAACAGCTTCTTGATGAAAGTGAAAGAGGAGAGTGAAAATGTTGGCTTAAAACTCAACATTCAAAGAACTAAGATCACGGCATCTGGTCCCATCACTTTATGGAAAATAGTTCAGAAAACAATGGAAACCATGACAGACTTTAATTTGGGAGTCTCCAAAATCACTGCAGATGGTGACTGCAGCCATGAAATTAAAAAATGCTTGCTCCTTGGAAGAAAAGTTAGGACCAACATAGACAGCATATTAAAAAGCAGAGACATTATTCTGCCAACAAAGGTCTGTCTAGTCAAAGCTCTGGTTTTACCAGTATTCATGTATGAGTGTGAGAGTTAGACTATAAAGAAAGCTGAGCACTGAAGAATTGATGCTTTTGAACTGTGGTGTTGGAGAAGACTTATGAGAGTAATGTCTCTGCTTTTTAATATGTTGTCTAGGTTGGTCATAACTTTCCTTCTAAGGAGTGAGCATCTTTTAATTTCATGGCTGTAATCACCATTTCCAGTGATTTTGGAGCCCAAAAAAATAGTCAGCCACTGTTTCCATTGTTTCCCCATCTATTTCCCATGAAGTGATGGGATCAGATGCCATGATCTTAGTTTTCTGAATGTTGAATTTTAAGCCAACTTTTTTACTCTCCTCTTTCACTTTCATCAAGAGGCTCTTTAGTTCTTCTTCACTTCTTGCCATAAGGGTGGTGTCATCTGCATATCTGAGGTTATTGATATTTCTTGAGCAATCTTGATTCCAGCTTGTGCTTCACCCAGCCCAGCGTTTCTCATGATGTACTCTGCATATAAGTTAAATAAACAGGGTGACAATATACAACGTTGACGTACTCCTTTTTCTATTTGGATCCAGTCTGTTGCTCCATGTCTAGTACTAACTGTTGTTTCCTGACCTGCATACAGATGTCTCAAGAGGCAGTATATATTCATGAACTATAAATAGTTCCTTTAACATTTAACCTCACTTGTCAGACATGCAAACTGAGACTTGCTCGAGGTAAGCAACTTTCTTAAAGTTTCACAGGTACCAAGTTGTAAGTTCAGCTTTCAACTTTCAGTCTGTCTCATTTTAAACCTGTTCACTTTCCCCTGCATCAGGCTAGCTCTTCACTGTATCTTCATATACTCCCACAAAATCTCCCATATAGTATTATAACATATCCTATAATAGATACAGATTTGTTAAATAAAAAGTAAAAAATGATAAAAGTAAGTGCCTCATAAATTTTCAATAAGAAAGGACAGGAGATATAATACATATTCCAGGATAAAAGCAATTGGCCTTTGCTTATATAGTGAGTTGAGAATCTGTCCAATTTGTTCCATAAAAAAGTTTAGCTTGGAACACAAGACTACATAAAATAATTACCAGAGTCAAAACATATCTTGTTCTTCTGCATGTGAATTTATCAAATATAGTAAAAAGATGTTATGTTATCACTGAAATATATACATATATATTTTAAGGGCAAGGCCAACTTGCTTAACATATGAGGAAATTCAGTTTTATATACTTGCCTTTTGCTGGGAAGGCAGCCAAATTTCTAACTGATTCTAAGAAAGTCTATATTTTATTATAGCTATATCCATATAAATGAACAGCATATAAAATATAGACAGCGTCCTTTCAGGTTATTTAAACTATAAGGGATCAGTGTACCATTAAGAAAACATTCCCTGTTTCATCTTTTTCAGGCACTAAAGATTTCAAGATGTCTTCAAAAATTATGTCATTTCAGAATTTCAATGTTTCTATGAATCTGCCCAGAAGAACTGAAAAACAAAACACTGAAAAACCTATGTGATCATTGCCTTATGTGATTCTATACTGTATATCTTTGTTAGAGTTTTAATTTATCATCATGATCTCATTCCCCTGAAAAAGACCTATATCTGTCACCATTTTTATTCTTTTTTAAGTGGTAGGATTGCTACTACAGCCGACTCAAACATAACTCTAACATATCTCAGATTGGGATATTAGACTATTTCAATAAAATACAGCATGTTCTAATTTTGAATATTAACCATTAAGAGAAAATTGCATTAGAGAATTTATAACCTTAACATTAAATGAGTCCCTTAAAAAATAATATTCTCTGCAAAGACTATATAACAAATGACAGTGTGTTAAGTCTGAATAGAATTAAAGAAAAACTAGAATTAGCAAAGCAATACACATAAAGTCATTGTTTACATTAATCACAGTCAAAATATTATGACAAAGAATTTGAAGCCAGAAGTTTTCCAAGTGTGACAGAATGTTGTCAAAACAAATAATTATTTGAAAACAAGGCTTTTAAAACATGGTGAATATTTAGAGTATTCAGTTTTGAGGGGCGTGATCATAAATGCCACCTGTGTCTCACAAAGGTTTGCTGATTATGGCAAAATGAAAAAAAATGGTGGTTTATTGAAAACAGTTGGTACTGTGAAGAGAATGTAGTAAAAGTGGATGTTTAGAAATATTTTCATTGTATGAAATGTTTCACAGGATTCTAAGCCAGTTTGTTAAGAATATGTAAATCTAAACATGGCTGTTCATTAGAAACATATCTGGAGCCTTAGAGGAACAAAGCAATACCTGGGCGTTTGTACTTTTAAAAAATTCCAAGATAATTCTGATATGTATCAGAGAAAAACAACTGGACTATATGATAAGCTTTTCCTTTTATCTAGTTTGTTTCTGTTCTATATTCAGTGCTCCAATTTCATTTAGTTTATGTTTTCCAATTTCTCCATCTCTTTTTTATAACTCTTTCTCAAGACTTTATTAAGTATAGTAGAAAAGCTTTTATATACATATATACAAATAGCATATATACATATACATATGTATATATGTAAATGGCATCACCAACTCAATGGACATGAGTTTGAGCAAGCTCCAGGAGTTGGTGATGGACAAGGAAGCCTGGCGTGCTTCAGTCTGTGGGATCACAAAGAATCAGACACGACTTAGCAACTGAATAAAACAATCATAACTGAATCACCTTGCTGTGCACCTGAAATATTGCAAGTCAACTATACCTTAATAAAATATATATATTAAGAACAAAAGAATATGTAAATCTAATACTATGTGATTAGTTTACAAGAATAGCTGATTAACTTCAACTGAGATAGAACTTCATCAACCAGATTTCAATAAAAGCCTTGGCAAATTTTTGGCCAACAAATTTCTTTCTTCATTTGGATCTATATATCGTTGTGAGGAATCATTTTTCAGTTATGAATTAGCCACTAAAACCTATACACTTTAGAACTAGACTTTCAATTTCTGTATTTCAAGTGTTAATTTTCTAAAAAGTAATGATTCATCTTCTTATGCACTATTTCACAAAATGTTAGAATTATTTCATTTCTATATTTTAGTCATAACAAAAACAAATGCTTATATCATGAATGAGAGTATACTCTTTTTTAAAAATCTGTTTTTTCACCATTATCTTTTTCTTTTATATTTCTACTTGCAAATTTTATAACGTACACAATGTAAGACAAGCATATATTACTCACATATAAATGTAATTATACCCTTAAAGATATTTTATGTATGTCATGTATTATATATGCAGTTTGTATAAATAGACATATTCAACAAAAATAATTTTAGGAACCACAGCTTTGGCAAATGACCCTTTTATTTTTTTTAACTTCATTCTTTATTTATGTGGCTGTACCAGGTCATAGTTGCAGCATGTTAGATCTTTAACCTTCCTGGCAGCATATGGGATCTTTAGCTGCAGCAGGTGGAATCTAGTTCCCTGACCAGGGATGAAATCCAGGCCTCCTGACTTGGAAGCATAGAGCCTTAGCCACTGGACCACCAGGGAAATCCCACAAATGACACTTTAAGGGTCCAACTTTTTATAGACTCCTTTTCTTGAGTAGTTACCCAGTTCCATCTTACTATTTAACCAATAGTGTTTACACCTCTCTGTTATGTGTCCAAAATGTCAGGAATTATGATACTACCCCAATCACTGATCAGAGGTGGTTTCATCAAAAATTCACTACATTTTTCAATGAAACATTTTAAACGAATGTATAAGCTAGTCATGAGTAAGATTACTTTAAAATACCTCAAGGTCATTTCACCATATAACTATTCAGAAAGAGTAAGAAATGAGCACTGCCATTTTCTATTTCATTTTGCTAATTTCATAGCAGAGATAACTTGAGACAATAATTTGTTTTTTTATTTGTGTCTTTCTAACCATAAATTTAAATTGTTAGAAAGTATATATATTTTGTAAATTTCTTGGAAGTCAAAAATGCTTATTAATAATACATTGAGCTATGCCACACATATATATTTTAAATATATACATGATTACAATAATATTTCTATATATAAAGAGAATTTTATTGTACTTAATATTAACTTTACATGTGCTGCTTGAAACAATTTGATCATAAGGTTTTACAGAGTTAGAAAGGACCTTAAAGATTTTCCCCCAGAGCTTCACTTAAAGGACTGCAGAAACCAAATAACTCGCTAGTTAAAGGTCAAGAACCAGGTCATGAAAATCTTTATCCAATATATTCCCCATTAAACTACACAAATGTATGCATGAGACTCACTGTGAATTAAATTGTAATGATATCTTACTTGAATAAATAACTTCTGATTATACGTAAACCATTGTTGCAAGGTGATTATAATCAGTATTCTTAGCCCCATAAGGTATTTACCCAGAGCCAGAGCAACTTTGCAAAGGCCAAGTAAAAAGTCCTGCATATTTCCAATAATGTTTCCACTTAGTACATAAGCTGATTTGATAAGGTTGCCACATCATTTGCATTATTGTTATTGTTGTTTAGTAGCTAAGTCGTGTTCCACTCTTCATGATCCTATGGACTGTAGCCAACCAGGCTTCTCTGTCCATGGGATTTTCCAGGCAGGAATACTAGAGCGTGTTGTCATTTCCTTCTCCAGATCTTCCTGACCCAGGGATTGAACCTGTGAACCCACATCTCCTGCGCTGGCATGCAAATGCTTTTACCACTGAGCCACCAGGAAAGTAGAATATTGCATCTTTTAGTCAATTATTTTATTTTATTTTTATGAATCCTACTCTACTAGGTATTTTGTGTTCATTGCGTGCCTGGAATTCACTATATTTTTTGTTAACAGCAGCCCTATTTTATTGCTGTGGTTTAAAGATCTACTCTTCCCCATCTCTGAGATTATAGCCTTACCTAACCAAACAAAAGACCGTGAGCCAATAGGATACAAAGACACTTTTGCTGGGGAACAAAGAAGCTGGAGAAGACCTTCAGAGGATGATGAAATTGGAACTGCTGCAACTACATTCCCACCCCCTGAATCCTGAGAATATTGCAGTCACACCCACTCAGGTGCAGTCTTTCAGGATAAACCTCCTTTTTTCCCTCCAGGCCAGAATCCTTTTTTTTTTGGCGGGGGTGGGGCGTGGGGGCATGAGGTGTGTGATATCTTATTTCCCTGATTGGGACTCGAACTCCCGTCTCCTGTATTGGAAGCATAGAATCTTAACCACTGGACCACCAAGGAAGTCCCAGAGCAGAATCCTTGACTGTACTCTTTCTGTTAAACCTGAGAAAAAATTGTCATGCCAGGGGTTGCATAAAACACAATAAGACTAACATGTCACGACTGTTAGCCTTGTTCACCTTTTTCTTTATATGCACAACTGCTGCTAGTTCCATATACAGCCAACCCATTATTCTCATTTCCTTAATGAAATGAGACATAATTTCAGCTGTTACAGCAATTTCCATTTCTTTTCACATTACTTCATCAATAGATTAAATACAGTTTTATCTGTCAATTTTAGCTAAAATATACCCTTGTGGCCCAGCTGGTAAAGAATCAGCCTGCAATGCAGGAGACCTAGATTCAATCCTTGGATTGGGAAGATCCTCTTGGAGAAGAGAAAGGCTACCCACTCCAGTATTGTGGCCTGGAGAATTCCATGCACAGTATAGTCCGTGGGGTCGCAAAGAGTTGGACACAACTGAGTGACTTTCACTTTCACACCAATATAAATAGGTACCATTCTGTATCATAGACTCAATGGACATGAGTTCAGGCAAACTTCAGGAGACAGTAAAGGACAAGAAAGCCTGGCGTGCTGCAGTCTATGGGGATGCAGAGTTTAACACAATTACCACCTGAACAACTATGCTACACAGTTTTAGTTCTCATATCTGGAATTATTTAATGACTATTAAATCAATTGATTTTCACATAGTTTACAGTCTGTCTTTTCAAATATTACCAAGAGTCAACCTTGAATAAACTAATACATTTTTTATTGCACATTCTATCAGTTTAAAAAGTTTGTGCATAGCCCATCTTAAGTAATTGTCCAGTTTGTAAACAATATAACTTATATATATGTATTTTCATGTAGATATTAATTATGCTTTCAACATTTAAACATCTTCACATGTTTCTTGAGTTACAATTTTGTGCCACAAAACCTCTAAGTATCTATAAGAACAGTGCTTCTCAAACCTCTTTGCACATATGAATTAGCTGGGGACCTTGTCAATTCAGATTCTGATTCAGTAAGTCTGGGTGGGACCAGAGAATCTGTATTTCCAACAGCTTCAAGGAAACATCACTTCTCCTAGTCCAGGGAACACACTGAGGAGTAAGTTGGTAGATAATGAAATTAATCTTTTCTAAATAATTTTATTTATTCATTTTTGACCATTCTGGGTCTTTGTTGCCGCTTGGGCTTTTCTCTAGTTGCAGCAAGTGGAGTCTGCTCTAGTTCTGGCGCACAGGCTCTCACTGCAGTGCTTCTCTTGTTGTGGAGCACGGGCTCAAGGGCACAGGGGCTTCAGTCGTGTGGGGAATGGGCTCAGGTGCTCTGGGGCATAAGGGATCTTCACCAAACAAGGATCAAACCTGAGTCTCCTGCATTGGCAGGCAGATTCTTTACCACTGAGCCATCAGGCCAGGGATCGAATCTGAGTCTCCTGAGTTGGCAGGTGGATTGTTTACCACTGAGCCATCAGGGAATCTCTAAAACTAATATTGATTGTACTACTAAATAACTTTGCTCTCATGATTTTATTTGGAATCTAGAGGTGAACTAACTATTCTTTCCTCTTAACTGCAAGGGGACTAGATATATGTATAAGTTTCTCCAAAATGAAATAATAGTATATTATCATGTTATATTAATACATCAAATGGCTTCAAATATGTTGAAAGTTCATTTTCAACATATATTTTTTCCCTGCACATGCACATGTCCATAGACTATGAATTGCCGGGTGACATCGAAATGTCATTTTCTCCAGGCCAAGACTGGTAATCTACAGAAGATATCACAGGATTAAACATGCAATCTTTGATACCTAAAGGAATCATGTAAGTCAATATAGCAGTTTCATATCTAATTATGTTTCCTTTACAAAAAGATAAAATTTAATACAGTTTCTGAAATTCAGCTAAAGTATGGCAGATAATAGAGAAATAACCCCAAACTTGTATTTCTGCCAATTAGTGGTGAGATAAATCTTCCTTGCTCCTAGAAAGCAGGTCCGAAAAGGAAAGATTTAAGCAACTTCTCAGGATGTACAGCTGTTTCACATTTGGCTAAGTTCTAGATAACTGCAGGATTACTTTCTTTAAAATCAAAATTTGTCTATTATCAATATTCCTTTAAAACATTTCAATGTTTACTTTCCAAATAACCCAGGGTTAAAATTCTCAGGTCTGCCTGAGCAATTCTAAAATAATTTTGCTGTTAAAGAAGCAAACCACTGTTACAAACTATGGTATAATTAAAATTATAAACTATTATTTAAATATGTGAAAAAAAGTTTTAAAGCTAAATTTATTTTGAAACAATTTTTTCTCTCACCATCCCCTTCCTACCTCAAAACAGTTAAACACTTGTTGAGATGTTTCATAAAATCAAAACCTTCCAAATATTTGCTTACAAAGACTCAAAATAGCCTTGCTGTTGTTTAGACATGAAGTCATATCCTACTCTTTGCAACCCCAAGCACTGAAGCACACCAGACTCTTCTGTCCATGGGATTCTCTAGGTAAGAATATTGGAGTGGGTTGCCATTTTCTTCTCCAGGGGAATTTCCCAACCCAGGGATTGAATTCACATATCTTGTGTCTCCTGAATTGCAGGTGGATTTTTTACCACTGAGCCACCAGGGAAGCCTAATGCTTCTAATTACTAGGTCATGGGTATTGATTTTAAGAAATTATAAACAAAAAGACACTTTAATGTCATTAAAATAAGTTTGCCTATTGCTGTTGTTGTTTGAGTCACTAAGTTATGTCCAACTCTTTGCGGCCCCATGGACTGTAGCCTGCCAGGCTCATCTGTCTTTGGAATTCTCCAGGCAAGAATGCAGAAGTGGGTTGCCATCTCCTTCTCTAGGGGATCTTCTGGATGCAGGAATTAAACCAGCATCTCCTGATTGGCAGGCAGATTCTATACCACTGTGCCATCAGGGAAGCCCATAAGTTTACTTCTACCTCTTTAAAAGTTGAGATAGTCATTTATTTAATAGGAATTAAGTGCATATTTCTAAATTAATAAAAAGATTATGAGAGAAAATTTAGCCAGCTAATTATAAAGAAATTATAGATTTGGAAGAGATTTGTAAACGTTTCTAAATAACTAGCAAAGCATTGCAAATTTCAAATACTTCATGAATGGTTACTTTTTGGAAAGTTGTTTGAACAGAATAGATAGGATAAAAAGATTGAAATGTAAACTATATTCTTTGCACTGTGCTGTACACACAGTAATGACATTTCTACAGTCGACTCCTATAATTCATCCTAAGAGAGCAAAGCAATAGAGCATAAAATACCAAATTGCAAATAACTCAAATATCATTTGGAATGTATGCATTGCTTTCTATTTGATTATAAGTACCCTTGATGTTTTGGAATTCACAGGCAAGACTTCAAACTAAATAGCAAAGCCGAGGTTAATATCTAATTCAGAAGCAGATGGAAAGTTTCCCAGATTTCTTACCCTTTACCTGGATCATTTTCCCTTTAGGCCCATTCCATCCTAGGCTGCAGATAAGGTAGTCAAAGCTTCTCTGTAACTTCTTCTTAAGCTTTCAGTTCAAGGGAGAAAGATAACTGCACATTTTTATTTAAAAGTTTATTTGCTAGTGGCTGAATTAGAAAGTAGTCTTTCAGCATCATTGACTTTCAACTTTTAATGGTTAATTCACTTATGAATTCAGTCCACTAGACACATACAATGTTCCAGGACTAGAGAATTCATGATTCAGTGTTTTTTAAGAAAAAAAAAGTTGATGCGCATACACCTATGTGGCATTATGGTGGATATAAACAAGTAACAGCCACTGTGGTCAAGTTGACTAGGTGCTTTGTATACATCATAAAATGTAGTCCTCATAGCTCTTACTGTGAGGTGTTACCAACTCCACTTTGGTGGTGAAGAAACTGAAGCTTGGGGAAATTAAATTGTTAAGTCATGCAGGAAGAAAAATGTCAGAGATGGAATTCAAACAAAGTCTCTGTAAATCTTGATGCTCTTTTCAACATACCAAACTGATTCCTAGTGAAGGTAAAGAATTTGTTAAGTGATAATAAATTATAATGCCTTCCAGGCCAAGAGTTCTGCTATAAATATATCCTTGGGATAAGCTGTATCTCAGTTATTTGATGGAATTGAGATATTTGCCCCCACTTATCTAAAACTTAGCTTCCCTGGTAGCTCAGTTGGTAAAGAATCTGCCTGCAGTGTAGGACACCTGGGTTCGATTCCTAGGTTGGGAAGATCCCCTGGAGAAGGAAATGGCAACCCACTCTAGTTTTCCAGCCTGGAGAATCCCATAAACAGAGGAACCTGGAGGGATATAGTCCATGGGGTCACAAGAGTCGGACACAATTTAGCAACTAAACCACTACCACCTAAAACTTAGCTTTTAATAACTTTGTTAGCATTTTAATAACTTACAAAATAAATTCCTAAGAAAGAAGACTATTCAAGCTTATGAAATTAAAAAAGCTGACAATATTAAAAAGTCTCATGCTCTCTATGCAAGCTCTGATATAAAGCTTTACTTTATTCACATTTTTTTAAAGGTAGTCTCAAGGACTCCTTTCATTTAAATTACCTAATACTTTGTGTTTTCAGAAGTTGTACTAATTGGAATTATAGTTAGATACATTCAGTCTCTTGTCCCTAATGAACTTCAAGATCCTGAAATGCATCATCCTCATTCTGGGATGTCAAGGTATCCAGTGTCATCTGACAAGTAATGTGAGAACTCAGTAAATATTTGTTTAGTTTCCTCTTACATGCTTTAATTTGCTCTGAAATGATCTTCCCTTTGAAATGAAGATTAAATAGTGAAGCAAACTATTATGTTTTAAGACAGGACTGTATCCAAAAAAAAAAAATCAGTAAGCCTGATTTGATCTCATGTGGACATAACAACAACTTAATTGCCTAAATACTCCACTTCATTAGTTTCTTCAAAGGCAAATACAATGACAAACAGGTAGAAAATTAACTACTGTCTTTCAGGTTTCTCTATTATGTAGTATTTGACCGTTCCAAAATAATGCATGCTATGTAAGTTATAAAACATGATAATAAAACTAACTCTTGTGGTCCCACCATTAAGTTAAACCCTGGGATGTTATCATTACCTTTCCCCTAAACCCAGCCTTCTCATTAGGGTATTACCCTGATTTTTGTATTTATCATTTTTCTTGCCACATTTTTGAATATCATTTCACACTTATTTGTGTGTTACTAAATACACAGAGGTTAGTTTTGATGGTATTCAAGCATTGTGTGGCTCAGCTGGTAAAGAGCTGCAGATGCAGCAGACCTGGGTTGGGAAGATCCCTTGGAGAAGGGAAAGGCTACCCACTCCAGTATTCTGGCCTGGAGAATTCCACTGACTTTATAGACCACGGGATCGCAAAGAGTCGGACACGACTGAGTGACTTTCAATTTCACTTTCAAGCCTTGTAAAAATGGGACTATACATTGTCCTTTACAACTTATATTTTTCATTTCACATAATGTCATAATTCTATTATTCATCTTTATTTTGCCTGCAGTCCATTCATATTTACATCCAGTGAACCATATTCCATTGTGTAAATATACCATATCTTCATCTTTTTCAGCTTTAAAACATTTTTTAAACCTAATTTCTCAATATTTGACATTTCAAAAGAAACTTGGCCTTAATCCTGATAGGAAAAATCTGATAGAACTTTTATTAGGAAATATTTCTAGGACATGAATATAATAATATCATTAGTCTGTAAAAGCATACATGAACAAATAGATATGTTTCTAAGGCAATAAGTTGTATCTCTAAAATCAATTAATCAAGAGCCTCTTCTGCTCTTTGGAGTTGCATAATTTATTAAAACAAAGTGCTCCATAGCAGTGGTCCACAACCTTTACGGCACCAGCGACCAGTTTCATGGAGGACAATTTTTCCACATACCAGGAGGGGGAGGAGTGGTTTGGGGCTGATTCAAGAGTATTACATTTATTTGTACTTTATTTCTATTATTATTACATCAGCTCTACCACAGAAGTTCAAGTATTAGAGCCCAGAGGTTGGGGACCCCTGCTCTAAAGCAACTATTGTGTGTAGTTTCAAAGAAGATATTTTCCAAACTAATTAACTATAAACATAAAGAATATGAATTTCTGAATGAGTTTTTAGGATCAGTGTATGATTTCAAGATCCCTAAAAAAGTCATATCAAATTCTCAAAGGCAATCATGTTTAATTAGATATACAAAAGAGTTCATGGAAATGCAGTAGTCCCACCTGCTTCCAAGATCTGTAGAAAGTTGCACGGCCGTCTGTACTACTTTCCATACAGAACAGTCTGAATAATTCAAGTGAATATCATTTTAATGATACTAAGGACAGAGTTTTTTCACCAATGATTCCAACCTTACTTAGGTAAATCATGAGTGAGCAAAGTGATTTATTTGGTATGAAAGCTTAAGATGCACTTCGTATCATATTCATTTCTGCAAAATATTCCTCATTTCTTTACCCAATTCATAGCTCTGACAAAATATGCACATAGGTGTACATTTTGAGACTTTGAAATGTATGAAACTCTTAGTAACATTTAAAATATATCAGGAGCTAATGCTATTGGCAGCTTCTTTCCAAATTAAAAAGAAAAACTATTGAGGTTTATCAATCACTAGTGTTTCCAGTCAAGAAATGAAAATGAAAACATCTGAAGTGAGGGCTTTAAGTGCATTTTCTTTTTGAAAGTATATATTCATCTAGTGTACATAAAAACAAAAGTGAAAGTTGGGAATTTCAGTTTTTAAATCACATATTTCAGTTCAGTTCAGTCGCTCAGTCGTGTCTGACTCTTTGTGACCCCATGAACTGAAGCACGCCAGGCCTCCTTGTCCATCACCATCTCCTGGAATTTACCCAAACCCATGTCCATCGAGTCGGTGACGCCATCCAACTATCTCATCCTCTGTCCTCCCCCTCTCCTCCTGCCCTCAATCTTTCCCAGCATCGGGGTCTTTTCAAATGAGTCAGCTCTTGGCATACTTTGGAGCTTCAGCTTCAGCATCAGTCTTTCCAATGAATACCCAGGACTGCTCTCCTTTAGGATGGACGCGTTGGATCTCCTTGCAGTCCAAGGGACTCTCAAGAGCCTTCTCCAAAATCACATGTTTAGAAATATTAATATTTGAATTCTTTCTAAAATTACTTTAAATAAAATGCTTGAAATCATTCAGACATGCAATAATATATATTCTATATACTTCTCGAAGGACTAAGGCAATGAGAACAATATGGATTTCGAATTTTCATATGAAAGTAAGATTTTTTTTAAAAAAAGAAACATTTAGCCCAACTTCTCTCAAAAAAAAAAAAGAAAAATCCCACATGCTGAACTGAGTCCTAATTCCCAGGAAGAATGTTCCTAACTAGACAGCAGCCCCAGGAGAGTTCAGCCCATGGGGCATGGGATCAGCTGCCCTGGCTTTTACCTCAGTTTTGCCTCTTCAAGGCTGTGTGACCAAGGAGAAGGCAATGAATTTCAGTACACATTATCTTCCTCATCTGAAAAATGAAAATAATTATAATACATGTTTCATTGTACCCTGGTGGCTCAGCTGGTAAAGAATCCACCTGCAATGTGACAGACCTGGGTTTGATCCCTGGATTGGGAAGATCCCCCTGGAAAAGGGAACAGTAACTCACTCCAATATTCTGGCCTGGAGAATTCCATGGACTATTCCATGGGGTTGCAAAGAGTTTGGCAGGACTGAGTGACTTTCACTTTAATGAGTCAATATTTTAATGTTTTACTGAATGAAAATGCACATTAAATTGGTTAGTTTGGACAAAGGGCTATTACATTACTTGGCACATAGAGGGTACTCAAAAAAGGTTTGTATTTTGATTATTAACTTATACTGTGCTAAGCTATTTCCAATAACAACATATTGTATCTTAATTTAAAACCTTTTAGTGCCTTTTTAAATTTTATTTTTAATATAGTTTTTTAAAAAATTATCAAGGAGTGATTACAGATTGCCACTCATTTTGCTCTTTTTCAGACAAAAACTAAATTCTGCTTTCTAAGTTTTTCAAGTAGTCATACAGAAGACTGTGTAAATCTAATTTTCTTTAAGGACTTATGTTAGAGAAGTGAGAGTTGACTGTCCTACCCTCCCCTAAATTAGTACATTAGTTACTATTAATACATTCGTTACTAATCCACTTGGGACTTTGTGAAGCTGGATCAACAAACTGTGGGGACTTGCATGCATTTAGTAAGGAAATGTCTATGTAATATGAATGATATTGTTTTGGTACCATTATTTTGGTTTTCCATGTCTTCTACAATAAAGTCAATCACATTTTCAGTTTAGTGCTATTGCTAATAACTTCAGAAGTCACAGAGAACAGAAGCATTGAAGGAGAGAGGCTCAGTAGGCTAAGTCAAGGTTTGAAAACATTCTTTACTTTCCTATAAGGAAAACAGCCAAAACAACAGCCAGCTGATTAATGCAGAAAAACTTCCATAAGTCATTGGAAAAGGACATCAGTTTAAGCAGCATTTTCAAAGCCAGCAACAAATGAACTTATTTTGGCATAAAATGTACCAGGTACTAGAAGACATGAAATCAGAATGGAAAACCCGTACAGAAAATAAAACATGAAAATGTATGCTAACTGAACAATATGGGTAATAAAAACAATGCAGTCCTCAGCAATCTAAGATATCAAATCCACCAAAGACTAACTAAACGTAGTATTTTTAAACTTAATGCTAGAGCTGCACTTTATCAAATGAGGTTGGTCCCTAAAGCAAGCATATTTATGCCTAGTAAACCTACTTAAAAAAAATACTGACTTAGCATATACGACATTGGAATTGCAAAAACTAATCATTTCTCATTCCTCTCTGAAACTCACTATGATTGTGTCTAGGGACACATTTTTTTCATGCAAATTTCTGATGTTATGAAGGAAATACATAGCTTACAGAAGGGGTATCTTGGGCTATGAAACTAATAGGCAACTTCTTGCTAGATTTTACCTTATTTTTTCATGCATAACCTCCTAAACTCCACAAAGGATTTAAGATAGTTTACAACGCAACATACAACAAAACATAGTACTTTTATATAATATCTGTCTCACTAAAGATTCAGTTGCTAAATCCAGGCTTTCAACTACTGGCACAATGTATAAAAACAAAACTAGTATAATTCATATTGTCGTTCTTGTCCTGTGTATGACCAACACGAATAGAAAATTCATACACATACACATATATATATATATATATATATATATATAC
Source organism: Antilocapra americana (assembly GCA_007570785.1). Taxonomy (NCBI): domain Eukaryota; kingdom Metazoa; phylum Chordata; class Mammalia; order Artiodactyla; family Antilocapridae; genus Antilocapra; species Antilocapra americana. The sequence continues at coordinate 45,072,660 of ML662442.1, forward strand.
ACACACACATACATATATATACACAATCCCTAATTTGTTCATCTCTGAAATAAAGAGAGTAGTATTTAGACTTATCTGGTTCTCATTTTTTTAATAATCTATAGGTTAAATCTATAGGTTAAACCATGATGTTACATACTGCTTTGTTCATGGCTTCCAGATATCCTACATCCAGCATTTCTAGATTAAACCTGTCTTCTCCCTTCCTCCTCCCACAGCCTACTGCTGCAGCATCGTGCCTAACTGTACTGCTAGCCTAGAACTCTAGGATGGGAGAAAGTATAGAATTTGACAGAAAGCAAGTCATAAGCAAGGCCAAAATTTTACAAATTAAACACTGAGGAGAGTGTCAAAGTACATAATTTCATTCAAGTCATGTAAAGAGAGGGAACACTTTATCATAAAACATGAATGCAATAAATTTAAACTGAGAAAATGTATAAATTACTAAACACCCCTTTTGACCATCAAAACCTCAGCAAAGTGTCCAAGAAAACAAATGTCAAAATTAGAACAATATACCTTCTTGGGTCACCTTTCAAGAAAAACTAGTCGCAAAATGTATTATTCCTAAACAATAGCACTGATTTGATTTCCAGTTAAGCATTTGAAGTTAGGATTTCTATCAGAAATGATGACTTAGATTAACTTGATAATATTTTTGGACAACAAAGAGCCTCCTCCCTCTTCTCCTCCCTCTTCCACTCCACTGATACCCATTGATCATACTGCACCTGTGTTCTCACCTTCTACTGATCCATCTTTGGACTAGATCGTGCTTCTCCCCCAACACCCCAATCTCCACTGAAATTCTTCCTATCAGAGTTGACAATTATCACCCTATACTTTTAAAAAGAATGGCAATACCTAATGAAGCTGACTTTCCTATAGATTTTGACATGTTTGATCACTCTTTTCCTTTTTAAAACTTGGTTTTCCCCAGATTCCAATAATGCTACAAGCTCCAGGCATTCCCCTATCTTTTGACTCCTTAAGGGTTTTTTCCTACACTTTCCCCTTGTATATTGGGTTTTAATTTTCTTAACACTTTTCTCCCCTATGTGTGTATAGTGTCACCTAGAGCACACAAGGCCCTTCTGTGAGTTAGGCCTCACTCGTCAGTTTGAATGTAAAGCCCATCAGAATATGTCTCAACACAATGAAGTGTGGTCATTGAGTAGACAAACATGACATATGTTGCTACTGAACTCTCTTTGCAGTAATTATGCAATCTAAAATTACAAGCAAGATAACTGGTATTAATTAGTTTGAAAAAATCATTGTCTGCTATAATAATTTCAAACTTTAAATTATATGCATAACATTAACTGGTCTCTTAATTTTTAATTAACAGCCTAGTCTAGAAAAATAAAACAATAAAACTACTTTAGTTCTCAGGCTCCCAAGTTAGCTCTTTAAATTACTGAAAAACAGATGTCTAGAAAATAGTCCTATTTAATGGAATTTTTTAAAAATCCACTTCCAAATATATTGACATAGAATCATATACTAATGCAGAGATGCAGATTGAAGTGTTTGAGATTTTTCCCCGAGTCTTCCTTTATTAAAATTGCTTTTTATGATTGTGAATCTGTTCGGGCAGTTTTGTTTACCTTTAAATCTGTACTTACATAACTGTCAAGAGAATCAGTTCTTAAGTTGAGAAAACATTCCTGTTATTAACACTAAAAGGCAACTCAACATCATATTTATCTCAAGATATACAACAGTCTCTAATTTTTAAAATGATACTGATTCTTAAAAAATTTTTTTTACTTATTAATTTAATTTATTTATTTGGCAGCACCAGGTCTTAGCTGAGGCATGCGAGATCTTCCATCTTCAGTGCGGCTGTGTGCTGCTGTGCTCAGTCGTGTCCAGCTCTTTGCAACCCCATGGACTGTAGCCCAGCAGGCTCTTCTACCTATGGGATTTCCCAGCAAGAATACTGGAATGGTGACATGTGGGATCTAGTTCCCTGGCCAGGGATCATACTCAGGCCTCCTACACTCGTAATGCACTCTTAGCCACTGGACTGCCAGGGAAGTTCCAACAATCTCTTACTTTTTGATAAAAGAACACTCTAGTACAGTTGTCAGAGCTTGTAAAGTACTGATAAAAAGAACTAGCATTTATCAAGCAAGCACCTCACCAGGCAGTGATCTAAACATCTGACATATCTTGTTTTACTTTACATTAAAACCTTGAAAGTTAGATACTGTTGTACTCAATTTACAGATATTTTCAGCCTGATCCAGTCACAGAGTTGTCATGATCCAAACCCTGGCTTTGGATACTAAAAACTATACTTCTTTACTAAAATATGCAGAATGAATCAATAACATGAATAACCAATTACCTAAATGCCAATAAACATGAATAAAAGCATTTGAAGGACAACGATTTTCAAAAATACAATTTAGTATTTCAGGGATGTGCTTTTTTTTTCTATTTGCTCTCTTACCATCAATCATACAGGATAAGGGTACTGTTAAGAAAAGCAAACTCGTATTTTTCTAGCATCTAGTTTACCCATTTAAATTTATTCAGAATTATGCAGACGGAAATTCATCAAGTATATTAAAATTCATCAAGATCAGGTTGAAAACCATTCACCAAAAGTGGTGGTTTTAGGTGTTAAGTCCTGTCTGACTCTTGCAACCAATGGACGGTAGCCTGCCAGGCTCCTCTGTCCATGGGATTCTCCAGGTAAGAATACTGGATTATTGCCATTTGCTTTTCCAGGGGATCTTCCCAACCCAGGAATAGAACCCTGTCTTCTGCATTGCAGGCAGATTCTTTACCAACTGAGCTATAAGGGAGTCATTTTTTGCAAAGTTACCTTAACCTAAAAGTCAGTTGTCTCTTCCAAGAAATTTAGTCCTTCATAAAAACAATATTACCTAGAAAACTCAGATCATTCCAAATCTCAACAACACAAATATAGACCAAGAAAAAAAAATATTCCTATGAAAATCTCATATATTTTGAGTCATAAATTCTAATTTATCATATATTCACAGAGCTACACTTAGTTAAGAATTTAGAATTCCTAGACTTATTCAATTTTTTAAAATTTCATCATGCAAAGATAATTGGCTTTCTTGGAAAAAAAAAACACAACTCTTTCTATGCATATAAAGCTAATTCATATTGACAGTTTGACAGAGGATAGAATTTACTTGAAGGCCTTTAATCCAAAATCTACCATGACATAGATTATTTCCTAGATAAAATTATTTCACTTCACAGGGTTCATGAAAATGTAGAATACTCAATCTGGTCCTTCCCTGATACTTAAAGGCAATACCAGTTCACTTTGTCCCTTCATTAATTAAGAAAGGAAATAAATATTCACTGAGTACAAACTAAATGCCAAGCACAGCTCCAACCCCAGTGGATCTTACTATAGAGTACATGTTTATACTATGGCTATAAATCTAAAAGCATCAAGAAAATAGTTCAATTTGAAAAGAAAAAATTTTAGGACATATATGAGAAGAATTATCAAATACTGTCCATAAACAATACATTTCTGCAAAATTAATTGATTTTCCCCAGAAAGAAACAAACCAAAAAGAAAACATAAAGATACGGGAAGAGACTGAAAGCAATCACAGCATAAAAGTACATTAAAATGCATTTAAATATAATTGCCACTTTTATAAACAATACAATCCTAAGTTTTATTTGCTACAAAATTAATTGAATGTTCTAAAACAAATACAGCCTTTATATTATGACAGCTATAAAATGTACTAACATATCAATAAAAACACATGAAGTCTGCTAAAGAAAACAGAATATTTTACTTTAGATTGATGAAGACATTTGCATTTGGTAAGTGAAAGAAAAGAGTATTGCTATTTCAAATACCACCAAATTTTTCTAAAGCAAATTTTATCATCATGTATCAAAGTCTTTTGTAAACACATTCCATCTTTACAGTGTTTATTACACTGTTTATTAATAAAAATGAACTTATAATAACTAACATTTAACATTTAAATTGGAACATTCAATTAGCATAACTTAGACCATTTCAGCCATAAATTTCTATTTCTTATTTGAAAGTAAAATTTCATAACATTTTTAAAATGCAGAATATAAAGTTAACATTAAATTAGCTATGAATGTGAACATATGGAACTTTTAGATAAGGATAAATCTTTACTACTAAGTATGAAATTTTCTGATATTAGATACATAAAAAGAATAAGCAATAATAGGTTCAGCATTCTTTTCAACTTCATACTCCCATCTGGTGGGACAAAAATGCTATTACTTCATTTTAAAATGTGAAAACCTATGGTGTAAAACCTTTTATTTCAACAAAGCTCAATAAAAAGTGAACAGAATCAACCCCCCAAATTTATATATTTCTGATTCATTCGTTTACTCATTCATTTTACATTAGGCCAACAAAATATTTATTGAGCATTTACTTGTCTGGCACTATGGCAGGTGTTACAAGTAGATGGTTAAAAAGTTAAACATGATCACTGACACTGTGGAGCTTATAATTTAATGAAGGAGATGCAGACTGAATAAGCAAATGGAAAGGTGAACACAGAATCTCAAGTTGAGGCAAGGTCTATGAAAGAAGCAAAATGGGGGTGGTGTAAGGGGAAAGAACAGAGAAGGTAGCTTTCTTAAACTGGCTCACACAAGGAAGCAACTTATTAGAAAATAAAAAGGACAGTGAATAAAAGAAAACACACTGAGAAGAAAGCAGCACAGATGAAAACCTTGAGGAGGAAAGGAATTTGGTATATTTGAGAAGCAGGGAGTAGCTGGATCAGTGAGTGAGAAGGGCAAAAGAGAACAAATTAGATCCATTTAGCCTCTTGAATAATGTGTGGTTTTTACTTTAAAAACATGTTAGCCTACTTGGTCCCTTTTACTAAACATAAAACCAAAGGAAATCAAGTAACAAAGCTATTTCTTAAAGCATGATTGAAGCTATTTCAAAGATTTATTTGATCAGTCTCTCTTTAAATTCTTATGTTATCAGCTAAATTAAGTGGGGAGAAAAAAAAATATATATATATATATAGGCCCAAATTGTTAAGTGATCTCCAAGCTCAGGATAAGTACAGATCTTTTTTTGAAATTGTAAGCACACTCATCATTTGGGGAGTAATGATAGTGAATGATCGATCACTTAAAACTTTAAAAAAAAATTCCAGAAACACACACTTTTTCATTGATATTAAAAATGATAAATTATATTTCATGGGTGTTTAGTTTTTCTCCAAACTGTATTACTTTAAAAGGCACAGATTTTGTTTTTCTTAGGCACTGAAAGGAAGCATTTTTCTAGATGCCAAGTTAATCCTTGTTGGCAAAATACATACAGTGTATGATGTTTGTGCAATTTGTAATTACAAACTGACACCCACTGACAACACAAAATAGCTTCTATCCCAGCAAGTAGCTACAAATATTAAAGACCATTGTCTGATCCCATAACGCATGTCATTAACTTTCATTATTACTAATGGGAGTTACGGGCACATTTCCAAAGTAAATACAGACACTGTGTCACAACACTGCCCTCAAAAACGCTTTATTTTCAGGTTGAATATTTTTGGCCATGCAGACACTTCATTATTTTATTTTTCTACTTAGAGAAGTGCAGATATATAAAATATGAACAAACATCTTTTCTTTCCCACCCTATTTTGTCTCTAAATCAGTATGTAATATAGGAGAGAAAATAAAATCAGTAAAACTATTTACTTAGAAACTCTGATTGGAAAAAATTATGTTTTTATAAAACAAAAAAAAACTCCCAGTATTTGTAAGTGAAATGTATATTCACATATACTCTATTTAAGATATGAACTTCCTGACCCAGGGATCGAACCTGCGTCTCCTGAACTACAGAGAGATTCTTTACCATATGAGCTACAGGGAAGTCCCAAACTATTACAACCTTTATAGTAAACTGGCAATGTGAATGAGAAGCCTTAACACATTCCCAAACTTTTATTAAAAAATTCAATGTTAAGATATTTGTCATAAGAAAATAATCAGAGATGCATACATGCCCAAGACTCAAACATCTTGGGGAAGTCAATGAACTTGCCATAATGCATGGAAACCAATCCAGTATTACCTGCATCTTAAAGGCTTAATAATACAATTAATAAATCAGAATTCAGATAAATAGGTATGAAGATAGGTAGATGTGTAGGTGGTGGATAACTACATGATAGATTATATAATACATAGTATATACAAATATATTAATATGTTTATATATTATAAACTACATAATAGATAAATTAGGAGAAAGCCTGAAAGAAGGTAAATCAGAACATTAACAATTTCTGTGAAAGTGAATTTGTTAGTCACTCATTAGCGTCTGTCTCTTTGCAACCCCATGGACTGTAGCCTGCCAGGCTGATCTGTCCATGGGATTCTCCAGGCAAGAATACTGGAGTGGGTTGCCGTTTCCCTCTCCAGGTCTTCCCAACCCAGGTCTTCTGCTTTATAGGCAGATTCTTTACTTTATGAACTACCAGGCAAGCCCAATCAGAATACTGACAATTTCTAAATAAAAAAAAATAACAGATAATTTTATTTTTAAATATTTTATATATATTTATAAGGTATTAAATAATATAGAATATTATTTGTTTTAAAATGTATTAAGATGTATTGTGAACTATAAAATTTGGTATTCCAAAGTCTCTATATTGAATATTTCTTAGTCTTATAGACAGTATAATCTGTAAAGGTAATAATTCTTAGTTTTTAAACCTCCAAGGTTCTAATACATATACTTTTAAAGAATATGTTGTGCACAAGCAAGGACTGAAATCGCCTCAAGCTCCTGACTAGATGCCTGCTTGTCCCTATAGATTCACTTTGTCCATTTTCCCCTACATTCTTATTTATATTATTTTCAGGGTTACTTTAGAAAGTATAGCATATATGTTGATATAATCTAATTGTAATCAAACAATATGAAGATAATAGATGCTTTAATTTCAGTCACTAATGCCTCAAGTCTAAATGCTACTTTTGTCTAGTATTTTAGTTCTTGTTTCAGTTCAGTTCACTTCAGTTCAGATGCTCAGTCATGTCCAGCTCTTTGTGACCACATGAATCACAGCACACCAGGCCTCCCTGTCCATCACCAACTCCCAGAGTCAAACCAAACCCATGTCCATTGAGTCAGTGATGCCATCCAACCATCTCATCTTCTGTCGTCCCCTTCTTCTCCTGCCCTCAATCTTTCCCAGCATTAGGGTCTTTTCCAATGAGTCAGCTCTCCGTATCAGGTGGCCAAAGTATTGCAGTTTCAGCTTCAGCATCAGTCCTTCCAATGAACACCCAGGACAGATCTCCTTTAGGATGGACTGGTTGGACTCTCAAGGGTCTTCTCCAACACCACAGTTCAAAAGCATCAATTCTTCTGCACTCAGTTTTCTTTCTAGTCCAACTCTCACATCCATACATGACTACTGGAAAAACCATAGGCTTGACTAGATGGACATTTGCTGGCAAAGTAATGTCTCTGCTTTTTAATATGTTGTCTAGGTTGGTCATAACTCTCTTTCAAAAGAATAAGCATCTTTTAATTTCATGGCTGCAATCACCATCTGCAGTGATTTTGGAGCCCAGAAAAATAAAGTCAGCCACTGTTTCCACATCTATCTGCCATGAAATGATGGGACCGGATGCCATGATCTTAGTTTTCTGAATGTTGAGCTTTAAGCCAACTTTTTCACTCTCCTCTTTCACTTTCATCAAGAGGCTCTTTAGTTCTTCTTTACTTTCTGCCATAAGGGTGGTGTCATCTGCATACCTGAGGTTATTGATATTTCTCCTGGCAAGTTTGATTCCAGCTTGTGCTTCCTCTAGCCCAGGGTTTCTCATGATGTCCTCTGCATATAAGTTAAATAAGCAGGGTGACAGTATACAGCATGACGTACTCCTTTTCCTATTTGGAACCAGTCTGTTGTTCAATGTCCAGTCCTAACTATTGCTTCCTGACCTGCATACAGGTTTCTCAAGAGGCAGGTCAGGTGGTCTGTTATTTCCATCTCTTTCAGAATTTTCCAGTTTATTGTGATCCACATAGTCAGGCTTTGGCATAGTCAATAAAGCAGAAGTAGATATTTCTCTGGTACTCTCTTGCTTTTTTGGGAGTTCTCGTTTATACCTTTACAAATTAGACCTCCTATGCACATGTTGACCATTTTCTATAATTTCTTTTTGCATCCCTGACTTTACTTCAAATCTCTTTTTTCCTAAATTACATTCATTAAAAGTTCATTGCTGCTGCTGCTGCTAAGTCGCTTCATTAGGTGATGATTAATACATCACAGTAGAAATGTCTCAAATTTTGTGGCCTGAGAATATTTTTGTTTTGCCATGTTTCTGAAGAAAAATATTACAAAGTATACGATTCTCTGTTGAGAGTTGTCTCTTAGAAACTGATGATATCAGTTCATAAACTTTTAGTTTCCATTGTTTCTATTCAGAAGTTATCAGTCAGTTGAATTTTGTTCATTTGTAGATAATCTGTATTCTCTGTCTGGTTGCTCCTAAAATTTTTCTGGTCTGTCCTTGATATTGTGGAATTTCACTATATGTCTAGGTATGAATTTCTCTTTTGTTGGATTTCCTGAATCTAAGGATTTGTGTCTTTAATATATTTTCAGAAACTTCTTACCCATTACCTCTTTGCCTTTCTTCTATTTTCTGTAATCTCACCTTCAAGCAGCCTGATGAAATGTATATTACACCTTTTAAATAAGTTTTCTATATCTGAAATTTTCTACCATCTGAACTAATTCTAGATAATTCTGCAGATAATTTAGTTTACCAATTCTCTTAGCTATGTCTAATCTACCATTGAAACTATCTATTGTACTTCTAAATACAAATACATATGTTTTACTCCAAGAAGTTCTCCAGAAGTTCTATTTAATTCTTTCTCAAATCTACCAGGTTATTTTTGACAGTCTTGCTTTATCAAACCATCAATCCTCACTTTTATTTCTATTAGTATAGTAAACATGTTTTGTTTTCTGAATATGATAATTATAATATTTATATTATTTGAAATTCTGATTCTAGAATTTGTTTTCCCCACTGTCTCCAGTGATACTTATCTCATCATATATGTTGTCTATTTTTTATCCAAAAGAATTGTCTGTCTTTAAAGGACATTACTCTGGACTCCCTGGAAAAGTGCCTAATTCCAGGTCTAGGGAAGAGAAAGTACAAGCATAGCCTAGGACATACTGTCCTATACAAATAGGAAAGTAAAAAATCAAATGAGGGCATGTCAACAAGACAAAAGACAAAGCTTTGGACAAAGTGGCCTTCAAAAGGACAACAACTATAATTTATTATACCTCATAGAATAAATTTTTAAAAATGAATCCATAGTGATGCTCAAGATAAGAACAAAATAAAAGGCGGAGGAGGAGAGATTTATTATTTGTCCTTATTGGAAGTGACTATTACGTCAATAATTTTCTCTAAGAATTGGCAACAGAAAAGAAAAAAAAAGATCATTTAGCTTTTAGGACAAATGGCAGTTCATTCTCAGTTGATAAACGAAAAGTCAGCATTACAGAAGAACATCAGCAAATGTTAAACATCAGCTAATGAATATCAACTCTCAAAGTAATTAATTCAGTTAGTATCTTTTTAGGATGCTGAAACTAATAAGTAAAAAGTCCTTTGGAATCAAAGTATTCAATATGGGGCAAAGTACCATCCTAAGGATAATTTGCTAATGGCAAAGAAAAAAATAATTACAAGAACATCTGGTAATCACCACCTTAAATAAGTGATCAATCTTAGTCTAAGAGCAATATCTTAACTTTTTGTACCTCCTAAAGAAATGTAATATGAAATACATAATAGAAGTAATTTTTTCCAGTAAAAGTTTTTTACTTAATATGCATTTAGAACTTACTTTCAATTAATATATGTATATATTATACATATTCATATATGTGTATAATAAGTATGTGTGAACTATGATAGGATGCTATGAAAATAACAATGATAAAAATGATTTAGTATCACTCATGGAAATCTGAGTATACACTAGGCATGAGATGATATTACAAAATTATTATCTTACAAGTAGTGAAGATAATGACATGGTATGTAAGTATTTTGGGGAGATGTATGCTAAAATGTTTATGAGTAAAATGTTATGATATCTGTAACTTACATTCAAATATTTCAATAATGAGAGAAAATAGGAAAGTAGAAACACAGAGAAAAGAGACGGATATAGAGAAAATTGGGCAAAACGCTGACAAATGTTGAATCTAAGTGGTGGGTATATGAGTATTCCCTGTACTATTCCTTCAATATTTGTAAGTTCGAATGCTTTTTATAATTAAAACATTTTGGAATCATTTAACACAGTAGACTACATTCCTCCAGAGCAGGTCTGTATCTGCTTCCTCCATGGGCCTGGGGACCAGTGCAGAACAACTTAACTATAGTTTGAATTGATGATTTTCAGGCCACAGAGACTATCAGTATAAGTCCCTGCCCCAAAGGATTATGAGACTTTTCTCCTTTTCCCTGTTGTTTAGAAACAAGCTTTAAAATGATTCATTACCATGTGTAAAATAGCTATTGGGAAGCTGTTATGTAGCACAGTGGGGTGCTCCATGCTCTGTGATGACCTAGAGGAGAGGGATGAGGGAGGGTGGGAGGCAGACTCAAGAGGGAGGGGACATATGTGTACATACAGCTGATTCAGTTTTTGTACAGTAGAAACTAACAAAATATTGTAAAGGACTTATACTCCAATTAAAAAAAAAAGACATGCACATTTCTTATTTGGACAGACAGGTTTTCTGGAGTTTGTTTTCCTTTATTTCCTAAACTTTCCAACAAAGTAGCCACTGAGGATCACAGGTCTGGGGTGACATTTTCCATGCAATCCCGACATTACTAGTGTCCAGATTCTGTCCCCCTGACCTTCACACACGTGACTTACTGAAGTGAGAGGGTCACCAGAGAGGTCAACCTTCTTACTTTGTTTGATTTCTGAAGATTTCTCTTACTTTTCCACAATCATGTTTTTGTTTTGGGGCTTTTGTATTTATTTATTTGGCTGCACCAAGTCTTAGTTGCATCACGTGGGATCTTTGGTCTTCATTCCATGTGCACCTTCTTTAGCTGTAGCATGTGGGATCTTTAGGTGCAGGATGTGAGCTTCTAGGTGTGGCGCCTGGGATCTAGTTCCAAGACCTGCATTGGGAGCACAGTCTTAGCCACTGGGCCACCAAGAATGTCTCTGGGTTTGCTTTTTAAGATGTGCATTTGGGGTATATGAATGTGTGGATAATGTTTTTTTCTATCAGTCGGTTCACCCTACTACTAGAAATAAAAGTGAAGATGCAAAAAAACAAAAAAAAAAACCTTTTATAAGAAGCACTTAGCACAGTGCCTATATTAAGGATGCTCTTGTTTTTGTCATTGTCACCACTTTCCTAAGGGTGCCATGCTGTAGTTTTGCTATTCTCCTTGGTAGAAAAGTTACACTAAAGGCAGGCCAAATAGCAATAAAAAGTATACTTAGTGCCTTTAAAAATAAACTGTTAAAAATCAGTATGACCCTATCTCCTTTGTCAACCTTTATCTTATAGTAATGCTTCTATTCAAGACAAACTGAATGCCAAAAGTCATATGTTCAAGCCCTAATCCCCAACGTGATGCTATTTGATATATCCTGTGGAGTCTTGGAAGGCAATGGGTTTTAGATGAAGTTATGAGGGTGGACCCCACAATGGGATTGTTGCCCTCATAAGAGAAAGAGCCCTGCGCTATCCATCTCTCCCCTTCCCTGTGAGGACACAATGAAAAGGTAGATGCTTACAAGTGAGAAGAGACTCTCACCAGGAACCAAACCTGCTAGCATCTTGGCCTTTCCAGAGTCCATAACTGTGAGAAATAAATGCCTGCTGTTTAAGTCACTCAATAAATGATATTTTGTTATGTCAGCCTGGGCTGACTGATATAAGACACATTTCTAAGCACAAGTAAAGGTCTCATTGCTCTACGATGCCTTCCTGAACAACCACTGCCTCCTCTGAACCTCTGTGACAATTCCTGTCTGGAGCATACTCCTTCGTGGGTTCAGGTTCGTGGGAAGGTTAAAAGCACAAACTGTCTGTAGTTTGACTCTTACCAATATGAGTCTGTCCTACCACTTTGGAGATGTACATTAAGCTTTCTATGTCTCTGCTTTCTCATCTGCAAACTGGAATTATCAGTAGTTACACTTCACAGGACTCTTGATTACTTAATGAGATGGCCCATAAGATGTTTAGCATAGCTCATAGCATGTCGTAAGTTCCAAACACATTACTATTTAATGCTTATTTTGTTAGACATCTCTGCAAACATTCATGTTTTTTTTTCCTTCCACATAGAGCAAAATTTCCTTGTAAATGAAAACCATGCTACTATTGTTGTTCTATGTCTCTTCATGGAAATTGCATGTTGCTGAGCATACTGTTAACCAGATTAAGTCATATTTATATTCAGGTTACAGGTATACTCATGTAAGAATGTCATCACCCTTTAAAGATTTTTCCTCTTGAGTAACTATATTATAACACTGAATCTGAATCTTTCAGAGGAAAAAATACTATATGTTCAAAACTGACAAAATATACTTCCAATAGTATATTCACTTAGAGAACAAATGAATGTTCTCACCTTCATTTAAAGAACAAAAGCACTAAGGATGGTATTCCATAGTCCATAACACTGTCCTAATGGGTAGCTGGGTTTATCTGGAGTCTTCTAAAATCACAGCACATATTTAGAAAATGAGAACTTTATGAAAGAGCACCACATGCCTGGAGACACATAGCCTGTCATTTGAATAGCCTCTACGAAGACGTCTTTGACTTCAACAATTTAATTATGAAAGAGAACAACTTAGTAAGTTTAGCAAGAAAATAAAACAATATGTTATCATAATAGGCAGAAATGGTGATTTCACAATTTTGGTTTCTACAGAAGTGTTTCAAAATACCACCAATACTTGGAACCACAGCTGAATGGGGATATTCTGTAAGTAAGTTTATATTTAAAATCATATCCAGTGGTTGTAGTGTTCAAAATAGTAACAGTCTTATAATTCTAATTAAAATAGATATTCAACATTATTTTAGACAAATTTGTGCTAAGCAGATTTAAATTTAGCTTTCTAAAAACTAATCACCTCTTGAAATACTAGTTAGCTTCTCTTTTCTATAGCCTGCCAATTAGTTTTTCTTCTAATTCTCATTATAAAGGAACATTCAGCAATTATATTTACATATTTCTATACATATAAAGAGCTATACATACAAAAGTAAAAGAGCCTCTTGATGAAAGTGAAAGAGGAGAGTGATAAAGTTGGCTTAAAACTCAGCATTCAGGAAACTAAGATCATGGCATCAGGTCCCATCACTTCATGGCAAATAGACGGGAGACAATGGAAACTGTGAGAGACTATTTTTTCGGCTCCAAAATCACTGCAGATGGTGACTGCAGTCATGAAATTAAAAGACGCTTGCTCCTTGGAAGAAAAGCTATGACCAACCTGGACAGCATACTAAAAAGCAGAGACATTACTTTACTGACAAAGGTCCATCTAGTCAAAGCTATGGTTTTTCCAGTAGTCATGAATGAATGTGAGAGTTGTACTATAAGGAAAACTGTAGGCCAAAGAATTGATGCTTTTCAACTGTGGTGTTGGAGAAGACTCTTGAGAATCCCTTGGAATACAAGAAGATCAAATCAGTCCACCCTAAAGGAAATCAGTCCTGAATATTCATTGGAAGGACTGATGCTGAAGCTGAAACTCCAATACTTTGGCCACCTGATGTGAAGAACTGACTCCTTGGAAAAGACCCTAATGCTGGGAAAGATTGAAGGCAGGAGGAGAAGGGGACAACATGTCGGTTGAATGGCATCACTGACACGGTGGACATGAGTTTGAGCAAGCTGTAGGAGTTGGTGATGGACAAGAAAGCGTCCTGGTGTGCTGCAGTCCATCAGGTTGCAAAGAGTTGGGCATGACCAAGTGACTGAACTGATACATATAAATTTATCCCTTGTGAAAGATAAAAGGTAAATCCATCTATTATCAGGAATATAATATTGAGAAAATCATTTTGAAAATTAAGCAGAAGGATTTTTAAAAGTTTGTAAAAGTGTTAATGTAAGAGCTTAATTCAAAGTATTTAGACATCATTTGCTCTGACCATTTATTTTAGATAAGGAAATAAAAGCCGAGAGAAGAAAAAGTAGCTTCTAAGTTGCATACGATGAAACCAAAATCAGAATTCAGGTTCCCCCAAAACTAATAACACATCCATCCATCAATAAATGTATTAACTGAAACAAGCACTGAAAGTGAAAATAATAATTTTCCCAACAATAATTCAGATTAATTTCATGCCAAATTCATCTCTACCAATTGAGTAAACACCTACAACAAGTTGGGCATATTATAATAACAGGTACTGTTTTCTTCTATTGATAAAGATATTTTCCCACAGAATGAAATCAAAAGCTTTCTAAATATCATGATCCATGACCTCTTTCACATCCTCTGCCCACATGGCCTGTCAAGAGATTACATTAATTTTGTGGGTCATGGACTATCGAAGTTATATGTCTACTATTGGAGAAGACTTTAAAGATTTTCACAAGCATGCTTTACATTCCTCAACAAAAGTTAAGTCAGAATAATTTGGCTAAATACAGGGTAGGATGATTATTTATAAGGAGAAAAGAAGATGTTATAAAAATATTACTAGGAGCAGTAACTAAGCCTAAAATATTTTAAGGCTCATGTCTATTTAGAGCTCCCTTATTTTTGGTTTTCAAATACAATCTAAACAGAAAGATGAGAACTGATGCCTTCAAACTGTGGAGCTGGAGAAGATTGTTGAGAGTCCCTTGAACAGCAAGGAGACCAAACCAGCCAATCTTGAGAGAAATCAACCCTGAATACTCATTGGAAGGACTGAGGCTAAAGCTGAAACTCCAGTATTTTGGTCACCTGATGCAAACAGCTAACTCACTGGAAAAGTCCCTGATGCTGGGAAAGATTGGGGGCAGAAGGAGAAGAGAGCATCAGAGGATGAGATGGCTGGATGGCATCATTGATGCAATGAACAGGAACTTGGGCAAACTTCAGGAAATGATGAGGGACAGGGAGTCCTGGCATGCTGCAGTCCATGGGATCACAAAGAGGCAGACATGACTGAGCAACTGAACTGAACTGTACATTTCTTGGAATTAAAAGACCCAAATCAGACTTTCTTAAATAGTATTTTGCCTACTGACTAATGAAGTAAAATGTTAACATTTATCACTGTTAATGTGTTTTATCCTATATAATTCTGAAAAAAAAATTCTCCTAATTTTGCTTTTTCCCTACTAAAAGGCAAGCTCCATGAAAGCAAAGATTTTTGTCTTTTGTTATTCAACACTGGATTCCCAAGCACCTAGAGCACCAAATAGTATAGTTAGCATATAGTATTAAGAAATCGTTTTTGAACAAATGAATGATGCAAAACAGGAAGGGCTACTATGTATAAGTTACATGATAGGTCACAGTGTAACTATTACTATGTGTAAGTCACACTGTATTTTTCAGCTGTTTATGTTGCATAACTCGCAGCCTCATTTACTATGTGTATGTCACAATGTATTTTTTCAGCAGTTTGTTTGACATGTTGCTTATTATCATATAAGGTAGCTTTTTCATCCCATTTTATATTTATAATAACGCTATGCTCCAGGTAGGGCTGACATTATTACCTCCAGTTTGTAAATGGAAAACTGTGGCTCAGGAGGAAGAGAGACTTAAGCACATTGCAAAGTCAGTCAGAAGCAGAGTCAGTCCTAGAATAGTCAGTGTCTTGACCTCTAAGACCAAAATTTATTTCCATGAAACACTCTGGTTCTTCCTGGCGTAGTGTAACCCAATTCTGGCAAAAAACATTAAGTGTGACTACATTGTGAATGCTAAGTTGCTTCAGTCATGTCCAACTCTTTAACGACCCTACGGACTGTAATTCACCAGGCTCCTCTGTACCTGGTATTCTCCAGACAAGAATATTGGAGTGGGTTGCCATGCTCTC
The DNA here is from genome assembly GCA_007570785.1 of Antilocapra americana. NCBI lineage: Eukaryota > Metazoa > Chordata > Mammalia > Artiodactyla > Antilocapridae > Antilocapra > Antilocapra americana. The sequence continues at coordinate 45,088,808 of ML662442.1, forward strand.
CTCCAGGGGATCTTCCCAACTCTGGGATCAAACCTATATCTCTTAGGTGTCCTGCATTGGAAGGTGGGTTCTTTATCACTAGCACCCCCGGGGAAGCCCAAGCATAAATACATTACTACTGTAGTAAAAGACTAAAGCATTACTGGTTAAATGTTCAATTACATTAAATTTACTAAGCATCTGGCAAAAACATTACTTTGTCAGAACCTAAGACTGACTTTACACAAAGTCAGAATAAGTCATCTGTGCAGTTTGAACTGAGGGCAGTACTAGCCCTTCTTCCTCTCAAATTTTCCCTCATCTATGAAACTGCCTCTACAAATGAAAGGGTATTAAAGACAAACTCCATCTCCTCAAAAATAAAGACCTGGGTGTCTGATTTTGGAGTCTAATGTGTTATAGTCAAATATCTAGACAGAGTATTTAGAGAGTTAATCTTATTCCACAGAACTACACCCTTCTCAGGATTTGATGCTATTTTGTAGGCATAGTCATTAAGACAGGAATCAGTAAATTAAAATCTCTCACAACTACTACTAAGAATCATGCGTGTAAGGATTATAAGCAGATTACCTACACATAAACTCCGGCTCCTATTTTTCTTGAGGGCTTCATATTCACTAGACAAAGCTCCATTTTGATTTACTACTAGCAAAACTTGGAAACAGAATTGAGGGAATGGATTTTGGAAGTCCACTTTTAGATTCAATAAACAAAAGTACAAGTAAAGATCTAATAGATCATCAGAGTTCTTTCCTAATCTGCTTTTCTATCACCATCCAAAGAGTTGGTTAACCTGACTCCAAGGATAAAAGTAGAATAAACACAAAAGTATCTTCTGGGCAATCTACCTCATTCAAGTTTCTGGCTTAAATACCTTAGTAACTTCCTCTTACTTGTAGCTTGGAGTGAAAACTTTTTAATTTGGTAGGCTTTCCACGATCTGCTGACTTACCTACTACACCTCAAAATTCCATTCCCATCATGCTAATCCACTGGTAATACTCTCATGCCCCACAAAGAAGCCAGCCTCATATATAAATATTCAGGCACTGCTGATCCATAGACTTCTTTCCTCCACACCCACTCAAGCTGAAAATTTCCTTGGTGACATCACTTTTGGAGCCCCAAAAAGTAAAGTCTGACACTGTTTCCACTGTTTCCTCATCTATTTCCCATGAAGTGATGGGACCAGATGCCATGAACTTAGTTTTCTGGATGTTGAGCTTTAAGCCAACTTTTTCACTCTCCTCTTTCACTTTCATCAAGAGGCTTTTTAGATCCTCTTCACTTTCTGCAATAAGGGTGGTGTCATCTTCATATCTGAGGTTATTTATATTTCTCCCAGCAATCTTGATTCCAGCTTGTGCTTCTTCCAGCCCAGTGTTGCTCATGATGTTAGATTTTATTTGGGGGTGCTCCAAAATCACTGCAGATGGTGATTGCAGCCATGAAATTAAAAGATACTTATTCCTTGGAAGGAAAGTTATGACCATCCTAGATTGAATATTAAAAAGCAGTGACATTACTTTGCCAACAAAGGTCCATCTAATCAAGGCTATGGTTTTTCCAGTGGTCATGTATGGATGTGAGAGTTGGACAGTGAAGAAAGCTGAGCACCGAAAAATTGATGCTTTTGAACTGTGGTGTTGGAGAGGACTCTTGAGAGTCCCTTGGACTGCAAGGAGATCCAACAAGTCCATCCTAAAGGAGATCAGTCCTGGGTGTTCATTGCAAGGACTGATGTTGAAGCTAAAACTCCAATACTTTGGCCACCTGATGCAAAGAATTGACTCACTGGAAAAGACCCTGATGCTGGGAAGGATTGGGGGCAGGAGGAGAAGGGGATGACAGAGGATGAGATGGCCAGATGGCATCACTGACTCGATGGACATGAGTCTGGATAAATTCCAGGAGTTGGTGATAGACAGGGAGGCCTGGTGTGCTGTGATTAACAGGGTAACAAAGAGTCAGACATCACTGAGCAACTGAGCTGAACTGACATCACTTTGCCTTTTACCTCAAGGATGTTTTTATTTATTTATTTAAACATGAATTTTACCTGTTAAATTTTTTAGGGAAAAGGAGACTAAAAACACTAGGGCATAGTTTCCCCAGGCAACATCTCTCTCGGGGAAAACCTTGATACAAGAGTAAAGCTCATCAACATGCATCAGTTTTATTACCAAGAGGTTGATAGACTGAATTTCAGATAATCATAAAAGACTTAACTAGCAATATATGTATTTCATACCATAATGCTTTACATACATATCACCTGCCAGACCCTCAAATAAAGTAAAGCTATTTTACTAAATACAAAGTAGCATAACAGTGTCTGCTAAACACATTTTTCTTTTTTATCAATCCGAAAAATGGCAGCATAAATTGAAAATATAAAGTTCCTTTGGATCACATATTATAGTTCCAAAGAACTATAGCTTTTCATTGCCAATTATGCAGAAAAGTAGCTGTAACTGCTATTTTTCTAAAACAAATATTCATATTAAAGATTTTCTTTTTATATTCATGTTTTATCACCAAAGTATATTTCAACATAATTGGCCTTATCCCTATAAAACCTCTCTGACTGTTATAATCAAATCTACTAATATTTATGATGCAAATCCTTCGCTAAATTCCATAAGAATTACTTTTCAGAATTAATGACCGAAACAAAATGACTGATATACAAGGTTATTGCCATATTTCACATAAACATCACAGCGCGAATTCCCCCAAAATGTCACAAGTGTATTCTTCACTAAATGATTTAATATTTTAAAGATACACAACGCTCCTACAAAAGGAAAGTACTTATGCTTGAAAGATTAAAGAAAAATTACTGGTCTTACAAATTAGCTTACTATGCCTAAAAATTAATGAAGTTTAATGCAATGCAAAACAGTACTAAACTGGGCTGAAGTTATGCATCTTCAATTACATCCCTACTCATTATAAACAACTGAATTTTAGGAAGATCATATAATTTCTAAGGACTTGACTGTTCTCATCTATAAAATGAAGAAACTGAATTATCTCATTGCTAAGGTACCCTCAAAATATATGATTCTAAAACTATAACTAGTTTCCATAATTTAGAGTAAGATATAAAATTTCGTACATGGATATTGATACCTATTTTTTTTTGCTGAAGCAAATGATCTGTGTTTAGTCAAGGTTGTTGTCATCACCCTATGTAAAGTCAAGGGTATTTGATGCTATTTAGTTTTCCTGAAATGAGAAATGTGTTTCAATTGAATTATGATATGCTTCTGCAGCCTGATTCCTGCAAGACAGCAACAGTCTGCTGTCAGCCACGCCAATAAAAGTGATAAATGTTCCTAGTGATTAAGTTATTTGTCAATAATAGAAGAAGCATTTTGAACTCATAAATTCTGCACCTATAATTTCATACTTGTCTAAAACTGTATAATCTATTTAAGCATTGAACTCTAACAGAAATAGTCAAGGAAAACCAGAAGTACTTGTTCTAGGTTAAAGAAATATACTTTACTTCAAACTTCTCTGTTGCCTGAGAAAATCCCAATATGGGAATTTCACTGCCCCTTTGAGACAGTTGCTTGAATGTTATCTTAACATTATCTAACCAGATATCATTTACTGATATCAAAGACTTAAATACCAACTTCTCATGTCTTATACATTTATATGTGTGTGTATGTGTGTGTGTGTGTGTGTGTATCAGTTCAGTTCAGTTGCTCACTTGTGTCCAACTGTTTGCAACCCCATGAGCTGCAGCACACCAGGCCTCCCTGTCCAACACCAACTCCCAGAGCCCACCCAAAATCAAGTCCATTGAGTTGGTGATGCCATCCAACCATCTCGTCCTCTGTCATCCCCTTCTCCTCCTGCCCTCAATCTTTCCCAGCAGTGTGTGTGTGTGTGTATACATATATATATATTTGCACGTGTGTATACATACACACACATATATATGTACTTTAAATGTCATAGTAATATAGTGCAAAAATTAATTAGCTAATTCTCAAAATAGAAAGTATTTTAAGTTATTTAAAAAATCTGATGATTCCCAAGGAAATCTTTTCAGAAAATACAATGGAGGATAATATGCTAAAGTAGTAATATTCAAGCTATAGTAGGTCTTCTGGGAAATATTCAATGCTCTCTTCAGCTTTCATTGAAAAACTAAATAAACAAACCACAGGCAGCAGGACAGTTTTCCCTCTGGAAGCGGATGGTTATAGATGTATTAAGGAGTATAACATATGCTATTAAATATGATGGTGAATAATTCATATGTGCTGTCAAAAGAGCCAAGCAACTGGGACTAATATCTACTCTGCTAAAATTCTCATTTTGCTCTTTGTTGTCTTTTGCAATCAGTAGGCTCATGGAATATCTGATGTAAATGATATAAGGCTGACTGAAAAGCTATAAAAAATAAACAAATTAAACTCAGGTTATAAGCCAATGCTGAAACATTCTCCTTTACTTGAGAAAATCCTCAAAACACTCTAAAAATAGCTGCCCAATATATCTTATTATAACCTAAGTGATGTGTTGGCAGAATGTCCATATTAATTTCTTATTTTAAATATTTCTTTGGTTGAAGAGAGCAGGAAAGTAAACCAACAAAAAATGATGCAAGGAAACAGTAAAAGAAACAGTCATAGAAATCATATCAGTTTTGTAGGATTTTTTAAGGTGATTATTTAAAGGTGACATTCTGCTTAAAAGGCATATCTAAATAAGTAAGAATGACACTTAGGAAAACATCTCAGCTGGTATGGACTCTAGAGGTTCAGAAGTGGCATTTCTATACCTACTGCTAATTGTATTGCAGAAATAATCGTAAAGAAGAGACAGTTGCTTTTTGCTTATTTAACAAATTTCCTTTGATAGATGTTCCATAAGACGTTATGGAAAAATCTGAATGAACTTTTTGACCAAACCAATAAAAATCACCGAAAGTTATGTCATTGCCTCTTGCCCAGCACAGCTTTTGTCACAACAAAAGCTCTGAGGACAAGCCTCAGAAAGTAGAATTTCATAAAAAATTACACGTCAACTCTGAGCTCTCTAACAGCTTATGATCTATTAAAAAAATTAAATTTTAAAATTATAACTACTGCTTTTGAATAAGAACTGCTGTGATGCATTTGTAAATCTATTTTTCTTTAAACATCTGTATACCACGCAGCTAATATACAAGAATTACATATTGGGTGCAAATAATTGTTTATTCAAACTACTAAATGCAAAATTATTCTTGATTTTGGTTGTATACTTTGTTAAAATAACAAGCAAAAATATTCTCTCATGAACATTAAAAACAGCTTTAGACAAGTAATAAATAAAGAAAATAATTTTAAAGTCTTGCTTTCCCATCTTTTATCACTTTCCACTTAGTCCCTAAATTACATTGAGTCAACCATCCCATTGATGACTTCCCCATTCCCACTCTAACTACATTACTTTAAACCTTCTTATTTTTCATCTAGATTACTCTCAGAGTCTCCTAACACATCTCTCTCTTTCTGTATTTCAAGTATACCTAAACCCCCATAACTTCACATCAACACTAAAAACATACACAAGTCCATTGCTTCCAGAGTGATCTCCCTAAAATACAAATCAGATACCATTCCTTTGCTCAGAACCCTTCAAAGATTGTCCATAAATTTGGTGCTATAATTCAGCCCTTAGTTTAAATCATAAAGCCATTCCTAATCTCCTTCTTTCCTGTCTCTGTAACCTGATCTGCTCTGGCCTCACACACTCTCCCCTGATAAGCCCTGATGTTGCTGTGTCCCACCCTCAGACCTTTGCTCATACTGATTTCTCCATATAAAAATGTCTTCCCCTTTGTTCCATTTACAATAACACATCCTTTAACATCCAGCTGACATCATCTAATTTGGGAGACCTGAAGTGCCCAGGATTTGCCCATTTGAACCCCAATTTGCTCAGGGGTTCAACAAAAGAAGTATCACTGACAACCCCTGCCTTGCTTGTTGATAAAGTTGGGGAATCCATTGAGAAGACCGAGGACGATTCACGTATTTTTTCAGTGCTGAGTTCAGGCATGCCAATAGTACAATGGGTGCTCAATTATATTTGTTACTTGAGGGAATCTAAGGAAAGAATTTTAACTAGCTGAGGGGAATAAAAATATTACTTTGGCTTTACTAGTGTACATAATAAAGACCTATATCTGCACTCACTCACCTGTTAAACTCCAAACCAAGCACTTCTAAATGGTGAAATATTTTAGAAACACATTTTAGGTTAATTTTGGCCACCTTTAACTGAAAGAAATAAAACTGTATTTACCCAAAAATAATGTATATTTAATACTCAAAAATAATTTGAAACAAATCTGTACAAAAAAGTACAAACTTTAACTGAATAGTAAATACTTTTTTAAATTTCTATAATTTGTAACCTGTCCATTTGTAAATAATCTGCAAGTTGTAAAGTTGTAAATAAATTATAACAAAGCACTGTTTCATGAATGTTGCTTTCTTGGCAGCAATGCCTTCTAAGGTTTAGTTTACCAATAGCTAGAGACTTATCTCTTTGTCTCCAAGGATAGACTCCAAGCTTCTACTTGTGGAATAAGGAATAATTAATTGCTAATTGACAGTTATGACACTAATAATAGCAAAACTGCCTTATGCATTCATTCCCAGCATCAAAAAACAGTTTACATACTCCCTTTCCTAAAATCAACAAGGTTTCAAAAATTATGCTATTAGTTTCTCATCCCAACTAAAGAGAGTTCTTGAAAAATACAAGAATGATATATTTCCTCAGTTCTGTTAAAGAAAATCAATATGTCACTAAGTTTATTTTTTAATTTCATGAACTGTAGAGTCAAACAGAGCTATTTTGACATCTAATTATCTCAAGGTTAAAAACATACTTGTCTTCTAATTTCCAAAATACATTTTCACAGAGAATCATTTTATATTTGCCAATGCCATTCCTGTTTGTCAACATATTATTCACTCATGTGATTAATGGGAAGGGAAAAAACTAAATATTTCAATCTAAATACATATATGTGTGTGTATATATATATATATATATATATATATATATATATATGTGACATGCTCAGGATCACGGGGTGATCTTTGAACTGTGGGATTAAGAATGGTTTAAGTTTTCTTTGATAATGAGTGATGTTGAGCATCTTTTCATGTGTTTGTTAGTCATTTTTATGTCTTCTTTGGAGAAATGTCTGTTAAGTTCTTTGGCCCACTTTTTGATTGGGTCGTTTATTTTTCTAGAATGGAGCTGCAGGAGTTGCTTGTATATTTTTGAGATTAATTGTTTGTCCATTGCTTCATTGGCTATTATTTTCTCCCATTCTGAAGGCTGCCTTTTCACCTTGCTTATAGTTTCCTTTATGGTGCAGAAGCTTTTAATTTTAATTAGGTCCCATTTGTTTATTCGTGCTTTTACTTCCAATATTCTGGGAGGTGGGTCATAGAGGATCCTGCTTTGGTTTATGTTGGAGAGTGTTTTGCCTATGTTATCCTCTAGGAGTTTTATAGTTTCTGGTTTTATGGTTAGATCTTTGATCCATTTTGAGTTTATTTTTGTGTATGGTGTTAGAAAGTGTTCTAGTTTCATTCTTTTACAAGTGGCTGTCCAGTTTTCCCAGCACCACTTGTTAAAGAGGTTGTCTTTTCTCCATTGTATATTCTTGCCTCCTTTGTCAAAGATAAGGTGTCCATAGATGCGTGGATTTATCTCTGGGCTTTCTTTTTTTCTGCTTCCTTGTCTTGTCATAATTTTCTATTCATAAAAAAGTTGACTTCCTAAAAAGCAAGTTGTACTTCATAATGAAAATAAAAGCCAGGAAGCAAAAGCAACAAACCATCAGTGGGCCTTTATAGAATGAGCTTTGCTTTCTAATAAGAAAATGAGACTGGTATTTCCCCTGGCAAAAGAGAAAGAGGACATTAGATAGGATGACACGAATAAGAGGAAAGGGGAGCCCAGTGGAATGCTACGAAGTTTGGAAAAAACAAAATTCCTAAGATATAGATACTAATAGCTAAAGTTCCAATTTAAAGTCATTTGTATTGATGTGATACAGCTCCTCTTTTCCTTGCTGTTCTAAAATCAGCTTAAGTTTAATATTATTGAAAATAACTGGTTTAAATGGTTGGTTTGTGGACATTGATGAAGAAGCTTCATTTCCCCTGTGGGTTCATACTTTGTAGAAAAGAAACTTCCCCAGAATAAACAGAAATTCTTCTATGGGATGACCTTGAGCATAAAATCTTCTACACTCATCTTTATAAATTTACCAAAACCACATTGAGGGGACTGAACCTGCCTGGGGCATGATCAGGAAGGATTCTCTGTTGATACCTGTTGGATTGTCTGTTGATTCTCTGTCAATATACAAGTTTAATAGATTTGGCAAATTCTACCTTTCTCTCTGTTGAATACAAGATGACTTTGCTCCTCAAAATTGCAATATTTTGAAATAAAAAACTTTAGAATATACATTTCAAGGTAATGTTCACAAAAAGAACCTGAAGGTCAAAAAACATTCAAAATGAAAAATGATTCACAAAGTGAAACAATTTTCAGTCTCTAAACATAAAAACTAAAAAGACATGTAAGTGTTGACAGTTGACATTTGTTATGGATAAATGAATTTCACAACCTATTTCATTAAATAGGTAATTTACATATTACTGTTAATTATTTATTACTTTAACAAGCAAGAAAAGAGTCAAAGTTAGCCAAAGATAAAATATGTTGAAGTTAGAATTAAAATAATTTTTTCAATTAAAACTGGAAACTCAAAAATACTAGCATTATTTTTTCTACTAATTTTTAAAATAAAATCATTATTTCGCAGAACCCAAACTTTTGGTCTTCTAATCTATATGCAGACCTCTGTAAAAACACATGTTAAATATCCATGATGAAAATAAACAAATATCCATGAAGATAAATGACTTACTTGGCTAATTTTTCAACTATGCCAAAGTCACATTAACCTTAAAATATAAAGAAACAATTATCACTCACCAAGAAGGGAATACTTATATAACTATCCAGCAAACACCACTTAAGAGCACCTTTGAAACAGTATCCACATGATGATTGCTAATAAAATTAGAACAAATGGTACTGACTACTAAGAAGTAAAGGTTACAGAAAAAATAAGGTCAAATAAATGAGATTAGTGACTACAACAACAAGAATGAGAGGTTGGCTCTGTCTAGACATTCTCTCTCTAATTTTTGTAATTGGGTAAGATCAAATTTTTAAAACCAAAATAAAATGAGGACAAGATACTATCAGCTTTCTCATTCATGATTACACATGCTTTTAGTTTGCTTGTTTGGCATGTTGTTTACATGCCCTGCTGTATCTCATTTTTTTCTTCAATTGAAAAAGTCTGCTGATTTTGTAGCAATGGACAGTATAATCTACTTCAATAAAAATGCCAATATATGTTTGCAAATTAAGGGTATACTGCTTCAAGTAACATACAAAAGGCTAACCATGACCAAACTAGATAAAGCAGGTAGAATGAGGCAAAATGTGTTACATTCATTAATATTGTACTCGGGCTTCAACTTTTACCACCACCTTTAAAGCAGATGTTATAAAAAACCAATTTTTTTTTAAAAAGATCATTCCTTTGCATATAATTAATTTTTAAAATAAATCTCAACATTTTGACTTTATTTAAAATCATTTTAATTATTCTTCCAGTCATCATTAATTGTGCTTTGTTCATAGAACATACTAAATGAATAAAATACACTAAAATACACAGGATATAAAGATAAAACAGAGTCTCATTTAAATATTTTAGCTATCTTCTCAATTAAATTCTGGTGACAGAATCAGATTTCTTAATTCATTGAAATTTTTAAGGACTCAAAACACCCAATCATGTAAAAATCTGGGTTAAAAGACTGCTTTCATTAACTTTTCCTGATTTTCAATGGACTTATTAATTATAAAATCCCATCCACATTATACAGCTCCATTTAAAAATGTACTTTTTTAGTAAAGATTCGTTCATAGTCTATAATCTACCCAAACCCTATGATACAAACATCAAATGGCTCACTCAGCCATCTCAGCTTAAATTTCAAGCAGCGTCTGGCACAGACGGTAGGTATTTGATTTTAAACACATTCATATTTTTTAAAGCCACCTGTTGTGCTATTTTCAGGAATGGCAAGCATGATACACTGATAGATTCTACAGCTATTATAATGCAATTGACAGTATAAAATGCAAATTATGGTCTAAACTGGTAAAGGGAGGAATCAATTAGTGCTTAATCTATTTGAAGTTCTTTCTGTAAGTCCCTAAGAATGGAAGACTCCTTCCCCCTGTTGCTCATTTAATACTGGCATTTCTATGTGGCAGATGGTGACCTTATCCCTGTGCTTCAGCTAAAAAGATTTTTATTAAGGCTAAACAAGTGTGAACGGTGCTAATTTCTTGCAGCAGGCCGATATGAATAAACCTCTAGAATGAGTGTAAATGCCCTGCCTCACCATATGGCTGGGGTTCACACGCTGCCAATAGAATGGACTGAAAAGTAGCCAACATGCTTGAATCCTGCCCTGAGTCCTGTGTTTCATCATTAGCCACCCAATCAAAGCACAGCTACAGAGGAAGGGAGATCACAATGGATGAGAAACATAATCTGAGGAACTGTTTGGTGGGCCAGGCTCTGAAGAAGGGCCAGCTGTGGGTAGATTCTGAAATATGAAACATTCACCTTTCAGTAACCCTCATCATTCATGATTCTCCCTCATCAATGCCAGCATTCTGGCAATGCTCTTGCCACTTTCTCTAATATCCACTGACTCTTCCCTTCTAATAAATAACCCAGAGCCCAGTGGTGACTGATAGTAACCATTACTCTAGGCAAACCACTATAACTGTGCCCTCTAAATGTGGGTTCCAAGCTCTCAAGGTGTGCCTCAAAATCAAGAACTGCTATCACTTCCTTTAAAGAACATTTTCACAGACTCCTAGTCTAAATTTATTTTACAAGGCTACTTAAACACATACAAACATAAACTATGTGGAATCTTAGTAAACTTTTAGTCCATAGGGATTTAAAAATTTTACAAAATAACATTTTAAAATCTCTACAATTAGTAAATAGTAAATTTGAATTAATCACATTTTGCTGCTTTGCTGTGATAAATTGCTGGATATTTGAATATAAAATATTTTCTTCTAGGTTGATTATACTACTACACCTTGGGTGGGGATCTAAGATCTCAGCACTTTGTCTTCCTGGAACCACTGTAAAACTTACTCATAGAGCCTTGACATCACTTGGTTTGAAAATGGTGTGAATGAGATTCTATATGTTTAACATCCGGTCATCTCAGTGGTTAATCAAGTAAGAGAAGGGATTATTTATATAGGTCATCAAAATAAACGTTAAAAAATTAAACAGCCTCAGGAGTGTTGAAGAGACACTACTCTAAAGTTTCACCTCTTCTTTCCTCTACTGAAGTATAATTACTGTATAAGTAAGATTAAATTTAGTGAACTCTTGCCATGTGCCAGGCTCTTTATATGTCTTATCTCTGGCAATGCTCCCAACAGTCCTACAAGGAAGCTACTATAATCATTCACATTAAAGATTTTAAAAACTAAGGTTATACAATTAGGATACAAATCAAGTTTTAGTGGACTCCAGAGTCTTTTCCTTTAATTACTGCAATATGCTTCTACCAACTTGTTCTCAGCTAGTTGTCCAGTAGAAAGGTCCCTACCAGTTAATTCTTCTTAAAAAGCTGACTATCTCTTCTGAGAAGATTTGCATTTCTCTACTTCTTACTGCCCTCAAAATGAATAAAAATAAAAGTAAAAATAAAACATTGGTGGGGAGAGGAATTAATCATTCTGTAACAGACGTATATTTCAAATGGAAGATGAATGAAGATAATGTAACTATATAGATAGCTACTTATTCTCTAATAGTTCAATCTAACTTCACTAGAGAGCATGTAATAGCTGAATTCATTGCAGTTATGTTCTAAATTAATTGTTAGGGATTCCTGGGGTTATTTGTAATATTTGTTGGATGAAAAAAAGATAGCATGACCTTATATTTTTTCAGTGACTTAAAACAATGAAAATTCAAATACTTCATTTATGACATATCTATTTTGTCTTTCTGCAAAATCTTCCAGATTAGGCAGATCAAATACAGTACTGTCATAACTCCTTTCTATGTACTTCACTCTGCATCTAAAAGTATCTGCTCTTTATATTCTCCTCTAAGATTCAACTACTCTTCTACTCAATCTGTATAGACAACAAAATTATAGTCTATTTATTTAAATATAATAGGTTTCATTCCCATATGTCTTCCTCTCACAGTTCATTTATCCACATAAACATTGCCTTGTTTAGACTTAAATTCCAAGGCTGTATAAATTTTGTCAATATTTCATATCTACAAATAGTGCCATATATCAACAGAAAATTACTGAATACTTTCTGCAACTCTTTCCTTCCTTTTGCTGATAGAGAAGTGATAGGAAGAGAGGCCCTGAACTCTTCAAATAGTATAACACAAAATCTGACAGAAACATGGCAAAACAAACAAAACAAAAACAGAAACAAAAGTTTTCAAAGATACTAAAGTGATGAAATAGCTATTTATAAACATCTTGAATGCATTCCAACTTTTAAACTGATTAAAGGTTAGAGTCTACAACTTCCTTTTGTCTCAGGCAAAATAATTCCTTTTAAGTACATTCTCTCTAATACATTTCACAAGCAATTTTAACATATCAGTTTGATGGACTCAGACAAATACAGTATTTTTGATGTTAAAAAAATAACACATTTACTTATGTGTTTGCCCATCAAATTGACTTTTCTAAATTCTCTAGACACAAGAGGATGATAAAATTCTAGTCAGTGAAGGAAAGCATCAACTCTCTAGGGCACAATACACCTTCCCTAAATGTGTGTCAACTTCAAACACATATAAGGCTTTAGATGTGTTATCAGTCATCAGAGACATCAGGCAAAGCAGATAAGAATGTCTTTCAAGAATTCTTTTTCTAAGGCCTCAAGGGAAGTCTCCTATAATTGATCAACACAAATGTTACATCTTCTGGTTATCTAGGAAGCACAAATGATCCATGTAATGAAGCACTGAAGTGTTTGCTTGCATAGGACTATGGGAAGAAGATAAATCTGTCAGTTGCAAGAGTAGGAAAGAAATCACTGATATGAAGATTTATTTTTCAGGTTTCCAAAAGTTTATAATTGTAGATATTGTGATAAATAGCAGCATGTGAGCTTTTTAAAAACAGTTTTAAAGAAAGCTTTATTTTTAAATGCATTACCATAAAAGTTATCTAATTCCAATTTGAACAATGCAATTTAGGTAGTGAAAGCACACAGTGAAGAAAACATGCCACTCTTCTATTTTTCTCCTGTGGAATCTGAATTTATTTCACTGACTCAGATGTAACAGTGATACATGTAAAAGCTTAGTAGGAATATGAAATAGAGGATAAGGGTCTTGGAACATGATTATCATAGAAATAAGATTTTTAGAAGCATATTGCCTTCATAGTATATTATCAGAAAAATCCACAGCAAAATGCAGAGCACAATATCCAAGTCTAAATTTCTCGTAATAAGTCAAACATTTTAATTGACCAGATAAATCATTAGGATATTTATTATATTAAAAATAAATAAGACTGACACTAGGTAAGAAATATGTACTAAAAGTTTCTCCATATTCTGGTCTTCATGGTCCTCCTCAAACAGGCATCCCATTTAACAATCTGCACGGCTTAAGAAATAAAGCCCTTGCAGTTTGAAATTTTCATTTCCAAATGATTAGGACGTTTCCTTTCTAATTGTAAATAAATTTTAAAGGTCCTAATCTCAAGTTTTTAAAATTATTTATTCAGTCAACTAGATTATTTTAAATGAACAGTCCAATAGTAACACTGGACTCATTTCCAAATAATCACAGATCTTTTGGGGGTGCACTGGCAGCAAAGATGATTTTGCTTCTTTTTCACTATGTCCTCATGTCAAACCTACTCTGCAACCACCTTTTCTGCAAACACCCCATTCAGGATTCATCAGTAATGTAGGGGAGAGGAGTCACTGAAAGAACTGGACTATTAGCCATTTAACTGATAAGTAAAAGAGAATTCTGTGATGACCTAGAGGGGTGGAATGGTGCAGGGGTGGAGGAGAAACTCAAGAGGGAGGGGTTATACATACGCATATAGCTGATTCACATTGTTGTACAGCAGAAGGGAACAAAACATTGCAAAGCAATTATATTTCAATAAAAACAAACTAAAAAAGCTAGACAGCAAAGTTTGGTTATTTTGTTTCAGCTGTCAAACAATAGGAATATACGTTGCCCAATATTCCTACAAAATTGTATACAAGTTTAATCTGTAATATGGAAAACAAGGCAATATGAGAAAAGCAACATCTGCCGCTTACTTTTCTATGCCTCCCATTTAGTGATCGATCACCACATCTATTCCTCAAAGCTATGAATGTATGTGTTCTCCTTTATGACAGAACAGACAAATAAAATGTGCTACAAACCTAAGGGCATTCAGTAGGTTGGAAATATGGGCAAAAAAAAAAAAAGACTCACAACTAGTAACACAATCAAATTATTTAGTTGTTATTTGGTTCTGAAACAAAAATACAAGCTGTCTCAAAGATGGGAAGTAGAGTATATCAGAACCAGTCACTGAAATTTTTTAGTTCAGTTCTAATTTGGGTTTTGTTTGCTGAAAGAAGAGCATTTGTTTTCTAATAAATAGTGCCAGACAAACCAGAGTGCTATCTATGTTGTTCAATAATAAATAAGCATTGTAATTGTTTACCAAATTCATCTTGTGTGTAGGGAAACAGGAAGATAGAAAAACTGAGGTGCCACTTGTCTAAAACGTGAAAATTCCTAAAAGAAGCAGTGAGTGAATGAAACCTCAAAGCTGGAATAAATTATTTAATCTATCTTTCTGAGGTAGCATATCAAATTCTTAATTAAACACAAGTTTATTTTTAATTAAAAAAATTTAATTGTTTTTTGTCTGCCTAAAACTCATTATTAAAAGGCTCTCTTTAATTATGGGACTGAAGATTCAGAAATAAAACCAAGAAAATCTGTTGTAAAAAAATCATGCAGAAATGAAAGAAATTCCTTAAAATGGGCTGAATAAATATAAGATATGATCAATTAGAGGCAATTTCAACTTTAGTTATTAAACCTCTTTCTCTTCCCTCCTCACATCTATTCTGAAATTTCTATTAAACTAAAAAATTGAAAATGAATACAATTTGTTGCTTTCCATTTTGAATATATAACATTTCTTATCCTGAAATGAATATCAGTCTTTAAAATTAGCAATCAAAGAACTTTGAAAGCAGACAGTACAACAAACTGCATAATGATTTTAAATCACTAGAAGGAAGAGCTGCCAATCAGCTAATTGTAATTATGTACTGTGCCTGCTCAAAAAGAACCTGAAATGGAAATTGTTTCTTATTCACATACTTAAAATAAATTTTGGTCTGTACAAACTTCATGAATTTTGAATAGTCTTTAAAGCCACACATTTTGTAAGTCAAGCTATGGGAGACCTTCCTGTTTTAAAAGAAAAAACAAAATAAAACAAAAAACAGTACCTTTATATCTCTGTAAATATATTATGGATGCATTTATTTTAAATGCATGTATTCAGTATGGAAAATCTGTGATGTGTCTCTTAGGACTCTATACTGAATACTGAAGTCAAAATAAATAACCATGGATATTTTGAAAACTACCAGACCAAAATATATTCTTCAGTATCAGTGTTTCCAAACAGTATTGTATCTCTATAGCAAAAACAAATTCAAACAAAAAAAATAAAGCACAAAGGAAAGGATATCTTTGAAAAGGAAATGTTGGGTGCTGAAATTTCCAAAAGGGGAGCTATTCCTAAAGAGAAGACTTAGGAAAAATCTAGATTACTGTCAAAAAAGAAAAAAAAAGATACTGATAAAGAGAAACTGCCATTGTTTTATGGAAAACATATTCTGTAACTAATAATCTAGGATAAATGACAATAAACATGTTTAGCAATATAAACCCAATATCTAAGTATCTTGAGAGAAAAACTATATTTCAAATGTTGGATGATAATAAGGAAATATTCTTTATTGGAAAAAAATCTTTTTATAGACACTATGATTCTGTACAGATGTGAAAGTTGGACCATAAAGAAGGCTGAGTGCCAAAGAATTGATAGTTTTGAACTGTGATGTTGGAGAAGACTCTTAAGAGTCCCTTCAACTGCAAGGAAATCAGACGAGTCAATCCTAAAGGAAATAAACCCTGAATATTCATTGGAAAGACTGTTGCTGAAGCTCCAATATCTGGCCACATGATGCAAAGAGCTGACTCATTGGAAAAAATCCTCATGCTGGGAAAGATGGAAGGCGGGAGGAGAAGGGGACGGTAGAGGACTAGATGGTTTGCTGGCCTCACCAACTCAATGGACATGAGTTTGAGCAAGCTCCAGAAGATGAAGGACAGGAAAATCTGGCATGCTGCAGTCCAGGGTGTCACAAAGAGTTGGACACGACGAGCAAGTGAACAACAACAAATGATTCATAGGGAACACACAGCTAAATTTGAATGCTTATAATATTGGCCTCTTTTCTGCTCATGTATATACATAGTAAACTAAATTTGCATTATTAATGAAAAAGAAACATGCTAAGTAAAAATAATTTCTCTCAAATGAATACAAAACTAAAACAAACAAACAAAATATAACAAAACTAGAAACAGAGTCACAGATACAGATAACAAACTAGTGGTTACCAGAGGAGAGAGGACTAGAAGAGGGCCAGACTAGGTGAAGGGGATTAAGAGGTTAAAAACCACTAGGTACAAAACAAAGAATTTACAAGGATGTTTATGTACACCACAGGGGATATAGCCAAAACTTGTATAATTTCATATTAAAAAAATCAACTCACTGTTGTACACCTGAAATTAATATAACATTCTAAGTCAACTACATTGTTGCTGTTTAACTGCTAAGTCTTGTCTGACTCTTTGAAAACCCATGGACTATAGCCCACCATGGAATTCTCCAGGCAAGAATACTGGAGTGGGTAGCCATTCCCTTCTCAAGAGGATCTTCCCAATTCAGGGACCCAACCCAGGTGTCCTTAATTCCAGGTGGATTCTTTACCATCTGAGCCACCAGGGAAGCTATGAGTCAACTACACCTCAATCAAAAAAAAAAAAAAAACACAGATATGTTTATGCGTGAGTTGCATCAGCAACTTTAAAGTTTTAATGATCTTTAAACCACCAAGTTAATAAATTAAGAACCTAAATACTTTCAAGAAAGATATCACTTCTCAAATAATAACTTCAAGACAGAAATCTCAATGCCAACTTTAATTTTAAAAAGAGATTAAAAAGAGACATAGAGACTTAACAAAATTCAAAGCATCTCAGTTTCATATAAATGACTCTTTATACTGTTTAAAGTCATTGTTGTGATTGGTGTTTAGCTGCAAGATATGTTTACCACTATATATCTAAGTTGTTGTATGACAGTAATCAAAACAATTAGCTGAGAGAATCTCAAGGTCTATTTTAACATGGTTGTGTAAAAGTTATAGACATCAAATTATTATGAAATTATCAGGCTACTAGGGTCATAGTAAAATCAGGTGACACTCGACCAACATTGAGCATGCACATTAAATTATTAACTTAAGTTTTAATGCTTATTTTTATTTATTCATTTGGCTGCATCGACTGCATTGAGTCTTAGTTGCAGCATGCAGGCTATTTTCTTTTTTTTTAGTTGTGGCATGAGGGCTCCTTAGCTGTAGAATGCAGAATCTTTAGTTGTAGCGTGGGCATTCTTAGTTAAGGCATGTTGGATCTAATTCCTTGACCAGGGATCGAACCCAGTCCCCCTGCATTTGGAGGACAGAGCTTTAGCCACTGGACCCGTGAGGTTTGAACTCTGGTTTGAGATTTGTCAAGTCCAGGCCTGTTTCCAGTACACATGCAAACAGGACATGCTGGTTGTACATTAAAGGAAGAAAGTGAAAATATGGGACTGATACAGCCATGTCTTTGTGCAATGAAAAGAAACCTGTTACATCCTTGTTCTTAGTCGCTCAGTTGTGTCTGACTTTTTGCCGCCCCATGGACTGTAGCCCGCCAGGCTCCCCTGTCCATGGGGATTCTCTAGGCAAGGATACTGGAGTGGGTTGCCATGCCCTTCTCCAGGGAACCCTCCCAACCCAGGGATTAAACCCAGTTTCCCCACATTGTAGGTGGATTCTTTACCATCTGAACCACCAGGGAAGCCCTCAGCTATCACTTTGCATTATGATATAAAAAGAATACATCCAAAGATAGCATTTATATTTCAGTTTTTATAGTCAAATTAATAATTTCTTCACAAAAGCCTACTGGTCTTTATAACGTCATGGTTGTTCTGTAGATCGTGCAGGCCACTAAATGCGTTCACCTCTGTAAAATTCCTGATAGAAAAAGATGTTGATAATGGGCTATTGTCCCATTAAAAAAGTTAGCTAAGAAGTTGTTGTTTTCTTCCTATTCTTCTTGTAGAGCCTAATATCAGTGTGCATGAGTGTAGTGAATAGGGAATCTCCTCTTTCTCTGAAATTGGTTACTAAATTCACTGACTGAGAACAAAGACTCACTGAGTCTGAAGACAATGACCTTCCTGAATGTCTTTTTTATTTTTTATATAAATGTGTTTTCACTTATTTTTTTGGCTGTGTTAGGATCTCATCGCTACAAGCAAGCTAATCTCAAGTTGTGCCGCGTGGCCTTCTCATTGCAGTGGTTTCTCTTGTTGTGGCATGTGGGCTCAGTATTTGTGGCACCGAGGCTCATGAGCACAGGCTCAACTGCACAGGCTTAGTTGCTCCGAGGCATGAGGCATCTTCCTGCACCAGACCTGCACATGGGGTCAAACTCATGTGCCCTGCATTGACAGGCAGATTCTTTACCAATGAGCCATCAGGGAAGTCCTTCCTGCAGGTCTTGAGCCCACCTTTCCAAAGGAACTATTCCCCTCCTCTTTCCCCCTCCTTAGGATACATAAGAAGAGCAGTTGGAAAGAAAGGAGGTTTTCATAATCAACATGATGAGAGGGCATCTGAAAAAATGGAGAATTCTCCTTCCAAAGCAAGTGCTTCTATGTGTGAAGGCTATTTTAAAGAGAATGACACCTAACAATAGAAGGCTCCTTCAAGAAGTAAAATTGGTATTTTTCAGTTCAGTTCAGTCAAGTTGCTCAGCCGTGTCCAACTCTTTGCGACCCCATGCACTGTAGCACACCAGGGATCCCTGCCGATCACCAATTCCCAGAGTTTACCCAAACTCATGTATGTTGAGTCGGTGATGCCATACAACCAACTCATCTCTGTCATTCCCTTCTCCTCCCACCTTCAATCTTTCCTAGCATCAGGGTCTTTTCAAATGAGTCAGCTCTTTACATCAGGTGGCCAAAGTATTGGAGTCTCAGCCTCAACATCAGTCCTTCCAATGAACATTCAGCACTGATCTCCTTTAGGATGGACTGACTGGATCTCCCAGGAGTCCAAGGGACTCTCAAGAGTCTTCTCCAGCACGACAGTTCAAAGGCATTGATTCTTCGGTGCTCAGCTTTCTTCACAGTCCAACTCTCACATCCATACATAACTATTGGAAAAACCTAGCTTTGACTAGACAAACTTTTGTTGGCAAAGTAATGTGACTGCTTTTTAATAAGCTATCTAGGTTGGTCATAACTTTTCTTCCAAGGAGCAAGCATCTTTTAATTTCATGGCTTTAGTCACCATCTTCAGTGATTTTGGAGCCCAAAAAAATAGTCTGCCACTGTTTCCACTGCTTTCCCAACTATTTGCCATGAAGTGATCAGACCAACTGCCATGATCTTAGTTTTCCGAATGTTGAATTTTAAGCCAATTTCTTCACTCTTTTCTTTCACTTTCATCAAGAGGCTGTTTAGTTTTTCTTCATTTTCTGCCATAAGGGTGGTGTCATCTGCATATCTGAGGTTATTTATATTTCTCCCGGCAATCTTGATTCCAGCTTGTGCTTCATCCAGCCCAGTGTTTCTCATGATGTACTCTGCATATAAGTTAAATAAGCAGGGTGACAATATAAAGCCTTGATGTACTCCTTTCCCTATTTAGAAACAGTCTGCTGTTCCAGGTTCAGTTCTAACTGTTACTTCCTGACCTGCATAGAGATTTCTCAAGAGGCAGGTCAAGTGGTCTTGTATTCCCATCTCTTGAAGAATTTTCCACAGTATGTTGTGATGAACACAGTCAAAGGCTTTGGCATAGTCAATAAAGCAGAAGTAGATGTTTTTCTGGAACTATCTTGCTTTTTCTATGATCCAGCAGATGTTGGCAGTTTGACCTCTAGTTCCCCTGCCTTTTCTAAATCCAGCTTGAACATCTCAAAGTTCACAGTTAACATACTGTTGAAGCCTGGCTTAGAGAATTTTGAGCTTTCCTTTGCTATCATGTGAGATGAGTGCAATTGTGCGGTAGTTTGAGCATTCTTTAGCATTGCCTTTCTTTGGAATTGGAATGAAAACTGACCTTTTCCAGTCCTGTGGCCCCTGCTGAGTTTTCCAATTTTGCTGGCATATTGAGTGCAGCACTTTCACAGCATCATCTTTCAGGATTTGAAATAGCTCAACTGGAATTCCATCACCTCCACTAGCTTTGTTCCTAGTGATGCTTTCTAAGGGCCACTTGACTTCGCGTTCCAGGATGTCTGGCTCTAGTTGAGTGATCACCCCATCGTGATTATCTATATTGTGAAGACCTTTTTTAGTCTGCTTGGACAACAAACTTCCTAATTGTTCCCATATATAACAGAGCAAGGAAAAGAGACATGGAAAGAGATGACAGAGCACAGAGAGAGGGGCTAGAATAAAGTAGCTCACAATCCACCCACTGCCCTACAGGGATGTAGGAGTGTCCCTCAGGTCAGGAGAAAAGAGCCGAATTCAAGTCATTTTGCTGATACTCTACTCAAGAGAGGTATCCACCAGTAAGGGGACTCTAGAAACCAGCTGCTGTACTGCCGAGGCAGAGCTAACATGGGAAAGTGGAAGAAGTAAAGCCTCCCTTGCTAAGGGCCTGTCCAGTGGGAAGACTCCCCTGAGCCTCTAATGAACTTGAGTGTGGGCCAGCCACAGAGGGCGTGAGCACCCAGGTAGTGTTAGCCCTAGAATCACTGATCATTGACTAAAAAACAAGAACGGCAGTGACCTAAGAGGAGAGTGTTCATCATTTTGCCTCTTGATCCTTTGAATCCTGGAGGAGCCAGATGCTGAAGAGAAGTGTCTAGAAGCAAACTATACTCTGAGTACCTGTGCTACCCCAAGAAACCATGAGCCTCCTCAAGTGTGCAGCTGGAAGATGACACAGGATAAAATGAAAGTGACTATTAAACTGGAGGAACTTTAAGAAATTAAAATGACCGGAAAGTTGTAGAATCTATTCAAGCTATTAGTAAAGGATGAAAAGTAAACACAATATTGAATAATTAAAGCAAGAACATTCTAGGTTTTATATCCCACCATCTACTGGATTCAGAGAGTGAAATGAACCCGGCTTCACAAATGTGTAACTCATTGGTTTTTACATATCAATCAAATCAGTTCTTCATCAGTAATAACAGAAATTGTTTGGACAATCTATTAAGCTAAATGGGCCTAGTGAATTTACATCTTCTAGAAAGAAAAAAAATAAGTGATATTGTCTATTTTAAGTAATTTCCTTGGTTGGCTTGGGTCTCGCATTAAGGAATGTGAGGAAGATAGTTGTCCTGTCTTGCATGCCAGTAACAGTTTTCCCTTTTTTTCATTTTCACATTATTTCAATCTTATAAAAATGATAAATAGCATCCCATGTGTTAAAATAGGGTAGGTCATGGATCAAGAAATCTGAAATCTTAAGTTCCAACAGTCTTGACTAACCCTTCTTATTTTCGCTAGTATGGGATTACAACCATAGAATGTGCTAGTTGATGGGTAACCAGAGAACATATGGTAAGCTTCTCACTTGTGTTAAGATCTTCTCAACACTTCTGAAACAGGACTATCCAAATTCTATTTAAAGATTTCTAGTTATTGCCTTCCAATGGCATCACTGTGACTGGAGCAGTCCTCTGGCATACTCCACTCCTCACCCCATGGTCTGCATTTCACTGTTGTTCAACTAAATGAATGTAAGTGATTTGTGTAGGGAGGGAGATGTAGAGAGAAGGAGCAAGTGAGGAAAGATGGGTTTACTATATATGGTACCTTAGTACATACGAAGGTTTCCTCTCCATGAACTTGAAAGAGCATATCACAGTTTGCTGGTTTATTATGGTTCAAGGAAATCTCCTTGAACCTGTCTGCAAAAGGTCTCCACTTTGTCCATTTCCTGTTCCATTACATGGGTAACAGAAAGGGCAGTTGTACAGAGGAACATGTCCTAGTACCTGTTCAAAAAGGAATGGGTTTTCACACTTGTTTCCAAACCAAACTAAAAACCACAAGAGGTACCCATCCACCATTTAAAAGCTTTTTTGTCTAAAACATTTTCAATATTTTTTAAAATGAATTTTTTAAATTTATTTATGGCTCTGCTTGGTATTCACTGCTGCACGGTCTTTCCTCTAGTTGCGGTGAGCGGGGCTACTCTACTGCAGTGCTCTGGCTTCTTGCTGTGGCGGCTTCTCCTGCAGTGGCGCATGGACTCTGGGGCACCTGGGCTTCGGCAGTTGCAGCATGTGGGCTCAGTAGTTGCAGCTTCTGGGCTCTAGGGCGTGGGCTCAGTAGTTATGGCCCATGTGGGATCTTCCTGGATCACGGATCCAACCCATGTCTCCTGCATTGGTAGGCAGATTCTTTACCACTGAGCCACCAGAGAAGCACAACATTTTTTTAATATATATATAAACTAAAATCTGCCTAGAATTTCCATTGTAGTTCACATGAATAGCAACTTAAATTCTTGGTCCAAGTAAAGCATACTATAAAAAGGTATGGAGTAAAAAGACTATAAAAAGTTATCTGGAATTAGAACTTAGAGTTGTATCTGATCTAGTCCTCCAGTATAAACAGAAATTTTAAAATTGAATGTATTCATGTAAAGTTAAGCTTTAGTAGAGGAAGAGAAAGTGAAACTGAACTAATGAAAGGAATGTAGAAAAAATGAGGAAGGATTATGGGAGCAGCACATACTGGGGACCCATATAAGAAATAATAATCTAGATTACTTTTCACTATAGAAAAGTATATTCAGTATACTTTTCGTATATGTATATATATGTATATTCAGTATGCAAATACCTATGTATATTCAGTATGTAAACTAATAGCCTGACGTTTATATGTTTATATTTTCCTATGTTGCTAAACTTGAATGCTATGTAAAGGAACAAAGAGTGAGACATTTTTAATAATTCTTAAAAGTTTTTACATTTATTTGTTTTTATCTATATTTTTCTAAGGCTGCACCAGGTCTTAATTGCAGCACTCAAAATCATCCGTCTTCCTTGCTGAATGTGGGATCTAGTTCCCTACCAGGGATTGAACCTGGCCCCTGCATTTGGAAGTCTGGAGTCTTAGCCACTGGACCACCAGGGAAGTCCCAGTAGACAGACATTTTTAAATGTTATCATTCAAGGTAAAAATGTTTCCTTGGCAGTGCCCCACCTGCCATCCAGGGGAATTGCTCTGCCCCTTTCCTACTATACCAGGTAAGGTCAATATTAGTTAATGGGACTGAGCACCCTGACTTTGTCAACTAGTAATATAAGGATGAAAGACTCTAGCTTGCCCAACTCTACATATGAATCATTGTGCATTTTTACCAGGCTCTTCAGAGGCACTGAAAACCTTGTCTCTGATCCAAACCTTGAAAGCTTTTTATATTTTATAAAAATTTTGATTATGTTAATAGAACACAATCTATAATTGGCCTATCTATGCTACTTTAGCATCTGGCAGCTTTACAAACTTGACTAAAAATATATGTTTAAAGCCCACTGCTGTATAATTAAATGAAAGTTTGGCTTTATTCGAACATGTAAATGAATTCTTGGCTTCTTCTCTTATACACTTTTAAATTATTTATATGTATTCCCCATCCATAGCACTTTCTCTGGTCCAGAAACAATTCAATTTTAACAAATTTCCAATTTGTTTAAAATTTTACAATAAAAAATGACTTTATACAATAAAAGCACATTTCTATTGCCGGAAAAGGGTATAAAATACATCTTGTGATATGCAACTTGCCAAATCAGAAGTGAACGAATAGACATTTCATTTTCTTGCATTACCTGACACAACTAGTGTGTATGTATAGTATAGCAGGTGCTTAGACCAAATTTCAAAAGAAAGGAAATTATTTGTATACATTATATAAAAGCAATTAATGCTTTTAAAAGCACCTTTAAATTTAATCCATCTTTTAAATTCTCATCAGTCAAGAAGTAAATGTTTCCAATTGCATAGTCAACAGCAAGAAGCCAACAGTGAACATTTCTAGATTTCCACCTTCATCATCTGCAAGGGTTTTCTTCTAAACATTCTGAAAGCACACTCACTCTTTCAAAGAGTTTTTGCAGTTGCCTAAAATAGTTTATGCCTCCTTTGCTCTCCATACAGGTTGGCATCTTGAGTTATTTCCTCAAAAATGTACGAATGAAAGATGATATACATGGCATGATAAGTTGAGCTAATGATGTAGATTTTATTTTTAAAATATTAATATTTCAAAGTAACCAAAACAGATGTTTCTACTAACTCTAAATGGTTTTATTTACACAGAGGCTCACTACTAATTGTGAAGTCAATCGATGCTACAACCTGCAGCACACAAAGAACTTCCTATTGAGTTTAGGTTATTTTTAGGGCTGTTCAACTCACTGAAATGCTACTAATAATAATAGCATGCTGATATTAATCAAGTTATAAAAATACAGTACAAATTGCACATTAGCTGTTTTCCGTTTATGCAAAAGTGAATAAAATAGAAGCATATTAATAAATATTGCATTAAATTTGATACATTCATAAAGTACAACTGTGCTTCTCTGAGGTAAAAGGAATACATTTAAAAACAGGTCAATTTAATTTCAATGAATAGATGAAGTCTGAAGAGTTTTCAAGGTGATGAAACCATGACCCAGAAAGATAATTTGACAAATTAAGAACACTGGCAATGACAGAAGCAAATATTTTGGAAACAACTGAATAAGTGTGAACCATAACAGAGAGTGTCAATGACAACAAAGTTGACTGGAGGCCAAGATTTAAATAAAACCTGTCTTTGATTTATAGTTGTTCTCGTTGTTCTTGTTTTTGAGCTCATTTGGGAAGATGATCTTACCTCATGCTTTTAGACATCGCCTCCCTCTAGTCAAAACAACACTCAGCCTCCATAAGACTTGAATTAATCTCATCTTATTCTCCAAATTGAGGATAATTTTTTTTCTGAGAAACACTGCCAAATACTTGACCTGACTGGAATCTTAACACATCTGAATTCCTTTGATTTAAATAACCCAAGTATCTAGCTTGATATTCCTCAGGTATAGGAGGGATATTTTTCTTATCCCAAAGGTTTTAGGACAGTTTCCTCTGGTGGTCTGAGTGATCCTGGGCCTCCTATCTCAATTGTACCAGCAGCTAATCAGAAGTGGAGAGCCTTGAATCCCACTGCAGACCTACTAGGTCAGATTCTCTAAATCTGAGGTTTGAAAATATACTTTTACAATAAGTTCTCCAAGAAAAGCCAAGACTCATTGTTCTCAGATATCAACTCCTTGACCATTATGCATTTCAGGAGAGTTAAAATGCTGTAGGTAATGAAATAGTGGAGAAAGAATTTAAGAGTCTTGCTATCAAGATTGGCTTACAAAAAGCTAATGATCTAACATCCCTACATATTCCATCTCCGCCAGGTGTCTGCCCTTTAAAAGGCCTATGCTGTCCTACCTTGAAGAATTCACCAAAATCCATTTTCCCAAAAGGGTGAGGTAAAAAATTTTAATACAGTTCGATGCAATTGCCTTTAACTACAGGCAAGGTTTATATCTGTTCCACTGACACTATCTCCTGCCCAAGAAAAAAAAAAATGTCTGAAGTCTGGAGCACTAAATTGCGTCATTTTCTTCTCCAGGCTTCATGCATCTATCCTGTACTGCACATCCCCTACTACCTCAATCATTGCTAAGGACACTGACCTTCTCTCCAGGCTGATCTGTTCTTGTGTAGGGTATCTCTTCTTCCTGATAGTCTGCTTTCTGCCTGCTGTCTTCCTTGCCAGCTTCGAAACTGGTGCTGGTGCTCTCTTCTATGTGTGCTCCTTTGCTAATCCTATCCACAGACACCTCACCTAAGTGGATTCCCAGTTCAAAAATAGAAACACCCCACAAAAAAATAAGCGGGTAATATAATCAAGTAATCTTGTGAAACACTGTGTACCTTCTAGCTTACCTCCTCTGAGAGATGTACTCTACACAATGCTTTGAAGGAAATGAGAATTCTTACATCAAGGAAAAGTCATAACCCAATTCAGTATCCCAGGTGAACCCTTTTTTGGACTAACACAGCCATATTCAGTGGGACTACTGCTTCTCAAAACCAACCTTAGAAAATACTGTTCTCTATATATATTGGAGTCTCTTTGCCTGTGCCCATGACCTGACTCCATCTGTACAGTGAAGGCTAGAATCCTAAAGTCCTTGAATGGAGGCAAATTCATAGAGGTGCCTGCAAGAACCTTCTTATCTTATGTGTATGTGAAGTGGTTCCCTGAGAAAGAGATATGGAATTTTAAACCATTTTCTCAAAAAGTATTTTAAGGACTACTCCAAAAGGTCAGGTATATATTCCCAGTGGAAACTGAGTTTTCTAGTTTGATGTAAAGACAAGCAATGTCAACATGAAATATAATTTAAATTATTCTAATTTCATTCTGATTCCAAACATTATAACTGGCATCAAGACAGTCTACAGTTCTTAATTAGGAAAACCAAATGACTTTTTTCCATCACATACTTTTTTTAAAATTTGTATTTATTTATTCATTTGTACTGGGTCTTAATTGCAGCACGTGGGATCTTCAATCTTTGTTGTGGCATGCGGGATCTTTAATTGTGGCATGTGGGATCTAGTTCCCCAACCAGGGATTGAACCTGGGTCTCATGCATTGGCAGCACAGAGTCTTAGCCACGAGGGAAGTTCTACAAATTTCTTTAATGACATAGCTTCTTTTAACCATCTTTAAACACAAATTTCTTTTAACCATCACAGACATAAAAAGGCACTTATCAAGTAATACTTTGATCAACAAATACTAACCAAAGATATTCAGAAATAGATTATGGCTTTTTCTTCTAAAATTCATACATTTTATGTGACTTCTTACAGACTGTGGGGACTTTGTCTCAAAAATATTACCTTTAAAATGTCATTATTTAAGTTATTAAATTATGTTAAAAGAATAGTCGTTGAAAGGATTTGTCATATTGCTGTACTTCATTCAAATTTCAAGCAAAATATTTTGATAGCTATTTTCCCAAAAAGATAAATGTCTGAAATGTTTAAAACACCCAACTGCTAATCTATGGTATTTTAGTGCATCAATAAAACAGAAGGTATTTGCTTATTTTAACACAATAATATTCAACATTATTCAACTCTTCAACTCTTGTTTATATGAGAGTCCTTTCCTTAGTTAACCCAGGTGTTCCAAATTGCTAGACATCTTCTTCCGCATAGGACCCACTTATCAGTTCTCCCAGCCCATCCTCACCTTTCACTGACCATGTCCCCCATGGTTGCAAGAATCACTGTGGGATGTATGCATGGCTGCTAAATCAGGGCTGAACATTAACTGTCCCCTTGGGCAGAAGCCCAGTCCAATCCCCCACCCTGCTCTTCTGCACTGATCCCTTGCTTCTCTATTCTTCACTCACCTGGGCTATACAAGCTAATTTCCTCATAACAAATTCCTTAAAAACACAGCAAGGTGGATAAATCTAGTTGCAGAGCAGGAACAAAGATGCAGATGTAGAGAATAGACTTGTGGACACAGTGGGGGAAGGAGGGGGTGGGATGAATTGAGAGAGAAACACTGACATATATACACTACCATATATAAAGCAGGTAACTAGTGCAGAGTTGCTGTATAACACAGGGAGCTCAACCCAGTATTCTGTGATGACCTAGAAGAGAGGGATGGAGGAACTGTGGGAGGGAGGCTCCTGAGAGAGGGGTTATATACAGTTATGACTGATTCGCATTGCTGTATAGCAGAAAACCATACAGCACTGTAAAGCAATTATCCGCCAATTAAAAAAATAAAACTCTGGCAAGGACCTGACTTTATTCCCCAGAGCACAGACAAAAAGTAGACCAGAGTGTAGAATGAGACATTTCTCTAGTCTTTGGGAAATTTCAAATCATAAACCAAGATTGAAATTGGACTGTAGATAATGTCCCCAAACTCTACAGGCTCAGGCTCCAACCATTTCCTCAGTCCCAGCTGTCCCAATGATGCACAGACAGACTATCCATTCCCCGTGTCTATCCAGTCCACCTTCAAGCCACAAGCCCTTCATCATGACTTTCTTTACCCAAATTCTGGCTTCCTATTCATGGAGAGTTCTGGAAGAGAAAATCTTTTTTATTTCTTAACAGGAAAGGTAATTTCTAATATGCACCGGTACCTACAATTAAAACAATTCTAATATGCATTTGTTCCTACAATTTATACAGTAAAGCAGAGAAAATTTATTGCTCAAGATCTTGAATATCTCTATTTCAGAAGAACATTTTGACTTTACTTTTGCCAAAAGAAAAAGCCCAGTGACATTCTATTCTAGAGACAAAGGGGCATTCTGCCCTCTTAGGTGAATTCAACCTTCTCCTGAGAAATAGAAAATATGCTGTCAACTTCAAAACAATTTATCATGATTCTCTCCAACCAGCCATCAATAAAAAAAAATTACTTGGATGCAGTTTCAAATGAAGAATGCTGTCAGATTAGAAAAAAAGACATTAAATGATGGGCATTGGGATGACTTAGTAGCAATGTATGGTTCTACAACAATTATACATAACTTCTATACAATGCCAGGCACTAATAATTCCAACTGAACAATATATTAACATTAAACATCCCCAAATAGATATTATTAGTATCTCAATTTTACCTAAGTGAAATTAAGCATAGCAAGGTTACAAGACTCCCCACTATCACACAGTTTGGAAGTCAGAACTGAAATTCAAAACCAAACAGACTTGAGAAGCAATTTTCAGATTCACAAATCTTGAGAATAGCTAGAAATGTCAAGAAATGGAACTCTAATATGTTGGTTCTGTAGAAAAAGTATTAGAATTTCAAAAGACTTGAGCTTTAGTACTTGCCAAACTAAGTTTTTACTCAGTCTTTTTTTTAAGCCAAATTTAACCCAAACTGGTACTCTCCCAGCAACCCCTACTGCTAAGTGGGTTTGGCAACTGATAACTATTAAGATCATTTTCTGCAGCACTGTGGTCAGTAGAAAAATGGCCTCCCAGAGATGTCCATGTCTTAATCCCTGTAACCTGTGAACACATCATGTTTCATGGCAAAAAGGACTTTGCAGACACGATCAAGAGTGTGGGCCAGGAGATAAAGAAGATTATCATAGTCCCCCTGGTGGGCCTGTCTATTGACACAGATCCTTAAAAGTTGAGAACTTTACAAGGCTGCATCAGAAAAGTGCAATGTGAAGACCCGATCAGCCACTATTGGCTTTAAAGATGGAGGAGGAGACTATGAGACCAGGAATGCGGCAGCATCTAGAACCTGGGAACAGCCATCAACTGACAGCTTGCAAGTAAGCAGGATATTCCCACAACCACAAGAAGCAGAGTGCTGCTAACAACTGGGATAAGCAGGGAAAGCATTCACCTCTAAAACTTTGAAAAGAAATTCAGCCCTGCTGAAACCTTCATTTTCATCTGGTGAGACCCATAGCAGATTTCTGACCTACAGAACTGTAAGTTAATACACTATGTCAGCAACAGAAAACTAATATAAGCACCCAGAGACAACATGTGTGTGTTCACACGGCTTCATCTCCAGGATTTAGGAACTGAAAAAATTTGCTACCTTTTGCCTTAATTAAACAATATTTTTTTAAAAAGCTGTCATTTCATCTCTACATTGTGTTATCCAGTTATATTTCCATGTGGCATCATCCTGTTAAATGTCTACAGTAATCCATAAACAGTGGGCACTCACACACACTGTTACTAAAAATACTGCTATTAAAAACAGTTATATGATGCCTGCAACTCTCACCATAAAATGAATACCTACATAAATTGAACTACAGGAGTCAATTTGTTGTAAAATCAAAATTAAAAAAAAAAAAGACAAATGACTTTTCTTGGAAGAACAAAACACACTGACTTGTCAAGAAGATCCTTTTGCTTTCTCTCAGGCTCCTAGGAACACAAAAATTGATCTTTGAGAACTCATATTTAATAGTTCCAGGTATCCTTCCAGAGAAAATGAAGGAATTGAATGGTGAAAATTAAAGATTCTCTACATGGAGATAAGCCCCTACCATTCAAAGATGAAATGCTAATTTCTCCAGGACAGCGTTGTAAATACCTCTCTATCTAGATGAATTGGGCCAAAGCATTAATGTGCTGTATCATTTTTATTACATCAAAAAAGTAATCCAAACTGCAAAGGACTATTCTAGTTTATCTGCAGCAGTTCCTGTCAGTGTTAAGAATGCTTGTTGCTACAAATATGATTTTAAGCCGGTGTTACATTATGACTATAAGTTTATTTGGGGATTTATTCTTCTACTCAAAAAGAAAACTTTCAGTTGAGGGCTACACCTATTCTCTACATTAACGTTACCAGAATGTTCTATATAAGCTCTTAGATCTACAAAACGGTTACCCTAGAGGAATGCCTCTCCTTCTCTGAGCATGTGTCCATATATAAACAGACCTAAAAGGCCCTGGGGAGAGCACAGTGACACTCTGCTTTGGGCATACAAAGCTGGAGAGAAGTTAGGAAAGGCTTCACAGAGGAAGTGATATTTTAACTATGGTTTTGAAATTGTCACAGCAGCACATCCAGAAAACTGAGAGAGAAGGAAGTGGCAGAAGAAAATGTAGGGGCAGAATCTGGAGGATGGCAGTAGAAGATAAGAGCAAGCAGTCTGTGATCTCCACACTTCAAAGCAGAACCCTGCCCTAAAGTTCAAGGATATAAGAGGCAGGCATCAAGGATGCCCTACAGGAAGCCTCTATATTTTGGGACCTGCTCATTGACCAACAGAAATGGTCCAATATAGTTGAAATTCATAGTTCAATTCACCTGAAATTTCTTGTAAAGTTTCCTTTTTGCATATTTAAGAGCCACCTGTAGGAGTAATCATCAGTATTATGCCCAAATAAGCTATTCCTTTCAAAAAAGCATTTAGTCTCTTTATGAATAGAACTATAATGTGAATTTCACTGACAAAGGTTAGGAAAGTTATTTCAATAAGAATATATCATGATGGATTTTCTTAACATGCGTAGTAAATGTATTTGTGACTTCTAAATGGAAGACTAAACGGTTTCTTCCACATCAACAGAAATGATAATATATGGCTATTATTCTTTTTCCTCTTTGGACTGAGTCTCACATGCTTTTAAAATGACAACATTGAAAGGTTCAATTCAATTTAGGTGATCATCAGAAATGTCAGGTGCCTTTCAAAGGACCCTTGAAGTCTACCAAATTGGGCTAGAAATCATGCATGGACGGTTTTCATTACATGTGAGCTGACAGTTTCTGCTTCTGGTCAAGAAAAATCCATTCCTGCAAAGAAGGTTTATTGGGTGGCTTAGCCTGTGTCGAGGAAGAGCACAGAGACTCTATTATCAGGCCTCCAACTTTAGAAAAAATGAAAAATGAGAATTGTGACACTTTGTACTTCTGTATTTGCTAACAATTATGGTTTGCAATTGCAAAAAAAGATTTAGTTTGCGTTTTTAAACCTATATCAACCCCATTCTAGCTCTTCATGAGCAGTTCTCATAGGGAGTTGACAAAGGCCTACCCCTACCTTTTGTTTATAGGCTGCTGCCAGCAGGCTCAACCCAGTTACAGAGCAGAAGTGAGCCAGACTTTACCAAATGATCACCACAGTGGTAGGCATAGAATACGAAGGTCCTGACCCTGCTGGAGCTCTGTACCCACACTGCCAAGACCCAGGCCTGTCAGCACGCAGTGAGTGTCAGCTACATCAGAGCCTCTCCACTGATGCACAGGTTGGGTGTGCCCTGGCGGAGGCAGGGGCACTGTGAGTCCTGGGTCAGCTATCTCAATCTACCAGCATCCTCATCTTTTCATTTATCCCAGTCAGCCATAGGTAACCTGATCATTTTCTATATGTGTTAAAATGGAGAAATATCAGAAACACTGAATTAAATAAACGAAGAGCCCTGTGAAGGAAGTATCTAACAAACCACGCTAAAAAGAGACTGATTCACAACTTTTCACAAACATAATTTGATAGGATACATCCGCTCATGATCACAACATTTATTTTAATGCTAAGATTTTTCTGTGGTTCAGCTGGTAAAGAATATGCCTACAATGCGAGAGTCCTGGGTTTGATACCTGCGTTGGGAAGATCCCCTGGAGAAGGGAAAGGCTATCCACTCCAGTATTCTGACCTGGGGAATTACATGGATTGTATAGTCCACAGTTTCTCAAAGAGTCAGACGACTGAGCGACTTTCACTTTCACTTTTCACTTCACTAAGATTTTTCTGGAATTTTTCTTTAAAAAAATTATATCTCCTCCCAGAAGGGAAAAATGATAGAGTATAGAACAAAAATAATTAAATCTGATCATTTCAATAGTAATCTTTTATATTTAAATAACAGAAATCTGTATTTTAATTTTTAAAAATATATACAGTGCATAAGGAATACTTTTTTTCATGAAAGATTTTCAAATGATGGTTTAAGTGTTCTTGCTCTTTGCCTTTCAAAATAAATTAATTTCAAGTTCTATCAGTTTAATCATTTAAATAAAGGTGTTACAGAAAGGTTTGATGGTTTCAACGTATTGTAAAACACCTTGCTCTCACATAGGGTGTTTTTTACCTTTGCTTTCATTCAAAGTAGTAGCCACAGGATTCTGTCACATCCCAGAAGTTATAATAAATTCTAATTCCAGGTCAATCTTGTCAAATAGGATAAAACATTCAAAGGAATAGCCTTTTGTGAGGCACAAGCACCTTAAATGTTAATGTACTTAAAATTTCTCATTCAACAAAAAGGATGAAAGAACCCATTGGAGCATTTAGCAAGTAACTCTAACTAAAATTTGGCTGTGTTCAAGAGACCAAAGAATCTATTTAGAGTCCAAAATGAACATTTATTTCTAGAAGTTGAAAGGCAAAATGTTAATTGATATAGAGTTGGCTACAAAAAAAATTAAATATTCTGTAAGAGTAAAATATGAGCAAACTATGTTAGCTAATAAAGATTATACACAGATTTGTATATACATGTATATATAATTTTACATATATATATTTATATGTATATATAAACCTCAGGGGATCTAAGTGCCATACTGTTAAGTTATATTTGATACCATCCTATAGGAATTTCCAAAAGCAATTTCTCTATTAAATATGCATTAAAGATATCAAGATTTGTTTGTAATCAATAAGTGACTTTAAGAAGTACAAATTGATTAACATGTACTGATATCTCATCAAGTTTCCCGTACACTATTACAGTTACCTATTTTATGATAGGAGAAGGCAATGGAAACCCGCTCCAGTACTCTTGCCTGGAAAATCCTATGGACGAAGGAGCCTGGTAGGCTGCAGTCCATGGGGTCGCTAGGAGTCGGACACGACTGAGCAATTTCCCTTTCACTTTTCACTTTCATGCATTGGAGAAGGAAATGGCAACCCACTCCAGTGTTCTTGCCTGGAGAATCCCAGGGACGGGGGAACCTGGTGGGCTGCTGTCTATGGGGTCCCACAGAGTTGGACAAAACTGAAGCAACGCAGCAGCAGCAGCAGCAGCACCAGGAGCAGTTTATAATACTAGTGATATTAAAATTAGGTACACAAGGAAAAAACAGATACACACAGAGAATATACTCATAAATTTCTGTGCATGGCTTAATTACTAACAGTTACATATCTGCAGTTAAATGTTGTTGTTGTTCAGTCACTAAGTTGTGTCCTACTCTTTGTGACCCCATGGATTGCAGCACGCCAGCCTCCTCTGTACTCCACTATCTCCCGGAGTTTGCTCAAACTCATGTCCACTGAGTTAATGATGCCATCCTACCATCTCATCCTCTATTGCCCCCTTCTCCTCTTGCCCACAGTCTTTCCCAGCATCAGGATCTTTTCCAATAAGTCGGCTCTTTGCATCAGGTGGCCAAAGTAGTGGAAATTCAGCTTCAGCATCAGTCCTTTCAATGAATATTCAAGACTGATCTCCTTTAGGATTGACTGATTTGATCTCTTTGCTGTCTCCTTGCTGTCTTAAGAGTCTTCTCCAACATCACAGTTCAAAAGCATCAATTCTTTGGTGTCCAGCCTTCTTTATGGTCCAACTCTCACATCTATACGTGACTACTAGAAAAACCATAGCTTTGACTATATGGACCCTTGTCAGTAATGTCTCTGCTTTTTAATATACTGTCTAGGTTGGTCATAGATTTTCTTTAACTTCAATTTTTTCCAAATTAAGGTTCTATCCACACACAAATACACATATTTCACATACCAAATATATATTTGAAGTTGAATTATTATTTGCAATCTCTCAACAAAATTTTGAACATTTATTATGTGCCAAATACTGGTGTAGGCACAGAGGATACAATGCTTATTTAAGATAACTGACTTGACTAAACTTAACTCTTCTGCTAATTGGAATTTGATATTCTGAACAACTCTAACTAAGGAGCCTGTATCTCCACTCCAGCCCCAATATTGAGTAGCTTCTTAGAAAAATAATATTCAGCCTAAGCAAGTTTGAGTATAAATATTTCCACAGACAATATTCTTCCTCAAATTGAAAATATATCAGTATCTAATTCTGGATTCTACTAAAGCATTTCTGGGTTCTAGGCATTTATGACATTTTTTCTATCAGTTCAGGCCATATACAATCAAATATTATGATGTTGATGAAGTTTCCCTTTATTGTCTTGTCAAATGCACATGCCCTCTTCAGCATCCCTCTTTTCCTTTTTAAAAATATGCAACGATTCCTCCCAATATTCAACAAGTTAAAAGTATCTAAAGCCCCCAAGACCTACCCTATATTAGAAGTATCTTGTATTCCAGATCAAGTTCATGAATCAAACATACCAAATTATCTCCTCTGTCAAATAATGGGAGTGTTTCTTGAGGGCATGTTCTGTGTCAGGCCCCACACTAACACCCCTTTGGGATATCCTCTCTGATAAATGGCAACCAGCTCATTTGATAAGCTGAGCTAATGTGTTAGTGGGTCCTACTGGGATAATAGACCACTTTCACAGTAATATGTTACATGCTAATAAGCTTCCTGGAGATAGTACCTTAATCCATAGAGATTATTACAGTGGTTGAAAC
Source organism: Antilocapra americana (assembly GCA_007570785.1). Taxonomy (NCBI): domain Eukaryota; kingdom Metazoa; phylum Chordata; class Mammalia; order Artiodactyla; family Antilocapridae; genus Antilocapra; species Antilocapra americana. The sequence goes on from ML662442.1 coordinate 45,124,560, forward strand.
TTCAGGTACCAGGGCAAGTCTGCATTTAAAAATCATTTCAGATCCATAATGGGTTTTCAAGACAATCCAGTCAAACTCCATTTACAGAAACCCAAAAGTGTTTCATGACTTCCCTAAAATTGTATATCTGATTCCTAGAAAAAAATCAACATTAAGGTTTCAGTTTTCTTGTGCCCGAGGCTTTAGAGTTTTCATTTCTCAATCCAGGATAAACTACAAGCTATTTAATCAATTATATATTGAGCATATCCTGTGCTTATGGAGTTGCAATTCTGATTTTGTTGAATCACATTCAAAATCATAAACAGTATAGTATAAGCAGATCACACAGACATAAAATAAATTATCCTATCAAGTTGTAAATAGCATAATTTTCTTTCCTACTAAACCCTTAATATATATACATGGAACCACAAGATTAATGTGGGCTCATCATGTTTATATGAAGCTTTTCAAATCAAACCATTACCTACCTGTATTATCCAGGTAGATGGATGACTAAACAAGAATTCAGAAAAATTATTGAGCCCTCAATTTATAAGAATTCCACAAAATGTCTATATTCCATTGAAATTAACTTGGGACATATAAATTTAACACAGTTCAGTTCAGTTCAGTCGCTCAGTCTTGTTTGACTCTTTGTGAGCCCACGGACTGCAGCCCCCCAGGCTTCTCTGTCCATGGGGATTCTCCAGGCAAGAATACTGGTGAGGGTTGCCATGCTCACCTCCAGGGGGTGTTCCCAACCCAGGATCAAATCCACGCTACGTCTTCTGCATTAGACAGGTAGATTCTTTACCACTAGTGCCACCTGGGAAACTCCCTAAGAGAATATGCTGCTGCTGCTGCTAAGTCGCGTCAGTTGTGTCCGACTCTGTGCAACCCCACAGACGGCAGCCACCAGGCTCCCCTGCCCTGGGGTTCTCCAGGCAAGAACAATGGAGTGGGTTGCCATTTCCTTCTAGGATAACTAAGCTTAAAACAAACCATCTAATTATTCAGACATTCTTGAACATCCAGTGAGTCCAATAATTTCAATTTTCAGAAATAATTTTAATATTAAAATATCAATCCCAATTACCACTGATACTTGCTTACTGATGGACTGAAATACCTAGGGCTGCTCCTCCTCCCTTTATTAGCTTTCTGTTACCTTTTTAGACAGCTTCTTTCCTCATTCTGTTTTTGTGTAGAAGAGGTTCCATGGTTAGAGCTATATCTTAACCTTGGAGTGAATCCTGGACTTCTAATCATATGGAACTAACTACAAATTTAAAATAACCATAATATTTTATTTCTGTGACACAAATATTTAATTTCTATAATGAAAATATTTAATCAGAAAAGTATACTAAATTATTAATATATTATTAAAACCAAAATTTCCCTTAGGTTACCTGAAAGTGATCCTTAGGTTACCAATGCATTTTATTTTCAAATTTAAATTTTTTATTTTGCATTGGGATATAGCCAATTAACAATGTTGTGGTAGTTTCAGGTGAACAGCAAAGGGACTCACCCACACATATACATGTACCTGTTCTACCCCACACCCTCCCATCCAGGCTGGCACGTAATACTGAGTAGAGTTCCAGGTGCTATACAGTGTGCTTTATTGCTTATGAAGTCTGAATACGACAGTGTGCACATTTTCTACAGAGCATTTTCATTTCTCATTCTGACTTAGCAGTGTCACCATATTATTTTAAGAACAGAGCAATTGTTCACTCTTGTTCACAAGCAGGGAATGAGTTCACACTTTAAAAACATATTTTCTAATCAAAAAAGCTAAAAGTATTTCTGATGATTGTGTGTTGTTGCTCTGATTTTGAATCCTAAGGTAGAATTAACACTGAATGTCAAAAAATGTAGATTAATGTCTAGAAATCTTCATTAATAATAAATAACTACATAATAAATCACCAAATTTATACCTCCTTGGCTATCATCAAATTCCTCCTTGGCTATCATCAAAAAGACCGCAAAGAACAAATGTTGGTGAGGATGTGGAGAAAAGGGAACCCTTGTACACTGTTGGTGGGAATGTTAATTGGTACAGCCACTGTTTTTTTAAGAAACTATGAAGATGTCTCAAAAAACTAAAAATAGAACTACTATTAAAACCAGCAATTCCACTCCTGGGTATTTATTTGAAAAGAAAATGAACCACTAATTCAAAAAGATACATGCCACCCCAATTTTCATAGATGCATTATTTACAATCGCCAGTCTGCAAACATACACCGTAGAATACTACACAGCCATAAAAAGAATGAAGTTTTGGCTTTTCCAACAACATGGATGGACTTAGAGAATGAGGTTAATAAGTCAGACAGAGAAAAACAAATATTGTATGACATCAGTCATATGCGGAATCTAAAACTTAAAACTAGTGAATATAACATAAAAGGAACAGACTCACAGATACAGAGAACAAACAAGTATTACCGATAGGAAGAGAGAGACAGGGAGGGCCAAGTTATGGGTAGGGGGATTAAGAGGTAGCAAACTATTATGTATAAAATAAATAAGCTACAAAGATATATAATGCAACACAGGGAATATAGCCATATTTTGTAATGCTTATAAATGAAATATAATCTTTAATTGTGAAGCACTATGCTTTGCATGTGAAACATATAACATTTGTACATCAACTATGAAAAGTGAAAGTGTTAGTCACTCAGTTGTGGCCGACTCTTTGCGACCCCATGGACTATAGCCTCCCAGACTCCTCTATCCATGGGATTTCCCAGGCAAGAATACTGGAGTGGCTTGCCATTTCCTTCTCCAAAGGATCTTTCCAACCCAGAGACTGAACCTAGGTCTCACATATTATGGGTAGATTATTTACCATCTGAGCCACCAGGGAAGACACATCAACTACACTTTAGTTTAAAAAGTCTTAAATTCATCCTCTTTACAAAATACTAAAGCTGATGCTACTGTAATCCTTCCAAGCTCTGCCCCAGTAGAGCTCATGGAAGAAGAAGGAAAAAAAAAAAATACTAGTGGTTTCTCCACAGAGAAATGTATTAAAACTTTTCTAGCACTACAACATATAGAGCAGAATTCAGTAAAAGCTAATGTTTGTACAGCAAATTCCTAGTGGCTATCTATTTTACATATGGTAATGTAAATGTTTCAATGCTGTATGATGCAGGGAGCTCAGCTGGGTGCTCTGAGATAACCTAGAAATGTGGAATGGGATGAAAGTGGGAAGGAGGTTCAAGAGGGAGAGGACATATGTGTATCTGTGGCTGATTCATGGTGATGTATGGCAGAACCAATACAACATGATAAAGCCATTATCCTCGAATTTGATTCAACTGTACCCTCCAAGGGTTCAGTTTTAGAAATTCTCAGTATCAGGCACATTACACTGAGCAATTTCACGGGCATGCCCACTGCTGTTAGCTGGTTAGTCTCCTGTGTTGAAATGCGTACATTTAAACAGAAGGCATCATTCAGCACCGGTGGTTTGTCTAGGACAGCTACACTAGCTTTCCAGGCTTCCCCCTGCTGGGAAGGCCTAGCCTGTGAAGAGCTAGCATGTGTGGCCGTACTTATGTGACAATTGATGGTTGGACACTGGCAACTCTCACTGGTATCTCATGAATTTATATTGGATCTCACAAACTGCTTTAAAAATGCTCCCTCCCATATATAGATTATTCCATTGTCATTAAAATCTATGATTATAAACAAATGGCTTTTGGTATCCTGGAATTTTAAAATTCTGCAGTGTTTCTCTGTCTTGAAGGAAAGTCAAAGGAACAAATCTGTTTTATGTAAAATCAGACACTTCAAATCTGCAGTTGGTAATGCTATCCATCTGAGAAGACATGAAGGAGGAGAAGAAGGGGCAGGGGGAGGAGGTAGCAGTGAAATATGTCTGTTCGCTTCAGTCTGCAATAGGAATAACTCAATTTTGCCCCCTCATACAAAGGTGAGTTCAGCTTCTCCTTTACTTCCTTTATTGTTTCAGGTAATGATGATTTGGTGTTTAGCATCTCCTAATAATGTCCCTTTTTAGACCTTATGCTTTGTTCAAACAATTGGGATTCCTCCAAGCCTGTTACTGGGAAGTAGGTTGATGTTTTAAAGAAGATTTCTCAATTGTATATTTTCAAAGAAACTTGTCAATGAAGGGAAATTCAATGCAATAAAATTAACATATATGTGCTAAAGGGGTGAGGATAACATCAAAGCAGAGCCTAGAGCACATGGACTGGAAGATTACACATTTAATAACATAACCTTTTGGGGGCATTCCCAATATGTATTTCTGATGAAAAAGATTACATTTGTATTGCTCTAGTGACTGGAAAATCACAAACAAATTAAACATTTTGAATGCATCACAACTAATAAGACTGTGGAAACCTTTCCTTATTAAACTAGGTTAACATTATCAATTTAAAGCATATTTCTGACAGTTCAAATACATTTTTTGGCCATGTAACAGGTTTGCAAATCTTAAATGGTTTCACATTTCTCTAAACCATAATAAGAGCATAACATGAATATTTAAGCAGCTTAGCTTTGATTTAAATATATTTGCTCAGGATATGCTGGCAGCAACCCAAAATGTAGTGTAATACCCTCAAAGCTGGCAGCTCCAAACTCATTTAAGAAAGCAGATAATATGGGTTGGCAGCATTAAAGCAAATAAAGTCAATTAATTTTTTTTCTTAATTTGTTTTTTCTAGCTTGAAATTGCCAAGGATGGATAAATCTGAAGATGAATAAAAAAGAAACTACTGAGAAGGGACCAAAAACAAAAAAAGGATTTAAAAAAATCTAAAGCTGCTATTTCTTATTCTGATCTTAATAGCAGGTTACAGCTGAATAATAACATTATCTATTGGAGGTCACTGAAATGTAGAGAGGGAAATACATTTTGAAAACTTTAATATGTAGAAAGTTGGTACATCATATCACAAGCAAGACCCTAAACAGGAAGGGTGTTTTAGCACTATGGTATAGCACACTGAACTGTTATAGTAACTGAAAGATGCAAACTTACTGCAAAAATAAAACTGTCCTCTTCATTTTCATCAATCATATAGTTTGAAGTGCAATCTCTTGTTGAAGCTGAGACTATTAAGCGGTGAGATTTCTACTGACCACACTCAAACAGTATTCTCAGGTGTTTCACCACGTTCTTCAGCCCATTTTGTTTTACTATGGGACTGTAACACCATTTTTCAGAAATGGGAAAGCTATAAAGAAGCACATTGAAATGGAATCCTAACTTGCTTTCCAATAAAAAAAACAGTTTGCATTATTTAGTTTCTGCTTGAAGGCACTTCAATTTTTGATGCTTAGATGACTCAACTTAGGTGTTGAGCAAACATATCTTTCATACTATCATTGCCACCTTTTTAGGGAAAAAAAAATATATCAGAGAGTAAAGCTGTTTGGGAGGAACTTAAAAGCTGCGTCTTATTTGATACTTTGAGAGCAATGGTTCTCAACTCTGGCTACACTTTGGAGAATTAAAAAAAAAAAAAATCCCCAAACTCTAGTTTGCACTGAAATCCCAAATCAATTAAATAAAAATGCCTCTGGGTGAGCCCTCAGGAATTGGAAGTGTTTCAAAGTTCCCCAGGTGATTATATGGCCAGACTTAGAACCACTGCTTTAAGAAAAAGTTATTCTTAAAGGATTAGAAAGGTTTTTACTATTGCTAAATGGAGGTTTCTAACCTTGAATTAAACTGGGGCATCATACCACACTGATTATCAATACTATAGCCATGTTTTTGAAGAAAGCATTTTAACATATGGAAATCTGTATGCTACGCTTGCATATCCATATGCTCTGCTTCTATGTATATTTTTCAAAATACTATTTTATCCTTTGTGTCATTTTCTTAAGAAACACATCCTCCATTTTGATTAATAGGAGAGTATTTATTACTATGGGCTTCCCAGATGGCTCAGTGGTAAAGAATCCACCTGTTAATGCAGGAGATGCAGGAGACTCAAGTTTGATCCCGGGGTCGGGAAGATCCCCTTGAGCAGGAAATGGCAACCCGTTCCAAAAATTTGCCTGGATAATTCCATGGACAAAGGAGATGGGTGGGCTACAGTCCATGGGGTCACAAAAGGGTTGGACATGACTTGGCAACTAAACAACAATGACAATTTATTTTTATATGCATAATGGTTCAAAATGAATAAAAATACTATTTCAAGCTATAATTCATAGAGAACTATTTATTGAGTAAAGTACTAGATAGTAGTTTGAATATTAGTGAATACTTTGTCTTATACTTTAATATGTAATATTGGGTATCATGAGTGCCTCCACAGGAAGGAAGAACTAACCTAACAAGCAGTGAAAAATTAAATTTCTAACATTTACTAAAAGAGTAATAAAAAGAAAATTGATGTTTGCAGGGCAAATCCTCTGGTCAGTCACATTAAATATATTCTTTCTTTTTTTCTTTTTAAAAAATTCTTGAGAGGTACGGAGCACTCATCATCAGAGTTGAATAATGTGATCTCAGAAAAATTAATAATTTATCCAGACTCAGCCAATAATTAAGTTAAAATGTGGAATGCATTAGACTCAATGGACATGAGTTTGAACAAATTCCAGGGGACAGTGAAGGACAGGGAAGCCTGGGGTGCTGCAGTCCATGGGGTCACAGAGTTAGACATGACTTAGCAACTGAACAGTGGAGTACAAATCCAGATTTTGTTCTGTACTTTTTTCCAACCATTCCATCCAGTCTTTAAGAAAGGCTGTTTCATTTGGCTAACTTAGAAAACAACTGAAACACATATCTCAAAAGAAATGACTAATTCACTAACTGCGTGATACAATCAAGAGCTACTAGCAGCTATCAAAGAAATAGGAATGAAACTCATTCTACCACTGTCTTCAAATATATCATTACACAAATAATAAGTGATGATAAAAATATAGAAAGGGCAATGAGAGAAGTATAAACCAAGAAGTACTATTGTAGAGCAGACAGAGAAGAATTTTCCTGCATCAGGAATTAAGGAAGCAATGGGAAAGATGAGTGAGCTCAGCCATAAAGGTTAAGCAGAATTTCCATAGGACAAGTGTGTGAAAAAATTGTGCGATGATTAATCTACAAAGGGAAATGGTTTATAATGGTTTAGAGACTGATAAGAAGTAGAGAAATCTAGCTAAAGTATAAAATACACAAAAAGATGGAGTAGAAAAGAAGACAGATATTGTCATGGGATCAAAACCAAAAGCTTAAAAGCCACTTCAAAGATTAACAAGTAGTATATCCTCTCTTTTTACACTGAGAAAACTGCAGCCCAGTGACACTGAATGCTTCACCAAACATCACACCAGTAATAAGTAGCAGTGCATGCATGCTCAGTCACTAGGTCATGTTCAACTCTTTGAGATCCCATGGACTATAGGTTGCTGGGTTCCTCTGTCCATGGAATTTTCCAAGCAAGAATATTGGAGTGGGTTGCCATTATTTCTCCAGGGGATCTTCCTAATCCAGGGATCAAACTTGCATCTCCTGCATTGGCAGGAGGATTCTTTACTGCTGAGCTGAGTGGGAAACTCCATAAATATTATTACATTAACCCAAATGAAACTAAACTCCAAGGCATTATATATCTTACCTAAGTTTCAGAATGGCTTTCAACAGATTCTGTAATATTCTGGAGTCTATTAGTAAATGTACTGAACAGCGAATTTACCAGAGCAATTTATAAAGAGCAGAGTGAAAGTCATGATAATCATAATTTCCCTAGACTTTTGTCCAAACTAGAAAATGTTCCCATTTTTCAGCTTTTTTCCAAAGTTTTATCTTTGTATTAGTAGTCTCCATGCTTCAAGAAAATCATGTTTGCATTTCCCTGGTGCCACACAGTAGATAAGAATCTACCTGCCAAGGCACGGGACAGGGGTTCAATTCCTTGTTCCAGAAATATTCCACATGTTGCTGAGCAACTAACCCAGGGCACCACAACTACTAACCCTGCACTCTAGGGCACTTGAGCTGCAACTCCTAAAGCCCACTCACCTAGGGCTTGTTCTACAGCAAGAGAAGCCACCACAATGTGAAGCCTGCACACAACAGACTTACCTCTGCTCCCCACAACTAGAGAAGCCAGTGCAAAGCAACAAAGACCCAGTGCGGCCAAAAATAAAATAAATAAATAAAAATAATTTTAAAAAGAAAATCATGTTCACAGTCTTCCTATCAGATAGTTCTTTTATATATTTTGAAATATTTATTAAAGGGATCTGAAATATCTGGAAAGAATTATTTGATTAACAAATATATTCAGTGGTAGAGCTACCTACCACTGACACCAAATAAATTTTCAAATAAAAATGCTTTAAAAGCCTCTCAGTTTAAATAATTCAACTAAAACAGCCACTATTTTCATGATTAATTATACTTTGCAGAAAATTTATTAGATATTTTTATTCATCCCCAAAATATTCATTAAAATAATTCATCTTAAATCTAAATATACATTATAATAAGTGTTAATCAATAACATAATTTTTAAAAAATTTCCTCACTTTGACATTGTTGATATACTAAACATCCAAGTAAAACAACAGTAATTCAACTTCCTGAGGACCTCGAAATGCTCAAACATGAAGTATGTTGACAAAATATTTGCATATGTAATAAACCTTTTTTGGCATAAGCATTGAAGTAAAAACTAAGAAATTTTGAATGTTATATATAAATCATATGAAAGCAAAAGTGTGAGTCACTCAGTCATGTCTGACTCTTTTGGGACCCCATGGGCTGTAACCTGCCAGGCTTCTCTGCCCATAGAATTCTCCAAGCAAGGATACCAGACTAGGTTGCCATTTACTAGTGCAGGGAATCTTCCTGACCCAGAAATCAAACCCACATCTCTTAGGTCTCCTGCATTGGCAAGCAGGTTCTTTATAAATCATTTACATACACACAAACATTCAGTACATAATTCCAAAATTCTTAAGTAAATTTTCACCATGCTGTTAGGAAGTACATCTATGCATGACTGAATACAAATTCATAATGTAGGACTAGTCAGAATATGTCAACCTTTTCATAATCATAACAGAATTAAAACTCCCTCAATCTGTTCAATCAAATTGATCTTCCTTCAATGTCAGAATATCTGTATTCTAGGCATTTACCCCAAAGATTTACCCTGAAACTGATTATTATCCAAGCTTTGTAAAAAGTGCTGCTGAGATAGTTGGTATGTCAAAGGGCTGAGCCAGCCACCCCAAACTGATATTGTCAGAAAATTAATATTGTTTTCACAAAATCCAAACCACATTGCTTTTTAATATAAAATACTTCAATTATTACAGTGAAAAATCTAGAAATAACCAAAAGTGTTCCCAATAAAGCTACTAAGGCCATTGTCCACTCTGTTGTTACTATTTCTTATAACAAACCCTTTTAAAAAGATGTCTTCATTTATCAGATTATAGTATTACTGCTAAGTGTTTCACATTGCCCTGGATTCCAGGATGCCTAGAGCTAAATTATGTTTTATGTTGATTTCAATTATACAGTAATACCCTAAAAAAATTAAAAATATAGAGTAACATTAAATAAAAGGTAAACATCATTTTACACTCTTACAAACAAGGAATGCACTCTTTACCACATCGTTGGTTAAATAATTGTATTTTGTATTTGTAATTGGCATTTATTTGATTACTAATGAGATTTAAAATATAGTAAATCAATGTCATTTTTATTTCTTATTAAGAGAATTTATATCTCATAGTATGTGAGTTCTATTTCAGGTCCTTTGTCGATTTTTCTAAACAATATTTAAAGATTTTGTTTATGAAAGCACTATACTAATGATGATGTTTGATGTATTTCTTTCAAGCATTTGCTCTGCTTGCTTATCTTTTAATAGGTATTAAAATGTCCCATAAACAGTTATTTAATATGTAAGCCTCCTTTTTTCTCACCAAATGAATGATGCAACTTTCTTATGTATTAGGTTTTCTTCTAAAACTAAGATGTTTTAATTTATTGTTCAGTTATTTTGATATAGCATTAAAACAAAGGTTTAATGGCCAAAATATATGAGCATGGATGATTGGAATAATCATTTCTTTTATTTCCTAGGCAAATTTTAATATTCACTTTCATACTTAAAATGTTATTAAAAGAAAGGCAATTTAGGTAATTCAAAAAAGTAAACTCATATTAAAATATCATATTGTTGCTTTTGCTATTGTTCAGTCACTGAGACATGTCCTACACTTTAAAAACCCATGGACTATAGCATACTGGGCCTCCCTGTCCTGCATCATCTCCTAAAGTTTGCTCGAACTCATACCATTGAGTCGGTATCAAACATATCATCCTTTGTCAGCCCCTTCTCTTCGTGCCTTCAATATTTCTCACATAGGGTCTTTACCTATGAGTCAGCTCTGTTGAGTGGCCAAAGTATTGGAGCTTTAGCATCAGTCCTTTCAAGGAGTATTGAGGGCTGATTCCATTTAGGATTGGCTGACTTAATCTCCTTCCAATCCAAGGGACTCTCAAGACAGTCTCAAACACCACAGTTTAAAAGCATCAATACTTTAGTGCTCAGCCTTCTTTATGGTCCAAATCTCACATCCATACATGACTACTGGAAAAACCATACCTTTGACTAGATGAAACTTAGTTGGAAAGGTAATGCCTCTGTTCCTTAATGTACTATTTAGGTTGGCCATAACTTTCCTTCCAAGGAGCAAGTGTCTTTTGTTTCATGGCTGCAATCACCATCTGCAGTGATTTTGGAGCCCCCCAAAATAAAGTTTGTCACTGTTTCCATTGTTTCCCCATCTACTTGCCATGATGTAATGGGACCAGATGCCATGATCTTAGTTTTCTGACTGTTGAATATAAGCCAACTTTTTCACTCTCCTCTTTCACTTTCATCAAGGGGCTCTTTAGTTCTTCTTGGCTTTCTCCAATAAGGGAGGTGTCATTTGTGTATCTGAGGTTATTGATATTTCTCCTTAAAATCTTGATTCCAGCTTGTGCTTCATCCAGCCCAGCATTTCACATGACATACTCTGCATATAAGTTAAATTAGCAGAGTGACAATATACAGTCTTGACATATTCCTTTCCCAATTTGGAACCAGTCTGTTGTTCCATGTCCGGTTCTAACTGTTGCTTCTTGACCTGCATACAGTTTTTTCAAGAGGCCACTCAAGTGGCCTGGTATTCACATTACTTTCAGAATTATCCACAGTTTGTTGTGATCCACACAGTAAAAAGCTTTAACATAGTCAATAAAGAAAAACTAGATTTTTTTCCTGGAACTCTATTGCTTTTTTGATGATCCAAAAGATGTGGGCAATTGGATCTCTGGTTCCTCTGCCTTTTCTAAATCCAGCTTGACCATCTGGAAGTTCACGGTTCTTGTACTGCTGAAGCCTGGCTTGGAGTATCTAGAGCATTTTGCTAGCATGTGAAATGAGTACAGTTGTGTGGTATTTTGAACATTCTTTGGCATTCATTGCCTTTCTTTGGGATTGGAATGAAAACTGACCTTTTCCAGTCCTGTGGCCACTGCTGAGTTTTCCAGATTTGCTGACACATTGAGTGAAGTACTTTCACAGCATCATCTTTCAGGATTTGAGATAGCTCAACTGGAATTCCATCACCTCCACTAGCTTTGTTTTTAGTGATGCTTTCTAAGGCCCACTTCACTTCACGTTCCAGGATGTCTGGCTCTAGGTGAGTGATCACACCATCGTGATTATCTGGCTCATGAAGACCTTCTTTGTACAGTTCTTCTGTGTATTCTTGCCACCTCTGCTTAATATCTTCTGCTTCTGTTAGGTCCCTACCACTTCTGTCCTTTATCGAGCCCATCCTTGCATGAAATGTTCCCTTAACTTTAGAATAATTAACAAAATGTAAGCATATGGATGCAAATATTTTCACAGTGTACTTCCCACTTTGCATTGCACCTTGGTAATCTATTAACCCTAGCTCTTCTTTTCTGCTTATTTGGAACATTTCATAAGGAACCTGAGCAGGCGGGCCATACTCTGAGCCAGGGATGTCTTCAGGCTCTACTGAGACAGTGAAGAGCTTTTAGCCTTAACTTTTAGCTGAAGTCCAAACTATTGATTCTTACATCTGTTTGTTTAAATGAGTGCACAACTGTATGTCTCGGGGAAGGGAGGAATTATGTCTGCTCCCTTCTCTCAGGATATCTCTCTGACTTCCTGACAATCTTTCTGTAGCTATCTGTAGAGCCTATTTCTTCCCCTACCAGTCTCAAACTTCAAACTGGCTCATAAAACATAAAAATCAGGCTGAATAAAGTAAATATGTTTGGGAAGTGTTTCTCTACTGTATAAACTTTATTCCCAGCCATGTGATTATACAGATAAAGAAAATGAGGCTCAGAAATGAATTTATTCTCCCAAGATTACTTTACTGCCTACTAACTTCTGGTTAGTACAATTTGGGGGAAAGGACTGGTCCATGCAGTTCTGATTAACTAAACATGGTGGATATTTAGCTCCTTATTCATAAATTACTTATTAAACAGTGCTTCAAATCTCAGGCTTAAGTGTTCATGTAAAACAGTTATCAGTTTATTTTGGTGCTTATATATGAAAAATTTAATACTTAAAATAAAATATATACTTGACTAATGAGTTATCATAAAATATAAAATACCTACATTTTGGAAATAGAGATCAATGTCCAAACTCTTGTTAAGGAATTTGAGGACAAGCTATGTAAGACAAAATAACCACCACATATTGCATACCAAGTAAACTAAATCTAAGCCAATGCTTGATCAGGCTGCCTAAAATAATATAAGCCTAAAGTATAGTATATACAGCCATGCTCACATCTTAGTCACACTATATACTTTGTGCCAGATTACTGGGTTCACTTCTAAGAAGTCCATTTCTTAAATGGGACATTGAAAAAATATTCAAAGGCAAAAGATAGGTTGACAAGAGGTCTGGGAACTATGCTATCAAGTGGTTTAATTAAAAAATCTTAAGTAATTAAAGAGAAATGATATTTAAACAGCTGTTCACATGCAATTGGGATTAGTCTTATTTGGTCAGATGTCAATCTGGGGATTTAGGGAAGGATTTTCTAACAATGTGAATTGCCAATAAAGAATGGGCTCTAAAATAAGTAATGCCCCATCCATAGATGTGTACAAGATGACCTCAGATAAAAATCTATCTGTGAAATATTTCATAGAGAAGATATCAGAACTGAACTATATGGCAGGCAGGTTTCTTCTAATTTTTACATGCAATCTATAGATTTCTAGAAATCTGTAAAACTTACATTTCTATTTATGTTTTAAAAGATCCAAATATGTTAGGTAATCAACAAACCTCAACAAGTAAGATATATAACTACAGCTCCCAAATTATCTATTTATACTATTACTAATCAGAACTCCCAAGAGACCTGTTGTTTCAAGAATATCAAGAGAGTAAATATAGATCTCTTGGTAAACCTTTGTTTGGAAATGGATGTTACCTAAAGAGCAAAAAACTAGACTCCTGAAGAATTATAGGGTCAGATTAATTCAAATATATTTATCTGGGAAGAGATTAAAATTTATAACTCATTGTCTTCCACTGGAAATTTGTGTAAAGGGGCACAACTTCTTTGGAGAACATATTTATAAATCCGAGAGGCCTATTTTAGAGAATTTACCTCCAAGTCTCTACGATTCTGATTCTCCTTTGGCCCTCTTCTACAACAGTGAGAAATCACTGCTTCAGGAAGCTACTCTTCCTGAGTGATCTGAGTTAGATCACTCAGATGTACTGAGGAGAGAATGAAGGTAGCGAACCACTGGCATATGTATCAAGCATTTTCCATGTTTAGTGTGTCTGGCCAAGAGTGAAGAAAGGAGATTGAAGTGACTCTATAACTCTAGGTGGCATAGGCGGCATTTCCATAAATTCCTCACAAAAATACTAATATTCTTATGTGTGTAGAGTGTTTTAAAAAGTGTTTTGATATTTAATCTAGTTGTCCTTCAAGGTTCAGGGCTTTAAGGACAATTTTGAAAATATATGGTTAGTTTAAATGAAGTTATTCTCCCAAAGAGATAATGAGAAAAGTGGTCTGTAAAAAATATAAACAAAAAAATAAAGTTAACCTCTCTGGAGGGGAAAAAAAAAGTGATCTATCATCTGTTTTCCTTTCCCAGTGCTGATTCAGATATATGCCTTACCAACAAGAGCTTGATTACCTAATGTGATTGAGCTCTTTTACAAGACAGACCATCTTATGCTTTTAAAACCATAAGATTCTTAGTATACAAAAGAAAGATATCACCAATGATGAGGACAAGCATCTGCTGCTGCTACTGCTAAGTCACTTCACTCGTGTCCGAGTCTGTGCGACCCCATAGACGGCAGCCCACCAGGCTCCCCAGTCCCTGGGATTTTCCAGGCAAGAGTACTGGAGTGGGTTGCCATTGCCTTCTCCCAGACAAGCATCAGTGCCACTTTATATCTGTTATTATCATAACAGTGTATAATTTTATTCTATGTAAGCAGAATTTTATTCTTTGTAATGAAGTATAATAATGAACTGAATATATAAAAAGGATGAAAAATTCAAAAACGTCCCATGAATAACTCCTAAACCCACAACTTTGTGCTATAAAGAGCATGCTTCTAAATTTGCAAAGCTTATCATTCATTTGAATTTGGTTCAGCAAAAATGCATTCTACCTAACTACACACAGATCATTGGGTTTACTAGTACCGAAGATGCCAGCACCATACAATCTCATAGGACAGATTATCCAAAATAAAGATTCTACTCAGCAAAGCCAATAGAAATAACCTGAGAGCTAAGTGGAAAGATGTCACAAAGAAGAGTTTAGTATTTAAGTACTGAAATGTGAGCAAGGAGATTACAGTCAGAGACCAGGTTAAATGACAGACAAAGAGGAAATGGTAAAGCATGAGATGTGCCCATGGAATGAAAATAATACCAAGATATTACAGATGTAAAACTGTATTTATACATGTTATTCACTAAGTCTTTACAAGTCCAGAAATGTAAAGGAGGCAAATACTTCTGCCTTTTAGAAACACAAAAATCACACCGCAATAGTTTCTTTTTTTTTTTTTTTGCTTTTTCACTTTTATTGTTCGACAAGAGTACTGTGGAGTTCTTCAAAAGCTATAGGAAAGTTAGATTTTCTTCATACATATATACACATACCTCTTCTTTTTTCTTAATTAATTAATTTATTTATTTTTCCTTACACAGTGACAGGAAAAGTCCTGCAAGCCTTGAACTCTGGAGAGGTTTATCACAGCTACATTAGTGAATGATTCAGCTAGAGACGGAAAAAGTGGCTATAACCTGACTGCCAGAAAATTGCAAGAATTTGTTGTAGAATTAGTCAGTCAGCACTCATTCGGTCCCAAGGCCCATATCAACTAAATTTTTTGGCTCATTACAAAAGAGAAAACAGACACAGGAGAATAACTAGTGCTTTGGAGAGATGAAAGGAAATTGGTAAAAAGATCAAAGAAACAATGGATTCTAAAGCGGTGGCAAGTGCCCTTCTTGATGCGGCTGTCCCTGGAGTACAAATTGAACATTTAAGCAGATGAACCATAATGAAAAAGATGTAGAGGGCATATGAGAAGGACAGAAGGACTCGGGGGAGGAGATAAATAAGAAGTTCATTATGGGGGCGGAAGAGGGAGAAGAGAATGGAAAAGAGGATGGGATAAGATGTAGTGTTCACAGAGACTATGTTCTTGCAAATATATTTTCAAGTAATAATAGAAGACATAATCACAATGACAGGCAGGTCAAACTGGCTGAAACTGAATAGAGACAAATGGTACTAGGTTTCAGTAGGTGAAAACAATGCAATATTAACACCAGGTTAGTCAAGTATCATCATATGAGTATTGTCTCCAAATAAAATAGCAAGAGAAAGACAATGAGGAAGACTAAACCAAATTTTCAAATTATGGAGAGAAGAGCAAAACAGTAGAGATCAAGGATTATGCTAAGCTTGCTTCCTAGTTCCAAAGTTTTTAGGGACTTGATGGAGAGGTAGCCAGCACTAGAAGGAATTCCAGGGATGCTGTTACATTTGGGGTAATATGAAAAGCAGAAGTTCTGAGAAGTTCAAGTCTGAGAAGTTCAAGTCTCAGGATTAGTGTGTTCCCAACAGGATGAGACGTGCATACAGCAAAGTAGAGGCAACTGATAAACAGTAGATAGGATGAAGGGATCCTGAGGGCTTACTGCAGGGTAAGAACAGGAGAGAATGTTGAAGAAAAAAGAAGTTCCACCCATGAGGGCCAATGCTCATGGTTTAGCAATGACATGAGTGAGGAGTGGTGAGTTAACTGACAATAGTTAATGAAGATTTTAGTACCATTAACCATGTGGGTCAAGTTGGCAATTCTCTTTGGAATCTGAAAAAGCACAGATTTTCAGTAAGAAAGAAGAACCAAAATTCCCAAATTGGAAATTCTTAGTGAGCAAAGTGTGTGGTTCCATACGAAAATGCAATTAAGATAAACTTCACATAAAAATCGAAAAGTTTTTATAAATTGGGATCATTGTCACCTTTTCAACACAGTAGGAAACCGTCTCACACTCAGGTCTGTAGGGAGTTTTAGAATCTCAGAAGGCAACATTAAAAAAAAAAAAAAAAAAAAAACCACAGAATACATGCCTAACTGCAACTGTGGTAAAGAGAACTTTCCTGTGAAAGGCTCAGCCTGGCCCACTCACAGAACAAAGGACTGAGCTAATACCAAAGGAGAGCTAGCGTGCTGGGCACCGACCTCTCCCCACCCAGAGGCAGAGAGGCAGACTTGCTACAGCAAGAGCCAGAAGGCAAGGGGCTGGTACAATCTCAGTCCCAAAGACAGCAGCATCTTCCACCAAACTGTGAGCAGTTGCTAACCATGTCTTCCTGAGACCCTGGATAGTTGACATCTGCCAGGAGGGTTGAAGCCTGAAATCAGCTCTCCAGAGATATACTGCACACCTGAGACGGTGCTCTCCCTGTACACCTGGGAAACCGAGCAGGTGGGACCAGGGAGGTGATTAAGACACATGGCACATCTGGGACAGTGAACTCGCAAAGCACCTGGTCACCTAGCTGCTCAGACCTGGGAAGGGCACAAAACGCATGCCCAGACCACAGAGACTGAACCAGAACTGTGTCTCCTGTGGAGATATGGACCAGAAGAGGCCTGCCGCAGGAGCTCTGGATGCAGCAGACCTGGGTATGGCATAAGCCCTCTTGGAGGAGGTCGCCATTAACCCCACCATAGAACTACCAGAATTTACACAGGACTGGAGGAACAGACTCTTGGAGGACACAAACAAGCCCTGTGTGCACCAGGACCCAGGAGAAAGGAGAGGTGACCCCACAAGAGACTGACCCTACATGCCCATGAGTGTCCAGGAGTCTCTAGTGGAGGCGTGAGTCAGCAGTGGCCTGCTTCAGGGTTGGAGGCCCTCAGTGCAGCAGTGCCTACATGGGACCTTCTGAAGGAGGTCTTCCTTATCTTCATTATCCCCACCACAGTGTGGTCTCAGGTCAAAAAACAGGGAGGGAATACAGCCCCACCCATCAACAGAAAATTGGATTAAAGATTTACTGAGCATGGCCCCGCCCATCAGAACAAGACCCAGTTTCCCCCTCAGTCAGTTTCTCCCATCAGGAAGCTTTTTATCCCTATCCCTCAGAGGGCAGACAGAATGAAAACCACAGTCACAGAAAACTAAACAAACAGATCACATGGACCACAGCCTTGTCTAGCTCAATGAAACTATGAGTCATGCCATGTAGGGTCACCCAAGAGGGACAGGTCATAGCAGAGAGTTCTGACAAAATGCGATCCACTGGAGAAAGGAATGGGAAACCACTTCAGTGTTATTGCCTTGAGAACCCCATTAACAGTATGTAAAGGCAAAAAGGTATGACACTGAAAGATGAACTCCCCAGGTCGGTAGGTTCCCAAAATGCTACTGGAGATCAGTGGAGAAATACCTCCAAGAAGAATGAAGAGATGGAGCCAAAGCAAAAACAACACCCAGCTGTGGATGTGATGGGTGATGGAAGTAAACTTCGATGCTATAAAGGGCAATATTGCATAAGGGCCTGGAACATTAGGTCCATGAATCAAGGTAAATTGGAAGTGGTCAAACAGGAGATGGCAAGGTGAATATCAACAATCTAGGAATCAATGAACTAAAATGGATGGGAATGGGCGAATTTAATTCAGTTGACCATTATATCTACTACTGTGGGCAAGAATCACGTAGAAGAAATAGAGTAGCCCTCAGAGTCAACAAAACAGTCCAAAATGCAGTTCTTGCATGCAATCTCAAAAATGATATAATGATCTGTGTTCGTTTCCAAGACAAAGCATTCAATATTACAGTAATCCAAGTCTATGTCCCAACCAATAATGTGGAAGAAGCTGAAGTTGAACAGTTCTATGAGACCTACAAGACCTTCTAGAACTAACACCAAAAAAGATGTCCTCTTCATTACAGGGAACTGCAATGCAAAAGTAGAAAGTGAAGAGCTACCTGGAGTAACAGGGAAATTTGGCCTTAGAGTACAAAACAAAGCAGATCAAAGACTAATAGAGTTTTGTCAAAGGAACACACTGGTCATAGTAAACACCATCTCCAACAACACAAGAGAAGACTCTACACATGGATATCACCAGATGGTCAATACCGAAATACATTGATTATATTCTTTGCAGCCAAAGATGGAGAAGCGCTATACAGTCAGCAAAAACAAGACAGGGAGCTGACTGTGGCTCAGAACATGAACTCCTTATTGCCAAGTTCAGACTGAAATTGAAGAAAGTAGGAAAAATCACTAGACCACTCAGGTATCACCTGAATCAAATCCCTTATGATTATATAGTGGTAGTGACAAATAGATTCAAGGGATTAGATTTGATAGACAGAGTGCCTGAAAAACTGAAGACAGAGGTTCATTGGACAGGAGGCAGTGACCAAGACCATCCCCAAGGAAAAGCAATGCAAAAAGGCAAAATGGTTGTCTGAGGAAGCCGTAGAAGTAACTGAGAAAAGAAGAGAAGCTAAAGGCAAAGGAGAAAAGGAAAGATATACCAGTTTTAAAGCAGAGTGCCAAAGAATAGCAAGGAGAGATAAAGCCCTCCTCAGTGATCAATGCAAAAAATTTGAGGAAAATAATAGAATGGGAAAGACTACAGATCTCTTCAAGACAATTAGAGATACCAAGGGAACATTTCAGCAAAGATGAGCACAATAGTAGACAGAAATGGTATGGACCTAAGAGAAACAGAAGATATTAAGAAGAGGTGCCAGGAATACACAGAACTATACAAAAAGGATCTTCATGACCCAGATACCCACGATGGTGTGATCACTCACCTAGAGCCAGAAATCCTGGAATGTGAAGTCAAGTGGGCCTTAGGAAGCATCACTACAAAGCTAGTGGAGATAATGGAATTCCAGTTGAGCTATTTCAAATCCTAAAAGATGATGCTGTGAAAGGGCACACTCAATATGTCAGCAAATCTGGAAAACTCAGCAGTGGCCACAGGACTGGGAAAGATCAGTTTCCATTCCAATCCCAAAGAAAGGCAATGCCAAAGAATGCTCAAACTACTGCACAATTGCACTTATCTCACAGGCTAGTAAAGTAATGCTCAAAATTCTCAAAGCCAGGCTTCAACAGTACATGAACAGTGAACTTCCAGATACTCCAGCTGGATTTAGAAAAGGCAGAGGAACCAGAGTTCCAATTGCCCACATCTGCTCGATCATCAAAAAAGAGAGTACCAGAAAACATCTACTTTTGCTTTATTGACTGTGTCAAAGCCTTTGACTGCATGGATCACAACAAAATGTGGAAAATTCTGAAAGAGATGGGAATACTAGGCCACCTGACCTGCCTCTTGAGAAATCTGTATGCAGGTCAAGAAACAACAGTTAAAACTGGACATGGAACAACTAACTCATTCCAAATCAGGAAAGGAGTATGTTGAGGCTGTATATTGTCACCCTACCTATTTAACTTATATGTAGAGTACTTCATGCGAAATACTCGGCTAGACGAAGAACAAGCTGGAGTCAAGATTTCTGGGAGAAATATCAATAATCTCAGATATGCAGATGACACTACCCTTATTGCAGAAAGCCAAGAAGAACTAAAGAGGCTCTTGATGAAAGTAAAAGAGGGGAATGGAAAAGTTGGCTTACAACTCAACATTCAGAGAACTAAGATCATGGCATCTAGTCCTATCACTTCACGGCAAATATTTGGGGAAACAGTGGAAACGGTGACAGACTTTATCTTCTTGGGCTCCAAAATCACTGCAGATGGTAACTGCAGCCACAAAATTAAAGGACACTTGCTCCTTGGAAGGAAAGTTATGACCAACCTAGACAGAACATTAAAAAGCAGAGGCATTATCTTGCCAATAAAGGTCCGTCTCAAGGCTATGGTTTTTCCAGTAGTCGTGTATGGATGTAAGAGTTGGACTATAAAGAAACCTGAGGACTGAAGAATTGATGCTTTTGAACTGTGGTGTTAGGGAAGACTCTTGAGAGTCCCCTGGACTGCAAAGAGATCCAACCAGTCCATCCTAATGGAAATCTGTCCTGAATATTCATTGGAAGGATTGATGTTGCTGAAGCTCCAATACTTTGGCCACCTGATGCCTAGAACTGACTCACTGGAAAAGACCTCAATGCTGGGAAAGATTGAAGGCAGAAGGAGAAGAGGACAACAGAGGATGAGATGGTTGGAGACATCACCAACATGATGGGCATGAGTCTGAGTAGACTCCAGAAATTGGTAATAGACACGGAAGCCTGGTGTGCTGCAGTCCATGGGGTAGCAAAGAGTTGGACATGAATGAGTGAGTGAACTGAACTGAATCACCCTTAAGAGAAAATTAAAACCCTAAATACACCAGAGGCTAGTACAAAACAATGTTGTCTTTTCTAATTCAGAAACCTTAACACATTTTACAAATACTCCGTAATATTTTACTATCATAACCTTGGTCAAACTGCCAAGGTTTCATTTGAGATGAAACATTTTTACTGAATTGAATATATTATTTAGTACAAATGTAAAATATTTGTAAAATTATAAAAGTAACAACTATATGAATAAAAACAAGTAAAACTTTCATCTGGAGGACCTTATCTCAGAACATAAAATAGGTTCTTCCTTGAGGTGAAAATAAAGTAATTCAAGAATGATACATTTTCAGACTGAGACACTAAAAATTGTCATCCTAAGTGAAGTAAGTTTGACAAAGACAAATATCATACAAAATCACTTATATGCATAATCTAAAAAAGGGATACAAGTAAACTTATGTACAAAGCAGAAATATTACAGATGTAAAAAACAAATTTATGGTTACTAAGGGGTAATGGGGAGAAGTAAATTGGGGAAGATAAATTGAGACTGACCTATATAAACTACTATATATAAAATAGATAAGAAGAACCTACTATATAGCAAATGGAGCTCTACTCAAAATTCTGTAATGGCCTATACAGGAAAAGAACATAAGAAAGAGTGGGTATATGTATATGCATAATTGATTTACTTTGTTGTACACCTGAAATGAATACAACCTTGTAAATCAATTACACTCCAATAAAAATTTAAAAAATAAATAAAGGAAAACACAATTAAAAAAGAATGAATACATTTCCAAACTGAGATATTCCAAATTATACTCGATAAAGTGTAAATCGTTTCTGATAGCAATCACATTCCCAGAGCAAATAATCAAGGAAGAGGGAAAACTACTATCTGGCTTTCATTTGAAATTTTCCAAGAATATGTACATAATTCAAACAATTCATCCTATTAAAATTTCAGAAATAATTTTCATTGACATGTAATAAATAATAATCACTTTTAAAGTGGTTGTCAAAAAAAATTTCCATGTGTCTAAAATTTACTTGCCCATTTTAGCTTTGTTGTCGTCTCAGAAGATAAAGCTGAACAACATTAAATTCCTTTGTTAAAAACAACCACATAATTTGTTTTGACAGTTAACATACTCTGCTTTTTCCCATCAATCACTGGATATTTTTAGAATATCTATTTTCTATATGATATATCTATCTATATATATATACATGATGTAGAATATCATTTCTATATATATATGACATAGAATATCATATTTTTTATATGATAGTATTTCTCTATGTAAATTGGAATTCAATTATTTCATTTTTGTGATAGTATTTTCCATATATAGAGACATTTTTCCTCCTTTCATTTTCAGTCAAGTGAGATGTTTGATTCTTAAAAACACACACACACACACACACTACTGATGCTTCTCACTTTTTCACCCCACAAAGAATGTTACTCGCTCCCCTTATTCCTTACGTGCACACAACTGTGTCTTTTCTTGAAGACCTATTTCCAACTTTAGATATTAAGAAATGAGACTAGTAAATCTCAATCTGATCACTCTGTGACGCATCCTATTACATTGAAAAGAGTGATGAAAATGAAACAGTATAATGTAAAGAGAGGTAGTAGTAGAATTGAAAGTATTCATGTCCAATTCTATTATAAACATTCAGTTAAGATCAGTTCAGTAGCTCAGTCATGTCCAACTCTTTGTGATAAGAAAGTAAAACTGGAAAGTATCTTGGGTAGTTTTCTAGTTCATTCATGACCTGCTAATACCAGGCATGGTAAATATTCTTAATATCAGAAATCTTGGAAAATAGTCAACAGAAAAGGTGAAAAGTATCACTCTCAGGCCAAATCTACCTACTCTGGTTTTAAAAATAAAGTTTTATCGAAACTCAGCTGTGTCTATTCATTTAGGTATTGGCTGCTTTCACGGTACAAAGGTAGAGTTGAGTACTTGCTACAGAAATTGTATGTCCTAAAAAGTTCAAAATATTCACTCTCTGGCCCTTTACAGAAACAGTCTGCCAACCCTAGGTTTAGGTTCAAAAGAGTTTTCCTTTAATTTGTCCTTTCACCACTCTTTTTGTCTTATACTTCCTTCTAAGTCCAATGGTACTATATAGAAAACATAAGTTTTCTGGTATGTCTTTCAAGAAATCTGGCAGTGTGTCAAGCAACTATCAAGCTTCAGGACATAGCGATGGTTAAACTAGGCTCTGTGCTATCCCTGTTTGTCATCCAGCAGACCCTGGAATCTTAGCCAATGTTTCTTTCCTCTTTAAAATTATCCTCACCCACTCTTACCTCTTGAAGTTACCCTTCTCCCAAGAATTAGAAAAACTCCTCTCTGCTCATGCTTTTTTCTTGCATCTCCTAAGAGACAAGTATTGACATCCTTTCACTACAAGAAGTTTCACAAGTCACTTTCAGTCGTTTCAGCAACAAAATGAGGCCACAGAAACTTCTTCTTTCATAAAGCTTTCCCAGGTCTTATAACCAATCAGGCACAATTATTGGTGATCTGTTGCTGTAGGAGGTATATCACTTCCTCAAGCTGGTAACACGATGTGGCACAGGCATGCCCAGTGTTAAAACGAAATGGAAACAAACTGACAAACAAACCAAAACGACCCTGTTCTCTCACTATAAAAAGGACCTGGAGACCTTCTAGAAATATAGAAAACTATGCCACTATTTTTTTTCCCCTAATTTTCCAGTATAGAAATAGAATCTGATTCACCAGCCTAAGGAACTGCCAGGGTCGATTCCCTCAAAAGCAGAAGTCCTGTAGAGACAGGAGACAGACACTAGACTACAGAAAAGTGTCACTCGGTGAAACGTGCTATGTGGGGAGAGTGCTTTTGGAAAGGGCTGAGTTGAGAGGCATATAAAGGTATTAGGCCTGCAAAATGCAAGACAGCTGCAAGTCCAACAGTCTAATTCCCCACTGTGAATCTTTGGTGAAACTGAAACACCAAAACAAAACATGGCATTTCTTATGGAATCTGACAAAGAAGATGAATCTTATAGGTCTGAGTCTGATGACCCCTGGGTCTTAAAGTTCTTTGGAGATTCAGGGGTTGGAGGGAGGTTGGGATAGACAACAGAAGTAACACATTATAAGTCTATGAAAACAGCTTTGAGCTGTTCTAGGCTCTGAGGGGCCCCCAGTTGGAATCGGATCATTGATTTCAATTTCTTAAACTGTAAAGAATTAGGAAATAAAGTTAGGACAACTCGTATGGGTTCCAGTTTTATTAAACAGGTAGAAAGATGTACAGCTTTCAGTTCCTCAGTCCAGTTACTTCCAACTGGGCATAATAATCTTCCTCAAATGATTTTCCTTCAAAGTTGACCAGTCTTAGAACTGGCTGATTAACCAGATCGACTGTGCAAGCATTTATCCTAGGTTCTTGTGGCTTCAAACCACTGGGTAAAGAAATAGAGATTCAAGTGTCTCAGCAGGATTATTTTAATTACTGATTAACTTAATGCATTGAGCCAAATTGCAACTTTGCTCATTTCTTCATAAAATCTAGTATTTCCCTCCAGTTTCTGTTGACATCAATTGACCCTTGTCAAATAAGATTTGCTCCATGCTGTGTCTTGTACGTAATTCTATTGAATTTCTCTATATCTAATTTTACCTTTATTATTTCCTATTGTTTTAATAGTCTTTTTCAAGGACTTTTCCAAGAAAATGTCATTTTTATTTGCTATTCCATCATTTTTTTCTGCAACTGTACATGGATGATCGTATATATATATATATACATATATATATATATATATATATATAAAACCAATGTATTTCTTGGAAGCTACTTTTTCCACTGGCATTTACTAACATTTGTTCATTCCACAGCATTTTCATAATATCATTGAAATGTTCATTTTTCAATAAAAACATTATTGCCATAATTCTAGTTTTTAATCCCAGAGTCTCACTAATTATCATGAACACAATGAATGATAATTCATTTATCAAGAATCTTCTTTACTCAGGACTCTACCTAAAGCAGAATGTTGCTTTTCTTTACAAGTTGCCTTTAAGTCAAGGTAACTAGGTATAACCATTTAACCCAAAATTTTGAACCAAATTCCCATCTTAACATAATCTCATAATAAATATGATAACTACATAATATAACCTACATTGCAGAGACTTTTTTCTTGTTTTTGTTATTTAAACTATTGTATGTTGTATTTCCATTTTAAAATAAATGCATATTGACCTGTATAATGATAATTTCAACAAGGAAATTTGAAAAGAGTAATATTTATTACAGTCAGTAGAGCGTAATGAAAAAAGCCCAAGTCTTTGGAAATCAGAAAATCCTGGATTCAAATGTCTATTTGCATGAATTTAAGTAATCTGGCTTTAAAATTCAGTTTCTTGATCTGAAATATGAGATTAAGGATAATTTTCTTATAGGGTTGCTGTGAGAATTAAATGAAATATATGTATAATGGAGCCTGTCGACATTAAGTGGCTGCCAGAACCATAGCTTCCTTCTAAGGCTAGAAGTCCCAAGATGTTCCTGCTGCATAAAGATGTTGCTTTGCTCTATGGGTATCCAGTGAAACCATCACTACTTTCTAGAACAAAATTAACTGGGTAAGAGATTGGTGGCCAAACTACAAACAAATATAAGTGAGCCCATCTCTGAGATAGGTTCCATGGAGCAATGAACAGTAGTAATAATCCATATTATATAAACATAAGAACCCAATAAGACCCACTTTCAGGAAGTAAACACACTCAGTACAACTGACAAAGTGGTTACCAAGCTCCAGCTGTATGCTGAAAGTAACAAAGCTGAAGATACAATCTTTGTTTAAGATATAAATGGCCTATTTTATATCATAGGTTTAGATATTCTGAGATGAAATTGGGACTCAGGTAAATGAAGCCAGGATGACAGATATGTCAAACCTCACTAGTTCTATCATCGACCTCAAGAGTCACTGTTATTTTCACAAAAATCAATAAAAGTACTAAAGTGTTTACCTCCTTGTAATCATAGATGTGCCCTCTTTAAGCAATTAAATCTTTTCCTCGGGATTCAATTTCTATCTGTATGGTGACAACTCTCAAAGTCCCCTTATTTGTGACTTTATTTTAAAGCATAATTTATTCTATCAGTTTACTGAGAAAAACACTAATAACATATACCATGTCACCTTTAAATGTTACTGTATATATATTTACTGGAAAGCAGTGATGTCATATACCTATAAATTACAAATATGGACTCCCTGTAAGAGTGTGCCAGGGACAAAAAAAGATGCTGATCACATGTTTGTGCATGGTGATCTCACATAGAAGCTGCATTATTTTGGTCTTTCCAGAGGACCCTGTATTGGAAAGATCTATGTTCCATCTAGGAGTTCCTCACAAACATTTATTTATAAATGTAATAACGGACCTATTCACATAGGTTACATAGATTACCTTTGTAATTTAAATCTCTCAAATAAAACTCATCTAAAGAATTAAAGCAATTCAATTAATGGCCAGCATCACTTCAGAACAAACTGTTCTGATCAATTATGTCATTCTGTGAAAAATGAAAACCTTTCAGTTGGCTAAGATCAAAACAACAGCAAATGAGTGCCTTCCCTTGAACTAGCCATATTCCAATCAATCTTGAAAGCTCATTTTGTGTCCCTCTTCTTCCATGATACCTTGCTAATCACTTCAATCCACAAGGACCACTAACTTATCAGAATTACAATAATCCTTACTGCCTCTATAACAAATCTGGCAAATAATCAAAGCCAGGTAAACCTTCATATGATGGATAAATAGAGACATGGAAAGGCTTAGTGATCAAACCAAGGCCTTACA
Organism: Antilocapra americana; assembly: GCA_007570785.1. Classification (NCBI taxonomy): domain Eukaryota; kingdom Metazoa; phylum Chordata; class Mammalia; order Artiodactyla; family Antilocapridae; genus Antilocapra; species Antilocapra americana. The sequence goes on from ML662442.1 coordinate 45,151,370, forward strand.
GCTATTTGTGTCAAAATCAGAAAACTACTGGAGTTTACGGGGTTTCATGCCAAGCTTTTTCCCCACTACATGTTTTCTGCTCACTGCTCTGAATTTTATTTCCTTTTCAGTATGTTTTTGTCTCTCACAATGAAAACACAAGCTATTTAGAGAAGGATGGAAAGTGGAGGTGGGCTGGAAAGGAGATAAAGGGGAAAGTTTCAGGCACCTTGCTAACTTCTTTATTTCTACTATTTATTCTACTCAATACATTATTCCAATAAATCAGTTCAGATCAGTTCAGTCTCTCAGTCGTGTCTGACTCTTTGAGACCCCATGAACCGCAGCATGCCAGGCCTCCCTGTCCATCACCAGCTCCCAGAGTCCACCCAAACCCATGTCCATTGAGTCAGTAATGCCATCCAACCATCTCATCCTCTGTCATCCCTTTCTCCTCCTGCCCTCAATCCTTCCCAGCATCAGGGTCTTTTCCAATGAGTCAGCTCTTCGCATCAGGTGGCCAAAGTATTGGAGTTTCAGCTTCAACATTAGTCCTACCAATGAACACCCAGGACTGATCTCCTTTAGGACGGACTGGTTGGATCTCCCTATTTTACAGATAAGAATTTGAGACTTAGAAAGATTATGTTAGTTGGCCAAACCTACTCAGATGGCAAGATGGAGAGTTTGGACACTTGGGGAACGTGGGAAATCGCTGGGCTGGGCTTTTACTTATGCCCTCACATATTAAGAATGTGACCCATTTATTTATAGCACTCTCATGTTCCTAAGAAATGTCCTATGAAATTATAATTTCCTGAAGGCATAATAACAAAAATAACAGAGAAATGGAGTAGGAAACTTTTAATCACAATATTTACTGTATAGCAACAGAGAATATTAAAAGGGGCTTTGAAATAAATAGAAATGGAACAATCTTTTTTGGTCCTAATTGGCACGGTTTTTGGCCGTTGTGAAATACATCAGATGCTCATCACATTATGTTTCTATTATGCAGTCAGACCATTATCAATAAAAGGAAAAAGAACCTATTTGCTAAGACCTCCATTAACTAAATAGGTCTCATGAAGAAATGCAAAGTGACATTTTTGCCAATGCCTTTAAGGAAAGGAATGGAATCAAGCTGAAGATTTTTCTGAGAATGGAAATAAGCCAGTAAATGTAGTCTGTTTATTCCCTACCAGCATTAAGTGACAGGAGAGTTATACATATTTCCTTCAGTCCTATGTAAGTTTAGGGGATTTCTTTGCTAACTATTGGCTACAATAATGACACTGAGTTTATTTTTTTAATTTTGTTCAAAAAATATAATATATACATTCATATAGGTAGCTAACTCTGAAGTATTTAACTATATAATTACATGTTATAATTATAAACTATATGAAAATTTTCTACTTTAAAACTACAATAGTCCATTTATAATTTCAATTTAGAAAAAAACCTGCAATATAATTTTAAATCATCTGGGACTATTTTTACTTTAAATTATTATTGATTTTTACTTCCTGCCAAAGGTCTCTAATTATTAAAGAACAAGAAAAACTATAAGATGTTAAATCAGGTTATTTAGTTCTAGGAAACGATTATACATGATGAACCAAGAAGAATCTGAAAATCTGCAGAAGATACCAATTCTCCAAATTACATACTCTTCATGTAGACTAGTACTTGCTCCCACATAAAAATCTTGCTCCAGGAACAGCAAGGATAACATAAATCATAGGATCTAAATATGGAAGAAACTTAATTATTCACCACACCCCCACTCTATTCAAGCTTTGCCATAGAACTTTTTCTCACAAGGCAAATGCTAAAAGTCTCTGTACATAGCCTTGCAGCTGAAAAAAAAAATTTACAATGTCACTAAGAGTTCAGTACAGAGAAAGAAAGCCATCATCATTTCAGCCAAACTTTCTATTTGTGGAATATTGTGACACTCAAAAAACACTGTAGGAATATAATATATAACAGCCTTCAAAAACACAGCTTGAAAATAGTTGTTTATCTGATAAAAATGAATACATAGTAACAATTAGCAAAATTTGCCCATATACATTTAAATATTATATAAAGACATCAACTTATTCAAAAGTTTTACTTCTGAAGAACTCTGGATATAATTTATTAATAAATCTTATTTGAAAAGAACCAAGCAAGATCATATTTACAGGGAAGCTTAAGTTGAATCCTGAAAAGGATAAATAATAAATCCTAACATTAAAAAAGTCAAGTGCAACGCATTTTAATATTTCTCTATGAAATAAGATTGACAATAAAAAAATTGGGAGCCAACTCTAGTCACCCATGTGAGCAAAAATAATGAGTACCTAAGAGAAGTAAATGGCAACCCACTCCAGTATTCTTGCCTAGAAAATCCCATGGATGAAGGAAACTGGTAGGCTACCATCCAGGGGGTCGAAGAGTCGGACACGAATGAGAAACTTCACTTTCACTTTCACTAACTGTGATTAAGCCAGATCCAGGAGGCTCTGAAAATAAAGTCTTCAAGGCTTGGAAAAGGTTTAGTCTTGAGAGTAGGGACAGGAAAAAAAATTAAAAGGCAAGTCCAATATTCTGAGTCCGAGTAACTGGAGAATGTCACTGGCATTAATAAGAATAACAGGGATTCTTGAAAGAAGAAAATGAATGTGGTTTGGGCACATGACTTCTGAGGTTCCAGAGGAAATTATGATGGCACAAAAAGCAGACAGGACTAGAGACAGAGATTCAGAAACCATGCATGTAAAGGAAATTGTTTGACCCATTGGTACAGAGGTGATGAAAAAGAGAGACAGTAGAAAGAGAGGCCCAGAAGGTCCCAGCACACTGGGGGCGGTGGGGGGAAATGGTTTCCATATGCACAAGGAGAAAACTGGGTGAGCAACTTATTTGGCGTAGGGGTGCCTGGAACAGTGCTACACCCTGATTTAAAACATCTGTTTTAAGTCCTCCTCTGCTGCAAAAAAATAAAATAAAAATAAAAATCACTTGTGCACCTTCATAATGAAATTAATTAGAAATTGTCCAGTTCTTGGCACAGTTCAAGCAGCATAGGTGAAGACAAGAGTCCTGAAGGGAACGAACCCTGCTCTGACCAATAGGGAGTATCAGCATCAGACAAAGCCCAGAGTAGTCCTGCAGTGCACAACAGCTACTGGGGCCGTAAGCACAAGACATCATTACTGCTGCTGAGTCACACTATATTTATTCAAAGATAAAAAGAATAGGAAAGTACATTCACGGATCTGGATGGAAGCACTCAACAATCTGATCTAGAAACTGTTACACAGGAAGAAAAAAAAACTGCACTGATGAAAAAGAAGAAACAATTTTAACTCTAAGAGCTGGGACTATGTGATCTATTATTTTCTTTGAAAATGCAAGCTCAGTTTGAACAACCTAAGTCTGGATAGAATTTTCTTTTCTCCTCATTCCTCCTCAGGAGCTAAAATAGATTTGCCAAGTACTCAGGGTCCTCACAGGGTAGTTGCAGAGAAATAGGCAAAATATTGTTTATGTCCTGTGGTTTCTGTTTTCCCTTCAGTATTCACGATGACCAGTTGGGGAAAGAACTATGCCCTCTGCGGTGATGCCTTCAGACTGACACATCTGACAGACGCTGGAGAAAAAAGGATAGCTCTCCACAAGGGATCAAGCATGTGATACATTAGATAATTGCAGTGAGGTTAGGAAAACCCCCTTCACCTGGGAAAGGCTTTATCTCATTTCAGAAAGTGGCAGGGAAAGAATACATTTTAAATCTCCACATCCAGAAGGTGATGGTCAAACCACTGGGAAAAATTCAACAGAGCTATAACATTTTACCCAAGGTTCAAAAATGTCTCAGAAAGAAAAATATATAAATGACTCATCTTTTTCTTATCTCTTCTCATAAAAAAATCAAGTTTGTAGGGGAAAAAAGAAGTCTACGTGTTAGCTCTTCCGTTTACAGAATCAGCCACCTACCAGGTACTTGTTTGAACTAGATGTCCGCTGATATCCAAAATTCCTTCCAGCTCTAGATTCGATTATTTTGAGTTTGTCTGAGAAGAGGGAAACTTTTCCGAGAATCCAAGTCTAGGGAGGTGCCCAGGGCCATTATAGCATGTCCTCCACAAATGATCCCCGGACATGTATTGCGTGGCAGACTCTCTTTCTCAGTTCTCGGAGCTTCTGCTGACGCCTCTAGAATTCTGTGGCCAGTGGCCTATATCACTCACAGGAATAAGAAGCAAGCATGGAAAATCCACTTTGTGCTGATTGCCTGCCAGTGTCTAAAAAAACCCCACAGAAAGATGTTATTCCGTATTTATGGGTTATCTATAAAACACCTATACACCCCTGTATCAGTGGGCCACAGGAAAATGTGGGGCCACGGTTGCTTCTGTGATTGGTCATGCACTGTTTCTTCCAGCATAGTAAAGAGGGACTTGTAATCTCTAGTCACAATTTTAAGATCTATTCCTGGCCTGCACGACTCATAAAGTGTTCCTTAAGCTTCTCCAGGGAGCAATTTGCATAGGCAACTGGTAATCATTAACTGGGTGACTGCAAATACAGGCAACAGAGGATAAATGAATGTAGAGCTTTCTCTTTTACTCACACAGCTCACCTCTAGATTCAGAGTGAAAAAGAAGTTCTCATCCCCAAGGACCCCCTGCTCTGTTGTAGAAAGCTGTATATCTTGTCCTTCAGCATACCAAAAAGAGTTAAAACAGTTAGGAAAAAAAACCCTCAGATATGTACTTTCTGATGAAGAGAAAAATGAAACTAAGTTTTAGACACATAGAAACACAGAAGAAATAAAAATATAAATTTCTATTCTCAGGCATAATAAACATTTATTACATCCCTACTGCATGCAAGCACTTTATACGTTGTGTCTTAATCTACATAACCATCCTACAAGGTAGCTGCTAATATTATCCTCATTTTAGAGATGAGGAAGTTGAAGCTAAAGAGGTTAAGCAATTTTCTCAGGGTCACACAGCTAGAAAAACAGCAAGCTGGGACAGTCTTTATTCTTCTAGTCTTTTTAAACCTCAAGAAGTTAGATGATTCAATCTTGTCAGAAGGCAAACTGGTTAAGAAGCAGAAGCAACATGTACCTCCCAAGCATTTTCTAGACGCCAGGTACTTTACTGGACATGTCACATACTTTCTTCATGTGGCCCATACAACAGCACCCAGAATAGTTATTATTGCCTCCAATTTACAGAAAAGACCACTGGGGATTCTGCCAGCCCCATGGTCCATCACAGCCTCTGTCTCAGGTTACCTCCCCCTGCAAACAAAGACTCTCAGCTCTCAACGTGGCGTCCGTGCCTCAAACCTCAACCTCTGGCTCACTGTGTTATCCAGGTTTCTCTCTCCTCCTCCACCACATCCTTAAAATAATAGAGTCTGGAAAGGAGGTGTCTTTTTTTCCCCTTCTGTTTCACATATTCTTCACTGGCTCATCAAAGACTTAATAGTGGAGAAATTTCTCTCCTCTTTTTGTTGGAAAGAAAAAGATACTTAGAAGATCTCTTCTCAAGAAAATAGCCCAGGTTGCGTGATTATAATTGTATTCTGTAATCCTGCTCTTGAGTGACAGAAACTGAATATTATCATGGTCTTTTCTTAACAAATTCTAATCATCACCCCCTCCTATCACCCCAAGCAAATGGATGTCTTGATAGACTAGGATGAATTTCGTTCCCAAAAAGGCAAAAGAGAAGTGCATAATTATTTTTAAATGTCACCCACCCTCAATAAATAGGTACCAATTTCCTCACCAAGATTATCAGAATATGGAACTGAAGCTTTTTCATTTTTGTATTACTGTATTACATTAGCTGTTGAATTAATGTTTACAGAATGAATTTTTGTTGAGTGTTATCTGGACAGGAAATGTCACTTAATCCAACATTTTTGAGACTCACACCACAATACAAATTAGTTTATCAGAACAATTAAAGAAAGGTCCAAGGGACTAGGACACTAGGATATAAACTCCAAGAGAATGAGGACCTTATGTTTCTAGTAAGCATCTAGGACAGAGACAAGAATAGAACAGGATCCCCACAAATATTAGCTGAATGAATGCTTCATAAAGCAACTCATCCTACGGGAAGCAGAGAGAAAAATCTAAAACATAGTAAAATATTGGAAAATAGGCCTGATTCAATTATAGGTAAGAAGCCCCAGAAGGAGGCTCTGAGAAAGTGGGGGAGAAATACGAGAGTATGGTGTGTCTGGAGAGAAGCGTGACAGGATCTGACGAGAAAAATAAAACTTACATGGGATTCTTAATTGTGAATAAGAGTTTTAATTCCTTAACAGTTGCTCAAGATGAACTATTAGCTTCCTGTATGTGGAAAGTAGATGAGAATGGAGATCCTGCTTTTGATTAGGAATTAGATTTTGTTGAGAATATGAAAATGGTCCTAGTACCAACTGTCCACATTGAAGAAAACATACATGGGATACACTTAATGGGCGGTACTGTCATGTGCAGGAAGCCTTATGCCCCTCACCCTAATTGAGTGTTGGAAATTTCTCCTCTTTATAAACAATATTATATCAAGAGCTATCAGGTATCCATTGAAGGCCAAGTAACAAAGCAATGACATGTGTTCTCATTTTTCAAATGGTCAAACCGATGCTACTGACAAGCTCTACCCTGGTAAATAATAGCACAAGCTTGTTTAGGTCACGTATACAAACACTCCAAGTGCACACACGTAAGGTAAAACCCTCCTTTCCTTGAGGAAGTTTATTTTCTTTGTCTCCCTTTTTACAGACCTAAGATCTTTTTATGGCTCCTGACCAAGAACTTTTCCAGGTTGCCACTGAGAGGAAAGATGTTAATTATCTACTTAGCACTTCCTTTTTAGACTCTCAGTAGTATCCACTCCTCATTTCTCTGCCAAGGTAATTCTTGGTCTATTATCAGAGCTCTGAGGTGCTTATGCCACCATTCTGACTTGCAGCTGTGAACTAACCTGCTCACGATATAAGGGAAGAAGGACAGTGCCTACATAGTGAGGATGGGTAACACATCTCTCTTTAAAGTGTTGGTGAAATATTCAGGAGTAAGTAGGATATCATTTTACCTGATCTTATATGAATTCTCTCCTTAACTGGCACTACTGCCACCTTCTTAACATGCTACTTACAAAACCAAGATTCCTATGGTGCTTAAATTAGAAATAACAGCAAATAACTACTTTTAAAGCATTCCAACTAGAAAAGATCTGATTCTGTCCATATGTGTCATTCCCACAAGATGTTGTTGGGGTCAACAAGATCAGCCTGACTTTTACTGTTCCCAACATGACTTAAAACAAAATGACAACACACAGAGAAATTAGTATTTTAGATGCAAACTGAGCTTCAAATATACACATTTAATTTTTGGTAAATAAGAAGCCATTCGATTTTCCACAAGGTTATTCCTGGAGTTTCAATGTAACAAATTTCAACGAGAAACCTAAGAATTTGAGAGGAGAAAGAAGAATCATAAAGTAACTTTGAGAGAATGACTTTGTGGTGTGTTGGAAGAACACAGGACTGGGAGGCAGGAGACACAGTCCAATGCAGACTAACTCCAGTCAGTGACTAACATTCACATTCCTATGGGAGGAAATAAGGAATGTACTGGGAGTAATGATTTTTACATTACCCTCTGTTTTTAAACTCTATGGCTTTATGGATTCTCATTACTTTTTTTTGGGGGGGGGTTAAAAAAAAATCTAACACATGGATTTTCATTCCTGCTTGATTCTTTATAAAAGTGGAAGTTTTGCTTGATTATGTTAACAGTTTCTTTATTATAAGTACAAGAAGCTCTTTCAGTTTCAACATACTTTCTTGTATCTTATCAAAATCACCATAAGCCTTTAAAAATCAAGAAATCAATATAAAGTGACACTATCAGCCTACCAATATTTTTAAATTATTTTCCAAATATTTATTAATTTTTTTGGTAGCGACCTAAACTTTAAAGTTTTTCTTTTGTGTTGACAACCAACTGACAAAAGGAATTCTCAGCTTTGCTCTTCTTATTCAAAGCTATAAAAATAGTGCATCGGAAGTGAAATGCATTTTCCTCACTTCAATTTGGAGGGAAACATAAAGCTGCCTGTTAACAAATGAAACGGTACTAAAGTATTCTTAAGGCATAACTACCAACAGAGTTAACAAGGTAATCACCAGGCTCAAGAGAACCCTTGATTTTTTTTTTTTAGCATTAGTGATTCATACTCAGAAATTATCATTGTGTGTAGATTTGGTTCACACAAAAGAAAATCACTGACTTTAAAAAAATTATTTTATTTTTAAAATTTTTATTTGTTTATTTATTTGGCTGTGCCAAGTCTTAGTCTCAGCACATGGGCCTTTGCGGCATAGGAAATCTTGGTTGTGGCATTTGGCATCTAGTTCCCTGACCAGGGACTGAAACCTGGCCCCCTTCATTGAGATGTGGGAGTCGTAGCCACTGGACCACCAGGGAAGTCCCAACATTTTTGTTTATAGATGATAAAATGCAGACTGAGTATTACTTCAGAAGTACTAATTCCTAATGAGCTAATAAAAGAAAATTGGATCATGGCAGAGTGTCTTGAGCAAAAGATGTCTCTAAAACCACATCCTAGGTAGATAACTCTAAGGCAGGGGTCCTCAACCTCCAGGCCACTTACCAGTACCTCCTGTCAGACCAGCAGCAGCATTAGATTAGAAATAAAGTGCACAGTAAATGGATGCACTTTAATCATCCTGAAACCATCCCTGCCCACTTCCTCAGTCCTTGGAAAGGTTGTCCTCCATGAAACCGGTCCCTGGAGCCGAAAAGGTTGGGGACCACTGCCCTAACGGTTAAAAATACTACATTTTGCCTCTGCAACCTATTAGAGTATCCCAGAAATTGTACAACAGGTTAAAGACAATCAGTATTTTTAAATTACAAACTGTTGGCATTCACTGAATAAATGAACGAACGATAGATGAACTGACTGGCTGACAGACTAAAGACAACCTACTAACAGACTGATCAATTAACTTTAAATGAATCATTTAATTTTACAAAACATTTCAGATCTATATTTCCTCACAGAATTCAAAGACAGAAACTACTACTGTAACTCAAACCTGGTCATTTATTTGCAATCAGTGTGGAAAAGTACTTGGGAGCTCAGGTACATTCTTTTCCAGGGGGGAAAAAATATTGAATCATGATTATTCAAAGCTATTCACTCAGCAAATAGTGACAGACTGCCTAGTAGGATACGAGCACCAGGGTATGGAATCATAGATGGAAAGCTTACAGTCTGCCTACAAGTTTGTTTTCTAGCTACTGAGATAATCATACGTAATGATGTGTGTTTACATACAAAAAAAGAGCAGACAAATGAGTGACTTCCAAAATAAAGTTATTTAGGAGTGCAAGGAGATCTCAGAAAGATAGAGCAGTAAGAATGAAGGTGGTATTTCATCTTGAATTTGTAGGAATTTCAACAAAAGCTCAATGAGCAAGAAGAGGGGTCAAGAGGCCTGCATTCAGCCAGTATGCCTCAGTTTGAATATGGAAGCTGTTAAGATGTTGAGATACTTGCATACGAGGTGGTAATTGGGAATATTTTAATTTCCCCACTTTTATTTTCTCACTAATGTATAAAATGACACATAACTTTACAAAATTGCAGTAAGTATGCTCATGTTTCTCCTTCCATTTTTCCCCATTTCCATTTTTGTCTGATTCCTCCCTTTGGTTTTCCCATTCTCATCCATATTTCCCACATATATCCATGCCTTTTTTCCTCCAGGGATCTATCTCAACAATCAATAGTTCTTCTCTGTAGTCATATAATCTCATACAGAGCTATACCTAACAAGCCATGGGCACATACACACACATTCAGAATGCTCACATAGACATAACATGCGCACATATATTTACACATGTATTTTATATCTATATTTTTATTTATTGTTTTCTTGTTCAACAATATCTTTCAGAAAATCCTCTAAGTCATCTGCTATAGTCCCACTTTGTTTTTTTAATATAGATAAAATGTTTCATGGCATGAATATATAATTTATTCAATGATTCTCTTAATAGAGACTTACTGTATTTCCTTTTTTTGCTACAGCAAACAACACTTAAATAAAGAACCACTTACTTATGCCTTCACACATAGTGCTTTTATGTATACGGGATAAGATCTTAGGAGTATACTGCTTGTGTGTATATATTTAATTTTAACAGATACTGCCAGATTGCTTTCCAAAAACGCTGTAATGCTTCTCATTTCTACCAGCAATGTATGAAAGTACCCTTTCCCCCACAGCCCAGCCAACACTATATGCAAAAGCTCTATTCTGTTTCTGCCAGGCTGATGAGTGTGAAGAGATAGATGGCTTATTTTCAAATTGCCTTTCCCTGACTGCGAGTAAACTTGAACATCTTTTCATATGCATATTGGCCATGTGCCCTGAAAAATGAAGTTTAGTTTTTCTTCTTTTTAGGGATACCCCATAGGGCTTTTTAAAGTATACCTAAAAACAAGTTTATCTAGCATACCCATGTGAGTAAAATGGGATTCTCTCTAGATATTCAAAACTAAGCCAGCCTGGAAAAGATACTCAGCTGTGTCCCTCAGAGTCGTTGAAGAATTCCCTAGTTCCAACTTGAAGTATCTAAGAGCAGCGGTCCCCAACCTTTTTGGCACCTGGGACCGGTTTCGTGGAAAAACAATTGTTCCACAGACCAGAGTGGATGGGTGGTTTTACGCTGATTCAGGCACATTACATATATTGTACATTTTATTTCTATCATTCTTATACCACCTCCACCCCAGATCATCAGGCATTAGATCCCAGAGGCTAGAGACCCCTACTAAGGGGGTTCAGTACGGCCAAGGGTTTGCCTTGGGGGTTGTGGACTGAGTAGGGCGCAAAGACTCTGAGGTCCACTGGCGGAGTCAGCTGGGCAGTCCGCACCGCCTTCCGCCTTCTCACACTCAGCATGCGCTGCAGCACGCAAGCCCATCTGCTCTCCGGAAGGACACATCCCACGTGGTAACGAAACCAAGAGACACTGAGGTACTACGGCGACATGACGGTTCAGAGGAAATCTCATAAGAGCCATATGAAAAACAACTCAAGGAAAATATAAAAAGACTCCATTCTGAGGTCTAAGAGGTTTTCCTGGTCATGTTCCAATGTTGAAGAATTGAGGGAGAAATGCACACTGACATTAAAATCATGTCCTCTGATTTTTAATGGTAAAGAAATGTTTGTGAGCACTATACTGAATTTATATTCACAAGCACCTCTGTTTGGTTTTTTTTTTTTTTTCTTTTGTCTTTTTACTCAGGAGTAGGGGTGGAGTAAATACGGAAGGCTGAGGTTATTTCTCTCCAACAATGTACTCAATGAAATTTTAAACGAAGTGTTTCTCTAAAAAGACTGAAAAAGAAAGGAGGACTTCATCAGGTAGGTCATAAAAGTGCTAAACAGGGAGAAGTCAGAGCTATAATGATGCTCCAAATTAGCTTCCCCGAGGAGGGGATTCTGGCTATAACCTTTGTTAAGTGCTGTAATGTGTAGTGAGTAAAATGCATTATTCATGTAATACTTGAACATACTCTGGGAATTTCTGAAGGACTCCAGGAGAAAAATACGATTTGTCTTTCAGGTGATGAGAAGAATCTGGATCCTGATTTCAAGCAAATAAAACAACTCAAGAGCAGCTTGCATTGATTTCATAATCTTTAGACTCTCCCTTCCCTCTCCAGTAAAAGCAGAGGAAATATAATTTAATCAGTTGGGTAAGAACCTGTGCTGATTATCTGAGCCCTCTCCTGAATTCTCAAAGGTGGGACTGCCATTCCTAATGCAGGATCTGCATTCAGCCTGCCTTTGCTAAGTACACAACTGCTGTTATTTGTGTATGTAACTATTTCTTCTATAATAAGGCTGGAATCGCATTTGGGAATTTAACTCAAATTGGGTATTCATAACAGGAGCAACTTTTTAATGTCATAAAAAGCAGCATTGGTACTTAAAACATAGACTGTCACAAAGTATCCTGCCTCTCCCTGCATATGTTCAGGTTCTAACCCCTTCATTAAATTTTCTGTCAAAATATTTTCTCAGTTATTACCAATGGAATGAAGGGAATCCAGTTGAGATTCAATGCTCATTTCTCAAAAATTCTGTTATTTTAAAAAAGAATATTCAGCAGACATTTACTCCCTTTTCTTTGGAAACTTGGTGGCACAAATGGCCCAAGGATGCTTTCAAAAAGAACAAGAATTTATTTAGGACACATTACTTGTATTTGTATGCTTGCATGCTAAGTCGCTTCAGTTGTGGCCAACTTTTTCAGACCCTAGGGGCTGTAGCCCACCTACAGCCTGTTCCTCTGTTCATGGGATTCTTCAGGCAAGAATAATGGAGTGGGTTGCCATGCCCTCCTTCAGGGGACTTTCCCAACCCAGGGATGGAACCCATGTCTCTTACGTCTCTTTACCACTAGGCAGGTTCTTTGCCACTAGCACCGCCTGGCAAGCCCTACTTGTATTTAAGTGTTACATACTAAAGTTGGCTACTAAATAATTAACAAAATAAACCCAGGAGGACATTAATAACTTCAAATATTACTCAGCAAGGTAGTGGTCTTTAAACTTTCAGAACTCATGCCTGGAGCCTCAGTTTCCTATCTCTAAAATGGAGGTGATGCCTATGGTAAACTAAATTAAGACAAAGGAGGCAAGAATATACAGTGGAGAAAGGACAATCTCTTCAATAAGTGGTGCTGGGAGAACTGGACAGTTGCACATAAAAGAATGAAATTAGAACACTCCCTAAGACCATGTGCATGTGCGCGTGCTGAGTCACGTACGACTCTGTGCTGTCCTATGGACTGCAGCCTGCCAGGCTCTCCTCTGTCCAGGGGGATTCTCCAGGCAAGAATACTGGAGTGGATTGCCATCTACATGAAAATAAACTCAAGATGGATTCAAGACCTAAATGTAAGGCCAGATACTATAAAACTCTTAGAGGAAAACATAGGCAGAACACTCTCTGACATAAATCAAAGCAAGATCTTTTTTGATTCACTTCCTAGAGCAATGAAAACAAACATAAACAAGTGGTACCTAATTAAACTTAAAAGCTTTTGCACAGCAAAGGAAACCATAACAAAGACAACCCACAGGACAGGAGAAAATATTTGGAAACGAAGCAACTGACAAGGTATTAATCCCCAAAATATTCAAATTTTTTGAAGCTCAATATGAAAAAAGCAAATAACTCAAATCAAAAAAATGGGTGGAATATCTAAATAAACATTTCTCCAAAGAATACATACAGATGGCCAAAAAGGACAAGAAAAGATGTTCAACATCACTGATTATTAGAGAAATGCAAATCAAAATACAATGAGGTACCCACCTCACACCAGTCAGAATAGCCACTATCAAAAAAATCTAAAAAAATAAATGCTGGAGAGGGTGTAGAGAAAAGGGAACTTCCATCACTGTTGGTAGGAATGTAAATTGGTACAGCCACTATGGAGAAGAGTATAGAGGTTCCTTAAAAACCTTAAAATGGAGCTACCATATTATCTAGCAATCCATTCCTGGATATATATCTGGAGAAAATCGTAATTCAAAATGATCATGCACCCCAATATCCACTCCAGCACTATTTACAACAGCCAGGCCATGGAAGCAACCTAAAGGTCCCTCAACAGAGGAATGGATAAAGAAGATGTCGTACATATAGACAATGGACTCAGCCATAAAAAAGAACAAAATAATGCCATTTGCCACAACGTTCATGGACACAGAGATTGTCATACTGAGTAAAGCAAGTCAGACACAGAAGGACAAATATTGTATGGTATCACTTATATGTGGAATCTAAAAATGTGGTACAAGTGAACTTACCTACAAAACAGAAACAGAGTCATACATACAGAAAATAATCTTATGGTTCCCATTGGAGAAAAAGAAGGAAAGACAAGTTGGAAGATTGGAATTATATTCACACTACTATATATAAAATAGAGAAGTAAAAAGGACCTACTGTATAACATAAGGAACTCTACTCAATACTCTGTAATGACCTGTATGGGAAAAGAATATAAAAAAGACTGGATATATGTATATGCATAACTCATTCACTTAGCTGTACAGCAGAAAATAGCACATTTTAAATCTATTCAAATAAAAATTTAAAAATAAGTAAAATAAAATGGGGTCTTGGACCTGCTGTGAGGCTTGAATGAGATAACATATGAAAAGTACCTCTACTGTATCTGACATGTAGCAGATATTCAATAAATAATAACCATCATCATTATTTTTAATTTCACCATTATTATCTTAACAAGGGTCCACACTCTAGAAGTTAGAATAACTCATGTTCTTCTATGCATTTTCTCTCTATAAGAAGTAAAACAGAGCTGGGAAAGGCTGCTTGAGAGTTATTGCAGAAGAGTGATGGTTCTTCATGCTGAAGAAAATCTTCTCATTACAGCATGTGATACCTGCTCTAGGTCCAACAGTGGGCTTAGAGAATCCACATCTCGATCACAGAAACAGCAAAATTCAACTAAATTCTACCAACATCTACTAAAATGAACGAATCAGAAGATTTACTGTCTGAAGTCTAAACCAGCTTCAAACTCCTCATTATTTGGAACATTTGGGAAAAGCTATTTAACCTTTCTCAGCCTGTTTCCTCATCTGTGAAAGGAGGCTAAGAGTCCCTACTTTTTAAGCTTATGATAGGAATTTAAATAAATATGGTGTGTGCAAGTGTACACAAAATGCAAACCATTAAACAAGTATACTTATTTGTGCAAAGTGCAGTGAGACAGCCCCAGGTTCAACCACACGATTCCATGACCCCTATAAGTCCAAACCTACCTGTCACACCTGTGTATTGATTCAGAACTTATAAAATGTGGTCATTGTACCTGTATGATCTCTAATTATCTCAGAACTTAAGCCATCCTTCTATGTTACCAGTGAGCCTAAATACCCTTCCTACCACCCCAGTCCCATCGCACAGACATGTAAGAGATTTTGGTGATTTAGTAAAGCCATTAACTACACAAAGAGTGAAAGAGACACACAGAATAGAATAGAATGTTTATTAGTAAAAAGGAAATGGAAGTCGGTCCTGTAAAGGTGGGAGGATTATGGAAAAAGACCCTATACTACTGTAAAGAATAGATCATGTGATAGAACAATGAAAGAGAATGATTAAAACTAGTTTGCTGCCTAGGCTGAGGAAGAAGAAAAAACATCAGGCATCAGAGCTGTCCACAGGGAAGGAATGAGTCAGAGAAAGGTAAGTCAGAGGAAAAACAATGCAAGTTGTATGAGAGGCTTTCTTCATTCTACCTTAGGTAGCTAACTGAGACTCCTCTCTGCTCTTAAAGGCTAAAGAAGTCTTATAGACATGAGCACATTATAAATGGCATAATCAAGATTTTTCAGTAAAGATTTGAAACCTCCTTAACATGTCAGGGTGACCCTCTTACTGGAGTTCTCAAATGAATAAGAGAAAATGGAAAATAACTTGGGTCTGGGGGCTCATTCTCTTCTGGATTTCATAACTGTCATTTTGCAGATGCTGTTTAGCATAGCTATTTCTCATTCAATTGATATTGAAAAAGAGCAAGAGAGTTCCAGAAAAACATCTACTTCTGCTTTATTGACTATGCAAAAGCCTTTGACTGTGTGGATCATAACAAACTGGAAAATTCTTAAAGAGATGGGAATACCAGGCCACCTTAGCTGTCTCCTGAGAAATCTGTATGCAGGTCAAGAAGCAACAGTTAAAACCAGACATAGAACAGCAGACTGGTTCCAAATAGGGAAAGGAGTACGTTAAGGCTGTATATTGTCACCCTGCTTATTTAACTTATATGCAGAGTAGATCATGTGAAATGCTGGGCTGGATGAAGCACAAGCTGAAATCAAGACTGCCAGGAGAAACATCGATAACCTCAGATACACAGATGACACCACTCTTTTGGCACAAAGTGAAGAAGAACTAAACAGCCTCTGAAGTTGAAAGAGGAGAGTGAAAAAGTCGCTTAAAACTCAACATTCAGAAAACTAAGATCATGGCATCTGGTCCCACCACTTCATGGCAAATAGATGGGGAAACAACAGGAACAGTGACAGACTTTACTTTTGGGGGGCTCCAAAACCACTGCAGATGGTGACTGCAGCCATGAAATCAAAAGACGCTTGCCCCTTGGAAGAAAAGCTGTGACCAACCTAGACAGGATATTAAAAAGCAGAGACGTTACTTTGCCAACAAAGATCTGTCTAGTCAAAGGTATGATTTTTCCAGTAGTCATGTATGAGACTATTGGATGAGAGTTGGATGATAAAGAAGGCTGAAAGCTGAAGAATTGATGCTTTTGAACAATGGTGTTGGAGAAGACTCTTGAGAGTCCAATGGACTGCAAGTAGATCAAACCAGTCAGTCCTAAAGGAAATCAACCCTGAATATTCATTGGATGGACTGATGCTGAAGCTGAAACTCCAACACTTTGGCCACCTGATGGGAAGAACTGACTCAATGGAAAAGACCCTGATGCTGGGAAAGATTGAAGGTAGGAGGAGTTGGATGGCATCACTGACTCGATGGACATGAGTTTGAGGAAGCTCCAGGAGTTGATGACGGACAGGAAAGCCTGGCGTGCTGCAGTCCATGGGGTTGCAAAGAGTCGGACATGACTGAGCGACTGAACTAAACTGATATTGAGGACATGGCCATTTCCACTATGAGAATTTGAAGAAAGAGGAACAAATGGTGATTGATGAAAGGGGATTAGCAGAAGGAACAAAGGAGTCTCCTCTCCCTCCTTCCCTCTTTCCCGACTATCACCCTCACAGTAAGCCCCAACCGACTCCATCATGCCCCTGTGGAGAGATCACAGGGACAGCTGCCTTTCTGGCCAACCCACGCGACATGACACTACAAGAAAGGAAAAGAAACACAACAGACAAGCGTTTGTAATGCTTTCAGTCTCAAACTTTCGTAGAGTAATATTTTGATTCATGGCAGCTTGAATCTACAATTTTACAAACATCAGTGGAAAACCTATCTTTATCCTACCCTCCATATGTAGTCTGGTACCAGTCCATAACAGGGCTGTTAAACTCTGCACAGACCACTTTATAAAAATAGGTCCTTTTATCTGCTGCCAGAGAGCAACAAAAGAACTCTTGTGTGTCTGTGGAGATTCTAGGAGTATGTTAGAATGGATAATAGAAAGACAAATACTTGCTAAAATATTGTCTGTTACTCCCAGAATCGCTATAGCAATACCCAAGCTGAGCAGCTGAGAAAAGCCTTAACACACTATGCAATTCAAATGCAGCCCATCACTGCTGCTATAATTACAGGTGTCTGCCTTCCTCCTCTCAGATCTGTGGATAAAAGCCTAGGGCTGAATTTGTATCTCAGCTGCACAGAAGCTGAAACTAGGAGTCAATAAACACAGAGAACTCGGCATTTGATGCAGACAGACTCTTGCAGGACAAAGAACTAACCTATTGTTCAACTGTTCTTCCACACTCACATTATCAGGATGACAAAAAGGGAAGGGATGTTTCTGGATGCTCCCCAAATCCAAGGACTTTATTTCATTTAAGCCCCACAAGAAATCACATGAGGTGCTATTACTCTTATTTTTCTGTTTTAAATAAGAAAAATAAGACTCAAAGGTTGAGCTATTTCCTTAGGTTACACACCTTTCTAAGGGGTAGAATTGGCCCTGGAATCCCAGTCTTTCAAACCACATTGTCCATGGAAAAAAACACATGCCTTTTGCAGATCAGTCTGGAATCAGGTTCCTGTCAATAGTAAGTTATTAGCGATGGGTTTTCCTGGTGACTCAGTGGTAAAGAATCCACCTGCAAAGTAGGATAAGTGGGTTTGAACCATGGGTTGGGAAGGTCCCCTGGAAAAGCAAAAGGCCAACTCCTCCAGTATTCTTGCCTGGGAAATCCCATGGACAAAGGAGCCTGGCAGGCTATAGTCCATGGGATCTCAAGAGTCAGACATGACTTAGGGACTAAACCACCATCACCACAGCAATGGGCTCTGGTTCTTATAACTTGTAAATTCCTCTCAAAGGCTAATACATAACATAATACATAAATGAGAACTCTGCACCTCCATGCTTTTAGTGGAAGGTGGAGTTATCAAGACTTAAAATTCATTGAAGCTGTATCTGTGTGCAGACAGACAAGAATATTGAACTTAAGGGCAACCTAAAAGATTAAAAAGAGTACATCAGGGTAACTAGAGAAGCAATATTTGGGAAGACACAGAGAAGTAATGCTTAGAATCTCTAGAATCTCTGCCTCATTAAAATGGAACTGAAAATATTTGTGCCAAGGTTATATAGATTCTATTAAAGGAAATGGATAGTGTCCACCAGCCATGTGAAAATTCACCTTCTTACACAGTGTAAGCTGTTCTCAGATTTTAGCTGTACTGACATTAAAACCACTTCTTTCTCTCTGAGCAGGCCAAAGGGATTTCCTTTCAGTGCTATAGGCTCCTCTCAAATAGAGAACCCAGGATAATTACTTCCAATGTCCCACTCTGTAGATCATCGTATTAATCTATCTCAAAGTTTCCAGCCACACATTTTTATATACCATTTTACTAAAAATCTAATGAAGCCTTAACATGTCCAGTTTTAAAAAATATGATCTGAAATACATAGAAAAAAATTAATCGACTATTTAAAAGTATACCCTTTGAAGAAAAAACTGGGTAAACCTAGCAACAAACCCTGAGGAATTACCAATTTCAGAATGTTAATTGGTATGTGGAAGTGACTTTTTTGAAGTTCAATTTAATTTCCTGAAAACCCCAAACAACCCTATTTCCATACAGAAAATAATTAAGCATTGGAGATGACAATGTGATTAGAAAGTAAAAAACCTGGAATTTACTTAACAAATCAGAATGCAAAGAAAGGACTGCTGTGAAACTTCTGCTGTTCCTCTCCTGCCCAAACTCATCACCACTGCTGAAGAGCCATTATCATCTTCAGAAGGTGGTAGGGGCAGTGGAGGGAGGCCTGCCACTGTAGAGAAATACTCCACCATTTATTTGTCACCTGTCTAAAGGTCTACTGGGTCCTGGTTGATCATCTGGCCCCTCTTGCTCCTAAAGGGCAGCCCACTGGCCTGAAAAAAAAAACCCATAGAAATCTGGAGTAGGGGCAGAGGATCAAATCATCCTTGTGAGAGTAAGATGCAGAAGCATCTGATCTAAATGAGCCTGAACCATTTATAGAAATCAATAGTCTGTGTTGCAAAATCAATTAAATGATTGACCAATTGATTGATTATAGTAACACTTAGGTTCTTATACACCAGACACTTCACTAAGCACTCTATGTGTGTTATCTCTTTTAATCCCAAGAATAACTTTATAGGGAATAATATTATCATGCCCATTTTGTAAGGAGCTAAAACTTAGGAAGATTCAGCAGCATGTTCTAATCACACAACTCAAAAACAGCAGAGCCAGGTTCAAACTAAGATATGCTTAGTTCAAGCCCAAGTTCATGACCCTATAATAGAGCTGGTTGACAAATGACACACATCTATATAGTGGAAAGTCAGACACTTAAAAATCAGTTACAAAAAATACTTGAAGATAAAAAAATGTTCACAATAAAGTGTTGTGAAAATAAATTAACAAAACATGTACAATAAAGAGTCAAGGAGATAAATCTCAGAATGACATTTATGGTGAAATAATGGGTGATCTTTAATCATTTATATATATATATTTCCATTTTCTACAATAACTATGCATTACTTTTATACTCAATCCAAATACTTTAATCTTAAAAGGCGAGCAAATAGAAACAAAATTACAATAATGGTTTTAGGTGAATGGCACAATTATGAGAGATCATTTTCACTTTTCCATATTTTCTCAAATGTACAGCAAAGCATTACTCCATAACTATACATACATACAAACACACAGAGTTAAAAATTCTAAAGAGCTGAACTGCTTTCTAAAATGTTTAATTGGATGCCTGTGACAAAGACTACCAGTGGTCCTTCACTATTCATCCTCCATGTCTTCTACAGGAACAGACCCCGAGATTTTCAACTGGACACATTTCCTGTAATATGGCTTCAATCCCCAGCCTCCTGTGCACACAGATGTAGCATGTGACTAAGTTCCTGTCAATAAGGTATGAGACAAAATGGAGTGTGCAACATCCAGCACGTGTCCATACTGCTTTGGGGAAGGTGCACAAGACGGCTAGACCATGAGAAAGGCCACACCAGATGCCAGATATAGATGCCAGAAGAGACAGCTGGAAGTGACACAGACCCCAGCAGGCTGCAGATGGCATGGCAGATCCACCATGCCATCCCTGACTTGTATGTGAGAGCCAAGAGAATATCTCTCGTTTAGTTTTGTCTTTCTGGAAGGTAGGGTGAGGTTTATGTTACTGAATCTACATTTTAACTGATATAGTACTAAAACACTTAATTTACACTAGTTCTCTCCCTCCCTCTCTCTCTCTCTCTCTATATATATATATATATAAATATATATACACACACACAAACGTGTATGTGCAAGTGTCATGCATATATGTGTGAATATATACATGAGTGTATATATATATATATATGGAAAACATTAATGGCATCACTATGATTTGAGACAACAGGCCCAGACCAGCTGAAGACTTCTGATGTTGGAGCAGTGGAGAGAAGGAACACATACAGCACAGCCATTCTAATAGCTTATCTAATATCAAGAATGGAATGTCTGAGTAAAGGCTTAGTAGATCACAAGTCTCAATGAAAGATGCAAACAACAGGTTTTAGAAACCATTTCTTGCAGATGTAGTCAGATGCCTCTCTCCATGTTAGATTATGTATTTACATGTTACTGTGTGCATTTGTCACATCACTTTGCAATTTTCTTTTAGGTGGCTACCTATACCTGTAGAATATGGGATCTACATAGACTTTTTTTTTTTTTGGATGTGTCCATGGCAGGCAGGATCTTCGTTTCCTCATAAGGGATTGAACCTATGCCCTCTGCAGTGGAAGCACAGAGTCTTAACCACTGGACCGCCAAGGATGTCCTGAAATGCAGAGACTTTGAACTTCTTAGTGTCCTAAGCCAGTGGCATAAGGTAAGCAGTGAAATGTTTGCTAAATGAAAGATTCAAAGAATGAATGAATGAAAAAATAACAATAGGATTATTGGCTGCTTGTACAAGTACAGAATTAAATACCAAGGTATTTATAACAAATAGGCAATAGATTACATGATACATAAAAATAAAAACTCTAAATATTAGCAAAAAAATCATCTCCAAGCATATACATTTTAAGTTATATCAAACTAAATGTGAATTTCTTTGTGTGTGTGTGCTCAGTCATGTTTGAGTCCTTGCAACCCCATGGACTGCAGCCCATCAGGTTCGTCTGTCCATGGAATTTCCCAGACAAAGAATATCGGAGTGGATTCCCATTTCCTACCCAGTGTATGTTCCCCACTCTGGATCAAACCCGCATTTCTTGCATCTTCTGCATTGGCAGGTGAGCTCTTTACCACTCTGCCACCTGGGAAGTCCCGAATTTCCTAAAGCCAATACAGTGGATTCCTCAAAATTAACAAGGTAAGGAGTTAAAATATTGAAACACAGTCTATAGTACAGAATTTAAAAAATATAGATCTTGCTGCCTATAAGAAAAAAACAGTATCATTAGGAACCTCCACATAATGTATTTTGTAATAACTATATTTGGGGAAAATTTTCATATTTACTTAAGCTTCAGTTATATCTTGCTTTTCATTATTGGATTATGTCAATAATCAAAGAACTGGATTAGATACCAATGCTGAATAAATACTTGTTGAATTAAATGATATCTGAATCAAAAATGGAAGTAAAATTTAAAGAGTTGATAGGAAGCTTTTGGTTTCCTCCTTACAATTACAGTATAAAGCATTACTTCATTTTCTGATAAACAAGTTTAGCTTTATCTCTCTTTCTTGAAAAATAGCATCAAAAGAGAGAGATTACTTATACTAAATACAGCTTTTTCTTACTAATATATAGTGAATTTTTTATATTCAAGTTCAGTGCCCTTATAACATACACACTACAAGAGAACAATAAACAAATTTCAGCATTAAAATTCTATCTACACTTCACTTAGAAAATATGGTACTTTGAAATCTTAGCTAAGATTCTATCCAGCATTCTATCC
The DNA here is from genome assembly GCA_007570785.1 of Antilocapra americana. Lineage (NCBI taxonomy): Eukaryota > Metazoa > Chordata > Mammalia > Artiodactyla > Antilocapridae > Antilocapra > Antilocapra americana. The sequence continues at coordinate 45,173,671 of ML662442.1, forward strand.
AAAATGCTGATGTAGTCCGGCGACCTGCTAGGCAATAAAAGATGTACAAAACTCAAAGAACTTTGAGCAATTCACTTCCCTTACCACTTACTTGTGACTGTCAAGTTTAGTAAAGTCAGAAACCCCTATCTAAAGCAAATAAATGAGTATCCTCGAATAAATATAAATGTCTTATTATCTACCATATGCATTTTTTCATATCCTATGTATAAATATATAAATTTATACTCCACAAATGGAAAGATTAAAGACAGAATAATTCTAGACTTATAACTGTATAAATATACATATGAAAACCTATTCTATCTCTGTTCTGTAAATAATTCCATTTATATCATTGTTTTCAGATTCCACATATAAGTGATATCATATGACATTTATTTACAAAACAGAAATAGACTCACAGACATAGAAAACAAACTTATGGTTACCAAAAGGGAGCAATGAATAAATTAGAAGTTTTGGTTTAACAAATGCACACTACTATATATAAAATAAACAAAGACCTACTGTATAACACAGGGAACAATATAATAACTCATAAAGGAAAATAATCTGAAAAATAATACACATATACAAATGTAAAACTGAATCACTTTGCTGTACACCTAAAACTAACACAGCATTGTAAACCAACTATACTTAAATTTAAAAAACAATTAGATAACAAAAAAAAAAACTGACTGTGAAATTCATACCATACAAAAGGGTTTTTCATTGTGTGTCTTCCAGAGGACTACACACCACCAAATACAAGTTTTTGAAATTACATGTTTCCATGCTCTCAATCATTAAATTCCCTCTGAACTATTTTAATTAAAATAATTGGCAATATTTAAACACGTAGTGGCAAACACAGCTAAGTCCAAATGAAAATTTCTGAGGAACAGTAAAGTTAACTCAATGAGTTTCCCCAATACATATCTTAAAATTATCATTAGCATTTAATTATGAATATTTCAATACTTTAAAATCTCTAACCAATTTATAATTGTGCTACTATTAATGGCAACATCAATAAGGTATTTCCTACACATAATTCTGTATAAAGTCTCCCATATTGCAATTTAAATTATTAGCATATACTTAATAAACTTGTGTCTTACCTAACTGGCAATAAATATGGAAAGCTCTTAGTTACCAATAATTTGGACAGATACAAATATTATCAGTTTGAATACTAAAGAAACATATATAATAGACAATGTCCACCAGAAACAAATATACAAGCATTCAGGTTTCATTCCAAAAACAGTGTCCAGATTGCAGCTCTTGGCACCATGACCTAACAACGACACGGACAGTATAGTCACAGCAATCGACTAAAGTCAGGTAAGGGTGGATGTAGTTTAGTCCAAGAGAGTTCTAATGAACATCATCTAGGCTAGGCTCTATTTTCTGCCAAGATTCTGGGCCATTACCATGTACTCATGGCAACTGAGTTAGGGTCTTCTTAACTAGAACAGATGCCTGCTAGAATGTTTTTCTGATAGATTTTGTGAAAACAAAATTTTAAAAGGATCTGTTAGGGACGACTCTAGTAGGAGGTTGAGGGGGAAAGGTCCCACAACTATTCATCATCTTAGACATTATTTGTAAAACAACACCTGCTTAAGATCCCTTTGGGCTGAGGGGTTGGTTATGTGAATGTGAATATTCTAAATGCTTAGGTTTTAAAGGATCAGTCAGCCCATCGTGGTGTTCTGAGAGCCCAACACTGTGTCCTGCGAGGAATGATAAAACATCCAAGCCACAACCCTTATCTACAAAATTCACTCACTGTTTTTCACAGCCTAGTCATGATTATTGATTACCAATCCAGAAAGTTGATGTACCCGCCCACTATAAACAGAGGAATTATAAATTTTAAGGTTAAAATCTCTTTAGGATTATCTAGCTCAGTGATTGATTTTCAACCTGCCTGGGAGTTTTATTTTCTGTGTTTTTTTTTTTCTTCTTTTAAGTGTATTCCTTAAGAGTTTTCTTTAAAAATGTATTTTATTTTATTTATTTATTTTTTTTTATTATTGTTTTTGCCATACATTGTCATGATATCAACATGGGTTTACATATGCTTCCCCTCCGGATGCCCCCTCCCTCCTCCCTCCCCCCCGGGAAATCTCGCTGCACCAGTCCCGAGCATCAATCCTGGGCTGGCGATTGATTAGACACATGACAATTAACATGCTTCAATGCCCTTCTCCCATATCATCCCACCCTTACCCAACATGGGAGACAACAAAAGGAACGCAGATGTATAGAATAGACTCGTGGACTTTGTTGTCTCCCATGTTGGGTTCTCGTTACTGTCTTTCTAAATTCCATATATATGTGTTAATATACTGTATTGTTGTTTTTGCTTCTGGCTTACTTCACTCTGGATAATGGGCTCCAGTTTCGTCCATCTGAGTAGAATTGCTTCAAATGAATTTTTTTTTAATGCTGAGTAATATTCCATTGTGTATATGTACCACAGCTTTCTTATCCATTCATCAGTTGATGGGCATCTAGGTTGTTTCCATGTCTTAGCTATTGTAAACAATGCAGCGATGAACATTGGGGTACACGTGGCTCTTTCAATTCTGGTTTCCTCGGTGTATATGCCCAGCAGTGGGATTGCCGGGTCATATGGCAGGTCTATTTGCAGCTTTTTAAGGAACCTCCACACTGTTTTCCATACTGGCTGTACTAGTTTGCATTCCCACCAACAGTGTAAGAGGGTTCCCTTTTCTCCACACCCTCTCCAGCATTTATTGCTTGTAGACTTTTGGATGGCAGCCATTCTGACTGGTGTAAAGTGGTACCTCATTGTGGTTTTGATTTGCATTTCTCTGATAATGAGTGATGTTGAGCATCTTTTCATGTGTTTGTTAGCCATTTTTATATCTTCTTTGGAGAAATGTCTGTTAAGTTCTTTGGCCCACTTTTTAATTGGGTTGTTTATTTTTCTAGAATGGAGCTGCAGGAGTTGTTTGTATATTTTTGAGATTAATTGTTTGTCTGTTGCTTCATTGGCTATTATTTTCTCCCATTCTGAAG